>OY856411.1:1283630543-1284830543 GCA_963693085.1 Alisma plantago-aquatica
AATCTTTTCCTAATATATACTTGTTTCCTAAAATATACTTGTTTTCTCTTTGATCATAGAATGGATAGATCATGGATGTCCATTCATAATCGTTGCACCCCAGAGTTTATATCTGGTCTTGATCAGTTTATTAGATTTGCCGAGGAACATAGGAAAAAACCTACAGATAGGTTCTACTGTCCATGTAGGCATTGCAGTAACAACTTGAAAGTCAACACTGGTGAGGAAATCAAAAGTCATGTCATATGCAACGGGATTGTACAAGGCTATACCGAATGGCACTGGCATGGAGAGATTTCAAAATCGAAACCAGTAGATGTCGATAGCAGTGCTTGGGTGGAAGAAGAAATTGCCTCCGATGACGTAAATGTGAACGAACCAGTTCCAGCAGACATCGTTGATGTGATGCTGGATAGTTGTAGGGTAGAGCACACCGATCCACCTCCTATCTTTAGAAACATTGTGCATGATGCTGAGATACCGTTATACACAGGCTGTGTTAAGTTTACGAAGCTTAGCGCTGTGTTGAGATTGTATAAGTTGAAAGCTAACAATAGATGGAGCGACAAAAGCTTCACTTCATTGTTGAATTTGTTGAAAGAAATGCTTCCTGAAGGAAACGAGCTGCCAATCTCAACATACCAGGTAAAGAAAATGTTGTGCCCAATGGGAATGGAGGCCAAGAAGATACACGCATGCCCGAATGATTGTGTATTATTTCAAAAGGACTATGTAGATTTGAAAGATTGTCTAAAATGTGGTGCGTCACGGTATAAATTGACGACTTCGGGGGAGTCCAAAACTGGTTCTCCTGCCAAGGTGTTGTGGTATCTACCTATAATATCACAGTTTCAACGCTTGTTTGCAAATCCGAAAGATGCGAAGAATTTGAGGTGGCATGCATATGTTAAGAAAAATAATGATGGGATCCTACGACATGCGTCTGATTCCCCACAGTGGAAGAAGATTGATCTATCGTACCCCAAATTTGGTGAAGAAGATAGGAATCTAAGACTTGGGCTTTGTATAGATGGGATGAATCTGTACGGGACATTGAGCAGCCAACATAGCACTTGGCCAGTCATGCTTGTTATATACAATCTTCCTCCCTGGATGTGTATGAAAAATAAGTACGTTATGTTGTCGTTGTTGATATCGGGCCCTAAACAACCTGGAAATGATATCGATGTTTATCTTGAACCTTTGATTGATGACTTAAAGAAACTTTGGGCTGAAGGTGTGATGACCTATGATGCTTCAGCAAGAGAGACATTTCGTTTGCACGCTATGTTGTTTTGCACTATTAATGACTTTCCAGCATATGGGAATTTGTCTGGATATAGTGTCAAAGGAGCTAAAGCGTGTCCTATATGTGAAGAAAACACTGATTCAATAAGACGACAACATGGCGGAAAGACTGTATATCTTGGTCATCGAAGGTTTCTTTCAAAATTCCATCCGTATCGTAGGAAGCGCAAAATATTCAATGGATGGAATGATGAACGGAGTGCACCTAAACCTATACCAGGGGATGTTGTTTATGAAAGAGTAAAAGACATTGTCAATGAATTTGGTAAGAAATCACAATGTAGTATGGCCACACGGAGTGACAATTCTTCATTCAAGAAGAAGTCAATATTTTGGGATCTTCCTTATTGGAGTTCTTTGACAGTCAGGCATTGTATCGATGTAATGCACGTTGAGAAAAATGTCTATGATAGCATCATTGGTACTCTGTTAAATATACCAGGTAAGACTAAAGATGGGATAAAATCCAGACTGGACCTACGTGAAATGGGAATAAGGTCAGAATTAATAGAATTACGTGAAATGGGTAATAAAAGAACATACTTACCTCCCGCTTGTTACACGTTGTCTAGAAAGGAGAAGAAAACTTTTTGTGAATGCTTGGTAAATGTTAAGGTGCCACATGGTTACTCATCCAACATCCGTAGATTGGTATCAATGAAAGATCTGAAGTTGATAGGTATTAAATCTCATGATTGTCACACTCTAATGCAACAAATATTGCCCGTGGCAATTCGATTTATATTGCCGAAGCATGTAAGGTTTGCAATTACCAGACTTTGTTTCTTTTTCAACAGTCTATGCAGCAAAGGTATTGACCCTGATACTCTCGATAATTTGCAAAGAGAAGTGGTTGTTACCCTATGTCAGCTTGAGATGTATTTCCCTCCTTCGTTCTTTGATATCATGGTACATCTTGTTGTCCACTTGACTAGGGAAGTGAAAATGTTGGGACCAGTTTTCTTGCATTGGATGTATCCCTTTGAACGATACATGAGTGTTTTTAAAGGTGATGTTCGAAACCGTTATCGGCCTGAAGGGAGTATTATTGAAGGTTATGTGGCGAGAGAGGTTATGGATTTTTGCAATGACTTTCTCAGTGGTAATGACACTCCTGATAATGACAAGAATATTGAGGAGGGCAAAGGAATTTTGGGATCACGGGTGAAAGTAATCAGCCTGAGCAGTTGGAACAAGCTCACTTGTATATTTTACACAATATGGACGAAGTGAGTGTTTATATCGAGGAACATACCAATTTCATAAAGAGACAACATCCTCGAGCAAGTTCAATGTGGCTTTCTAGAGAGCATAATAAGACTTTTACTAAGTGGTTTGAAGATAAAGTCTTACATCAACTATCTCAAACACCAAATGATATTACAGAAACTATCAAATGCCTCGTCTTTAAACCAAAACTGAATGTTATGTCTTATGAAGGGTTTGACATTAATGGATTCACATATTACACAAAGCGCCAAGATGATAAGAGTGTCGTCCAAAATAGTGGGGTCACTCTTCAAGCGTCGACTATGTACTTTGCAAGTGCAAAGGATAAGAGTCCACGTGAAGCTAAAATGTCATATTACGGTGTCATTGAAGACATTTGGGAGTTTGACTACATAGATTTCAAAATTCCGCTCTTTAAATGTAATTGGGTTGATAACACCAAAGGAGTTATAGTGGATGAATTGGGTTTCACTTTGGTGAACTTTGAAAAGATTGGCGAGAAGGGTGAACCATTCATATTGGCATCACAGGCGAAACAAATATTCTATATCGATGATCCTGCAAATGATAAATGGTCAGTTGTTCTTCATGGTAAAAGACAGTTCATTGAAGATCCTATAGATGAAGAAGAGTACTATGATAAGTATGATGACTCCAGTCCATTCTCTGTTGGGTTGCCAACTCCACAAAATATTGAAGCGAATGATGACTTATATGTGCGCGGAGATCACAATGAAGGATTGTTAATTGATAAAAGATCACAATTTTAGAGACATGTATGTTTATACAAATGCTAAATGTTTGCCTTTTTCTAGTTAATACAAATGCTAAATGTTTGCCTTTTTCTAGTTAATACAAATGCTAAATGTTTGCCTTTTTAATGACATTTTCATATGGCTGACCATGATGAGCATGATGTCCATGATGAGCATGAAGTCCATGATGAGCATGTTGTCCATGACGAGTATGGCGAGGATACCAATGTAAGTTCTAAAAACATATCCTGTATTTCTATAAAATTCATTATCTTCTAGTTATGTCATATATCCTATATTTCTATATTGGGCTAATTCAGTGTGTTTATTTTTGTCAAATTTTAGGTTGATGATGCACATGTACCCACTGAAGCACTGGAGCAACTTGATGCGCAGCACCAAACACTTAACAAGAAAAGGGGCATCACTCTGTTGAAGAAGTTAATAGCGCTAAGTGACAGTGGATCCAAATTGGTTGTGGAGTTTGATAATGGAGGAAATGCAATTAGAGTGAACCGCAATAATTTTGTAAACTATCTTGGGTGTACCACTCGGAGCCATTGTGGTGTTAAGTATGATAATTGGCATAAAGTTCCTCAAGGGGAAAAAGACTTGATATGGAAGGATTTATGCGTGAGTTATTATTATTTGCAATTCTATTTTGTAGATTATAAATTCTATTATTTGCAATTCTATTTTGGATACTAATTAATAACATTTCTATTTTACAGAATCTATTTGCATTGGATGAGAAGTTGCATCATAAAAGTGTGATGCAACGCGCTGGAAAGATGCTTAGGAATTATAGGAAAAATCTGAACAGAGAATACATAAAAGAGAGTGATAAGAAGAAGTCAACCCTTGAACAATGGAACTTCTTGGACAAAGAAGATTGGGACAATTTTGTTGCTTCAAGAAAATCTGAAGAATTCAAGGTATTAGGCGTCACTCCCAATTTAATTAATATACATTGTATTCACCTATTCAAGATTAATATTTAGTGCTACTAACCAAATCATTAATGTGCATACTAATGAGGCCCTCAGTGACACACAAAAAGCAAGGCGTGCACTGAATGTGCATGACCACACTATGGGTCCAAAAGGCTATGCAAGCGTTTTCCAAAGACTACAGGCGGAGTCTGAGGCTACTCAGGAGTCTGCTCCTACTCAGGAGTCTGCCACACCCATGCCTCGCCATGATATCTGGATATCTGGGAGGTAAAACAAGAAGGGTGAAATAAAGAAGCACGTAACTGCTGAGGCGGCTACGAAAATGGTAAAATACAACTCTTAGAGCAATCGTTTGAATATTGATTATTTGTGGTGTTAACTTACCAATTTCTGTTGATGGTGATTAGCGGGAGCTGCACGAGCAGAGGAAACAAGGCACGTTCATCCCTCAGGGCACAAGGGATGAATTGACAGTTGCTCTGGGTAACCCAGAGCATCCTGGACGTGTTAGGGGTGCAGGCGCTGGTGTGGGCATCAAAGCATTCTTTGGGCCATCCCAGCGCAAACCCAGAGCGGGACTTTCTCAAGAAGAGGTAACCTATTCTTTTTTTAGAATGTTACTGCAAAAGGAAATTCAATAATAAGAAGCTAATGTTTCTTTTATCCATGTATAGGAGAATAAGAGAGTCGAGGATATAGTTGCTAAGAAGGTCAACGATGTAGTTGCTGAGAAGGTCAAGGAAGAATTACTACGGTGGCAGGCATCTCAGGCTTCCAATCAACCTATGGCGACCCACTCTTCTCCTGATGCACAGACTGCGAGTAATCTTAGAGACCCATCGCCTAACACGTCTGCTGTAAGTATTGTTTATGACATTGTAGCTAGTCTTTTCAAGATGATATGTTTTCAAGATGATATGTATATATGTATACCATTCTTTACGTAAATTTGTAGGCATTGAAGCCATGCCGCTTAAGAATACAAGACTATGTTATTGCAGAGGCGCAGGCTTACCCGTCCCTTCCTGGGGAAAGGTTTCACGGGACTCCAATGCCACAGGGCTACGTTCGTGTGGGCCCATTACGTGTGTTACCCGATTGGAGGGAAGCTACATTGCCATATCCCCACCCGGATATTGATACACTTGCTGAGGCAGAAGGTGGGGTCATATTGTGGCCCAAAGCAGATGTCGTCTACACTACTGAAATTGTAAGATAAATTTACATTGATTTAGACTTTTAATGTTTATATATGAGGTCAACTGATATGAAATTATATATACAGGTTAAAAAGAAGACACCAGGAGCACCTAGGCCTCCACCTCCACTTCCCGCATTACCAAGTTGGGTTCCAACTGACCTAACATACCCGTTAGGTCCTGCTTGTAGGGGAATGGCATGTTGGCTACGGGAACATAATATACATTTCCCTATAATTGTTTCTTTAGATGCAGATTATGCAGGTCAATCATACGATAACTCTTTATTTATACAAGATATTATTGAGATGTTTATGTATGCTTGGCTGAATACATCAATGATAGAGACATGGATAAGGTGAGATCTTGTTTATACATCCATATACCTTGTGTAAGATCCGGTGATCTGGTTTTTCATATATTAATGCATACATAATATATGTTTTGCAGCTACTTAGTCGAAGATCAATGCAAACAATTTGCATTTGATCATGTGGGATTTTCGATTCCATCATTGATTAGTATGGTAGCTAAAGACCCTGATAGTGTTCAACAATACTGTATAGATGCTTTTACAATTTTTGGTCAGCAAAAGAAGACGATAATAATAGCTCCATTCAATGTCAAGTAAGTTTACTTTATTTATAATTTGGACTTCAGAAAATTCCATTTTTATTGTGCATTTTGAGTTATTAATTGTTAACTTTTTACCTTAGCAGTAGACATTGGGAGTTACTAGTTATTGTCCCTAGGACGTTCACTGTTTATTATCTAGATCCCGTGGGAAGTACATTAAACACTAAAATTGGACACGTAATGAGAATGCCATTATTCTGGTGAGAAATATTTCATTTTTGTATCTGTTAACATCTGTTATTACATTACTATTTACTTATGCAATTTACTGTGTTATATTAACATGTAGGGGTTTAGATGCATTCAAAAAGGCTGGAGGAACGGTCCCAAGGAAAAAGAACCAGCCAATAAATTGACAGAACGTACAAGTAAGTTCCCGACTCCAATGTATATATTATTGATGTGAATTGTGCTTAGTTGTATTATTTTGTATGTTTCAATTTATAGTGCGCTACACAAGACAACGGCTGGGCATGCACATACTATGTGATGCGATTTATGCAGATGATTATCCGACATGCCACATTGGACATCGATACCATACATGAGGTATTATATATAGTCTCATTAGTTAGTATGAAATATATCAATCTTATTTTTATATTATTACTTATATATATACATCATTCTCTTTACAGGTGTTTAAAACTGACCACACTATAGGTAAACGCTTAAAAAATATACATGCTCCATATACGATGGAAGCATTAAATGAAATAAGAGAAGAATGGGAAAAAGTCATACAAGCAGTGGCAATTGTAAGATATAATTGGGGTGTTGATAGCGATAATGAATGATACTTTGTAAATGAATATTTCTGAATGTTAATACATGTATTTGAATGTTTCTATATGTGTGAATGTGAGAATTGAATTGATGTCTGAATGTATCTACTTGTGTGAATTTTTTTTGTTAATTTTGCAGGTTTGTGGCTTGTTTGTAGGCTGATATCAATGGATGTCGTAAACCTGCAGTTCAGAAAACTGAACTGCAGGTTCTCATCCTGCTGACCAGCCACAGCAGGCCTGCAAACTGATATGAAAAAAAAAAGATATAGGCGTCGGTTATTTATAGAAAACCGTAAGCAAAGACCTACAACGTTGTTTTTTTCAAAAAAACCGACGCCTCATGTGGCCACGGCCGTGCTGGAAACGGCCGTGTTGGAAATGCCATATAGCGTCGGTTGTTTAGTTGATCACCGATGCCAAAAGGGTTCGCGCCACAGAAAACGGCGTCATCTAAGACACTTTCTGCGTCGGTTACCAATTAAACACCGACGCAGAATGCGTCCTAGATGACGCCGTTTTCTGTGGCGCGAACCCTTTTGGCGTCGGTGATCAACTAAACAACCGATGTATGTACGCTAAATAGGCGTCGGTTAAAAAACTGACGCCAAAGTGTTCGACCTTTAGCGGCGCCCACATAGGCGTCGCTCGGAAACCGACGTCAAAGGGGGTTAAACAACCGACGCTAAAAGGCATTTCTGTAGTAGTGCTTAATCTGACTATTGGTCGAGTAGCTGACCAGATGGGTGTCGTTAGAAGATGGGCAGCCGGAGTTGTCCGCAACTCCCATTCTCACGTTAGATTAGCTTTTCGGGTTTGGCTTCGGGAAGATGACTACACCATTGCTTACATTCTTGCTTGCGCTGTTGCCCTCAAGATTGCTGAATACAAAAACCTCTGCATCGCCATCATTGAGATTGATGATCCTTATGTGCATGACATCATGTGGGGTAACTCTAAGGAACCATGGAAAGCAACCCCGTTAACAAGGTAGATTCAAGCGGTTCTCAATAATGAAGCCATCATAGGTTATATCATACCTAAGCCAGCCAATGCAGTTGCAAGAGCGTTAGGTGTAAGGGGATCCACTCTCAATGACACTTTTATTTGTACTGAACATATGTTGCTACCCATGTATGGTCTCATCATCATGGATAGACATAGTGTTCCGTACATTTTCTTCAGAAGGACAACTGCTGGGTGATATGGATCTCGGATGATCTTTTGGCATCATCGACTCTTGCACAGCGTTGAGGTCTTTTTCTGGTTTTGTTGCGTCTTCGTTGGGCCTGATGGGGGCATTATCTGCGACTTTATAAGTGTGATTTGTAATTGCTTTTCAATTAGGCCACAAAGAGGAGAGTGGGATGAATAGAAGATCTCTTGGCTTCATTAAAGTATATATATATATATATATGTATATATATGTATATATATACATATATATACACACATATATATACATATATATATATACATATATACATGTATATATATGTATATATATACATGTATATATATGTATATATATACATGTGTATATATATACACACACACACACACACACACACACACACACATATATATATATATATATATATATATATATATATATAGAGAGAGAGAGAGAGAGAGAGAGAGAGAGAGAGAGTCAGGCTAGAATACACTCGAGTGTACAGATCGCACGGTTACACTCAAGTGTGTTTGTATATCAAGACTATTTTTTGCAAGATAGTAAACAATTGATGTTCATTGTTATAATATAATTAGGTTACATACAAATTTTAAGCCCATTTGGATGAGTATAAGTCACCTATCTGAGAACAACAAAATCGACGCATGAAACTAATTTGAAATGCATAGTTTTGTGGTCTTTATAAAATGACATATAAATACCTAAATGTGCTCAATTTTTTTATATGAGTTATTCACAAGACGATTAAGAAATTCAACGGATTAGATTTTTGAAAAAAAAATATTGTATCATGAAAAATTACTTCAGTGTATTCTGCTCCGAATACACTCGAGTGTATTCTAGCCTGACCCTCTCTCTCTCTCTCTCTATATATATATATATATATATATATATATATATATTATAAAAAAGGGTGAATAGTTAGAATTAATTACAATTGTGCCACTTGCCACTCACGTTGTAGTATTCTGAAAATGGTGCATTCTCCTTAACTCTCTCTCCTCTCCTTTTTTAAGGATTTTCTTTGTGTTTTTCTCCTCCCTTGAAACTGCCGGTTCCGGTTCCACCACCTCCTCTCTGCCATGCTCTCCCAATAACTCACACGGAAGGTTTTGAATTCTCTCTTACATTTTGTCATCTTAATCTTCTCTCCTTTTTTAAGGGTTTTGTTTGTGTTTTTCCTCCTCCCTTAAAAGTACCGATTCCACCACCTCTTCTCCACCTCGCTCTCGCAATAACTCCTACAGACGGTTTTGAATTCCCTCTTACATTTTATCATCTTAATAAAACTTCTCCACAATTTTCTCTTATTTTTTCTCACCAAAAGACATTTCTCTTAATTTTATTATATTTTTTCCTCACACCCATTCACGGTATGCACAATGGGGCACAAAAGTATCGTCACCCTACTATTTGCTCGCTTGATCCGTATCAATACAACAATTAGCATTGTAAAACCCCGAGACCATATTTTTTGAACCGTCAATTCAACTCTGATGGTTTTGTAAGTTTGACTTTACTGTCTAAAGTAACTCATGACCTTGGTTTTTGGATGAACGTTGCAGCTCATTACTAAATCTGAAGCAGGTATAAATACATGTCACTATTGTCGTCTAGTTAAAAATACGGTGTTCTGAATAGTAAAATATAGCAATATCTCTCTACTGTTGGGTGGAGAAATGTTTAGCATGTTTCTAGGTTTATCCATTGTAGTATATGTAAGTCTTTTATTTGTATATGATTCTTTGTCCTTGCAACATGCTCTCTTAATATATGCGTTTCAATCGCGGTAGTAGATCTTTATTTTAGAGTTTTGCCTCAATTTTTACTTACTACTAACAAAACTCCTGGCAATTGTGTGAAGCATTTATCAACTTATTCTGGTGTAATATTCCAGATGCAATAGGTAAAGTTAGTTTTGAATAAAATAGGTCATCGGGTTCGCAGAGGGGCACACATGTGAACTATTGATATCTCTGCTTCTCAAAGTTCATGTGTACAATGACATATGTGGTATCATTCATGCTTTTGCATATGTCTTTGTGCGATTATCATGTTCTTCCTAAGTCTCATCGTCAAATCTGCTAACCATCTCCCTTTTCCCAATAGCATCTTAGCTATAGTTGTTTGGTCACGAGAGCAATGATGTGATGAATATTGACCATATGAGCAGTTACAGGTGCTACAATCAGCCAGAACCCTCGCAGCCTCGACTGTCTTGAGTTCTTCATTCCTATCCATGTCTCCCTTACTGCGTATCACTACATCCGGCAGTGTGTACGTTTCCTTGGAACTATGGCCCTCATGGTTCAGTAAATATGGAAATGGTAAGACATTAACTAATATAAGAAAAAAATGAATTTTGGACAATGAGACAAATAAAGAGGTGGTTGTCATTTCCATTCATGTTGTGTTTCATCTCAACAAGCTTTGTTTTTTCCATGATAAGTGCATCCATAAAGTTTCTCATATTTGGAAACAATTCTGCTATTTCTATATTTGTAGTTTGTGAACAATTGTATATCACTCACTCAATATCAGTGAAATAATATTTTCAGATTTCCAAGTATGATATTATTATCATTTGTTAATATTGTTTCTTTGCAAGTCACGAACAAGTAGATAATCACCATTGTAATTAATCTTTTTGTTTCCAATAAATTCAACATCCAATCTTTTTTAATTGGTGAAAATATTTTATTTGTCAGATTTTCTTATAAAATGTTAAAAATACGAAATAACACACTAAATGACATTGTTTGATATGCTTAAGAGAGCAACATTATATTTAAGTCTTTATGTGGAACCGCATATGCTCATAAATATGCATTTTCTAACTTAACAATAATTTATGGTAGCGAGTGAATTTGATTTCAAATACATAATTAAAATTTTATTTTTTTTCACCCCAATAGTCTGATTTCGTGTTGCATTCTTATACATGATGGTGCTATCTTATATATATATATATATATATATATATATATATATGCAGCTTCCAAATAATGTTGATTTTTCCCTTATCTCCCACTCATTCTAAATACTTTGTGGGTTTTAGTTGTGGAGGGACATGTTATGACTTTGGAAGTTTATTTTAAAAATGACATCATGCACAAATATAAACTTTCATAATGCTTGTTTAGATTTCCACACTCATTTCTAATCCGACCTCACAGTATAAAATATTACATAATGCTTGTTTAGATTTTGATTGTAGAAATTTCTTTATCATGAAATTAATGGCAAATATCATTCCTTATTATAGTACATCACTATGAATGTTATTTATCTTTTTAAGTAGCTTTGACGTAACTTTTGAAAGTAAGTGTCAATTACTTATATTTGTCTTTCTCTTACATCAAGATATTCCAATGATTTTTTCCAAAATTATTAAAAAGTTTTTGAAAAAAAATTATTCCAATGAAAACCTTAAATAAAATAAAATGTCTTTTCGTCTGTGTGGGTAATCTATACTACTACAAAAAGGAGAGTGTTTTTAGATAATTATGAACATGACATTTTCGGTCTCTCTGTGCTCTCTCCTTCATTGACTCTTTTTCTCAACTTTTCTTCTATTTTAATTGATTGTTTTCTCTTATGCCTCTCACTCTTTGCTCCACGTCCCTACCTCTTCCATATCTCTCTCCATTTTCTAACTCCCCTCTTCGCCCAGTATCTCCCGGATCTCAATAACTCCCCTCTCCACCATTATCTCGTATTAATTCTCATATTTGTTTGACCATTATTTTTACAACAATTTTTCTCAACCCCAAAACCCCCCACGTTATTCACCTCTCTCTCCCAACAAGACCATGTTTTATCTACTTTTGAAATTCTCCTCTCCTCCTAAATCTCATTAACTCCTCTCACTACTATAATCTTTTATTAATTCTCATTAAATTTCAATCAAAGGGAAACAAAACTCATTCGTCTCCTTGGCCACGTTTTTTTAACAAACATTATCAACCCAAAGAATCCATGTTAGTCGCCCCTATCTCCCAACGAGAGCACGCTTTATCTACTTTTGAATTCTCTGCTTGGATCTCAATAACTCCCCTCTTTGCCAATATTTCCTCTTTGGCATTCCTCTAATTTCTTGTTTATGCACTATCAAAAATAAAATAACTAAATTTCATTCGTCCCTCTTCCTTCTCACTCTCTATTTTCTATCTCCCCTCTTCGTCCACTATCTCCAGATCTTAATAACTCCACTTTCTACCATTATCTCATATTAATTAAAATCTTTTGAGTGTTTATATGTACTTTTGAGATTAAATGTGCACCACATTGTGATTTTTTTTGCATTTAATGGAGTTTTAATTAAAAGAGTTCTATTGTATTTAAGAAAATGACATATGTTCATTCCTTTTTTGAATAGTGGTGTATTTAAAATGATATTATTCAATAAAAAATTAATTACTTAACAATATTAATAAGAGGAAAAACTATATTTCAAATATCATTCTGTTATATAATAATTAATTATAAAATACTCGGTATGCATGGTGATGTGAATGTTTATGAATATTATATAACAATTGATTCCACAATGACCCTTATTTTCTTCACTCACATGTCCTTCATCCAATAATAAATTAAATTTGTAAATAGTTCTTATCATATCCTCAACTCATTCACAAATGTCTCCATCGCAACTTATGTTATATTTATATTCTCATGGAGTTTATAAATGATCTCCACTTACTCACCTCACTAAAACTTTTTTCACTTGATCTTCTAATTCCCAATCTAACTCCATGCTCACCATATGCTCTATAAACACTCCGTCTGGTTACCTTACATGTATGTTCCCTATGCAACAATTTGATACATAATTTATAAATGAAGCAAACAGTCAACTATACTTCTCCCTCTACTTCATCTTTTCATTTTCCATTTTCTTTCACAGTCCAACATTCTTACCAAATGAAGACCACCAATTATTTTTATATAATAAAATATTTTTCTTATCATACATAACTATAAAATATACATAAATGAGGACATGGAGATAAAAATTTAAATATAAAATTATCATATTAAATTCGACAAATTTTTTGGTCACGTGCATTTGCACATGTGTCTACTAGTATACACACGCACACACACACACACACACACACACACACACACACACACACACACACACACACACACATATATATATATATATATATATATATATATATATATATATATATATATGTACACAAATATATATATATATACAAATATATATAGATATATATATACAAATATATATATAGATATATATACAAATATATATATACATATATATTCGTGTACATATATACAAATATATATATATATATATATACATATGTATAGATTTATAAATATATATATGTATATATATACATATGTATAGATTTATATATATATACATACATATATAAATACATATATATATTAATATATATTCATAAGTATATATATCCATATATGTATATATATACATATATACATATATATGCATATATACATATAAATTTATGTATTTGTACATATATATATATACCTATGTACATATCTATACACATGCATATGGTAGATCTTGATGAGAAAGTTGGGGGGGGGGCAAAATCACCTCAATGTAGTTAAAGTCTACTACAATATAATTAAATGTACTATTTACCTAATATCTCTATTCTCTTTGGCATATATAAGGAAAGATGAACTAGAAACATCAAAATTGTAACATAACAATAATATATACTTTTAAAATCATCATGCAATGTTCTAGAAGTAGCATATAGTATTCTACTTCTAAAATTGGTAATCTATTTTTAGATATTTAAATTAACTAGTAAACAATTCATTTTTATATGTTAGGACAAGACATCTTTCAACACAAATAATCATAGTATCAACAAAAACATATTGTCTATTTAATATGAAATTTTGGCTTGATAAATATCAAACATTTACATACTAAAGTGCTGGAAAAATTTAAAGATTCAAAATGAGATGAATAAGTTTAAATTATAAATAAATAAAAGTTGCTATTTTAGAAGGAAAATAAAAAAGAAACATGACATGCACAGAGATTAGATGACATACATTTCTCCTAAGATGCTCTGAAACTCAAAAGTCAAATATGTGCCACGAGAAGATGTGATGAAATGTGGAGAAAAAAATTAAGAGGAAACTTATATACACAATAGTTTATAGAGCATTTTTAGATAAATTTGACTAAAATTATGGAGGAAAAGTTGGAAAGTTGTTTAAAATGAGTAGGTAAATTTGAAAGAGAAATTGAGTTATAAAGGGGACACAAATATCAGATAGAATTTTAGAGACAAACATATTGAAATATAAAGGAAAATATTTATGCTTCCCATAATTTATATTGAAGAGTAACATAAAATAAAGTACATGGTGCTTCTTTATTTTAACCAATTTATCTTGCATACATTTTAAGATTTATAGCAAATAATATATTGTTAATTTTCACATGATTATATATAATCCAGATTCATGCATTAAGAAAGCAATCAATCCAAGCATGGATATTTAAAAATATATCGTATGATAGTGTCAAACATGTGTCCATCCTGTATAATTTGGTTTTGTTTTGTTAAATAGCTTATTTTTTACTTGGTTTCTTGGTTTCAATGTATTACAAATCTGTCTTAACAAAAGTATGGAAAACAAATTAAGCTGCAAGTCCTTTTCGGATGCCCATCATTTCATGTATTTATATTGTTCTTGTGATGATGATGTTTGTTGATTTATTTGTCTTGGCATGTGTAGCTCATACTACAAGGGATATAAATTCATATATATAGTGATAAATTGTTAATATTATATGGTGTCATAATATATTTATGAATACAATTATTAAAATATGTATAATTTTGCAATCTTTAAACATCATTTTATATTTAAAATAAGAAAATTTATGTATAATAATAAAATTTACCCTAAAAGTATATATGATATAATTATGTGTCATAATTTTTATATCCTTCTATTTGTATCTTGTCCAAATCAAAGACAAAATAATATAAGCACATATTTCTAATAGAAAAACTTTGCATATGTATGCACCTAACAAACTGGTCGAATAGAGAGACAGTCTATAATAACATTGTGACCTTCATTACAGTTACTAAATTAAAATATTATTTTTGAAATATTGATTATTAGTTTTTTAATTAACATTGATCTCTTTTTCACCAACTCTACACTAGCCGTTGCATTAATCTTAGATTTATGACATTTTATCTTACTATAGGATTAAAAGAGAAAGATTTCTCTCCCTTCTCCCATACCCGTAGCAGAAGTTGAATGCCTGGGAGGGTGGTAAATCAAGGCAGCAACTGGAATTCGAACCTGGGTCCCTTTGTTAGGGGACACCATGCTTGACCACTTGAGCCACTCTTTGTCGGACATTCTATCTTACTATGTTTTTGCATTATAATTGTATATTATTGATTTGTCTTATAATATTAAATGATCTTTTGAACTATATTTTGCAACTATGGTATACTTGTTGAAACAAAAGATATTTGTTGAAATTGGTATTAGTTATGTGGGTTACGAGTTTATTTTTGTATTATATCTTTTATTTTTTTTTCTTCTGTTTGAATTACTAGTTCGGTCTAATCAATTGGTTGGACTGATTAGACCTTGTATCTAATCGATTAGGCCGAAAAAGAGAACATAACCAGTTTTATAGACTTCCAGACCGGTTAACCACCAGTTTGCCAGTCTGAGTTTGGTTTAAATAATATTTAAATCATCCTTAACTAATCTGATCATAGTCTTGGCAACTAGTTAACCAACTAGACTGAACTTGACCAACTCAATATATCTATGTGTGTGTCTATATATAAACTCAAATTAATTATTCTAATGATGATTTAGTTGACATATAGACAATACTTCAAACAATGTCAACATAATATACATTATTAGTGTTGTAAATGAATTTTATATTAATGTTGTAGCTGATATTATGTTTTGAAATAAGTCTAAATCTAAGAATTTCATATAATATACAAAATATTCCATCTAATGTTTAGACAAAAGTATTGATTTTATGTTATTAAACTATGATGTTTAATGAAGAGCACCAATAACTTGACATCAAAATAGATCAAATAATTATTGATCTTCACTTATATGTATGGCTAGTAAATACTAGGTAGTAGTGGTTTTAGACCGAACTAAACTAAACTTGTCCATATTTTAGCGGTCAAGTTAAGTTTAGTTTACATATTTGTAGTAGTCAAGTTTGGTTTGGAATGGAATATTTTCAGACCACTATATATGGTCTAGTCTATGGTTTTAGGGTCAGATTAGACTTGACCAAACTATGCCCACCCCTAACGTCAATGGACAAAGACAATGAGTATTACATGGGACTAACCACATTAAAATGGAGATATTAAACACTACACTGACCTTTACTTCATTATATAAACCTCAATACGCTATTACCTTTCTCTCCAACTAACCATATAATTTACATACCTTTAGCAACAATTTTACTAGACTCTTTTATAATATAAGATATGATGGAGTATACAAGACAAACCAACTGATCTTACATCTGATATGAATTCTCGAACAATATCCAAAATAATTATAGGATAAGGTTTAACTTTAATTTGTCATTTTAGAGATGGAAGATATATGGACTTAATCTAGCTAACTATTGAGAAATAAATTGAATAAATATTTGAAAATCATGGTTTTGGTGCAAAAATATAGCAAGGGATCTCTTCCATTCGTATGTGTACATATATTAGTTCACAATATTTCAAGTATATTTACATGTTCCTCAATCATATTAGCATCCAACACTCAAAACAAAACTAATTATTTATCATTTGGATATTTTGTAGCTATCAATAAAAATTTCCACTCATTTGAACTTTGAGATTATCCATAATTTGGTACAAATGCATTGCTTGGACTATAATTTAACCTTTTAATTCCTTGGCAATATCTTAAGATTATTACAAGAAGTTTAATATGACTATTACTTTTCTTACTAGGATAATATATTTGCAAAATTTTAAGAAAAAGAGTAACTACATATCTATATGTAGAATATTTTTGAGACTCATATTTCATCTAGCATATCACTAATATCACGTTCAGTAACACAATTAGTGGTAGCTAGACAATGACTACCGGTGCTTCATTTCCGTGAGTAGATGTCAATCGCCTCAACCAAAATGACAGGTAGACAACCACTTGTTTTTTTACATAGGATTGAGCGGCAGGAAGTGTTTGTTCTCATAAAATTTTAATTGCGTTGAATTGTTTCGGTGGTTCATCAGCGACAACTCAACTAGCGTTGCTATTTAGTGCTTTACCGAACAAAGCATAAATATAAAATATACCATATTACAACTATATTTTCTTATCACTATTTTTTTGGATGATGTGGAAACCAACTCGGATGAGGAGACACTTTACTGACCTCGTCCTAGTAGTATAAACTCCCTCGAATAACTCACAAAATGTACATGACATTTAAATCACACAATGAGCCAGATTATATGTCGAGATATTTTGTATCCAAGGTACACAACCTAGGTTTGGAATCTGGGTCCCATCATTGGGGAGCCCATGCCTTTACCATCTGAGCTACTACATTGTCATCCTTATCACTATTTATCTTTAAATTTAGTTTTTTTTGGAAATTAATAATATAAAAGCTAAGTGTGTAGCATGTTCATCATAAGTCAATAAGTATATGTAAAAAATGATGCATCCTAGAAACATATTCATCATTCAGTTTTTATTTTAAATAAAGAATTATTACATATAATTTGCTAATATTTGTTTCAAATTTAATATGAACCATATAATATAAGATATACACTTGCATTAAACAAATCATTTACTAGTAATGGTATCAAAATTTAGTATAATGTTTTCTCTTATGTCTTGAAATGTGTGTTGTCCTTCCTCAATTTAAAATCTATAAGATCACGTTGTCACTATTAGTTAAGTCACTATGAGATGAAAAAGTGGTGGTACATATTACAACTTGATTTAGTGCTTGATTGTATGATTTTTAAGAGCACATACAATAGAGTATACAAACCAAATTGTTGTGAAATCTTAACATCCAATTTGGTAATGAGATGTCTACCATTAGACATACATGTAACACTATAAGTATCTTTTCTTGCAGGACTTTGTTTTATCATTGTGGCTTAACAATATGTGAAGGTAAATGGTATTCATTGTAAAAGACAAAGACAACATTTTAGGCCCTCTAAAAAATCTCATACTTTTTCCATGTCTTTGTGGTTGTCTATGCCCCATAAAAAACACGCTCTAAAGAGAGAGAGGGGAGGCAATTATTTTGTAAGTGGGAAGTGTAGTACAGGAATAGGAATTTAGAAAACAAGATATGTGAGAGAGAATTAGCAAGCTTATATTTTTTTCGTTCTGAGATGGTGAGAGTTAGGGTTGGATAGGAAACAAACTTAACCATTAGACCGAACCAAACTTGACCAAACTGCTTGGTCAGGTCTGGTATGAATGTGTATTGTAGTCAAGTTTAGTTTAAAAAAATGTTTAAATCATCCTTATCTCCTCTGATCATAGTCTGGGCAACTAGTTAACCAACTAGACCGAACTTGACCAACTCAATATATATGCGTGTGTGTCTATATATAAACTCTAGTAAATTAATCTAGTGATGATTCAGTTGATATATAAGACAATATTTCAAACAATGTCAACATAATTCACATTATTAAAGTTGTAAATGAATTTTATATTAATGTTGTATCTGATATTATGTGTATATATATAATCTTTTAGAACAAGTTCAAATCTAATAATTTCATGTAATATAAAAAATATTCCATCTAATACTTAGAAAAAAAATATTTATTTCATGTTATTAAACTATGATGCTTATTGAAGAGCGCCAATAACTTGACATCAAAATTAGATCAAATTATTATTGATCTTCACTTTATGTGTAAATACTAGGTAGTAGTGGTGTTAGACCACACTAAACCAAACTTTCCATATTTTAGCGATCAAGTTAAGTTCAGTCTATATATTTGTAGCAGTCAAGTATGGTCTGGAATATTTTCAGACCACTATATATGGTCTGACTTATGATTTTAGGGTCAGACCAGACTTGACCAAACCATGTGCACCCCTAGTGAGAGTAGTAAAGAGAAGAGAGAGGATAAAATATCTTCTATGTGAACCAAGTATTGAAAATTTCAAAAGAGCATATATATAGATATGAAGGGTAAGAAAAGAAATACCAGACAGTTGTTTTTCCCAAAAGATAAAACTTAGAATCAGAGAAACCCTCTAGAGGGAAAAAATGAAATTAATCATCAGAAATATAATGATGGTGAATAGTTCAAAACTATATATTTTTCCTTAACTAAGAGGACTATATATATTTTAACCTTTTCAGAAGTAGAATGAACAAATTAGTTCTTAACTATATATGTAATAGAAACTAATACCCATGTGTTAATAAATACATATAAATGAAAATTTTGATACGCATGATTGCAATCAATTTAATAAAACAACACACATATATTCTAGAAGTGGTACATCTAAATGAAAAATAGAATATATATTAAAAATAAACACGTTAAAAATATCGTCACACGTGATAAAATGATATAAAAGACTAGTGTATGTGTTTTCATGTAAACGCCACTCTTTAATATACTCTATTAAAGTAAAAATCTCTTAAAAATAATATAACTACTAAAAACAATACACATAGATAAATAATAATATACATATAAATATAAAAAACAAAAGACATCTATAGAGACCACTCTAATTTATTGGTTGCACATTAATTTTTTGGATGATTCTAGAACCACTCCGAGGAAGTGTCTCTTTGGTGACCTGATACGCATCATTCGGCACACCAATTCACTAGGATTTTTATCGTATAGTTTAACCTCTTGTTACTAGAAAAATAACTGATTAAGTTTGGTTTATTAGAATAGGGAGAGTTGATCCTACATGACAACATTTTTAAGATTGATTTTAAAGTCAAATTACTTTGAACAATTATTGGAACATAAAAGTAAAGATCTGTTGGTTAATGTTTGATTATGCTAGAACAATTATAGAAGGATTATACTAAAAACAAAGAAATAAATGTTAGACTAAGAACAATTAAAGGAAAGAGTTGTACAAAGAACAAGGAGAAAGTCATGCTAATACAAAAATAAGAAAAGATTATCTATGAGCTCAATTAAATTGCAAGTAAAGAAAAGAGCTATTGGGAACAAATGGTTGAAAAAAGAAAATGAATTGATAATAGAAGATATCAAGGTTATGAATTTTACCACCATAGCCTGTGTGAAACTAAATTGATGAAATGTATGAGATAAAATAAGTTAGATGAAGGTATGCAAAAAATCCTCAAATGCATTTTCAAAAGTCGACCTCCCTATAAATCCATCGGTCTTGGTGTTTACAGATCCTTGACCAAACATCCCAACAAAAGATCCTTTCGAGATCTCATTCGAATCTATTTATATTTGTTTGGTTGTTCCGAGTCTTGGGGTCCTAGGTGTCATTACCCAAAACTAACATTCGATAAATAAGATATCAAGTCGTTTAAGTCAATACAAATCCTAGCAAAGACCATCTAACAAGTATTATCATATAGAATAGATCTAATATAACTATGCCTATGAGACTACTCCCCACGGCTCGATAGAGAAAACTACTCACGATTCATGAAAGTCAAAGAAAGAACAATGGAAGGAAGAGAGGAAGACATAAACTAGAAGAAAAAGAATCCAAAAGGATCTTGTCTAGTGACTATGAAATGGTTGCCCCTCTTAATTCCTTGCTCCCAATAAGAAAGACCAAGAAATAATGGAAAAGAACTAGAAATCTTATTGAAGAACAAGACAACAATATGGAAGAATGAAATAACAAAATGTTGAAATCTAATGTGTAAGTATAAAAACTCAAATTTCCTTTCTTGTTGAGTCCCTCCCTCCTTTTATAGGAGAGGGAAGGGTGGAAACACATAAGAGAATGGGTAGTGACTGCTGAAGAATTCAATTTGCACACCATGAATTGACTAGATCACATCATGAACCGTTTGATTTAGGTCTGAAGGGGCACAGGCCTGGGGTAGTGGGACAAAATCCCAGAATTAGGGTGTCAGAATCGTTTAACCAAGTCTTACCTCAAAGAAATTTAAAATGATCAATTGAATCTTGGAACACTCAATTTGCATCTGGGTATGCATGAACCAGGGAAGTGGGGGCAAAAATCCTAATTCAACGTGGTGGTGTTGCTGCACGAGACTTGGTGTTTAAGAAATGCAAGTGTGCCAGTTGGATCTTAGAATAACTGGTTGGGAATTTCAAACGACTGGTTGGGGACATGAGATGCCTATTTCGGCTGTTGAATAGAAAGTGTGGAAGGGTGGAGCCAAGTAGTGAAGCAGTTGTCTGGGCTATAAAGTGCATCTTTTTAAATCAATGAAACGAACGGTTCACAACATGAACCGATTGGTTGAAGTGTTGAGATTGTCGAGAATTTCTATTGAAGGTGAAATCTACAAAATATGAATGAAGAAGATAAGAATTGGTACTTTTAGAAAATTGGCAAAAGGGAAATAAATTCTTATGAAAATACTATGAAAAATGCATTTAAAAAAAGAGATGAATATACAATCATCATGACCCCACTTTGGTAGTGTAAACCCCCGATCCCCACCTACATGTACACAAGGGGTGTTTAAACTCAATGTGGCCTGACATCTATGATGAGGTCACTTTTATTCCTAGGCATACAATTAACATTTCAATCACGAGTCCCGTCATTAGGGACATCATTTGTTCACCACCTAAACTACTACCTAACTAACTTGGTGGCATAAAAAAGACTGACTACTATTGTACTATATATACATAAGCCGAATATATATATACATACATACATATACATATATATATATATATATATATATATATATATATATATATATATATATATATATATATATACACACACGCACATACACACACATAGATAAATATATATACACACACATATATATACATGATCTCTTATATGATTGAATGATCTTTCTCGGGATAAATACTAAAGTTTTTAAAATAGTTATAAGACCTACCATTTTAGAGAAATAGTCAGAGTTACCTAGTTCACCAAACTAATTAAATGGCTCTTTAAAACCTTAATTCATCAATATTAATATAGTTATGCAATAAAAATGGAAGATAATGAGGTAATATTAAGGTTTGTGAAAGTAACTTCTTAGATATAACATACTCTTGTATGTATATGTACAAAGAATCTGTTATACCATAGTGATACTATAAAGAATGTGTAATAGAATGGTTGTATTTAAATTAATATGAAAAAATGTTGGAATTAAGGAGCTATTGTATAATTGGAAGTTCTAATAGTTTGTAATGAATTTAGATATGATAAGTTATAAAGATATTAGGGAATCGATAATATGCTAACAATTTTTTCTAATTTTGATATTTTCTGATAAGTAATTATAATTATAAATTACGACATAGTCATATTTTTTTGGTAAATTTCACTATTAACATGATTTGAAAATATTTTAAAATAAAGTGAACATTATAAAACTTATGGCTAAATTTCAAGAAGGGATATAGTTCGTCTAGATAGTCAAGAAAGGAGAGAGAGAAAGTAAATAAATTATTATTAACAATTATGAACACATGTGATTGGGCACCCAATTCTCAAAATCCAACAATAGATTTAAAAGAAATGGATGAGAAGTCGATATTGATGTGAGGGATATGTGGGAATTTTATCAAAGAAATATATGATTTGTTTACATATTTCATTAGATTTATAATAGTTATTTTGGCCATATTTTAGGAGCAATCCTTTTAAATTGTTATTGAGTTAAACTTTAGAATCTTTTAGATTAGGGAGTATATTCAAGATACATCAAAAGAAAATGGGCTTGGAACGTTCTAAGGTTGTTTTGATAGTTAATCAAATAAGGTAGTTAGTCTATCTAATTAGATCTAGGGTCTCAAGTCCAACTAGAAAATATGTGGAGCTTTGTATCCTATATCCAATGGTGTATGGATCATCCCCTACCTTGAGTTGAAGGCTTAGAGGTAATCTTGTATCAATTCAAATTGGGTTGGTACTAGTATATGAATAGAAAGAAAAATATAAGATCCTCATGGATGAAAAGACATATGTTTGTTTGACCTAAATGACCCTGAACATAGAAGAAAATTCTTTTGAAGCTTATAAAAAGTCTATCGATCAAAGAACGTGCTACCATGACTGGAAAACCACTCAAAAAGAGAGGATGTGTTGAGGAATTTGGCTTGGCTGTGGAGAAGTCATCCATAATGGCACAATGTTATGGGAGCATAGAGCTCCTTGCTGCTCCTCTAACAATGCAACATGTGACATGGAATGGTTTTCTATGAGTGGATAGGTGCATGCAGAATTAAGTGTATATGTATCCAAATCCCCTGAGGAATCCACCAAATCTATCCCAAACATTTCCCATTTGATCATATTTGGACAATCACTAGATCCAAGACATATAAGAAATTTCTGATTGTGTATCTTGAGATTTAACACTTTAGATTTTTCAAAGAGGATTTTGTTGGAAAACTAATAAAGTACAAAAAAATACAAAATGCAAAATAGAACAATTTATTTATTTATTATATTAACTGAAAAAGAGATCAAATAGGATTTCTAGCGATTAAATAGATAAAATATGACACATGGTTACTGGGATAAACCATGGTCCAACATTTGTTTTGTATGTATTTTCCTAAATGTTTATCATTCATTGAAATTCTCAATAAATATAATTGATAGATTAACATAGTAAATAATGTCATTCTATGTTGAGAATTTATGTAGAATTTTGGAGGTAAAGTCAGGCTACTGCAATACTTAAGCGAGATAATGTGTTCATGGTATAATGTCGTAGAAAATAAGTATATATGAGTATATTAGGTATATTATTGAAAATGATTTATTCTATATCAATAAGGACAATGAATTTGGAATATATAATCATGGAGTATAATTTTTTTGATTATATGGTTTTGGTGTGAAACCATAACTAATAAGGGTATAGAATATGAAATCACAATTTTGGTGAAAAAAGATGGTTAAATAAAAAAAAATATATATATATATATATATATATCATTTTATATGTTTACCATACTTCTCCTAAGCTATTTCATATCATAGGTGTTTTAGGAAATAAATTGGTGAAAGGTTTCAATTTAGGTAGATATACATTACTCAAAGAAAAGGTATACATGTGGTTAAGATATGTTAACAATCATGAATGATAGATAAGTTACACATGTCTAGGTTTGAAAATATTTCTTAGTGTGTCAATATTGTTATGGAATGAATGTTTTATGTATGGTTGTTCATTCACCCCTATGATTATGATATGTTGAGTTAATCATAATTTGTATTGAATATCATTAAAATTTCCTAATGATGGACTTATGTTCATTTTATGTGCTGCAAAATATGATGAAAAAATGAAGACTCCACATTAGAGTGCTTCTTATTAATATTCTACATGTTTCCTAGTCATCATTGTAAGAATGGTTAATGTGATTTACATGATGAACATGATATAATTCATTAGGTGATCTTGGGACATTACCTTTTTGACTAATGCAAAAAGATAAGTTCAAAAGACAATGGTAGTAGGTATGAGAAAGGATGGAATATATAAACCATACACTGGGAAGGGATGGCATACAATGAAGAGGCACTTTTACCAAATAATGAAACTAGGCGGATAAGCCCGAGAGGAGAAAGCATCCACGTACATTAATGAAAATCAAAGTGAAATATGGGATGTAAACATCCCTATAATAGAACAAAAGGTTTGAATAGATAAAACACCTCATAATATCAACATGAGACAAAGTGTGAGATAAGGATTCCTCCCTAAACAAGTAAACAAAGGGAAGTATGGAAATAAAGTAATGAGTAAAATACTAGATAAGTGTGGACATGAAATTACTAATGACAAGTATGGAAACAAGTAACGGGTAAAATCATCATGGACATGACCTATTATGTAATTAAATATACAAGATCAAGTGAAATTTACCAAGAGGTATGAATGAATAATACTAATTGATATGAATAAATACAATTCACTCAAATGAAAGAAATAAGATGAAGATAGATGAATCAATGAGATTGGGAGAAAATAACAAATCTAGATAAAAGAATATAAATGTATGATTTGATAATGCGTAAGCAATTTCAAAATTGGACAAGTTGACTACTTTAAAGTATTTACCCTCCCTATTTGTTATGCTAACAAAGACTTCATATTTGTAGAAACTTCATCAGTCATTACCCTTTGCAACCCAAATATACGTGTCTCCTTAATGAGAACACAAGATCCTTGGACCACATTCATCTAGTCTCTTATAGTTGTCTGTGACTACCAAAAGATGCTTGTACTTGTCAAAATTCTATTTTGGTCTCCCTTATTTTGACAGCCCACGAAGTCATCAAACCCTGATAAATATGCAAATGTAGCATAGCAGAGTGTGGCATCATTCAAGGAAGAAATAAGATGCTAAACACGACAAAATTAATCAAATCATATTTTATTTTAGCAGGTGACTAACATAATTCAAATGAAATATTGTAATGGCTTATAAGTAATTTAATGATAATTGATGTTATATGTTGCATCTAAGTTTACTCCCAACAAATGAAATTCTATAAGAGCGTTTAAGCTATATGTTAGCAGGAAATACCAATGTCAAATCATGACAACAAGTGTCACTGGAAAATTTATACTAACACAGTTTTAGTTTGCCGACCAATTTGACCTTTTATTTTTTTTCAAAAGAAAATTAACCACCACTTCCCTTGGTGGGTTTGATAAAAGATTAATTTGTCGAAAATTGAACAGAAAGGCACCACTTGATGTGGAGCTCTTCATATTTTTTATATTTTATTTATACTATATAACATAAAATTAACTTGGGAGAAAAATAAATAAAATTGGGAATCATGACGATTTTTAAATGTCTTGATTTTTCAATAATAAAAGCAACATTATCACAAAACCAGAAATACGAGTGGTAGTCTTAGTCCCTAAACTAAGAAGCACCAATCAAAACCAATCAAAATGATGGACTTGACTGGAAGTGTGTTAGTGTAAAAATCAATTTTCCGAATACACTACAACGGATATTTATTTTTCATAAACCAGACCATAATATATTTTTTTCTATGCAAGAATACCTTGTTGATTCTAATCTGCTATAACGATTACGAGCGATTCCAAATAAGATGCTTAACATGAGCACCAACTACTATTTTGTTAGTACCCAACTGAAATATGAAGCATTGGATTGTCTTGTTGCTGATAACAAAGTATGAGAAGTTTAATGGTATATTCTCAATTCTCTGTCACGCATCCAGAGCGACAGGTATTTGAGGCCCTATCTAGCTTCGTAGTTTCTTTTTGGGGACAGCTGGTATAGTATTTTCATAGATTCACCGGCTGAGCAGATTCATTTCTTACCTTCATTTTCTATTTGCAAAGTAAAATCATATTTTAACTAATATCTTGCCGTAAGTATGGTGCATAACTGCATTTGTTATTGAAAGCGAGGCCATATACCTGAATCTTTCATCTCCCAAGACCACCGAGGCCTACGTGTTTCGTCGATTGACAAAAACTCGGGATCGAGTAGATAATGGCCGGCGTGCTATACACACAAATATAGCGTAGAAACAGAAGCCCGGGCCACGTAGAAGGCAGACGTCGAGATATTCCAACTGCTTACTGTATATTTCGTCCTAAAAAATGCTGTACGTTTGAAATCAATATTACCTGGTTCTCCAATTCGGCAAAGGTATTGAACAACAACCAATCAGACTTCTCCAGTTTCTCAAACTGAACCAATGACAGACCTGATAGCGTTGGATACGGTCCTCCTGGGAACGCCATGGACGGGAGCTCTGACTGACGCAACGCAGGAAGGCCAGCCATCGGCAATGACAACTCCCCATCCTGTGTGGGCAAGTCCAGCAAACCTGTTCTGACGTAGTAGTAGATGGAGCCTACGGCAGCGGACTGGGTGGAGAACCCAACCACCGGCAGCCCAGCGCGGCGTCCAATATCCATAGCCCAATCAGCGAACAAGTCCACAACTATACATGTGAACGGCCGCTCCGACGAGCGGCGCTCTATGATGAGATCGTACAGGGTCCTCGAGCCGTTGTCGTCCAGGCTCTTTAGGTAAACCTCTAAGCTTTCAGCGTGGGCGACTCCACCATCATCGTAGCCATCGGATATGGTCTCGATGGTGACGGGGACGGACTTGGTGTCGATCGTGCTGACGATGAACTTGGTAGTCAACAGAGAGACATTTACACCTCTAGAAGAGAGCTGTTTGGCGAACTGGAGCATGGGATTGATGTGGCCTTGGCTTGGGTACGGGACGACCAGGACGTGGGCCATGGATTTGGTGGTGAAGGGCGACTGTTGATCAGGGCTCCCGCTTGACTGTATCTGGTTTGGGGTAGAACGACGGAGTACAGATCACAATTATATATATTCTCTGCCTCTCTCAAACCTTCTTATATTTCTTACGGGAGTAGAGGTGTAGGTGAAGAACGTGACAAAGATAAAACTAAAAATGTGATATAGTGAGTTAATGACCGAAATGCTTGTTTGTTATGTTGCTTTCATATTCACTAGTGTTGCCCTTCGGTGTTAAGTTGAACGTCAGATGGTTACTAAAGTGTCGGCATATGAAGGGAGTTACTGTGATAAATGCTTGTCAAAGTGGATAGTCTGGTTAGTTAGTATCCGGGTTGGTAAGCGTAAGGACAAGGTTTGAGGATAAAAACGATATGCATCATTTATCACCGACTGGAAGGTACACCCTGTTTCTTGAGAAGCAAGACATATAGTGCTATAAGTCGCGGAGTTTTATAGGAGGTTTTGATAGTTAAAAAGGAAAAAAAAGTAATAAATTATAGTTATCTATACTACTATAAAAAATAGCGAGTTCATGTTGCCTCTTTTCTCACAATTTTCTCAATTTTTTATTATTTTTTTCCTTTCATGATAAAATCAGCTGCCGCAAACCTCTCAACTTCTCCGTTACATTCTTTGCTTCAAGCGTACGTTTCGGAGTCAATAAACAATATGTTTCCAAATTTTCTACAAAATAGTTACGAGAATTACCAACATCCTTTTGGCAAATTTTATTTTTCAAATATCATATGTAAAATAAACATGTTCAATGGGGCACATGCATGTGCACGTGTATGTTAACTAGTCTTTCAATTAAGAGAGAGAAACAAAGAATTGGTTTGAGAGAATTATTACAAAGAAAATGAAGAGTGCATGGAATAACACTATTAAGCTATAAAGTAATATAAATGTACATTATTTAATATCTATTAGTACTAGTATACTATATACTATACGGTGTGTTTAAGAATGTGATATATATATATATATATATATATATATATATATATATATATATATATATATATATATATTCACATTTGCGGTCTATAGTGTCAGTTATTTAAGGCCTTTAGTGTCAGTTTTAATGCGAAACCTATGTGGGCGCCGCTAAACGGACAACCGTTAGACGTCGGTTCTCAAGCTGACGCCACAACCCTTCACGCATCACAGAAAATGCGCCAGCAGGGGGGTATAGGCGTCAGTTATTAGCTATGAAACCGACGCCATAAACCTTCGCGTCACAGAAAGGACGCCGTCTTGGGCATTATCAGCGTCAGTTTATTAGTGATAACCGACGCCATCTCACTCGCTGCCACGGTCGTGCTGGCCAACACGGCCGTGTTGTCTGGCCCGCTGCCACGGTCGTGGTGTCTGGTCTGCTGCCACGACCGAGGTGGCTAGCACGGTCGTGGTGTTTGGCCCGCTGCCACGACCGTGCTGGCCAGCACGGCCGTGGTGTTTGGCCCCATTAGGGAAATCGACGTCGGTTACTAGTAGGGAAACCGACGCCAGGACTATAAGTGTTGGTTCATTATTGATAACCGACGCCACATCACATGCATTAGGTGTCGGTTATAATTGTTTATCCGACGTTGTAATCATTTGTCGTCGGTTTTAAACAAATAACTGACGCCTATTTCATATTTTTTTTCTTATCAGTCTCCAGGCCTACTGTGGCTGATCGCTGGATGAGAAACCTACAGTTCAGTTATGAATTGTAGGTTTTACGACATCCATTGATATCAGCAAACAACATGCCACAAATCTGCAAAATTAATAACATTAATTTTCACACATTTAGCAACCTACAATTCTATTCGATTTTCACACATGTAGAAACATTCATGTAGCAATTTGTAGTTCCATTCATTTTCACATTCACACATGTAGAAATATTCATATAGCATCCAGCAGTTTCATTCATTTTCATATTCACACATGTATAAACATTCAGACACATGTAAAAATATTCAGACATGTAGAAACATTCACACATATTATAATTTAGAAATTCATTTATAAAATATCATTCTTTAGTCATTATTCACTATCAACATCCCAATTATATGTTAAAACCCCCACTACTTGTATGGTTGTTGCTCATTCTTCTCTTACATCATTTAATTCTTCCGTCGTATAGGGAGCATATACATCTGGTAAGGCCTTTCCTGTAGTGTTGTCAGTTTTAAACGGCTGCAAAGAGAATGATGTATATATATAATTAATAATATATAAATAAGATTGATATATTTTATATTATCTAATGAGACTATATATAATACCTCAGAAATGGTATCGATGTCCACTGCGGCATATTTGGTAATCATGTGCATAAATCGCATCGCATAGTATGCACATGCCCATTCGTTGTCTTGTGTAGCACACTATAAATTGAAACATACAAAATATTAAAAAATACAACTAATTAAGCACTGTTCACATAAATAATATATACATTACAGTCGAGAACTTCCTTCCACATTCTTCCAAATTATTGGCGGGTTCTTTTTCCTAGGGAACTTTCCTCTAGCCTTTTTAAACTCATCTAAACCCCTACATGTTAATGTAACACAGTACATTATATAATTAAATAGTAATGTGATAACATATGTTAACTGATATGAAAATAAAATATTTCTCAGCGGAATAATGACATTTTCATTTTGTGTCCATATTTTGAATTCAATTTAGTCCCCTTAGGATCTAGATAATAGACAGTGAACGTCTCATAGACAATAACTAGTAACTTCCAATGCATACCACTATAGGTAAATAAGTTAAAAATTAATAACTCAAAATCCACAATAAAAATGTAATTTTCTTAAGCCTAAATTATAAGCAAAGTAGTATCACATTGAATGGAGCTATTATCAACGTCTTCTTATTTTGAGCAAAATTTGTAAAAGCATCACAATAGTATTGTTGAACTGACGGAGGGTCTTTAGCTACTAGACTAATAAAAAATGGAATAAAAAATCCTACATGTTCGAATGAAAAATCTGCACATATCTTGTCTAAGTAGTTGCAAAATATGTATTACGTATGCATTAATAAATAAGAAACCAGATCACGAGATCCCACACAAGGTATATGGATGTATAAAGAAGATCTCACCTTATCCATAGCTCTATCACAGATGTATTCAGCTAATCATATCGAAACAACTCCAAAATATCTTGTATAAATAGTTTTCTTTCGTATTATTGACCTACAACATCTGCATCTATAGAAATAGTTATAGGACAATTTATATCATGTTCGCCTAACCATATTGTCATACCCCTACAATTAGGACATAACGGGACAGGTAGGTCCTGTGGAACCCAACTTGGTAATGTAGGAGGTGGAGGTGGAGGCCTAGATGCTCTGGGTGTCTTCTTTTTAACCTATATATATATATATATATATATATATATATATATAATTTTAGATCAATTGACATCATATACACACACTAACAATTTAACATAATGTAAATTTACCATACAATTTTAGTATAGAGGACATCCGCTTTTGGCCACAATATCACTCCGCCTTCTGCCTCACCAAGCGTTTCACAATCTGGGTGGGCATATGGCAATGGAAGATCCATCCAATTGATGAATATACGTACCGGGCTCACACAAACCCAACCAGCTGGTAATGGAGACCCATAAAACATTTCCCCTAGTAGGGATGGGTAAGTCAACGCCTCTGTAACGACAAATTCTTTAGTTTTTAGACGGCATGGCTTCAACCCCTACAAATTTTTGTATAAAGAATGTTATATACATATATACATATCATCTTGAAAAGACTAGTTACTATGTCATAAAAATACTTACATCGGATGTGCTAGGTGGTGGGTCTACAGGATTACTCTCAACCTCTGTAGTAGGAGTAGAGCGGGACGCCATAGGTACTGTCTGCTGAGTGGCAGTCAGAGATACCTGCCACTTGCTCATTGCTTCTTCGAGTTTCCTATCAACTATCTTATCTACCTATACATGGATAAAAGAAACATTAGCTTCTGATTATTGAATTCTCTTTTACAATAACATTATAAAGAAAGAATAGGTTACCTCTTCTTGTGAAAGTCCCACTTTTAGGACATGTTTGTGCTGGGATGGCCCAAAGAATGTTTTGATGTCCACACCAGCGCCTGTAGCCCTAACACGTCCAGGATGCTCTAGGTTACCCAGAGCAACTGTCAATTCATCCCTTGTGCCCTCATGGATGAACTTGCCTTGTTTTCTCAGCTCGTGCAGCTCCCGCTAATCGCCAAAACAAAAATTTATAATTAAGTAAACACAACAAATAATTAATATTTGAACGATTACTCTAAGAGTTGTATTTTACTATTTTTGCAGCCGCCTTACCAGTTGCAGGCTTCCTTATTTCTCCCTTCTTATTTTGCCTCCCAGCTATCTAGACATCATGGCGATGCAGAGGTGTGGTACCTATAGTAGAGGACTCCTGAGTAGCAGCAGACTGAGTAGTAGACTCAGCTTGTAGTCTTTGGCGAATGTCTGCATACCCCTTTGGACCCATTGTGTGGTCATGCACATTCAGTGCACACCTTGCTCTTTGCGCCTCACTGAGGGCCTAGTTAGTATGCACATTAATTATTTGGTTAGTAACACTAAATGTTAATTTTGAATAGGTGAATACAATGTATATTAACTAAATTGGGAGTGACACCTAATACCTTGAATTCATCAGTTTTTCTTGAAGCAACAAATGTGTCCCATTCTTCTTTATCCAGGAAGTTCCACTATTCAGTGGTTGTCTTCTTCCTCTTGTCACCTTCTTTTATGTATTTTTGGGTGAGATTTGTCCTATAGTTCCTTAGGACTCTCCCACAGCGTTGCACCATGCATTTACGATGCAACTTTTCATCCAATTCAAATATACTCTGCAAAATAGAATTGCTATTAATAAGTATCCAAAAAATTAGTAATCTACAAAATAGAATTGCAAATTAATAATAACTCACGCATAAATCCTTCCATATTACATCTTTCTTCCCCTTAGGAACTTTATTCCAAGAATCTATCTTACAACCGCAATGGCTACGAGTAACATACCCAAGATATGAAACAAACGAATTGTGATTCACTCCAATTGCATTTCCTGCATTATCAAAATCCACAATAAGTTTGGGTCTATTGCCCCTTTGCACTATTAAATTCTTCATCATAGTGATGCCCCTTCTCTTATCAACTTTTTGGTGCTGCTCATCAAGTGCCTCAAGTGCTTCAGAGGGTACATGTGCATCATCAACCTAAAATTTGACAAAATAAACACACTTACAGGATATAACTATAAATGGACATGTAGATATAAATATATGATATATTTTTAAAACTTACATTGTGAGGCGGCACATTGATGTCCTCACCCTCACGGTAATCATCAGCACAGTTATCAGGAGAATGTTCAGCCATCTGAAAGTTCACATTCACATTGTAAAGTTCACATTGTAAAATAATTCACATTGTAAAGCTCACATTGTAAAGTAATTCACATTGTAAAAGTCACATTCTAAAGTTCACATTCACATTGTAAAGTAATTCACATTGTAAAGTTCACATTTAGAAAAATAAAACATATAAAAAAATATAAACATGCCTCTAATATTGCGAATTTTTATCAATTAACAATCCTTCATTGTGATATCCACGCACATACAACTCATCATTAGCTTCAATATTTGTTGGTGTTGGCAACCCAACTGAGAATGGACTGGAGTCATCATACTTATCATAGTACTCTTCTTCATCTATAGGATCTTCAATGAACTGTCTTTTACCATGAAGAACAACCGACCATTTATCATTTGCAGGATCATCGATATAAAATACTTGTTTCGCCTGTGATGCCAATATGAATGGTTCACCCTTCTCGCCAATCTTTTCAAAGTTCACTAAAGTAAAACCCAATTCATCCACTATAACTCCTTTGGTGTTATCAACCCAATTACATTTGAAGAGCGGAATTCTGAAATCTATGTAGTCAAACTCCCATATGTCTTCAATGACACCGTAATATGCCATTTTAGCTTCATGTGGACTCTTATCCTTTGCACTTGCAAAAAACATAATCGACGCTTGAAGGGTGACCCCACTGTTTTGGACGACACTCTTATCATCTTGGCGCTTTGTGTAATATGTGAATCCATTAATGTCATACCCTTCATAAGACATAACATTCAATTTTGGTTTAAAGGCGAGGCATTTGATAGTTTCAGTAATATCATCTGGTGTTTGAGATAGTTGATGTAAGACTTTATCTTCAAACCACTTAATAAATGTCTTGTTATGCTCTCTAGAAAGCCACATTGTATTGGCTCGAGGATATTGTCTCTTGATGAAATTGGTATGTTCCTCGATATAAACACTCACTTCGTCCATGTTGTGTAAAATATACAAGTGACCTTGTTCCAACTGCTCACGGCTGATTACTTTCACCCGTGATCCCAAAATTCCTTTACCAAATTGCTCCTCAATATTCTTGTCATTACCAGGAGTGTCATTACTACTGAGAAAGTCATTGCAAAAATTCATAACCTCTCTCGCCACATAACCCTCAATAATACTCCCTTCAGGCCGATAACGGTTTCGAACATCACTTTTAAAAACGCTCATGTATCGTTCAAAGAGATACATCCAATGCAAGAAAACTGGTCCCAACATTTTCACTTCCCTGGTCAAGTGGAAAACAAGATGTACCATGATATCAAAGAACACCGGAGGAAAATACATCTCAAGCTGACATAGGGTAACAACCACTTCTCTTTGCAAATTATCAAGAGTATCAGGGTCAATAACTTTGTTACACAGACTGTTGAAAAAGAAACAAAGTCTGGTGATTGCAAACCTTACATGCTTTGACAATATAGATCGAATTGCCACAGGCAATATTTGTTGCATTAGAGTGTGACAATCATGAGATTTAAGACCTATCAACTTCAGATCTTTCATTGATACCAATCTATAGATGTTAAATGAGTAACCCTGTGGCACCTTAACATTTACCAAACATTCACAAAAAGCTTTCTTCTACTTTCTAGACAATGTGTAACAAGCGGGAGGTAAGTATGTTCTACGATTTCCCATTTCACGTAATTCTGTTAATTCTGACCTTATTCCCATTTCATGTAGGTACAGTCTGAATTTTATCCCATCTTTAGTATTACCTGGTATATTCAATAAAGTATCAATGACACTATCACATACATTTTTCTCAACGTGCATGACATCGATACAATGCCTGACTGTCAAAGAACTCCAATAAGGAAGATCCCAAAATATTGATTTCTTCTTGAATAAAGATTTGTCACTCCGTGTGGCCATAGTACATTGTGATCTCTTACCAAATTCATTGACAAAGTCTTTTACTCTTTCATAAACAACCTCCCCTGGTATAGGTTTAGGTGCACTTTGTTCCTCATTCAATCCATTGAATGCTTTGCGCTTCCTACGACACAGATGGAGTTTTGTAAGAAACCTTCGATGACCGAGATATACAGTCTTACCGCCATGTTTTAGTCTTATTGAATCAGTATTCTCTTCACATATAGGACACACTTTAGCTCCTTTGACACTATATCCAGACAAATTCTCATATGCTGGAAAGTCATTAATAGTGCAAAACAATATAGAATGCAAAGGAAATGTCTCTCTTCGTGAAGCATCATAGGTCATCACACATTCACCCCAGAGTTTCTTTAAATCATCAATCAGAGGTTCAAGATAAACATCGATATCATTTCCATGTTGTTTAGGGCCCGATATCAATAATGACAACATTACATACTTATTTTTCATACACAACTAGGGAGGAAGATTGTATATAACAAGCATGACTAGCCAAGTGCTATGTTGTCTGCTCAATGTCCCGTATAGATTCATCCCATATGTACAAATCCCAAGTCTTAGATTCCTGACTTCTTCACCAAATTCAGGGTACAATAGATCAATCTTCTTCCACTGTGGGGAATCAGACGCATGTCGTAGGATCCCATCATTATTTTTCTTAACATTTGTATGCCACCTCAAATTCGTCGCATCTATCGGATTGGAAAACAAGTGTTGAAACCGTGATATTATAGGTAGATACCACATCACCTTGGTAGGAGAACCAGTTTTGGACTTCCCCAAAGTCGTCAATTTATACCGTGACGCACCACATTTTAGACAACATTTCAAATCCACATAGTCCTTTTGAAATAATACACAATCATTCGGGCATGCATCTATCTTCTTGGCATCCATTCCCATTGGGCACAACAATTTCTTTACCTGGTATGTTGAGATTGGCAGCTCGTTTCCTTCAGGAAGCATTTCTTTCAACAAAGACAACAATGACGTGAAGCTTTTGTCGCTCCATCTATTGTTAGCTTTCAACTTATACAATCTCAACACAACGCTAAGCTTCGTAAACTTAGTACAACCTGTGTATAACGATATCTCAGCATCATGCACAATGTTTCTAAAAATGGGAGGTGGATCGGTGTGCTCTACCCCACAACTATCCAGCATCGCATCAACGATGTCTACTGGAACTAGTTCATTCACATCTATGTCATCGGAGGCAATTTCTTCTTCCACACAAGCACTGCTATCGACATCCATTGGTTTTAGGTTTGAAATCTCTCCATGCCGGTGCCATTCTGTATAGCCTTGTATAATCCCTTTGCACATGACATGACTTTTGATTTCGTCACTAGTGCTGACTTTCAAGTTGTTACCGCAATGCCTACATGGACAAGAGAACCTATCTCCAGGTTGTTTCCTATGTTTCTCGACAAATCTAATAAACTGGTCAAGACGAGATATAAACTCTGGGGTGCAGCAATTGCGAATGGACATCCATCATCTATCCATTCTATGATCAAAGAGAAAACAAGTATATATTACAACAAGATTAGGGTCTAGGGTTAACATATTAGAGTTTTTGCCTGGTTAAAACTTTAGGCCAACAAATACATGTGCTATCATTCTTATATATAATAAATGTGTACCACATATCCCATTCTTAAACATCTAATCTCACTAGTAAGTGTATAATGTGTATTGGGTTTTCAAGAAAATTTCGGCAGCATTTCCCCACAGTTCTCCAAGTACATATGTACTTAGAGAACAAACGGGGAAATGCTGCCAAAATTTTCTTGAAAACCCAATACACATTATACACTTACATCCTAAGTGAGATTAGATGTTCAAAAATAGTCTCAAACCGGGGACTATCCAAGATTTACTCCTAATGAGTAAATCTTGGATGGGTTTCTAGGCCAACAAATACATGTGCTGTCATTCTATAACATTGATTTCAACATTTTGAGTGTCCATGCATGTTCATCATCAAGATAAAGATTACACATAAATTAGTATGACCTAGGGATGGAGAGATTCATAATTGATTTCAAAATTTCAAACTAGCTCATGCATTATCATCAATCTACATCATACACTAGGGATTCATGTAGATGTTAGGGTGACACATCACTACAAAAGCAGAGATTTAATATTAGGGTTTTAATATCTTACATAGATTGATCACAAGATTTCAACAATATAGTTAATTCAAAATTATGGTGAAATGTGTATTAGGGTTTTAATATCTTAATTCAACATGCATCAAAATTTAAAGAATTAGGTCAAGCATTAGTATTCAATTGCAAATGTATCTTCTTCTTCCTGCTCCCTCCTTACCAAATGGATAAAAGCAAGGCCACGACCGTGTGGGCTGGCCACGGCCGTGGTTGTGTTGGCCTACCACGGCCGTGTTGGCCAGCACGATTGTGGTAGGCCAACACAGCCATGGCCGTGGCTAGCCCACATGGTCGTGGCCTTACTTTAATCCATTTGGTAAGGAGAGGGAGCAAGAGGAAGAAGAAGAGGTGAAATCTCACATAGAGCAGGGTACCTGCTTGAGGGTGGAGGAAGAAGAGCGGGAGCAGGTACCTTCAGGCAACCGGCGAGGAGAGCAGCGCAATCGGCGGCAGGAGCAGGAGGAGCAGGAGACCGCCGGTGAGGAGAGAAGCAACAACAGCGGCGTCGGTGAGGAGAGCAACAGTAGTAGAGGTGCCGATGGCGAGCAGAGAAGGAGAGGCAGACGGCGGCGCGGAGGCAGACGACAAGTGACACAGCAGCAACAACAGCATCAGGCAGCGGCGATGCAGCAGGGGTCGGGAACCGGAGCAAAATCGATCGATGAAACAGAAGAAAGAAGAAGAGTTAGTTGTGCGTGGGGACTATTAAGTTACTAAAAGGCATCGGTTATCCATAATAACTGACACCTTTATTATTAAGCGTCGGTTATCCAAAGACAACCGATGTCAATTGGACATTCCTTTACCCTAATGTATTTGGCGGGGACGGTGTGCGCACCCTTATCACGTCGGTTATTATAAAAAAACCAACACCCATATTGGAACCTTTGGTGCAAATTTTATCTTCATTCAGCATCGGTTATTAGGTAAAACACCGACGTTGTATCTGATACTTTGGTGCAATTTTTTTTTTGCTCGAAAAAATTGAATTTCACGGGCTACTTTAGGCATCAGTTTCGTTTCTTCAACCGATACTGAATGACAAGTGATACCCGTGTCTGGATGGTCTTCAAATATAGACTTCAGATGTCCTTATTAACTGACGTTTAATGTTAACAACGTCGGTTTTACTAAAAAACTGACACCTCTAAAAGCGACGTTGAACGTTGTTTCCGTAGTAGTGAACGATCACAACCCGTTGTTGCACCAGGGCGAAGGTAGTGTTATTAGCATTTGGTAATCCAACAATCTATACTCTACTCACTCGCCTACTATATGATGTACATCCCTTATATGGATCTTACATACTTGGACATAAACCAACACATTGGCATCGTCAGGAATGAAGGGTGTGATCTACATTAGCTTTTCAGCTACACTCAGCCTGTCGGATCGACGGAATAAATCAAACATGCAACCATAGTATTCCTTTCTAGGTTTTGGGTCATACCATCTGGTCATCACTCATCTGTTCATAGAAGTGGTTTTCCTGGTCGAGCACTCCAGCATGGCTACATGTGTAAAGAACTCCGACGAATGCTACACTGTCAGGCACAACTCTGGTGACGATGATCCTACCGAACAGACTTATGGCCTCCATGATATTGTTGGGATCTACATATCCAGTGATCCTCAACTACCAGGCCACCACATTGTGATTGTTGTTATGATGGTGGCCATCAAAGACCTCACGAGCTTCTGGTACATAGCAACTCTTCGAGCACTGGTTGATCAGTCTGCTGCCAACTAAATAGCAGATAAAAAATGTTGAATGAGTGTTTTGACGGAAGAAATAAGATACCAGAATCAGAAGTACAAGCAACACAGTTAATGGGAGAAGCGATCAATTTGCATTTTGCGTAAATGTGAGAGAAGCCACAAATAAGCATTAGACGCATCGGGAAAATTGAGATGACGGATTTTGTCAAGTTGAGAAGTCAGGGAAGCAGGCCGCAGTGGATCAGCTCCATATATATATATATATATATATATATATATACATATATATACATATATATATATATATACATATATATATATATATATATATATAAATAGAGGTTTGGAAGTGTGTACCTGCCGGTACATGTAACTTATGTGTACCGGCCGTTAAAGTAGGACATGTGGAGTATGTTGATAAGATCCAACCATATACATTGATTCAACACTATATGGATTAGATGTGTTTTAAAAAACATAACCATATCTCATATAGATCATGAGATATAGCAATATATCATTCAACGGTTTCTGTAATTTCTACAACTTACCGTTGATTAAAATATGTACATCTTCTTTCGTTGGATGATCTATGAATATCAGATTGTGGTGATTTTTTTTACACATCTTATCTATGAGGCATGCTTTACATCTATAAGGTTGGATTATTCAATAGAATTTTACAATCAATATAAATGAAGGTAGGTACATGTAAGTTACATGTACTCGGATACACAATTCTTTTAGCCATATATATATATATATATATATAGATAGATAGATAGATATACATATATATAGATATATAAACATATATATATATATAGAGAGAGAGAGAGAGATAGATAGATAGATATAGATGCATATATATACATATACATTTACATATATATATATATATATATATTGTGTAGTTAAGAATGCCTATTATTTTATATATTTATGTTATTATGTTACGTAATTATGACTATAAAATATTTCTTTTATATAGATATATAAACATATATATATATATATATATAGAGAGAGAGAGAGAGATAGATAGATAGATATAGATGCATATATATACATATACATTTACATATATATATATATATTGTGTAGTTAAGAATGCCTATTATTTTATATATTTATGTTATTATGTTACGTAATTATGACTATAAAATATTTCTTTTATATAAGTCACTTTATTATTTTTTCTAGTACTAATTATTTCGCAAATTATGTATTTTTCTTTGCTCCTTTTTATCTTACTTTCTTTTCCTTTTTCCTGTTCATTTGTCTCTAAGTTTTCTCTTTCATAAAGATCTCCTTTTTTTGTCTCCTTGAACACTTTGTCTCTAAAATGCACCCTTTCTCCCTCAATAGAATTAGAATATTAAAAACACCAACATTCCTATCTCTATATACTAATATTTATTAAAAAATCTAGTTATGCAATTCAGGTTTCATTCCTGAATTGAACAAAATATAACAACAAAAGTTACATAACAATGAAAGTTACATATACATATATGCATATGTATATGAATATGAATTGCCTTAAATATTAGAACATAGACATACACATATATGTATATCTATATAAATTATATGTATACATTGACATATGTGTGGACATCTCATTTTTGAGACCTCATTAAATCCTTAATATTTGGGTTATTTATGTAATTTGAGTTGAGTTAGACTATAATGAGTGAAACTCTAATTTTTGCTAAAAGAATCAAGCATGTACCCACTAGATACATTTTAGTCAGTTTAGCGTGCAAAGTCAATTTGTACAAAGTTCAGACAACACGTGGACCCACATCAGACTTAGCAAAATGCTAAATTTTGATGTCAACCACTCATGAATCCTATTTGATTAAATATACGCATTATCTAGGTTAAAGTGAGACCTAGTCTCACTTTGACTTTACTAATTATGGGTGCAAATCCAGTTTGCACCCAGATTAAACAAAATTTGAACCCCATCCTATCTGGAATCTTCTAAGAAAGCATCTCATTTTGATATCTAAGGGTTTTACACCCAAATGTGTCAAATCAGATCACACACATTTTGGGTCCCATTTTACAGGACACAATGAGAATGAAAAGATTTTAAACCCAGATGTGTCTAATTAGATTGCACATTTTTGGTTCCCTTTCAGCAGATCACACTAGGTGCTAAGGGATTCCATACAAAAATATGTCAAACCAATTCACACATATTTCAATTTTTGTCAAAATAGAAATCTTGGGCCCCAAAAGATTTCACACCCAGATGTGTCGAATCAAACCACACATATATTGGGTTCCCTTTCAGTAGGTTAGGCTTGGTGCCGACATATTTTATACAAAAATGTGTTAAATCGATTCACACAGATTTCTTTTCATTTTTTAGAAACAGACAATTGGGCACCAAACCCTTTCGGGCCAGCAAGTGGTAACCAAATATGCGTCACAACCACATCGATATTGGGAAATGTGAGAGAGGGTCAGATGATATCCCATGACTATCTTTAGGGAGAGTGGGCGTTAGTTTAAAAAGGAAGGAAGAAACTGCCTCAACAACTCCCTCGACTCTATAAAAGGAGAGAAGAGACCCCAAAATGAGACTGACTTACGTGGATGACAGAGAGGAGAAGGGGAGAGACTATATAGATCAAGAGAGAAAAGTGTGCAATCCTTCTGTACTAGGAAGTACAAAGCCATTTTGTGATGGGAAGTGCCAAGCACATTGGCACCCAGAAGTGCGAAAGGAGACAGTGTAGGATCAGACCGGTGTTTGATCCCCAACTCTGTTGTTAGAGATGCCCTAAAGTGCAAATCTACTTCACACCCTTAAAACCCTTTTGCATATGAAATACAAATCAAGGTGAGAGAAACAACAAATCATTTTTCTTCTCAATATTTAAACAATCATATTTAATGAAAGCCCTCACAATATTGTTTCGACAGGTGAATCAATGCAATGGTTTATTACCCTTTTCCGATTTGTTAATGAGTGTGTCGAATTTAGATTCTCGTATGCCTTCCTTCCTTATCCACACATGATTAACTTTTTATGATTTTCTAGGGGTTTTTTAGACTAAAACTCGGTGGCGACTCCAAACTCTTTTCCCATTCTTGGTTTCTAATGAACACACAATGGTGACTCTAAGGAGGATTCATCACACTTGAGTTGCAAAGAGATTTTACAGATCTGCTAGTGCAAATTTGTTTTGCACTTGTCAGCAAAATTCAATTTCACACTAGGAACATTTTTTTCTCTGAGACAGAAATGAAATGGAATGGGTTTCATTCCCGTCCATGTCACTTCTATAAGCACCCGAAATGATGTTCAATTTGACAATCATTTAATTTTTTGTATGACAAGATCAGTGTAGATTCGTTTTGCACTTGATTTTTTTCTTATTCTTGATATTGGTGCAAAATGAGTTGACACATGGGATAATTTCTTTCTTTTTTAAAGTTAGATCCGAAGCGGCACCAATTTTATTCACATCTTCTACATATGATAACTTTAGTCGATAGATAGTTCATGATTCATTAAGTATAGACTTAATTATTGAGTGAAAAAGAGTTTAGTACATGAAGAAGAAAAAAAATCTGATAAGGCACACATTATATACACATCCTAGATCTTGACTAGTTAGATAAAAATTAATATGTGGATTCAAGTTCACCAAGTACATACCTTAATTGATGAATGAAAATAGTTTGGTACATGTTTATTCAAATATAAATTTAGATCTGAACAGGCCTGAATGTCATTCACATCTAAGATCATCACAAATTTCATGATAGCTAGTTTGTAGATCCATTTTCATAAAAATGGACCTTAATTGTTGAGTGCAAAAGGATTTGATACACATACATTTTCAAAAAATCTCAGATCTCATAAGGCACAAATTTTATTCACGTCTAAGACCTTCACAAATTAGATGAAGTAAGGTCTGTAATCATTTTTTTCAGACCCTAAATTTTGAGTGTCAAAGGGTTTGGCGTCTGAAATATTATTGATTAAATCTGTGATAGTTTAAGTCTAGATCATAGAAAAGCACGCCATACAAAATCTTTTCCTTTGATTCTGTCAAATGTTAATGATAACCTACTGAGTGCAAATGAGTTTGACACCTAAAATAGTATTATACATAATTTCACACGTTTTGATTAAATTTTGGCCAGCTTAAGTCTATATCATAGCAAAGAACGCGATATAATGTCTTCTATTAAATTCTGTCAAATGATCAAATCATTACATATTGTGTGCAAAAGGGTCTGACACCTAACATGTTGTCACTTTCAATTTCACACACTTCAATCAAATCTGGACTAGTTTGAGTCTAGTCTTAAAAAAAGCACACGATATGATATTTTAAGTATTTTTTTTAGAATTCTAAGATGTTAGATATTTAGTATAGATTGGTTTAGCACTTTTTAGTGTGAATCCATTTTACACGTGCACTCAAATACATCTTGAGTAATTCAACAAATGCATGATTAGATAAATCACTTTGAATTGTATTATTGATATGATAATTTTAGGAAGGAGAATAATTGTCCAACATGGGAGTTTTGATAAAATTTTAGTTTATTTTTTCTTCCCCAGGTTTGGACAGTCGAAAGGCTGGCTAATCTTTTCAAATCTAGCCCTCGGTCCCTTTCCCTTTCTCTACTTAACTCTACTCTCTAGTTGAATATAACTACTTGCGTGTTAATTTACCATTCTCTTGGGATATTAAACATTTAAAATCACAATATTGCACATGCATCTGTCCTATTTTCCAATTGGTCGTGAGTAGCAGGCTGTTGGCACTCATGCCAACACTCTCAAAAGGGCCTGGGGATGACTTGTACAAGTATTGACACTACTACAAAAAATACTTTTTACAACAATTCATTTTTCCATTTTACAACATGTATCAACCGTTGTATTAGATCACATGGTCTTATTTGGGGTGTTTTATACAACATATGATGTACATGTTAAAATACATATATTTTATGCAACAGTTAAATTATGTTGTCTTGCATTGACACACCCATTGTAGTAGGGGTTTTTTTGATAATATTTAAGATGTTTGTTGTAATATATATATATATATATATATATATATATATATATATATATATATATATATATAGTTGAAGTATGTTGTCTATCACTAAACACACCCTTTGTAATAGGGGTATGTTCTACAACATGTGATATGCCTATTGTAATATATATGTTTATACAACAGTTGAAGCATGTTGCCTTACATAAAATGCACCAGTTGTAAGAAGGGTATTTCTTACATGTGGTGCGCCTATTGTAATATATATATTTATACAATAGTTGAAGTATGTTGTCTTTTTTTAAATACACCCATTGTAGTAGGGGTACGTTTCCCAAAACGCATCTGTTGTAATGTGGGTGGTTTACAAAACATGTGTTGTTTGTTGAAATCCATACCTTTTACAACATTCCATTAGTTGTTGTATGTGCTCCCATCGAACCAATTTGATTGATCAATTAAATATATTTCAAATATTTTATAACAATTAGAAAATTATTCTTTTTAAATTTCATAAATAAGCATGTAATTGCACCGAATCTGTATCAAACCTTGCAAAAAGCTTACAACGAATTTTATAATTAATCAATCATCAATACAAAGATTCAATCATACAAATAAGTACTCTATAGCTACATAAACAAGTGTGTTTAAACTTAGAGTTTAACTAAAAATAGAGACAAAAGATTCACACATTTGCCATACACTGAAGAACAGACACTGCCCGCTCATATTATATAATTTTGTTTATGCTCAAGAACACACATCTCCCGCTCATTTCAGGCCTCACCGATTTCTTTCTGGTTGAATCAACGAGCAATATACTTCGAATAATACTGTAATCATATGTTAAATATATAAGGATATTGTAAATGATTCAATGTATTTAGAACATTGAACAAACTAAAAGAAAATAATAACTAACTTACATTTTTAAGAATATTTCTATTTCTTATCCCAATGATGTCTCTCATGTACTTCATCACATAATATCCACAATCCATATTGTTTGGTTGCTTTATACGTTATATAAAATGAATACAAAATGAATAAAAATGGAATTCATAAAATTATTTCGAGAAATTTGTATTTCAAATGAAGTGACATAACTGATTTAAAATGAAGGAACTAATAGACTACATGAATGATAAGCTAGACACAAGTCAACACTATGAAAAGTAGATGAAATACGAGGAGCATAAATAATGTGAAATAGATACTAAGTACATAAAAACCAAAACAATAAACTTTGAGAACAGTATATAGTATAAAACGGAACAAATGGTAGTGATTTACTACTATGACATATGTCACTCTAAAGCCATTACCCTTGAATGTTTATTAGCATCTAGTACATCTGGCAAGGGTCTAGAACATTAGTTGAAATTGTCAATTTGAAAATGTTTTTTGAATGTGAGTTCGCCGCTTACCTGTGGAGAAGAGGAGGGTTGAAATGTGGTTGGGGTGGTGTGCCCCCCTTGGGATGAATGAAGCTTTACAAAGAATTCTTGTTGTGACCAAAAGAAACTTGAGAAACATGAGCGTGGGGTCTTTTCTTCACTTCCTTTATTTTCCACATATGGGGTGAAAGGAACAGAAGGTTGCATGCATGGTAGAAGAGCATGTGATAATCTCAACATTTTCTATGTAGTTAGTAATAGCTTGGTTTGTTTTTTAAAGCCAATCCTAAGAACATGGTGGGGGTTGATACCATGGATTTGAGGATGTGCGGTGGTTTTTTTTACTTTTACCCTATACGCCTTTTTGTTGATAGTAATATCTTACCTTATTTTAAAAAATAAAATGAATGAAAATACTACATTCCAAAACCTCAAGTCCTTAATATACACATTTTGATGCATAATTGTATGATGCCATGTCCCTAGCATCCTTTGTTAGCAAGAATTGGCTTGTTATTCCCTTGATCATGTAGAGTACTAGTCCATGATCTATTACTCATATAGTTTAAGATGTGTAATGTATGTTGCCCAAAAATAACTCCTATGTTGTCTGGGTCCTTGATTTGTAGCTATAAATAATATGTCCCTTCCACAACCAAGGTCATCTTAAGCACCTATGATCAACTTTGTGATAAAACCCGTTACATGGGTGCCTAGGATAATTACAGTTTTGTCATGCTTCAATGAATACATGCTTCATTGTTAGTAAATGCCCAAGGATGATTTAAACTTTTTGGTTGACTTGAGGGACATGACTTGTTGTGTACTGGTAAACTCACTATGTACCCACATGAAGTAGCATATGACAGGATGTTATAGATGCGTGGATGTAAAAGTAGATACACGAGTAGCTTCAACAACTACAAAGGTTGTACCAAACTAAGTTTCTAAACATTAATGTATATCTTAACACAAGACATGATCACAATCATTGGATAAAAATCTTACAAGTCAAAATGAATATGTAAGATATAACTATATCTAGAAAAAGAGACACAAGACATATTCACAACATCAGATACTCTCCTTTTGGTAATTATAGGTCATGTGATTGTCGAAACTATTTTTTGGGGTACCTTAATGGCAATGTGGAGTACTTTGAGTTGTGTTTGATGTTTACTTGAACCGGGTTGTGTTCAATATTATCCTTTTTCGTGTTGTTTCAATGTACCAGTACAGTTTAGCAAAATCATATACAAAAATGTAGATCCCCACAAAAAGAAGTGTTATGCAAAATATAATAAGAGCTCATAATAGTCTTCATAAATAAGAAACAAAATAGGATATTTAGAGAACTGGCCTTTGGCTGTGACAGTGATGCATCGATTCTTTCGTTGCCATCAAACTGCAGTTGCATCCCTCCCTGACATTGTTAGTGGTTGCACTAAAACCCAAATGAGAATGGTATTAAGAAAAAATGAAATCCTCATTGTAATCAAATACAAAGTTGACAAAAAAATATAAGTCACGAAATGAAAGTAAGATAGTGAAGAAGTCTAAAGTACTAATCATTATTGAATGTAGATTTGAGAACGATGAATAAGGTATATACATAACAATTGTATATAGTTTTTCTTCCTAAATTCAATTAAAATATAATAAAAGAACGACTTAGAGATAGACGTTTGATTCAACTACATAAAAAAACATAGCTGTTTTTATAAAACAATAGCTCTATGTAAAGGTCATGACTTTTATTTATATTAATCTATTCTTTGCTTCCCGCTGCCACACCCTTTAGGTGTACTCTTAACCAAGCCAAGTCAAGTTACGATTTCAAGAACTTTGAGCAAAACTAATAATGAGATGTGACTTCATTCGACTACGTTCGATCAAATAAAATACTAAAAGTGAAGCCTTTTGAATCAGACCCCACCTAAACATGCTTGCTTACCATTGTCAAGAATCCGTTGAAAGTGGATGACATCTACCATTTCTTGATCTAGTGATCGAGATGACGACATCCAATAAGATAGATTCAACTAGTATCTTATGGATTCCCTTTCTTCTTGCTTCCTCCACACCATCGAGTAGTTGTAATTTCCGCAAAAGTGACATTTAGCAGTAGTCATTTGGTCCCTCAAATCCAGATAACCGTGCTCGTTCCTGAGTATGAAGCTGAGTCTAGTAACCCGGCTGCGAGACCGTGCATCGTTAGTGTTCACCTTGACCCGTCAAGCCAGTGGTTTCTCTCATATCTACGGCTTGCGCTAGTGAAGGAAGGGGTGGTAGCTCTGTCGAAAACATGTGAGATTTGTCTCTATCCTGACCACCAAAGAAGGAAGCAAGCAGATGGCATTCAAAACTAAATCAGAGGCGAGGAATGATCTTAGAGGGCACACGCCCAACTCACACCGTTGAACTCCGCCGCCACTGCACCTGCGTGCTGGAGGTGGAGCTTTTTGGTGGAATGCCATGTCGATCTCGCTGCCTGAGATCCCCAAAAGGACACAGGTGGTGGAGTTTTGCTAGCAGGCATTGATTACAACGATTCCACGCTGAAGAAGGATCTCACGAACCAAGCTGCAAGCGGAAGCAGAAGAGAGACGATCGCCCACCTCGTGGACTCGTCGAGCGCGAGATGGAAAAGAGTGGGCTGTGTTTGGTACGTGGTGATAAAAATAATGGTGATGGTGACGGTGATGGTGATAGGGAAATTATTAAAATATGTTATTTGGTAACATGTGTATGATGATTGGGATGGTGATGGTGAAAAACTTAAAAATTGTTGTTTGTTACATGGTTATAGTGATGGGGAGGGGAATTTTTTTTTATAAAAAACACCCTACACAAGTAAGAATCATATTTATTAGAATGTTTTTTTGCACATTTGTCTAAATAAGTAGTGGAGTCTTGACCGGAAACTTCTTTCACCATGATTCACCATGATTCACCATGTTTTTTCATGGGGACAAAAATAGATCAAAATTCCCCACGGATTCACCATGGATTCACCATGATTCCCTATCACCATGGCAAACAAACAACATTTTTGTTTCACCATCATTCCCTATCACCATGATTCACCACGTAACAAACGCAGCCTAAAAGTCGGACAATTAGATTGAGTATTGGCGGGGTAAGCCCGCCCGTTACTTTTGGCCTGCCTTTGGCACACGACTGCGATTCTGGAAGCTGAAATGAAATGGGTTAGTTTGGATTCGGATGCTCGGGTAGTCAGGATGCGCAGTCAGATTATGTTTAGTAACACAGTTGATTCTGGTCAGTTGATCTGATTTGAGTCTATGTACAGTCTGAATCTGTTTGGCTGCAAGTCTGATTCTATTTGGCAGCATAGTCAGTATCTGCTTATTTTGTCATGTTCTTGCAGAACTGTTTGAACAAGTATACAGATTGTGTATTTGTGATGCCACTTCAACCTAAGTTTAGAATATATTAAAAAAATATTTTATTTGTGTTGTATGAGTGTTATTTTGTATATTTAGAAAAGTGCAAATAAGATATGATAATGTTAATTTTTACATGTGGAATGACATTTGCATGTGGTATATATATATATATGTAATGTTGAACATATTCGACACAGTAATTGTCAAGCAACATGAAATATGAAATTAGCCTAATATATTTTGTTCATAACATAAATAAATAACATTATCGTCACTAACAACAATTGATAATAATGATATTGTCATCATTAGTTAAACATAAATTGTAATTGTCACTGATAATAAAATAATTGTTTACGGGTGAACTACGTCAGGCGAGACGGACAAAAAAGGGGACACATGCCATAGCACTAAACAGCCAAACAGAAGCTAAGATTTTGACAAGCCACTTTGGGGGGACATGGTTGGATGTGGATCTTGATTTAAATTGGCTAACGTTATGGCCTCATCATACTCGTCCCATAACACTGGGCATGGTTCCTGCACCGGTTGCTTGTTTTGTTGTTTGATGTCATCTTCTAGCCAATCAAACAACAACGGCAAATGAGGAAGATGGTGACTGACTCGGCCCTTGACTTGTTCATCGGTCCCAATTTTGTCCTCCTCCTCCTTTGTATGATTGCAACATGGTTTTTTGCATAAAAGGTTATCTTCAACATATTTTTGAATTTTTACCGGAGACATCAATAGTTTTTCGAATTTTGCTCGTGCCCTTGCCTTTGCACGCGATATCAACATCTAAAATTAATAAAACCAAAGGTATGAACAAATAATAGAAATCGGAAAGTAACTGTGTCAATAAGTTTTATAAATAAATAATACAACCTAACTTAGTTGATACTAAGTTTGAAGGTGATGTAATTTTTGTAAACATAATAATGTAGGAAATTTGATCACATTATGGTAGCAACATATAATATTGTAACACATAAGAAGAGCATGCAAAATATTGCGACGCAAACACAAACAACTACAATATTTAGCACATATGTTATAAGTTCATTTGTTTATTTCAATCATCAGTGGTAAAGAATGCAGAAATCCCTGGTGGGTAAGTGTGACACGTCGTCAAAAAGTTGCGTTCAATGCCTTGTTGCGCGGGCAATGTGGGGGGAGGCAATAAATCTACCAATATGAAAAGATTGTCTCTTACAAACTCTCTCTTGATGTATTGCCATCACATTTGCAACTCAGCCAATGAAATATAAGGGTCTTCTGTTATGTATAGGAACCAGTGCCATGCCTCCATCCAAGTTTGTGTAGAGTATACTCCATTTACACATCTACCCACGTGATATTGGGTTCTTATCAAGCCCCTGAGAACCATATCAACCTCGGTAGACCAGATAAAAGACGGTGACGGCGGTTGGCCAGCCATATAATAGATTCTGTAAGTAATATATTTCAAAAGTAAGGGTGTATATCACAATTAATTGTAATATTTGGTTTTACATAACATTAAGCAAAATTTCGATTAATAACATACATCATTAATAAAACATACACCAACATGAAGAAAAAATTCATAACAGTTATAATGTAATACAACGTTTATAAAAGTGCCTAAATTAAACAAGTGTATGATGTTCATAACATCCATTGATAGTCATTCTAAATAGAGAAGACAATGTAAATGTATTTGCCATTCAGCGTTATGGAGTCATTTGAGGTGAAGGGATGTCCACAAGCAGACGACAATCTTCCTCCAGACAGGAAACGTTGCGTTCTAAAACCTCATGCTCATACTTTTTATTAGTGTATAATTCATTGTAGTTGTGATGAATTTCAACGAAGTCCTTCATATTCATCGTCTGACCCCACACTGACTTGCACTCAATAGTTAGTAACATAATCTCCGATTTCAATGAATCAGTTGTTGGGGGGAGATCGACTGCCCAATGGAAGTATCTGCATCGGTCTTTTCCCTAAAATGTAGTACCAAGATCAAGTTAATGGAAAAGAATGCGGAGCCTCGACAAGGGCAGTCTATTATTTATTGATGTACTGTCGCATCTCACGAGTAGGGCATATGTAATACATTTCGCCCAACCTTTGACTCAGAATGGCACAGTCATATAACCCTGCATCCTCTGTGTTAAGCCGTAAGGCTGTATTTATCCCACAATCACACCTTGGAACCTCAGATGGAGTCATCGACATCTAATAAAACAAAATTAACAATTAATACAAAAATGACGGGTTCATGACATAGTTTTCAAAGTTAATATGAAGAACATTTGTTCAGGAGTAGCTAATTGTTGCAACATACAAGTACAATTCATTTGGACAGATCATAATATAGTATATCTATGACGTATTGTATCCATCTTCTTCTGTTGAAGAGTCATTATCGCTCGTTATTTGAAGTCGTTGGCGAAGATATCGACACCTCTCCCGCATACTTGAAATTTCTTCTTGTAGCCTATCGGCGTCTACTCTTGTTGAACAGACAAAGTCATAGTGTTCTGACCAGAACTTGCATTCGCTACATGTATATGCGAGTTGTGATACCATTACATCCCTAATTGCAGTTAGCGTGGCCACTGTAGGTTGTACTTGCTGTGCGGGCAACCTCATATGGCATCTGGTTGGTACATGACCCCTACCACATGTAAAATATGGCATGTGGGGATTGTTGTCTTCAAACCGTTCATTTTTTGCATATGTGGCATCCATGTACACTCATACGGTACACTGCAGACCACATGGGCACGACGACATGTCATTATCCATTTCTAGACAGAAAACCTAATGAGACATAATTTGACATTGTTTATAAGTAGGCAAAATTGTAGTCAACAATAGAGTTTGAGAACAAAAGTTGGCTATTAAGTTACAAAATTAAATTGGAAAAGGGAGTAAGTGAAACATGTTGTAGAACATGTTTCAATGTCTGCAAGTTAGAAATCATATGTATAAATCACTGATTTTCCCACATAGAATTGGCAACAGTTTCACACAAAACATCTCTCTCCCTAGCATCGGCCTGGCTTGTTTGTTGGAGAGAACTCAATTCGTTTAAGATGTCAGTGGTAGTATGAGTCTCATCCAAGTTTTCGTCCATCATAGGATCACCATCATTTTGACACCGGATAAAATTGTGAACGATACAACAAGCCATTACAATCCGAGACTGAGACTGTACGGGAAAAGTCGCTCCTTTACGAAAGTAGGAAAACCTCTTCTTCAACACACCAAAGGCTCGCTCAATAACATTACGTAGTTGAGCATGCCGGTGGTTGAACATTTCCTTTTTGTTGGTGTATGAGCTTCTGTTACCCCGATACTCTGCTATATGGTAAGCAACATTTTGATATGGTGCATGAAATTGGCTGGTGTTGGTGTACCCTGCATGAACAAGATAGTACTTCCCAACGGGTACATTGAACCCGTCTGTGGTTGTAGCTGTGTGAAGTACCCTTTGGTCAGCAGCAGATCCCTCCCAACCAGTCATGATATATGTAAACTCCATTGAGAAGTCTACTACTTCCATGACATTCATGGAAACATTCACTTTTCTATTCCTATATTGGTTTTGCTTATCGCGCTTCACCAAAATGGGGATGTGTGTCTCGTCAATTGCCCCAATGGCATCTGAAGACAAGTATATAAGAAATATGCAAGTAAATATCAAACTCAACGATGACGATAGTGGTTATATTAACAACGGAATGGACAATGGTCAACTAAGTGATGGTCATACCTTGAAGTAAGGGTAAAATCTTGAACTCTCGGTGATGCGGCGGTGCGGAGTTGTGGACGAAGTTGGCATGACAATATATTCGTTACACAAAGCACACACTGCATCCAACACCTTGTTAAACTTTCTACTTATGATCTCACCACTGTGAATGTTGTCCTCAGCTAGAACATGGTTGGTATGGCCATAGCCAACCATTTGAAGGAAGTAGCAAATTGCCTCCACTGATGACACACCTCTGGTACTTTTCAACAAACCTCGGTCCTCAAGTTTGTCAACAAAGGCTAAAACCATGTTGGATAGCATACGGTACAGATCGTACGCCCTCCTTTCATAGCCGGTTATTATTTCTAAAACCTTTTGATGGCCGCTCCTAATACTAACTGATCTCGGTATTGGTTGGTGTGTGGTTGTTGCGTCTGAATTTTGCATGATATTATGGGATATTTGGTCAGCTATCTGGTAGGATATTGTGTTAGCAATGTCATTAGCCGGACCAGACATAAGATCCAGTAGTTGTAGAATGTCATCAGTTGTTTCATATGGATGAATATCGGCCATCACGTCTAGAATTAAAAGCAATTACTCGCATAAGAAAAATATCGAGATATTGCAGAAATGAAATTAGGGCTATAGCGACAAAATAGCAAATACTGACCAAATAGCAAATAACAAGATAAACCATTACATAGTACCATAGTTCAGAGATTGTTCCCAACATAATTAAATAGTACAACAACAACTTTTGAGAAAGTGCATAAAACAAAAGGCAGGATATTGATATAGTTCTTAAATTAGTCGTGTTGTGGATATGGTGGTGGCATGAAGGGTGATTGTGATGCAGAAGCTCCAGAAGTTGTGTTCTTCATTTCCCACAAGTCTTGCAACCAAATGGTATTTTTTTGTGGGGTGTCCATAAGGCTTAGGTAAATGTTACGGTTAGCTGGATCTTTTATGGCGTGCACAAGAGTGGTAAAAATTGGGACAGGGCCATCAGGGTAGCTTGCATGAAAGTGGTGCAAAATGGTCTGGTATTCGTCTTTGTCATTAGACCTATCAACAATTCCTCTTCCCATCTCATGTACCATAGAAAACACATTTGTGAATTCGGAAACAACATCATTAGACATGACACACCTGTCTTGTGAGCTTGATGCTCGCTTCCTGCATCTGATCGTGGTGGGAGTCCTTGCACCAACACCTTGGTTGTGTGATCTACCGTTGATGTCCTCACTTTGCGTCCCATAATTACCCATGTCTTCAGTAAAACCGGTTGGATCGGTCGTTTCTGGGATGATAAATGAATCAGATGCATCTAGGTCAACAACAACATCATCTTTAGATGCAACATCAGAAGGAGGTTGTCTATCAGTTGAGGACATTGCATGATGGCCCCTAGCTATGTTCCTCCTCCCCCCCCATCAACTTGACGTCGTGGTAGTGGTAGAATGGTCTGTTGATCTATCTCGCTAGTTCCCTATTTACCTAAAATAGGGGACAACTACTAATTAGGTCAATATTAACAAGTTTAATTTAATATATAATACTCAGGGGAGTGTATATTATTAGACATACCGCAAGTGCCTCCCTCCACTCTGGGGTGTCAGGAAATATTGGCTTGTGCTTGCTGTCATCCCATCCAACACCACTTTTATTAGTCATCAGTTTTATCTTTGCATGGTCTCTCCTGAGGTTCTTCCACTGAGTTTTTAACTGATCCAATATACCCTCGTTCCTCCCCATCTTGATATGCCAACCGCGTAGCATCTCCCTCCACATGTCCCTAGTAAATATTCCATCGACGCACCTACCCATGTCATATTGTCTCCTCAATGCCGCAACCAGAGCCTTATCCAACTCTTTCGACCATACAATGCGGAACTTCGAGTCTAGTGCAGCCATAGTAGCAATGACATTGTGATATATCACTTTAGTTAGGGTGTTTAAACAAAACCGTTATCAACACCTAGTATGAATCTGTGTAGTTGAAAGCGATAACTTGTATTAAAGTAGTCTAATATAAGGTCGATGTTTAAATTATTGATCGAATGGTGACAGGAGTAGCAGAATATTGTGCTCTACATCGAATGGTGGTGTATTGAAGTTTATAAGATGATTAACAGCAACATAAATTAGGTGATGTACAACACAGTAGCTACATGACCAAAAAATATGCAAAAAAAATCATGTCTAAATATAAACATGTCCTCGTATATGAGGTTACACATAAATATATAGGTACTTGTAATAGAACATCCAATATGTTTCTAGCAAACGCATCATCCAATATGTTCATTATAGGAAAAGTACATCAATAGCAAACATTCAACATGGAATTCACAAAAACTATGTTTGTATTGCTCAGGAGATATACCTGGTCATCCGAAATCAAGGTTGAAGAGAAGAGCCCGACCAGTGACAGTGTGAGGGGCGGTACATACAAGAAATGCAGAGGGAATACATATTAGCCAAAATGGTTGGATTATTTGAAATAAGTAATGAACAAATGGTTAGATGGTCAAATAATATTCTAGAACCAAAGCACACTAAGTCGGCATCCCAAAATGGTGACAAGAGCAGCATAATCTTGTGCTCTACATAGAATGGTGGTGTATTGAAGTTTATAACATGATTAACAACACCATAATTTAGGTGATCTACAACACAATAGTCGGCATTCAGATATATGTTTCAACTTAAATACAAATAAAGAGAATGGTGGTGTATTGATTATAAAAATAAAGAGAATATTGTGATGTACATCGAATGGGGGTGTATTGATTATAGCACATACTTGTTCCAACTTAAACACCATAATTTGCACGTATACAAAGCATAAGCAGTCAAGGCGCACAGTCAACACAAATAAGAAGAAGTTTAATAATCAAAATTCGGGTGTCCCAGTTCTAGTTTTCAAAAGTTGACACATAAAAAAACCTACATGAATGATTCAGACCTCAATGTAGGGCTTATAGCACATACTTGTTCCAACTTAAACAAATATATTACATAAGATATTTGTACCTGAACAAATAATGACCTATCAAACATAAAACATGATATATATTAACATAAAACACACCTGAAAACACACTGATATATATTACATAAATATACTTCTTGGGTTCCTTCCATGACTAAATAATATGCTAAAACAATCATGCCTAAATATAAACATGTCCTTGTAAATGAGGTTACTAGCAGGGAGAACTCATTAATTAAATTGTCAATATAAATATATAACTATTATTTTGTTCCTATCCCATACGGTCGACCTGTTTCATTTCAATGCATCCCGTTTATCTTAGAATATCCCAAAAGATGACATACTCTTTTTCTCTTATATGAAAAATAAAATCATATATTTGGTTCATTATATAGAAAACATGTTTGTATTGATCAGGAGAAATACCTGGTCAGCCGAAATCAAGGTTGAAGAGATGAGCAACGCCAGTGACAGTGTCAAGGACGGTACATACAACAAATGCAAAGGGAATACAGATTAGACAAAATAGTTGGATTATTTGAAATAAATAATGAACAACTTCTTTAGAAGGGAAAATAATATTCTAGAACCAAATTAGACTAAGTCGGCATCACAAAATGGTGACAGAAGCAGCAGAATATTATGCTCTACATCTAATGCTGGTGTATTGATGTTTATAACATGATTAACAACACCATAATTTAGGTGATCTACAACACAATAGTCGGCATTCAGATATATGTTTCAACTTAAACAAAAATATTACATCATATTATTTTAAACAGAACAAATAGTAACCAATCAAATTAGGGCTTATAGCACATAATTGTTCCAACTACAAACTAGTATGTTTATGAGCATATAAAATGTACACTACACACTAGTATTTTCCAAATAAAAATAATTAATATGTAATAGGTGGATTCCAATTTTGTACCATCATAGTATACCTAGTTGGGGGGGGGGAGACCTCAGTCAAGGGTTGTGTACAAGGTGCCAAAATATATTAACACAAAGCAAATTTGGTACTAAAGTTTACAAAATAAATGAAATGACTATGAAAAAGATCTACCTATACTAATGGGTGTACAATTTGCACGTATACAAAGCATAAGCAGTCAAGGTGCACAGTCATAACATAAATAACAAGAAGTTGAACAATCAAAATTAGGGTGTCCCAGTTCTAGTTTTCAAAAGTTGACACATAAAAAAAACCTACATGAATGATTCATACCTCAATGTAGGGCTTATAGCACATACTTGTTCCAACTTAAACAAATATATTACATAAGATATTTGTACCTGAACAAATAATGACCTAACAAACATAATATATGACACATATTAACATGAAAACACACCTGAAAACACACTGACAGATTACATAAATCTACTTCTCAGGTTCCTTCCATGACCAAACAATATAATATGTTACAACAATCATGTCTAAATATAACCTTGTCCTCGTAAATGAGGTTACTAGCAGAGAGAACTCATTAATTAAATTGTCAATATAAATATATACCTATTATTTTGTTCCTATCCCATATGGTCGACCTATTTCATTTCAATGCATCCCTTTTATCTTGGAATATCCCAAAAGACGACATACGTTTTTGATCTTATATGTAAAATAAAATCATATATCAGGTTCATTGCACAACAAATATGTTCGTATTGATCAGGAAAAATACCTGGTCAGCCGAAATCAAGGTTGAAGAGATGAGCAAGGCTAGTGACAGTGTCAGGGATGGTACATACAACAAATACAGAGGGAATACAGATTAGACAAAATAGTTGGATTATTTGAAATAAATAATGAACAACTTGTTTAGATGGGCAAATAATATTCTGGAACCAAATTAGACTATGTCAACATCATAAAATGGTGATAGGAGCAGCAAAATATTGTGCTCTACATCTAATGTTGGTGTATTGATGTTTATAACATGATTAACAACACCATAATTTAGGCGATCTACAACACAATAGTCGGCATTCAGATATATGTTTCAACTTAAACAAAAATATTACATCATATTATTTTAATTAGAACAAATAGTGACCAATCAAATTAGGGCTTATAGCACATAATTGTTCCAACTACAAACTAGTATGTTTATGAGCATATACAATGTACACTACACACTAGTATTTTCCAAATAAAAATAATTAATACGTAATAGGTGGATTCCAATTTTGTACCATCATAGTAGACCTAGTTCAGGGGGTAGACCTCAGTCAAGGGTTGTGTACAAGGTGCCAAAATATATTAACACAAAGCAAAGTTGGTACTAAAGTTTACAAAATAAATGAAATGACTATGAAAAAGATCTACCTATACTGATGGGTGTACAATTTGCACGTATACAAAGCATAAGAAGTCAAGGCGCACAGTCATAACACAAATAAGAAGAAGTTGACAAATCAAAATTAGGGTGTCCCAATTCTAGTTTTGAAAAGTTGACACATAAAAAAAACCTACATGAATGATTCAGACATCAATGTAGGGCTTATAGCACATACTTGTTCCAACTTAAACAAATATATTACATAAGATATTTGTACCTAAACAAATAATGACCTATCAAACATAATACATGATACATATTAACATGAAAACACACTGACAGATATTACATAAATCTGCTTCTCGGGTTCCTTCCATGACCAAACAATATAATATGCTACAACAATCATGTCTAAATATAACCCTGTCCTTGTAAATGAGGTTACTAGCAGGGAGAACTCATTAATTAAATTGTCAATATAAATATATACTTATTATTGTGTTCCTATCCCATATGGTCGACCTATTTCATTTCAATGCATCCCTTTTATCTTGGAATATCCCAAAAGATGACATACTTTTTTGCTCTTATATGAAAAATAAAATCATATATTTGGTTCATTGCACAGAAAATGTGTTCGTATTGATCAGGAAAAATACCTGGTCAGCCGAAATCAAGGTTGAAGAGATGAGCAAGGCCAGTGATAGTGTCAGGGATGGTACATACAACAAATACAGAGGGAATACAGATTAGACAAAATAGTTGGATTATTTGAAATAAATAATGAACAACTTGTTTAGATGGGCAAATAATATTTTGGAACCAAATTAGACTAAGTCGGCATCATAAAATGGTGAAAAGAGCAGCAGAATATTGTGCTCTACATCTAATGTTGGTGTATTGATGTTTATAACATGATTAACAACACCATAATTTAGGTGATCTACAACACAATAGTCGGCATTCAGATATATGTTTCAACTTAAACAAAAATATTACATCATATTATTTTAATCGGAACAAATAGTGACCAATCAAATTAGGGCTTATATCACATAATTGTTCCAACTACAAACTAGTATGTTTATGAGCATATACAATGTACACTACACACTAGTATTTTCCAAATAAAAATAATTAATACGTAATAGTTGGATTCCAATTTTGTACCATCATAGTAGACCTAGTTGGGGGGTAGACCTCAATCAAGGGTTGTGTACAAGGTGCCAAAATATATTAACATAAAGCAAGGTCGGTACTAAAGTTTACAAAATAAATGAAATGACTATGAAAAAGATCTACCTATACTGATGGGTGTACAATTTGCACGTATACAAAGCATAAGCAGTCAAGGCGCACAGTCATAACACAAATAAGAAGAAGTTGAAAAATCAAAATTAGGGTGTCCCAGTTCTAGTTTTGAAAAGTTGACACATAAAAAAAACCTACATGAATGATTCAGACATCAATGTAGGGCTTATAGCACATACTTGTTCCAACTTAAACAAATATATTACATAAGATATTTGTACATGAACAAATAATGACCTATCAAACATAATACATGATACATATTAACATGAAAACACACCTGAAAACACACTAACAGATATTACATAAATCTGCTTCTCGGGTTCCTTCCATGACCAAACAATATAATATGCTACAACAATCATGTCTAAATATAACCCTGTCCTCGTAAATGAGGTTACTAGCAGGGAGAACTCATTAATTAAATTGTCAATATAAATATATACTTATTATTTTGTTCCTATCCCATATGGTCGACCTATTTCATTTCAATGCATCCCTTTTATCTTGGAATATCCCAAAAGATGACATACTTTTTTTCTCTTATATGAAAAATAAAATCATATATTTGGTTCATTGCACAGAAAATGTGTTGGTATTGATCAGGAGAAATACCTGGTCCGCCGAAATCAAGGTTGAAGAGATGAGCAACGCCAGTGACAGTGTCAGGGATGGTACATACAAAAAATACATAGGGAATACAAATTAGACAAAATAGTTGGATTATTTGAAATAAATAATGAACAACGTGTTTAGATGGGCAAATAATATTCTGGAACCAAATTAGACTAATTCGGCATCATAAAATGGTGATAAGAGCAGAAGAATATTATGCTCTACATCTAATGCTGGTGTATTGATGTTTATAACATGATTAACAATACCATAATTTAGGTGATCTACAAAATAATAGTCGGCATTCAGATATATGTTTCAACTTAAACAAAAATATTACATCATATTATTTTAAACGGAACAAATAGTGACCAATCAAATTAGGGCTTATAGCACATAATTGTTCCAACTACAAACTAGTATGTTTATGACCATATACAATGTACACTACACACTAGTATTTTCCAAATGAAAATAATTAATATGTAATAGGTGGATTCCAATGCTGTACCATCATAGTAGACCTAGTTGGGGGGGTAGACCTCAGTCAAGGGTTGTGTACAAGGTGCCAAAATATATTAACACAAAGCAAAGTTGGTACTAAATTTTACAAAATAAATGAAATGACTATGAAAAAGATCTACCTATACTAATGGGTGTACAATTTGCACATATACAAAGCATAAGCAGTCAAGGCGCACAGTCATAACACAAATAAGAAGAAGTTGAATAATCAAAATTAGGGTGTCCCAGTTCTAGTTTTGAAAAGTTGACACATAAAAAAACCCTACATGAATGATTCAGACCTCAATGTAGGGCTTATAGCACATATTTGTTCCAACTTAAACAAATATATTACATAAGATATTTGTACCTGAACAAATAATGACCTATCAAACATAATACATGAACATATTAACATGAAAACACACCTAAAAACACACTGACAGATATTACATAAATCTACTTCTCGGGTTCCTTCCATGACCAAACAATATGCTACAACAATCATATCTAAATATAACCTTGTCCTCGTAAATGAGGTTACTAGCAGGTAGAACTCATTAATTAAATTGTCAATATAAATATATAACTATTATTTTGTTACTATCCCATATGGTCGACCTATTTCATTTTAATTCATCCCTTTTATCTTGGAATATCCCAAAATAAGACATACTTTTTTGCTCTTATATGAAAAATAAAATCATATATCTGGTTCATTACATATAAAATGTGTTCGTATTGATCAGGAGAAATACCTGGTCAGTCGAAATCAAGGTTGAAGATAGGAACACGGGTCAGGGGTGGTACATACAACAAATGTAGAGGGAATACACATTAGCTTACTGAAGAAATAATCTATCAGTACAGGAGTCAAGCTGCTAGCCTACTGAAACAAAGAAGAGGGTCGGCAAAGAGGGTCGGCGAAGACATACCTCTCAAGCAGTTGGGCGACATCTGAGTACAGGGGATCGGTAGCGGTGGCTTCAGAGAAGATTTTGTGAAGGATGCGAAGATGAACAGGGAGGATTTTAGATATGGATCGCAACACTATATAGCAGTCGCGACATCGCTTGCCCTTGCTAGGGTTTATTGGGCTTACACACAGTGAAAGGGGGGGCTTTGATTGGAGATGACAAGTCGGGATGCCTAATTCTCAGCGTCTAGATTGGAGGTGTAGCTCAGCGATTGTAGACGACCCACCGTACCCTTCTGTCGGCTTGATTGACTGGCTGTTGCACCTATGCCATTGTCTAGGCTTATCCCTACGGTAGTGCCCTGCCATACGAAACGATGGGCTGCTGCATGTCTCGGGAGATGGCGTCATAACTCACAGAGAAAATAGTAACTATTGGGAGGGCATCAAGTTCTCAGGAGAGGGAGCAGAAGAGAGAGCAGAAGAGGGAGAGGGGAAAGGAGGAGGGGTGGGGAGGCGTTGGGGGGCGATGCTACCATCGCAGAAAGGGCGAGACAAAAATGGACTCAGATCGCAGAAACTGGGTTATGAATCGGAATCCCGCCCCTCGTGGGACTGGGAGAACCCGGGTTAGGGGATTCCATTATCCCAAAATGGGGGTTTTTCAGGGTTGCAAACCAAACAAAAATCAACCTCAAACCGATACTTGTTTGGCGGGGTTGGCACATAAAGACAAGGCCAAACCGGGTTTCGGTCCCGTGCCAAACGCGAGCTTGGGGATTTATTTGGCCAAAAATTGAAAGGGTTGGTTGACAATAAGTATTAATTCAGATTGTCAGCCAAATGGCAGTCAATTTATTTGTAGGCCGATAAAAAAATATAATATCGGTAGTCAAGGGGGCCTTTCGCTCTAGTAGAGGCTCAAAAAATGCATAATTGTTAGTTTAATGTTGCCATCAAGTAGGATTTCCTAACCTATAGTCAATATATGATGATGTCATACATGAAGATCTGACCAGTATATAATTTATTAAGGTATGACCACTAAGACATGCTTTCATGAGCATGGTAATATTTTTATGTTGTGAACTTCTAGTTTAAAAGGAAGTCCTACATGCAATATCATTACCTTCTCAAATTTTGGCTTGTCTATTTACAGATTAATCTAATGCTATAATTCTGGTCAAAGGATCATTGTCAAGGATACAAATAAACGTAGTTGTGACAATAGATATCGGGATAAAATAGGACGCTTAGTTTACCTTCTGTTTAAGGTAGGCTATGAATCCAATTGTGAGTGCAATGGGATTGTTCTAATGATAGAGAATCTTTTTCTTTTTCTAGATTTAGTTTTAGATTTTGTATTTTATATTTAATTCTACAAATAAATTTAATTATAAATTTTGATAAAAAATGAAGATATTTAAATAATAAAGACATAGGTGCTTATACAACATGTTGGAGTCAGTTGTGTAATTATGGTATATACCAACAGGTTGGAGTCTGTTGTGTGATTTTGGTATATAACAATGGGTTACATCACGTTGTGTGATTGTGACTATTACAACGAGTGACTATTACAACAAGTGAAAGTTTGTTGTGTGATTATGGTATATAACAACATGTTAGAGTATGTTGTGTCATTATGGTCTATTACAACAGGTTAGCATATGTGACTATTACAATGGGTTAGAACATGTGTAATTAAAGTCTTTTACACCGAATTTGAATATGTTGTGATATTACACTCTATTACAACATATGAGCATATGTTATAGTATCATGTATACGACAACGGGTTTGGCCTATTATATTTAACTTGTCTTGTATAAGATACACAATAAACAACACACAAATAGACTCATTATAATAAATATGCTAACTACCACACTAACAACATAACTGTTATGTTTTTTCCATTGTAGAAAGCATTTTCTGTAGTAGTGTGATGCCACATTTGTGGGTACATGTGAAGGTCCAGAACGCTTCCTCCTCTCCTAATACCAAAGACTGGTTGCGGCCACCATAACTAAGGTATATTGGGAGTAGTATCAAAACCAGAAGAACACAAATCTTACCTTTTGACCAGAGATATCATAGATACCACTAGAGAAGTTAGGGATCACCTATTCCATGTATATAGTACCTTTCTAAGTGAGGACGAAAAAAAATTGAAAATGGGGCTAATATATGGTATTTATCTTGTCATTTTACATGTTTGTTTGAGATATGATTTAAGTCGTTAAATAAGATTCATGATCAATATTCTCCAATTAAAAATATGGATTGAGCGCAAATCACTTCTATACAATCTAGTACAGATCTCTTTTATACAATTCATTAAAGAACCTTTCTACACGTTTGGGTGCAGATCAAGCTTGTATTTAACTAGATATGTGTCAAATCTGCTTTAATTCAGACACATCTACAAACCCATATTACGTTGAATCTCTACATGAGCTCCAACCTAGTAAATATGGTATTATATAAAACCCAGATTAAGTCAAGATTTTGATCTGGTAAACCATTATCATTCGAATGCAAATCCCTTTTGCACATTTTAGTGGAGATACTTTTTGCATAGTTTAGTACATATCCTTTCTGCACATTCTAGTGTAAAATATGTTTGCACATTTGGGTGCAGATCATGCATGCACCAGAGTAAACATGTGTCCGATCTTCTATGATTCAAATATATCTACAAATCCATATTTCACTGAAGCTCTACACAAGTTTCAACCAAGTAAATATGGAACCGTACAAAACCCAGAATGAGTCAATATTTTGACCTAGTAAACCATTATCATTCGAGCATGAGTCTTGTAACGACCCCACCTCTCGGTAACCCCCAATTAAGGGAGACCTGGAGGTCAGAGCCATTATTCAATTAACAGGATCAAAGGTTCAACAAATAATCAATAATAATTATCAAATTCTACCAACTAACTGGAATTTGGTATAAAAATTAAAACTTTACTTACCTTTTAAAACTTTGGATATCTTATCTATCTAGAGCTTGAATTATTCTATCTAATCCTCCTTGCACTTTATTTTTTTATTTCGACGATGTGTCACTTTACTATTTTTTCTTTATACTGTTGTTCCTAAAACGCCGACAAACAAAACGTCAGTCAGTATATCGAAATATACCGGTATGTGGGAACAAACAAAATCTTGCAAATATGGCTAACAATTTGATAATCACAATCAAATTAACAAGCCAATTTACACTTTTCAGTATGACATTCTCCACCGCTTTTTCCCTAACCCTGGCATATCCACCTTAGGGTTTCCTTTGCCAATGACTTAAGGTCACCTTCTCAATCCCGAGCTTGGTGCCTGGGGGTCACCACTCATGGTGCCCACTAGTCATGCAATACCATAGGTCACCTTCTCATTCCCAAGCTTGGTTCCTGGGGTCACCACTCAAGGTGTCCATTGGTCTACCCATCTGGGCCTGACCTTTGGCATCATCCATCAGGGTGGCATGTAGGTGCGAGAATACATACTTCTATTTTTAACATGATAATCATAGTGACTTTATGATTTGCAAGTATGAACATTCAATAGATAATTTGCATTCAATGCGATTAACCATCCGGAAAATCCTCGGAATACTAAGGTGGTTATCCATAATTAACCGCATACCTGATTTGCAGATTCAACAAGCTATTACTAATTCCAAGCAAGCAAGTAATCCAAGAAGCAGTTCAACAATCACAGAATTCCTGAAAAGCATATGTAGCCTATTTACTACACTTTACCAAGAATATACCTATTTAATTGACTTGGATTCACTTTCTAGGGTTTCTAATCCGAATTGGGTTTTATTAGAGTTCTTTTTACAACTTTCCTCATTCATACCCTAGAACAACAGTTCTAACTGCAAAACCCTAATTACTCACATTTTCACATTAGAGCATTTTTATCATCTTAGGTTCCTTCCGGATTAACAACTCCTAGTTCATTATGATCTAATTCACCTATGAACTCCATTTATCATTAATTCCAACTTTATCCATTAGAAAACCCTAATTATCATGTTAAGGGTTTCTATCCATGATTAGGAACTTTTTATATTCCAAATATCTTAGAGCCGTCATTTAACAACATATTATCATATTTTTCGAATTAAATACGATCTTATACTCTTTTACCCTAAATTAGGGTTTCTAAGTGCTTAATCATTCATAATTGGTGTAAAACCCCAAATCATGTAATATATCATCTAGATCAGGTTCAAGTTCATCATTACTGTTTCAACAGGTTACCATTACTTAATCTCACCAATTAAGCTTCGTGAACTTAACCATTAATTTCAATTAGGGTTTCTAACATAATTTCAAAGAACTTTTCATTAACTTATAGTACTTTTGCAATTAGGAACGAAATCAATATTTAATATCATTTTTATTGGATTCCTCTCGTTCTCCTAATCAATTTTCATATTTTATGCATTCTAATCCGAGCTACCAATCTTTAGTTATGAAATTTGCAAGAGTTACCTTTCTGGACCAATCGTGGAGCGCCACATCATCCCCTCCATGCAACGCGGCTTGCCTTATTGGAAACATAATGAAATGACGTTCGTGCCCCCGGTAAGTGAATTGGCGCTACAGCCCGCAGAGGGGCAAACTCGTCCAAGGCACTCCTATCGTCTTCTACCTCGTGATAGGCTATTATTGTCGCCCTAGCAGCGAACTGCGCCGCCTCTCCTTCCTTCTCTGTACCCCGCCGACCTCCGACAATGTTCTCCCTACCTCCGTCATACCCTCGCGCACCCAGGGCGTCCTTCGTGTGTGGCTAGGGCAGTCGGCTCAGGCTGGGCAGCCCGTGATCTGTGACCGGCACTGCAGTTGTAATGCAGCCATTGTTTGATGACCGGAGTATGAGCATGATGGCTGCGGTTCTCTCAGACGACGTGCAACACCATACCTCCATCGTGATGGCTCCAAGATCCTCCGTTGCCCCAGGGGTAGCACTAAAGCTTTCGGTTAGGGTTTCAAATGCAAAGAAAGAAGAAGAGGAGAAAAAGACGTGGATTTTTCCTTAAGCTCGAACCAGGGGTCTACCCCTTATATAAGGGAGGGTTCGACTCCTCAAGATGGCTTGTCCTCAAAGAAACGAAGCTACTTCTCAAAAGGAATCATATTCCTTCAAGGAGAAGTAATCCTTCTCTCTCCTATTTACTTCCTTGTTATTTCCTATTATGGATAATTAGGAATACAAAAAAATCATCCCTTTTATCTTCTTTATTCTTGCTTTTCAAACCTTTGGCACGAAATTAAGTTTACCTTTTAGTAGAAAGTACTTCCTTTTATCAATATCACAAAATTCATTAATAATGTATCACATTATCCTTTTATTTTGCAATTTTGGTATTTTCTCTTTCTTTCCTCTTTATTGGGACTCCTTGGATCCCAATACACTCTATTATTTCGAAATTCTTTTTATTGGATACTCATTATCCTTCTAGATGCATCTAAGTGCATTATTTCTCATTATCATGGTTATTTCTTATTAAAATATTTCCTTTTTGAGGATTTCCCTTTATTTCTCTTTTATTTTCCTCGTTGGTATTCCTTTTATCATTAGGAATCCTTGGGATACGAAATTCCACAAAGGATAACTCAATTATACCTCTTTTCACTTGTTTTCCACATTTTACCATTGTTTTCAATTTCTTTCTTAACAAGGAAATACTTAATTGGTCTTTTCTTTTCTTATTGCATCCTCTATGCAACTTTAGACTTCTTGGGACCCAAGGAACCCAAGAGGCACGAAATCCAATTTTGGATTGCATTCCTTTGCCTTCTAGAGGTTTCTATCTCATCTCTCTTTTCTCAACAACTCAATTATTCATTACTTAATTGAATTTCCTTGTTATTGAGCCCAATAGACAATAAAGCCCACAAATCAAACAACAAGGCTATTTTAAATGAAATTCATTTATTCACACAAATTATATCATTATTTGTCTAAATATGATAAATTACATTTCTCACCAAAGGAACCCAAAATTTGGGGTTGTAACAAGTCTCTTTTGCACAAGTCAGTGTAAGAACCTTTTTGCACATTTTAGTGTTAGATCCTTTCTACATATTTTAGTGCAAAACCTATTTGCACATTTGGGGGCATATCATGCCTGCACTAGAGTGGACATGCATTAGATCTACTTTCATTCAGACACCTCTACAAACTCAGATTACATTGAATTTTTACATGAGTTTCATTCTAATAAATTTGGTATTATATCATGGTTGGCTAAACTGGACAATAGTATACCCTTTGTTTTGATGATGACAAACATTTCATTCCTGTAGATCTAATGTTCTACTTGAGTATTTTGGGGTTCAAGGAAATGAGGAAATCATACTAAGTGGATAGTTAAAGATAAATGTGCTTAAATATTAAATTGAAGAACAGTGCGCTTAACTATTAGTATTTTCATGATTGTACTCAATGTTAATACTTGTACAAGTATATAATGTAAAAGTATTTAGATATCATGTAAATCAAGTGTTAGATCTTCTCTATCCACTATAACCCTTAGTTAGGTTCTCTCTATAGATTAGAGTCATTATCATCCATTAGAACATACATTTGACAGGCGGTACAAAAACCTAAAATAGTAACACTCCCGATTGAGAAAATAATCAATCAAGACATCCTCGGTCGAAGTTATTGTCGACCGAGAACCACCTCGGTCGAACATACAGAGTATTGGTCAAAATCTTACACAATTACTCTCTAAAGGCACTTTCAGTCGAGAATATGGTCGACCGACTCAACCTCGGTCCAAATCATATGACTGTTAGACCATGTAGTTGGGAGTTAGGAGTTGTAAATAGGCATTGGTATATATTTGCATTCAACCCAAGCTCGGTCAAAGAAATGCTCGATCGAGACATGATCGGTTGATAAATTAATTTGTCGAACAGACGGGGTTCTGGATTGTTCTTTCAAGCCCGAACAAATTAGTCGTTGCTAGCCAACTAATTTCTACCTAACGGCTATTTAAGCACTAATAACACTCTAGATACTCCCTAAAACATTCACTTGAAAAGCATTCCTATAAATAGGAGAGGCCTTAGGACACCTAAAACATACAATCTACACTTGAGCATCCATTATAGAGAGCAACAAAGCTAAGAAACACTTACAATCTTGTTCCTTGAGCTTCAAGTTCGTGTCCTATAGCCATAATCTCTTAGCCACCATCCAAGAAACGTCCATACTAAGTGGTTTAAGAGGTCTAACGCTTGATATAGGATTAAAGTGCAATAATCCATTGGTGTACTTCCTTTCTTCCAATTTGCATTTACAGGTTATAATATTTTTGCTCCTTGGCTACTTCAAGTGGTGGAGGCTTCCTGAGGGAGATTGATTTGTGCTACTTATTGGTGGAGAAGGATGCTCCAAGGTTGGCTGAGGTTACTTCAAGGAGGCTTCTTCAAAGGAGGTTGGAGCTACTTCAAAGTGAAGGCTATCTCAAGGTGGTGGAGCTACTCCAAGGAGGTGAAGGCTACTCCAAGGGCTTGAGGTTACTTCAAAAAGGTTGAGGCTACTTCTAGGTGAAGGCTACTTCAAGTAAGGTGATTGTATTTTGTTGTAACATCCTTGCAAGGTAAATAAAATAGATCACTTTGAAAATCCCAATTAGAGACAATTGATTAGTGGACTGACAACCTTTAATTGAAATATTGGAACCATTCCACATCGAAGTGTCTTCCTTGTTTCCTCCTCCTTCTTTATTTTAAGATTTTAATTTTAAAGTAACAAAAGCTCTATTCATGCCCCCCCTCTAGATCTTTCAATCCCAATTTCTACCCAAGCTTTAATCTGGTAAATCTATTATGTAGATGAAGTCAATATTTTGACCTAGTGAACCATTATGCTTTCAGTGCAAATCCCTTTTGCATAGTCCAATAAAGATCTCTTTTACACAATCCAGTGCAGATTCCTTTCATGCAATTCAGTGCAAAACCTTTTTCACATTTGGGTGTAGGTCTGGTCTACACTAAACTAGACATGTGTTAGATCTTCTCTGATAAAGTACTTGCCATATAGACCCATATTACGTTGAAGCTCTACCCAAGTTTCAACCTGATAAAGCCAGTGTCATACAAAACTAGGATCAGGTCTAACTTTTGACCCGATAAGACCTCATCTTTCAACTTGATTGGCCATCTCAAAATGCTTAAAAAACCCCAAAATACATCACAATTCATCTCCTTAAATTAATAAGATGCTACGTTGGTTTGACTCATCATACCTGATGCTTTGTCAAGTTCATACAAATCAATAATCCTAACATCCAACAATCAAGTGTTCCCCTTCTCACACAGTTCTTAAACATATCCACATCACTTCCATCCACCTCACCTCTAACCACTATCTCCTATTATTCACCACCATGCAATCTCATCGGTTGTCCCTGCATTAGGAGTATTAGTTTCCCTTCTAGTAACCATAAACAGCTAGCGGCCAGACAAGCTTAATCCCTAACATGGGAACATCCTCTTCAGTAAGCTCACATCAAGAAGAATACACTTTATGCATCTAATGAGGATTTCTAGACCAAAGGAAATGAGGAATACCCTTCTAGCATGCGTAAGGGCTAGCAGTTGTCCAGTTCTTAAATCCTTGGGGAGATCTAATAGTTGGATGATTGATATTATCTAAATGATGGTGAGCCTTCCACCTTACTCCTGTAAAGGAGATAGTTATAAACATTTCCTACCTTCCATGATCACCCATCCATCTTATTCCAATTTCCCTTTCTATGCAAGGGGAATTCACTCTATACCCCCATCATAATCATGGGAACATCCTCACTCGGTAAAAAAAGAGATTTTATGTCTACACAAGAACTTACCTCTCACAATGGAGATCATGTTCCAATCTATGTGCTCATCCCCTTGCTCTGTAAGGGGCAAATCTTGTTTTTTTCCTTTGCATTCAATGTTCACCATCACATTTTCCCCTTGTTGTGCAAGGGGTAAATTTTCATTCAATACGGGCCATACTTCCAATAATGCTCAAGAAAACAACTATCAATGGTGTTAAGGGCTTATCGAACGTCAACTTAGACACTAAAAAATGCCACACCTTATTCTTTAGTTTATGGAACAGAAGCTATTTTACCTATTGAGGTTGAAACCCCTTCATTAAGAATTCTTCAGGAAGTCAATATTCCACACACATTGGGTACAAGATCATATCTATTCCTTGAATACCATTGAAGAAAAATGACTATGAGTACTCCATCACGCACAATGCCACCAAGCCATAATGAATCATGCCTTTGCTAAGGAAGTGCATCCATGACAGTTTAAAGAGGGTGAATTTGTCCATGATGTATATTCCGATGGAGCTCTATGTTTGTAGGATATTGATGGAGACAAACAATTGTTACACACCAATGCAAGTCAGGTGAAGCAATATTATTGTTGATGAATTCCCATCGAGGTAAATCCATGTAAAGGCACTAAAAATACATCATACTCTTGTCTACTAGGATAGTAATCCCCAGGGATCACTTTAGAACATAGGGGCTTAGAAAAAAAATTAGAAAACTATCTAGTATCCTCAAGAAAAAAACTAGGATATGGATTTTTGATAGAAGATCACGCTCATCATTTAGAGGCCCAATATTGCGCCCTAACCCTAGGAGTTTTGCTTAAGTAAGTCATTTATATTCTTGTATTTATCTTTTGAAAAGTAATTAAGACTAAAGGAGAGCTTATGTTTCAATTTTGGTCCTATTTGAATAATGTTGAAGTGATATTTGCTTGTTTTGGGCTAAAGTGCAATTTACCCAATATAAGGGGTTACCTTGTAAAATTTTACATGATAAATGTTACTCAAGTACTTTAGCATCATAAGAATGAGAAGGATGCTAAGGGATGGCTTGTGGAAGCCTAAGTTCCAAGAAGGGGCTTATTTGAATAATACTTGTACATTTTTTTGAAGGTAAGCTCAATGTCATTAAAAGAAAGCCAAACGACATCTACAAGATAGAGATCTCACAATGAAGAAACTAACAACTACCCCCTTTGAGGACCAACATAGCACAAGACTCAGATTGGGATGTGATAGGTAAATTTCAGCACCGACCAACTCTTGTAGTGGCAGTCTAAAGCAGCTATCTGGGATGGAAGCCTTCAATCTGCAAGAGCCTTTGAGTATACCGGGTTGGGAGTTTGCAAAGTTGTCAGCATAGATCAACATCATGAAGAGGCCAGAAGACCACCTGAAAGGAAGAGAGCTCAACCAAACCAAAGACACAACAGGACACCAAAAGAAAAACACACTACAGCCAAGCAGCTTGACCCCGACTGCAACCCTCAACAAAACAACAAAAAAGAACAAGGCCAGAAGGGGACCAAACCAAACCCCAAACAAACACACAGACAAGGCGATGATGAGAAAAGGAGCACCACCCGGATGATGACACAACCTAGCAGACAGACAAATCACTCAAGAAAACAAAGCACCAGACAACTCACACAGACAAAACAACAAATAGGTAGGCAACACCCTTGAAGCTGGGCAGGAAGGAGGCAAAAACCCCAACAGAAAAAACCGCAAGGGAAGGAGGACCAAGATGTATGATTCGGTGGGGGGTAGGGAAGGCAGGGAACCAGACCACCACTCCACACCACGCTGGCACACCCCTCCACCCACAAGCTACAGCTTGAGGTGGACGAAGGTGGCCGAGGATAGGAGCACCCACCAAAGATCGAACCCCGCTTAACTCCTCCTTGCAAGGCGTTTGAGGCCGCCAACGCCGGCCGCCGACCAAAAGAGGGCAACCCGACACACATGACCACACAGAAAAACAAAAGGAGAGGAAAGGCAAGGAAGGAACGCATCTACCAGAGTTAGACGACCGACACCAGGCCACCGTCACTCCGCCCGCCACCAACTCTGCACAAAGAAATGTGGGGCCTCCAGACACAGAAGAAATGGGGGAGAAGCGCCACCTGAGGATGGCCCACGACCCGCAGACGGCGATGAACAACGGAGAGATGCACACATAGAAAAGATGCCCAGGGGGAGAAAGGAGTAACCAGCCAGCCGCCGACCTCCCCCTCCCCCAGGAGGGGTGAAAACTTGTCGAGTCGCCTAGAGAATCGCCAGAGTGGAACCTTGACCTAGCCGCTGACAAATAATACTTGTACATTGAATACTAGTTTTGGTGTAATTTGTAATTTACCCCAAAACCTAGGGTTGAATATGTAAAATACCACCTCTATAGTGTCCCTACTGTCTCTTGGTATCATTTAGAGAAAATAAAAAGAAAGGGGTGTCTTGTTTGAACCATATTTGAGAAATGATACTCTTGATAATAAAATAATTAAGAAATAAGCATAATTGAAACCCTAAGTTATTTTGTAGAAAAAATATATAAATTAATTGAAGTGGCCGTCAACTAAAAAGCTTTGAGTGAAATCCTATAATAAAATGGCAGCCAAAATACCTTGAGAGGTGTCGATATTCCTAAGTAGGTGAAAATATCTACCTACATTTTTAATTGAAAAGTAATGTCCACTAAAATAAAGGTGCTAATGGATAATAGTATTATATTTATTAAAGAGCTTAAATGGTCAATTATAATTCAAGGATAATTCAAAGGAATTTTAAGATAAGAAGGATATCTTTGGAGACAAGGAAGTGGAGGGGGCATGTGGAAAAGAAAGTTGATGACTTCCCTCCTAATTTCTCTCTCCTAAGAATTCAATTATATATATATTCAACCATTCACCTACTAGAAAGGTTATTTTTGCAATACACACTCACTCCTCACTTAGGCCGACGACCAAGGAAGCAAAAGAGAAGGAGGAGAGTGTTCCCCAAGCTTGAGGTAAGATCCATGGTCATCTTCAAGCTTGGGTTGAAGGCTAAAATCTAGTTATAACTCTTCTTTTCTTCTCTCTTCCATCCAATGCTCAAATTTGGCAATCTTTTACATCAAAAGGGTTGAGAACGTGCCTTGGATAATTGGAGGAGCTATCTTCACCATTAAAGATGAAAAGCTTGGAGATTTGAAGTTGCTTTGAAGGTGGGTTATATAAATTGAACCCATTGATATTATTATTTGATTTCAATCTTGCAATATATGTTGATCTTTCCTTCTTCTCAAAATTTTCTTGAGTAATTGATGAATCAATAAATCCATCAGTTGTATGGACAGTAGAAACAGAGGTCTGAAGCTTGATGATGATGACATCATCTTAGCACACACCTCTAGATCAACAATATCAAACGGTTTCAATTATGTATGGCCAAACGGTTTTCAAACCACTTAAAGTTCAAACGGTTTCAACACAACCTAGGCCAAATGGTTTCAAACCGTTTAAAGTTCAAATGGTTTCAACACAACCTAGGCCAAACAGTTTCAAATCGTTTAAAGTTCAAATGGTTTCAACACAACCTCGGCCAAACTGCTTAGAGATCAAGGGGTCTCAAGACCGTTTGAAAGTCAAAGGGGTCTCAAGACCGTTTGAAGATTAAAGGGGTCTCAAGACCGTTTGAAGGTCAAAGGGATCTCAAGATCATTTGAAGGTCAAAGGGGTCTCAAGACCGTTTGAAGGTCAAAGGGGTCTCAAGAACGTTTGAAGGTCAAAGGGGTTTTCAAGATCGTTTGAATATTAAATAATCTCAAACCATTTAGAGACCAAATAGTCTCAGAACCATGTAAGGTCAAACAACCCTATGAGTGTTTATAAAGTATCTCAAGGTTGATTACAATGGAAGTACCTCTAAAGTACTTAGGTAAATAGTACACTTAGAGTGATTGTCATTTGATGCCTATGAAATTAATAAACTCAATACACTATGATAAGCATAGGTGCATGTACTTTAGTGAAAGGTTGAGCCAACTTAATAAAGTATGGAGTAATCAACATCCTAGAGAGTATGAGAGAGAAACTCATACTTGTGTAATCAACATGTAATGTGCATACATTGATACTTTTAATAAGTGTAGAGTATGAATTAGGGTTTGATCTTTGATAATGTGATCATGAAACCCTAATCGATAAAGAATGGGAAACCCTAACCCTAATGAGGGAATAATGGTGTTACCCTTGTATTGCATAGTGTTGATATGTAATTGATATGGTTGTTATCAAGTATACTAACCATGCAGGTATCACGAGTTGATGAGAATAGCTAAGCATGAGCTATGATGTTTAATGTGCCTTGTAAGCTATGTGAGATGCTTATGTAAAGTATCATGTATACCTTGGTCAGATGACCTGGAGGTAATAGTTACCTAATAAGTGATAATAATGTTCAGTGATGAACTAAGGGTTTGAATACCCAGATCTAGTAAATATGATGATGATATTGTTGAGGGATGAGAATTCCCAATAATGAGATAAGGGATTGTGATCCCAATGTTTTATAAAGTTTTGAAAAGTATGGAAGTGATGCTTTACTCCATCGTGGTCAGTTAGAGTATGAGCGATATACCTCATCTCCTCAGGGCATAAGTGTGATTGTAAAATGTAATCAGTTGTGTAGTGTATTTGTTTAAGGATGAAATAAGGAAATCATCGGTTGATGTTACATTGCTTAATGTATCCTAAAATGGATAAATGTTATACATGTTCTTCATATTCCTTATTAAATAGATGATTTACTACTTTATCATATATAGATGTATTGCTTTAAAGGATGATATTTCTCTATTATGCTTAAATAGTGATTAAATTCTACTTACTAATATAAAAGAATCCTTTTCTCAGTTTATTACTATTTATCTGCAATGATAATATTTTTGGTGGAGAGTTATATCTCTCACTGGGACATGAGTCTCACCCCGTTGGTCACCAAAATTTTTAGGTGGACTTGGATGAGGAGGTAGGGACCATACAATAGGGGAAGGACAGCAGCATCAAGGACAGCAGTAACATCTCAAGTGGAGATACTGATTGTCGTGTCTTGTAGATATGAGTCCTATGTGTCGTCTCTGTACTCTCAGGTCCTTGGAGTCAGTAGTTAGTGTTTTTATGATCGATCTGAGGTTTTGGCTTGAATACCTTGGGGTTTTATGTTGCTTATGTATAGTTTTGGCAAAGCAACTGTTGTAAATATTCCTCGAGAAGAGATGGTAAATGGTATGTATAATGTGAACCATAATGTATGCAATACTTTGGTTCTCTTCTTAAGAGTTTCCTGGAAATGGATCCCTTTGCGAATGGTTTTAATTTTTAGTGTTTTTTTGTTATTCCACTGAGTATGGTTATTCCGCAATTAATTACATAGTGACAGCCTGATTTGTTGTCGAATCGTCACAATGTTTTGGTATCAGAGCTTAAGGTTCACTGAGTCTATAGAGACATAGGATTAAGGTCGTTGAGTCTGTTCTAGTGTCCTCTAGTTTATCTTATAGTGACTTATGCTCTAATAGGAGTAGGAGAAGAACTTAAAGATGGCTGGATCACACGAGGAACATGCAGTTGAAAGTAGTGTTGCTGCACCAGGAGGAGGTGTAAGGGATCAGGCTAGAGAGGAACTAGTACCTGAGAATCCCCATCTTGACCAAGATTCGATAGAAAACACAGCTTTCCATGCTCTGTTTGGATAGTTCATGGCGACAATGACACATATGGTGGATAGGATGCCACCACCTGCACCTAGGGCACCAGCTCCCAATGAGGGACATGGAGCTGGCAAGGCTTTTGAATGGCTTCGATGGGTAGGAGCCACTGAATATGCTGGTACAACTGACCCAGCAGATGCAAACGTGTGGCTGACTGAGTTGGAGAAGGCCTTTAGAATTCTTAATATCCCAGAAGTTGAGAAGGTTAGGCATGCGGTGTACCTATTGAAAGGGAGTGTTGGCCACTGGTGGGCCATTGAGGAAGAGAAACGACCAGGAGTTGAGGTTGAATGGAGAGAGTTATGATGAGAGTTTGTTAGTAGATATTTTCCTAAGACCTAACTGGATGAGAAAATCTCTTAGTTTGAGAAGATAAGGCAAGGACCAATGAACATTAGTGAGTATGAAGCTAAGTTCATGGAGCTTCTATGGTTTTGTCTGCACATGGCTACTACAGATGAGGAGAGGATTCAGCATTTTGAGAAGGGTTTGAATGTTGATTTGACCACACCCGCATTTGCTCTAGAGAATAGAGAGAGGTTTGCCACCTTTGTGGAGTCATTTAGGAGGATAGAAAGGTCTGTGACTGAGAAACGTCAAGCCAATAGTAAGAAAGAGTATACACAGTTCCAAGGACAGAGGTCTGGAAGTTTTAAGAAACCAAAGTTTTCTGCACCAACGGCACCACCAAGGTTCAATACTCAGATGCAGTAGACATCCAACAAGGGTAGAGGCCGTATTTTACCACCAGAAGGAGCCCACAGCTCAGCATCAATGTCAGTAACAGGACCATCTAGGCCATAGTGGAAGAACAGAAGCTGTTATAAATGTGGGAAGATGGGACATCTGATGAAAGATTGTCTAGCTAGAGATGTGAGTGTAACCCAACCACTAAGGCAAAGTCAACAAGGATCTTAGAAGCGACAGTTTAGTAGTGGCACACAAGGACGTGGACATGCGTCCCAAGCTGGTTCATCTGCACCCAACAACAGGGCGAGTGGTCGACAACCAACAACGACAAGATTCTATGCTATGAATGAGACAGAAGCAGTGGTCAACCCACGAGTCATGATAGGTCAGACGGAATTATTTCATTTTGATATGTCATCATCCTGCTTTGTATCTATTTTGATTGATCTGGGTGCTACACATTCCTTTATCACTTGAGAAGTGATTCATGACTGCAATATGACTGTCAGTCATAGAGCATATAACTTGTTATTAGAAACTTCGTTAGTTGGATCTGCAGTGTTGCGGGAGGTATGTTCCCCCTGTGTTCTTTCTTTTTCAAAACATAGCATTCAGGTGGATTTTATACCACTTGAGATGCATGGGTTCAACATAATCCTTGGGATGGACACCCTAGAAAAGTATAAGGTTGTCTTAGATTGTGGTTCCAAGCAGGTTATGTTCATAGATAATGGTGATACATGGGTCTTTTAGGGGGACAGAAAGATTATTTCAACCTATCTAGTCTCAGCAATGATAGATGAGAAATTGTTGTGACAAGGATGTGAATCATTCTTGGCATATGTAGTAGATACCAGAGCAGAGAGTCCTAGTCCTTTCTGAAGTTCTAATTGTTAGGGAGTTTGAGGATGTGTTTCCCTAGGAACTTCTAGGTGTTCCTCCACCCCGAGAGATTGATTTCGAGATTAATCTAATCTCGGGTACACAACCAATAGCTCAAACACATTATAGAATGGCACCTGCTGAGATGGAAGAACTTAAGAAATAGTTACAGGAGTTTCTTGAGAAGGGTTTTATTCGACCGAGTACTTCACCTTGGGGTGCTCTGGTTCTCTTTGTGAAAAAGAATAATGGGTCTATGAGATTATGCATAGACTATAGACAGCTCAACAAGGTGACCATAAAGAACAAATATCCTCTGCCAAGGATAGATGACATGTTTGACCAGTTGCGTGGTGCAACTATATTCTCTAAAATAGATTTGTGGTCAGGATACCATCAGTTATGTCTCAAGGAGAATGGCATACCTATGTCAGCTTTTAGGACAAGGTATGGTCATTATGAGTTTGTAGTTATGTCGTTTGGACTAACTAATGCACCAACTACATTCATGGAACTCGTGAACAGAATCTTCCGGCCATTCCTTGATCAATTCATAGTAGTCTTTATAGATGACATCTTGATTTACAGTAGAGATGCTCAACAACATGAGCAACACCTCCATCAGGCCCTGACTTTACTGAGAGAGCACAAGCTATACGCCAAGTTTAGCAAGTGTAAATTCTGGTTATCAGAAGTGTCTTTCCTAGGACACATAATATCTGCCTCAGGTATCCGTGTTGATCCTAAAAAGGTAGAATCTGTCTTGGAGTGGGAATAGCCAAAGACACCAATGGAGATACACAGTTTTGTAGGACTGGCAGGCTACTATAGGAGGTTCATTAAGAACTTCAGTTATGTAGTATTACCCCTAACTAGGTTAACTAGGAAGGAGGTTCCTTTTGACTGGAATGACAAGTGTCAACATTCTTTCCAGTTGTTGAAAGAAAGGTTAACAAGTGTGCTTGTGTTAGTGTTACCTGAGTAGCACCAGTAGACAATGATGATATTAACCCACTGCTACATGTTCATTATGAAAGACTTATGCTAGTTGAATGCCTTCATCCGAATATGTATGTAACATCCCTGACTACCCAGAACAGCCAAAAGTCATGATTCCATTTGGGTGATAGTTGATAGGTTGACTAAGAAAACACATTTTCTTCCTGTTAAAACAACCTATATTGCTGAGAAACTTGCACATATCTATATAGATGAGATAGTACGGTTGCACGGAGTTCCAGCCACAATTGTTTCTGATAGAGGTCCCCAGTTCATGAGTCATTTTTGGGAATGACTACATAAAGCATTGGGTATGTAGTTAAGATTCAGTACCGCCTTTCACCCCCAGACGGATGGACAATTTGAGAGGACTATACAAACCTTGGAGGATTTGCTTTGGGCATGTGTCCTTCAATTTGTAGGAAGTTAGGATCTACACTTGAGCTTAATAGAATTCACTTACAACAATAGTTATCAACATAGTATTGATATGGCACCATATGAAGCATTATATGGTAGATGTTGCATATCTCCATTGTGCTGGTATGAAATTGGAGAATACCAACTTTTGGGTCCTAAATTAGTGCAACAGACAACTGAAAAGATTAAAGTAATACAACAACAGTTAAAGGCTGCACATGATAGACAAAAGTCATATGCTGATAAATGGCGAAGACCTTTAGAATTCCAAGTTGAATATAGAGTATATCTCAAAGTCTCACCTTGGAAAGGTATTCTTAGATTTGGAAAAAAGGGTAAGTTAGCTCCTAGATTTATGGGGCCTTATCCAATCACTGTACGGATTGGAAAGGTAGCCTATAAGTTGGAGTTGCCACCTGAACTACATAGATTGCATCCAATATTCCATATATCCATGATGAGAAAGTGTCACCCTGATACGAAGTTAGTATTGCAACCTGTAGAGGTAGAATTAAATGAAGATATATCCTGTGTAGAAGGACCAATGATGATTCTTGATAGGAGAATAAAAAAGTTGAAAAAGAAAGACATAATTCTTGTGAAAGTTCTCTGGCATCATCGTGGTGTTGAAGAGGCTACGTGGAAACTAGAGGAAGAGATGAGGAGGAAGTACCCTTCTCTTTTCTCTTGATGATTTCGAGGACGAAATCCCTATTAGGGGTGGATAATTGTAACATCCCTGACCTGGGTTACGCCCTAACCCTAGGATTTTTGCTTAAGTAAGTCATTTATATTCTTGTCTTTATCTTTTGAAAAGTAATTAAGACTAAAGGAGAGTTTGTTTCAATTTTGGTCCTATTTGAATAATGTTGAAGCGATATTTGCTTATTTTGGGCTAAAGTGCAATTTACCCAATATAAGGGGTTACCTTGCAAAATGTTACATGATAAATGTTACTCAAGTAATTTAGCATCATAAGAATGAGAAGGATGCTAAGGGATGGTTTGTGGAAGCCTAAGTTCCAAGAAGGGGCTTGTTTGAATAATACTTGTACATTGAATACTAGTTTTGGTGTAATTTGTAATTTACCCCAAAACCTAGGGTTGAATATGTAAAATACCACCTCTATAGTGTCCCTACTATCTCTTGGTATCATTTAGAGGAAATAAAAGAAAGGGGCATCTTGTTTGAACCATATTTGAGAAATGATACTCTTGATAATAAAATAATCAAAAAATAAGCATAATTGAAACCCTAAGTTATATTGTAGCAAAAATATATAAATTAATTGAAGTGCCCATCAACTAAAAAGCTTTGAGTGAAATACTATAATAAAATGGCAGCCAAAATACCTTGATAGGTGCCGATATTCCTAAGTAGGTGAAAATATCTACCTACATTTTTAATTGAAAAGTAATGTCCACTAAAATAAAGGTGCTAATGGATAATAGTATTATATTTATTAAAGAGCTTAAATGGTCAATTATAATTCAAGGATAATTCAAAGGAATTTGAAGATAAGAGGGATAGATTTAGAGATAAGGAAGTGGAGGGGGCATGTGGCAAGGAAAGTTGATGACTTCCCTCTTACTTTCTCTCTCCTAAGAATTCAATTATATATATACTCAACCATTCACCTACTAGAAAGGTTATTTTCACAATACACACTCACTTTTCACTTAGTTCAATGACAAAGGAAGAAAAAGAAAAGGAGGAGAGTGTTCCACAAGCTTGAGGTAAGATCCATGGTCATCTTCAACCTTGGGTTGAAGGCTAAAATCTAGTTATAACTCTTCTTTTCTTCTCTCTTCCATCCAATGCTCAACTTTGGCAATCTTTTACATCAAAAGGGTTGAGAACGTGCCTTGGATAATTGGAGGAGCTATATTCACCATTAAAGACGAAAATCTTGGAGCTTTGAAGTTGCTTTGAAGTCGGGTTACATAACTTGAACCCATTGATATTATTATTTGATTTCAATCTTGCAATATATGTTGATCTTTCCTTCTTCTCGAATTTTTCTTGAGTAATTGATGAATCAATAAATCCATCTATTGTATGGACAATAGAAACGGAGGTCTGAAGCTTGATGATGATGACATCATCTTAGCACACACCTCTAGATCAACAATATCAAACGGTTTCAACTATGTATGGCCAAACGGTTTTCAAACCGTTTAAAGTTCAAACGCTTTCAACACAACCTAGGCCAAACGGTTTCAAACCGTTTAAAGTTCAAATGGTTTCAACACAACCTAGGCCAAACGGTTTCAAACCGTTTAAAGTTCAAACGGTTTCAACTTAACCTAGTCCAAACAGTTTTCAAACCGTTTAGTGTTCAAACGATTTCAACATAACCTAGTTCAAATGGTTTCAAACCTTTTTGTGTTCAAATTGTTTCAACCTAATCTAGGTCAAATGGTTTCAAACCGTTTAGTGATCAAACGGTTTCAACCAAATCTAGTTCAAACAATTTTAAACCATTTAGAGGTTCCAAATCATTTGGAGATCAAAGAGATCCAAACCGTTTGAAGATTAAAGGAACTCAAAACCGTTTAGAGATCAAGCGGTCTCAAGACCGTTTGAAGGTCAAAGGGGTCTCAAGACCGTTTGAAGGCCAAAGGGGTCTCAATACCGTTTGAAGGACAAAGGGGTCTCAATACCGTTTGAAGGTCAAAGGGGTCTCAAGACCGTTTGAAGGTCAAAGGGGTCTCAAGACCGTTTGAAGGTCAAAGGGGTCTCAAGACCGTTTGAAGGTTAAAGGGGTTTTCAAGATCATTTGAAGATTAAATAATATCAAACCATTTAGAGACCAAATAGTCTAAGAACCATGTAAGGTCAAAAAACCCTATGAGTTTTTGTATAGTATCTCAAGGTTGATTACAATGGAAGTACCTCTAAATTACTTAGGTGAATAGTACACTTAGAGTGATTGTCATTTGATGCCTATGAAAGTAATAAAATCAATACACTATGATAAGCATAGGTGCATGTACTTTAGTGAAAGGTTGAGCCAAATTAATAAAGTATGGAGTAATCAACATCCTAGAGAGGATGAGAGAGAAAATCATACTTGTGTAATCAACATGTAATGTGCATTCATTGATGCTTTTAATAAGTGTAGAGTATGAATTAGGGTTTGATCTTTGATAATGTGATCATGAAACCCTAATCGATAAAGAATGGGAAACTCTAACCCTAATGAGGGAATAGTGGTGTTACCCTTGTATTGCATAGTGTTGATATGTAATTGATATGGTTGTTATCAAGTATACTAACCATGTAGGTATCAGGAGTTGATGAGCATAGCCATGTATGAGCTATGATGTTTAATGTGCCTTGTAAGCTATGTGAGATGCTTGTGTAACAAGTATTATGTATACCTTGGTCAATTGACCTAGAGGTAATAGTTACCTGATAAGTGATAACAATGTTCAGTGATGAACTAAGGGTTTGAATACCCAGATCTAGTAAATATGATGATGATATTGTTGAGGGATGAGAATTCCCGGTAATGAGATAAGGGATTGTGATCCCAAATGTTTTATAAAGTTGTGAAAAGTACTTGATAGATGTATTACACTTTTCTTTGTAGAATTTGTCATAATAATACATGTTTGAAAACTTGGCTGATGCTAAAAGAATATGGTAATGCACTTAATTAATCAAGTGAAATCTTATCATGTAGAGCCCTGGCCATAGATCCATCATTGTCAGTAGCTGGTAATGGTGAAACATGTTTCCCCACGGGATCACCTGGAGGGCATATTTTTGAATATGTGGGGGTAATGGGCATGAATATCCTTACGCCCTAATGTGGGGTTGATGTGAGATAAACATGAGATCTCTCAATCCTTCATTATATGTGCCGGGATGGATGTATCATGAATCTCCCAATGATGATTAATGTTGGATCTATGTGAGATAAACATGAAATCTCTCGATTGCGAAGAGAGGGAAGCCACCATTGTAGCTCTATAGTGAAGTTTCCAGTATACCCTGAAAAGCTATTTAGTAGTGACACTAGATGTCCTGCATGTGGTATCGCACTTACCAAGATGGATGTGGTCATGGAGTCTGGCTCTTCCATTAACCTAAGTATGGAATTGATGCTTTATTCCGTCGTAGTCAGTTGGAGTATGAGCGGTATACCTCATCTCCTCAGGGCATAAGTGTGATTGTAAAATGTAAACATCCATGTAGCGTATTTGTTTAAGGATGAAATATGGAAATCATTGGTTGATGTTACATTACTTCATGTATCCTAAAATGAATAAATGATATACATATTCTTCATATTCCTTATTAAATAGATGATTTACTGTTTTATCATACATAGCTGTAATGCTTTAAAGGATGATATTACTCTATTCTGCTTAAATAGTGATTAAATTCTACTTACTAATATAAAAGAATCCTCTTCTCAGTTTATTACTGTTTATCTTCAATGATAATATTTTTGGCGGAGATTTATATCTCTCTATGGGACATGGGTCTCACCCTGTTGGTCACCAACATTTTTAGGTGGACGCAGACGAGGAGGTAGGGACCATATAGCAGGGGAAGTACAGCAGCATCAGGGATAGCAGTAACATCTCAAGTGGAGATACTAGCAGTTGTGTCTTGTAGATATGAGTCATATGTGTCGTCTCTGTACTCTCAGGTCCTTGGAGTCAGTACTTAGTGTTTTTATGATCGATCTGAGATTTTGGCTTGAATGCCTTGAGGTTTTATGTTGCTTATGTATAGTTTTGGCAAAGCAACTGTTGTAAATATTCCTTGAGAAGAGATGGTACATGGTATGTATAATGTGAACCATAATGTATGTAGTACTTTGGTTCTCTTCTTAAGAGTTTCCTAGAAATGGATCCCTTTGCGAATGGTTTTAATTTTTATTGTTTTTTTGTTATTCCACTGAGTATGGTTATTCCGCAATTAATTACACAGTGACAGTCTGATTTGTTGTCGTATTGTCACAATGTACACACGTTCCAAGGTCAATAACCACAACACACATCACTATGGCACTTTCCTGGTCATTCTACTAGTAGGACATGCAAGAAAGGTGGTTACAGTTGTGACTACTCAACATCTCTTCCAGTGATGTCTAGACCTCTCTAAATTAACGTAGGTGTCATCCGCCATGAATACTTCTCGTGAGGGAATATTTTGATTAGTAAAACCCAATCAATGATTGAGTTAATAAATGTGTTCCCTCATCCTAAGGAACTAAGCATCAATTTCTTGTAGTCCCCAAACCGTATTGGACCAGGAGGGATATGTATTTGTGATAAATTTCTTGAGCTCAATTATTGATCAGACCCAATGTCAAAGACCAGTGAGTGAAGAAGCCTCCCTCCTAAGGTCTTGAGCACCAATGTCCCAAGGTTCATTCATAATTGAACATAGGTGATATGTTCTTGTGACAAAGTTCTCATAGTTATAGAATGATCAAACATACTATTAAAGACCATTGAGGCACAAAGGAATTCATACTAAGGCCTTGAACACCAATATCCCATGGTGCTTTTGCAATTGGACCAAATCGATATGTGTTTGTGAAAAAAAATTCTATATATAAAAAATGATTCTATATTTGTTATTTAACAAGTCTCGTTATCTACAGCCAATGGGGCACCAAGTTTTCTTATACAATTAAGTGATCGCCATAGGAACATCTTGTGAGGAATAACTACCTACTAGTAACTCAAAGAAGGTATGACATTACTTAAATAAGCTTGACATGTTGATTGGATCATTGTAGAAGGTAGGAAAGGGAGTTCTTAATGTGTAGAGTGATCATCCACTTACATTCAATATAGATTCCTTTCCAACATAAGTCCATTACAACTACACATATTTCCATTCATTTGACTGAACCAAGTGAACATATTTAAAAAAAAACTAAAATGTGTAGGGAAATATGGTATCAAAATCGGCAACTGAAATAAAAAATTAATTGCCATATTCCTCTTACACCAATGGAATGCTTCCATAAGTATGCAATGGGAGGGATGGTTTAGAGGATATACCTGGTCCTAGAGCAAGTCCAACAACAATCTCCTTGCCGTGTTGTGCACCTTTTCTTCAAGTTTCACTCAAACAGTGTTTGCGTTGGCCTCTTGGTCGATCACCATGGATAGTAGTTTGACATTGTCCTCTGAGCAACAGGAAATGGCCTCCTCACCTCTATAGTAGTCCACATAGACCACCAGGACCTCATGTCATTCTAGAAGGATGGATAAGAAGGAGTTGTCCCTTCACATTGGTGTACTAGTCACCAACTTGCTCTCCCACAATTGTTTTCCCTTACTTTCCCTCCCTTTATCGGGTAGGACTTGCTCCGGTTCTCTCAGTTACCAAAACTAGAGAAGACAAACAATTGTCAGAACAAATTGAGTTGTGTCTCAAAAAAGCCCCTGGTACCCCTCTATTTATAGGAGGGCTAGGGTTCCCAATATGTGCGGTAGTGGAAAGGACCAAAGTTTTATGAATTTTCACAACATGTGAGAAGAATAACAATCCGTTCATAGGTGAACTCATCAGTTGGCATGTGAGCCAATCAGTTCATTTAGTGAACCAGATGTTTCATTATAGTTCCCAATCTCTATTGTATTGACAATTCTAATCCAATTAATGCATGACATGATATCAACATTGATCCTTAATGCAATAGAATTGCTCTTGTGAATCAGGTGGTTCATATCTGAATTGGTCGTCTCACAACCTGAGTTGATCGGTTCACTTAGTGAACTGGTCGGTTCATGTCATGGTCCACCCAGACTTTAGTAAATGCAATACCCAATCAACTTGACACACCAACCAGTCGGTTCAACACTTGAATCAGTTGGTTTAGAGATCAGTCAGACAATTGATGTTTAAATTGAGTACTTATACACTTTAGTAGTCAATTTAATTATCATTCATGATCAAATCCTATTCCAAGTGAATTCCTATGTGTGTAACCCTATAGGTTCAATATTACATCGGCAGTGAATGTCCATAACCAATTATGACATCACAAGGAAAGAGTGGTGCCTAGTCACACATCTTTGCTACCCAAGTAAATAGAAAGTTGGAGAACATCTTCAACGTACAATATGTGATTGGTGTTACACTGTTTGTATAGTTCCTTAGTCACTAATATCTAGTATTGAACTCGAGGCATGGAATTTCCATCCTCTTCATTCGTTCAATCCATGCTCCTTGAACCAGAGCATACTGTCTGAGATATATGTAAGCTCAATATCACATATAGACTCAATGTACATGGACATGCATTTCTAAGTCTAGCTTATCAAGTGGCCAGGATATCATACTCCTATAGGAGGGACAAATCCCATCTACATCACTCATGATCATCCCCATGTGTCACACTACACCCAATCATCATGACTATGGAAACCCTTATTCAAGATCATGGTGGTTGATGCCAAAGTATATTAAACGACATGTGATGAGTGTAGTGACTTTAGATCTAAAAACCACAATCACCACCAATACTATAAGTGCTAATTGTAACTACCAATTATGGTTTCCAAGGATCACTCTTATGGTGGGTCTGTCTGATACACTATTCTCTAACAAGTATCTATGTACTTGGTTTGATATCACATATCATTACTGATGAGATTATGTCATCAACTAACACACACTCTAGTGTTATGTGTTACTATTGTCTATTAGCCTTCTACAATAACATTCGACTAAAGACATAACAAGAATGTATGTACTTTTAGTATCTGCATGATCTCATTGTTCAACTCACGTACCTGAAGATATACATCACTGGGTAATATCATTCTCTAGACATTTATTATGTTACTTCATTATCTCATAACTGAATAAAATAAAATAAATTAGAAGCTTGCCTTTATTATTAATGAAATCATGTACAACTTATGTTATTGCAATCATCATATGATTGGCTCTTAGGGCATACATACCAACAAAATGATAGTAACCTATGAAATAATTAGGACTCTGAGCCCTGATGTTCTAAAGAAAAGAATGATTCTTGTGTTGTCTTGAAATGTCTCAAGGCATGAAGTCTAAATTACTACAGTTGGATAATAAATATGAAAAATAATGATCCAAAACTTGAGCATGTTTTGTAATGACAAATTTATTAAAAAATACTACCATGCAATATGAAATCTACAGTCTCATAAAATCAGCCACTTCTACTTTAATCAACCAAACTAAAGAAAAAAAGAAAATGGAAGGATCATGATAAAAGCTATATCTAATTTTCAGCTCCCCTTCACTATTTTCATCATCTGTGAGATCCCCATTAGGCTTGCAGGTCACTTGTACGTGCAAATACTTTATGTTGATATAAATACTCTGGAGTGCAACTCCAACCAATAGAGAATTCTTCCAGGACCATCTTATTATGGTTATTCCACATATCTACTAACGTAGATGAAAATGACAATCACCTTCTTCAACATCTTGTGTATAGTAGTGTGCAATTTTATCCAGATGATATGCAACCTGACTTCTCCCCAACTGGTATAATAATGTAATAGGCAAATATGTGTGACAATTCCCAAAGCCTAGAAGAATGACAGGATTATTAAAACCCAACATAGAAATACCATACAAGGATGCATCAATCCCTCATGGCATCCATCTCCCTCTGACCGTCTCATAATCTCATCTTCAAGATTTTCCAACCATACGACTATCTCACCTCCCTTCCGGAAGGGCTACTCATTGGATTATAATCGACGGCAAGGCTAATCATCGGATTTGTAAGATAATTTTTGGCAAGGCTAGTAATCGGATTACAATCGACGACAAAGGCGCCATAACCCAATCTCATCCCAAATTACAGTTGTAACACTTGGAATGGACCCACCATTTGCCCAGAATCTTTTGCAACATCAAGACACCGATAAATCTTTTGCAACACTTGTCATCTATTTTAGAGATGCTGGAAGATATACTAGATCCATCAGGGATTTCTTGATGTTGTAAATTTGCATGTTCATCCTTTTTTTAATCTACATATCAAATATCCATTTGTGTGAAATTTCAATGTTGTCACAACTGTTTCTCAATTATAGAACTTGACATAGGATTTTCAATATTGTTGACCTTCCTGTAACATATATTGTTTAGTTTGAAAAAGATTGGTTTAGATCCGCTTGACAGTAATCAGATTTGGGTCTCTTCTATAGATAGAAAAATAGCATTTCCCTTAACAGACACATATCAACTTCCCATATGTCCAGTGCAGATCAGTTTGACACGGATTGGTGCAGATTGCTTTGACACAAATTGGTGCAAATGGCTTGACATATATTGGTGATAATCAACGTCACATCAGTTAAATTCAGATCTTTTCTGCATATAAAGAACACTTTTCACTTATCAGGCACAACTCAACTTTCCACCTTTCTGACAAAGAACCATATTCCACCTACTAGGCGCACATCAATTTTACACATGTTAGTTGTAGATCAATTTGACACAGGTTGATGTAGAATGCCTTAACATAGCAGGAGACTTTTCAGACATAGATCTTCTCTGCAAATTGATAAACTGTGACACACTCTCAAGTGTCAAACCATTTCATGCTCTCGAGTGCCAAACCCTTTCAAGCTCTTGAGTGTCTAACCCTTTTGTTCTCACATTTTCTACTCTCCCCAAATTGATAACGGATCTAACCCTAAGTACCTTATTTATGTTCTTTTTTAGGGTTTCTATTTTATAAAAAACTTCTTGTCCTATCAAACATGTATCCACATCGCTATCAACCAAAAAAATATCAAAAAATATCTCAACAAACAAAAAACCAACGCCAACACCATTGCTGCTTAAAAACCAAAAAAGAACTGAAAAAGTATTACAAAATAAAAAAAATCCAGCGCCGGCCTATTTGGCGCTTAAAAAAATAGCACAAGATCTATTGACGCAAAAAATTAAAAATATAAGAAAATTATTAAAAAAAACTGCGCCAACCACTTTGGCAAAAAAAATGCCAAAAAAATCAAAGAATGAGTGTTGTTCCGGTCGCTAATATTAAATCATAACATACCATGATGGATTTTACTTTGGGTCCTTATCAATAATCTCAATAGTTGTATATATTCATGGATTTGACAAAGTACCTAATTGTATTATTTACGTATTGATTTTTTATTTTTCGTAACAAATTTCAAAGCGTGTATATCTCTTTAAACCTCACTTGGGGAAGGTGTTCTCCAGCCAACTCATACTACTTTGGAAATGTTGGTTTTTTCATAAAATCCTATTGTTGTAGACGTTCCCTATAATCTTAAATCAAACTCTACTAAGGAAGATATGGTTTCAAACCCAACTAAGGTGAAAAATTTATAATTTGTTGTCATTTTTTGTGATTTAATATCACAAATTTTTCTATTTACGTGTTTTGTGGATCTCGGTTACTATATTTCTCAATCAATGAGTATACTTAAATACCAATACATCCAAAAGAAATATTATCCATGTCAATAATGCTCTTTAACCAAAATGGGTGTCAGTTAGTCTCAATATATCAGCCCTCGACATGGGTGGATTCACCAACCATGTCTTGTACTTCATGTTAAGAGGGGAAAATTGTTGACACCTTATTTTTGGATCCCATCGAATCCTTTCTATATGCATTATTTACATAATTTGAGTCATGTCAGATTATAATGAGTAAAACTCTCAATTTCTGCTGAAAGAATCAAGCATGGGCCCTCCAGATACATTTTGGTCAATTCAGAGTGCAAGGCTCATTTGCACAAAGTTCAACCAGGATGTGGACCCACATTAGACTTAGAAAAACCCTAAATTTTGATTTCAATAGGTCATGAACCCTAATGGATAAAAATTGTACATAATCAAGGTTAATTTGAGACCTACAAAAATTTCAAGATCTTACTAATTATTGGTGCAAATCCAGTTTGCACCTAGATTAGATAAAACTTGATCCACATCCTCTTTGGAATCTTTTGAGAAAGTATCTCATTTTTATGTCAAATGATTTTGTACCCAAATGTGCCAAATCATGTCGCACACATTTTGGGTCCCCTTTTGCAGACTATAATGAGAATAAAAGTATTTCACAACCAGATATGTCAAATCAGATTGCACATTTTTGGGTTCCTTTTTAGCGGACGACGCTAGGCCAAAAGGTTTCACACACAACTATATCAAACCAATTCACACACATTTCAACTTTTCTCAAAAAAGAAAACATGGGCGCCAAAGGGTTCCCTTTCAACAAGTCAAGTTGGGTGCCAAAAGCTTGTACACAAAAATGTGTCAAATCGATTCACCCAGATTTTATTTTATTTGTTCATAAATAAGAACTTGGGTGCTAAATCCTTTCGTGCCAAAAAGTGAGAATGGAATCTGCACCCACTAAAATCACTTGGGTCTTAGGAAGTGTGAGAGAGGGCTACATGGTAGCCCATGACTACCCTTAGAGAAAGTGGGGTGTCAGTTTAGAAAAAGAAGGGGGAACCACCTCGAGAACTCCCTTCACTATAGGAAATAAGAGAAGAGACCCCAAAAAGAGATAGTTCGACCCAGATGACAAAGAGAAGAAGGAGAAAAACTAGAGAGAGAGAGAGAGAGATAAAAGGGTGAAATCCTTCTGTGTTGGGAAGTGCAAAACCAGTTTGTGTTGGAAGTGCCAAACTTGTTGGCACCCATAAGTTCGCAAGGAGTCAATGCTGGATTAGATTGGCATTTGCTCCAGATTTGACTCCTTTTCCAGAGATGCCCTAAATTGCAAATCCATTCCACGCCTAGAAGTGTGAAACCCTTTCGCATACAGAATAAAAAACAAGGTGAGAGCAACATCAAATTTCTTTAATTCTCATTGTTTACACAATCGTTTGAAATGAAAACCCCTATAATATTTCATACACCTTCCTTCCTTATCCATGAGTGAGTCACTTTTTCATGGTGCTTTGGGTATTTTATGACTAAAACTCAGTGGTGACTCCAAACTCTTTTCCCGTTTTGAGTTTCTAATAAAAAAATATGTGTTCATGGATACATACACAAATAGTCATAATATATTTACATATGTGGAAATATTAAAGTAAACCAGCCATACAAATTTTCTTCAGTGATATTGGTACAACCAACAAATCATATTATTTTTTCTTTAGTTGATAACTTTGATGATTTCATGTTATAGCATTTTTATTTGACAAGTTTAGTTATAGATATCATTATTGTTATCACTAAATTTTTTGTTTAAAATACAACTTGAATTTCTTAATATACAATTCAATTGAATATATATGGCCTTAAGGTACTCTCATCCAACTCTTACAAGCCCTAATTCACCTCAAAATGCTTAATTTAAATTAAGACTTATCTAAAACAAAATGTTAAATGTATCTATAATACCCATTACCTCTTATTTCAGTAAATTATATTAATTTGGACCGCAATATAACTTCTATTTGATTACTTAATATTAAATTGACATCACGATAAGCTAGGATTTAAAATAATAAAATGATCATGTATCAATAATAATAAATCATTGTAAGCATAATATAATAAATGAGTATACCTTGTCTACCTAAAAATTGAAGGATAATTTGTTTTAGGATTCTAAAAATAAAATACTTGATGTTTCGGTTGAATCCTGAAACTAGTTGGATAGTTAGATTTTTTTTGGTGACCTAAAGAACTGAGTCAGGCATGGTAAGCTCTCAAGGCATGAGAGTGTGTGGTCCAGTCACCCCTCTTTCATGCCAAATTAGCACGGATTGCTATTCGTGGAGTGCCTTTTGTTGTGATTCAAACTTGAGTCCTTCATTGTGTCTTATCAAGCTCTTACCACTCAGACTACTCTGCCGAACTTTGGATAGTTAGATTCCTTACCCTCTAATTATATATATGGCATAGTTTGGTAATTTTTAGATAATTTTAAATTGCTAAAATATATTTATAGAGAAAAATACTTTTTGAACATGTAACACTAAATTACACACACACATATATAAGCATATATATATAAAGTAAGGATAAAATGCACTTGGCTGTACAAGACAACATCATACAGTTAAGTATTGTTTACATATCAAGTCCAGGTTCCTTACAACCAAACTATTTATGTTCATCATAGTCATAAATGTTGACTACACACGAATTTGAGCTTGTTTGGATTCTTGTAAGGTAATCATCAATCTACAACAAAATCAACACATTTAAACTATTTTAAGTGTATCGATTTTTTTATCTTTAGATTCGTGATTTATGCATGTCCAAATGATCTTAATATTTCTATTTCATATTAGTGGTGTGCAAAGCCTATCTACAAAGATTTATTTGGATAAAGCTTGTGACCGAATGAGATGGGATTTCATGCATGACAACTTGAAGAATTTCTCTATTCTTGACAGCCTGGTCAAATTGATTATGAACATAAATATCACATGTGACATCTATATCACTTGATAGTGCCAAAAATGACTACATTCAAAGCTTCTTGAGGGGTTAGACATGGTAATCTCATGTCCATCTTTATCATGTGCTTAGACCAGATGAACAAATACAATCATCATGATAATGGACATGAAGATGAAAGTTCATTGAGTTAACTTAATATGGTCCCAGTTTCACGCATGTGTGTTTTGTTGATGACCTTATCTTGTTTGGAGAATCCTCTATGTCTATAGTTAGATTAATCCTCAAATGTCTGAAAAGGCTTGGTTACGCTTCCAGTCAGATATTATCTAAAGATAACTCTATCATTTTCTTTTCTACGAACACTGGTATTTTGGCCAGAAGGTAGGTTAGCAAAAGAGTTGGAATCAAATATACTTACAATTCAAGATGACATCTAGGGGTTCCAATCCTCTGCTCGAGATCAAATAAAGGCCTTTACTTGGATACCATCAATAAATTTAAGGAGTAATCTCCTCATAGATAAACAACACATTGTCCATATTTGGAAGGGTCACTTTGGTGAAGTCTATGTTGAATTCAACTCCTATTTGCATCATGCAAACTCTGCACCTGCATGCCTCTAATATTGAGTGAATTGACCTGGTTATCAGGTCCTTCCCATTGAGTTCATAAGACAAGCCTTAACTGATAGAACAAGGTGGTCACATCTAAAAAGGATGGAGGTCACAACATTAAAATGATATGGATACAGAACAAAGTGATATTGTTCAAGACCAATTGAGACTACATACCAAGAAACCAACACAATGTTAGGACTAAGTGAAGATGAAATATGAGAATAAGGTGCGGAGGGGAAAGCATACATGCTCCCTGTTATGGAATTTAATGGTAAATTACTAGGAATTTCTTAGATTGAAGACATGAAAGTGCATTCTCAATGGAGAGGATGCCAACATATGAACTGAGAGGTTGGTTCTAAGGGTTGATACTTTTATGTGTATAGAATCCTGATAAAATGGATAGGCACAATATTTTCTCTTATTGTGGAAATTTTTAGGTTCGATAAGAAGGGAGATAATAGGCATTGAAGTGGGAGGGTAATTGGTACTTTAAAGTCCTGATAAAATGGGGATTGGGTAGAGATGATGGCTCTAGAGGTTGTGGTGGCCTATAAATCTAGGATTCCAGACTGACTCAATCCCCAATGGACTTAAGGATAGTGTTGGTGTGAATGAATAGTACACATAAAATGGATTAATAAAAATATGAGATATCTCTTTGAAATCTACCAATTCATATTGACAACTTGCATAATCTCTCATATAGTTTGCTAAGTGTTCATGTAAATATCTCCAAAGACCTAGTTGTTCCTAGAAACTTAAATCTGCCACAGGCTGGTGGCAATCCATTTGCTCCATTCATTACATTGCACTAAAATCCTATTGGTACTTGAGAACGGCTACACAGTAATATTCCATGAGAATTTAGGGTGCTTTTTTAAGCCTCTTATCCGGCCTTGGATCACTATCACTACCTGACAGACCCTTAGTGCATGTAGAATAGATTCATCCTCCATTTCGATCTTCTATTTCACTATTGATGGAGCACACTTTATGCTTTATCAACTTAGTAGGGATCCTTCTCTCAAGATTGAGCACTCAAAGTTCTTCCCTAATAACCCACCTCTCACTTTGGACGTTGGTGTCCTCTCCACAAAGAATGCACTTTTGTGTCTTCTATCTAAGGAATTCCAAGTAATTTACCATAAATTCCATAACAAGGAACATGTATACTTGCCCCTCTTCACCTAATTCTCATATTTCATCTTCACTCAGTCCCAAACATTGTGTTGGTTTCTGGTGTGTTTCTCAAATGTAGACAAGTAAACAGGAAAAAGATGGTGTCAAAGGGGAGATTCAACACCACAACTACTAGGTAGCTATGGCACTTTCTATCTTTGACAATGGTGTCAGAAAGCTTGGTGCATTTTTTCCATCCCCGAGGTATACACACCTAAATCAATTCAATTTTGACTAGATGTACACACTCAAGGGCTCAAACAAACTAGGTATCTTTCATATTATAAAGCGTTAATAGTTGGACATAGTCATATAGACTAACACACTTACCCACCAGCACACAAGGTCTTGATATAGTATAGGAGGGTGGAAAGTTAGGGGTCAAACCTAAGAGAGAAAAGGGGGCACTAGAGCTAGGTCAGTTTTAGCTAGGTTCCTACTACATATTCTAGGGTTTAAGGGTTTTATGGTTTATTTGTTGATTACACTAATGGTGAACAAGCAAGTAAAGGAGAACAAACAAGAACCAAAATTTTAATTAACCACAGACAGTTAATTCTAATGAGAAAGGAAAGACAAGCTAAGCAAGTAAAGGAGAAAACTACACTAAGGCCAACAAGACAAAGATCTACACTACACTAAGTTAGAAAACTAAGAATAAGAGCAACTAAAGATCTAAACTAGCAAGAACTAGGCAAGAACAATGCAATGAACTAACTAAGCAAATAAAGAGATAATTAAGCTAACACTAGCTAAGCAAGAAGGCAATTAGGGTTTTAATGCAATCTAGAGAAGTGTAGGTTGTTTGGGGGATGCACTTGTCAATCGGGTTGGGGGTTATAACATGTAAGCATTACTCTTCCATTTAGATTACCAAACCAAACAACAAGCTAGAGGCAAATTAATTGCACAAAACTACTAACTGGTTGTAGATAAGATAGGGTGTGTATAGGGGAACTAGTCCCTATCACATCCTACCACCCTTACGAGGCTCAATTGGGTTAGGGTTTAGGTGGAATTCGATTAGGGTCTAGTCAAGACTATGTTTCTATGATAGGAACTCTTAGAGTAATTACGGTTTTTTGGTAGTAATGTAAGGTAGAAGTGAGGTTTTAGACTTCACATCACCCACATTCTAGCCTTGAGAAGGCTCCAAGCTAATTACACTAAATGCTTCTTGTAACACCCCTGACATGGGTTATGGCTTAACCCTAGAAGTTTTTCTTAAGTAAGTTACTTACAACTTGTTCTAATCTTTTGAAAAGTAATTAAGGCTTCTAGTGAAGTTTATTTTCAAGTTTGAGCTTAATTGCAAACTATTTGTGCATTATATGATAGTCTGAGTGAAAAGTGCAATTTACCCAAGGTGAGGGGTTACATTGCAATATGTCACATGTTAAATGTGTTCTAAGTGTTTTAGTATCATAAAAGAGAGAATGATGTTAAGTGGTGGCTTGTGGATATCCTAAATACCAAGTTATAACTTGTTTGAACAATGCTAGTACTTTGTGCACCAATTTTGGTACAATTTGTAATTTACCCAAAATATAGGGAAGAAATGCAACATTACCACCTCTAGAGTGTCCCTACTCCATATAAGTATCTTTTAAAGGAAATAGAAAGAAGGATACCCTATGTTTGAATCATGAATGATGATACTCTTGGTGAGGAATAGACCAAGAAATAATTGAAGGTAAAGCCTTATATGTGTTGTATCGAGTTATAGACTTGACATAGGAGTCCTATTGGCCAAGGAGACATAATAGAAGTCTCCTATCGGTTTTTTAAGCCTTTTCAAAGGCCATGAGGGGCAAAGCACCTCAAGGGGGTGTCCCATGACGAGTTGCAAGCTCCTTGCAAAAAGTATATCGGTTTGCTTTATTGGTAAGATAAAGATGAGATAACTTACTCAACAAGATAAGGAATGGCTGAGATATTGCCTCTAGATTATCCTCAAGATTCTTGCATGGCAAGATATATATGTGTACATGCATGGACACATGTCAACCATGCATGGCCACATGTCATCTAGTAGCATAATGTGGAGACACCTCTTATATACTTGATAACACCAAATTTTGTGATGTTTTTGGCCCTTATTTCATTATTAAATCTGCCCTTTTAAAATATTTTCCTATCCTTTTTGTCATGTTTTTAAATAAACAGGCCACGCTACTCTTTTAACTCAATATTATCAACTTTTGCAGAGTTTTCCATGTTTTTCAACTCATTTATCAGCAAAAAGGCCCGTCCCGGCCCACGAACGTGTTCCACCTGCATCGTCCTTCCTACCAGCTGGCTGATACACTCGCTTCCCGACATAGGGCAGCATAATACACTACCACGCGACACGAGGGTTCCGCGTAAGAAGGAGCAGATGAGCGATATGCCATTTACTTGACAGGGATCCGGACTCGTCACGACTGAAGAAGCGTGTCACGCGATACATGCCACCCACCGGCAGGCGCCACTCGTCACGATGACCGACACGCTCCCAGCCCGACATCCCTGTGTCAGGCGATATACATATCGAGCATCGCCGAATCCTAGATGATAGAGCTGATGAAGGACACATGGCGTCCGGAGAACCATAACTTCCCCCAACCGCTGCCTATAAATAGCAGCTACAAGACTCCGATGGGACAGGTCGGAATCCCTCGAAAGCCAACTTAGGAAAGCATTTGGAGCTAGCGTGTCGTGCCGCAGGGGTGTACCGGGAGATACTAGGTGAGCACTTCCCCGACGCGAGAGGGAGGGAATGGTTCACTTAGGATCGGTCCCGATCACCACTGCAGACCGATATCGGCCAACAAGGACACCCGATATGAATACCCGATACCCTCAGCAAAACTCTGGCCCGACACGATACCAAGCCCGATACGCATCACCAGTCATGGGGTGTCGCCCAAGAGGGTGCTGCCCGACACGACCATATCGGGCGTGAGCGCCCCGCACGATACGTCCGCCCGTCATGAGTGTGTCGCCCGAGAGGGTGTGCCGCCCGACACGGGTATATCGGGCAAGGCTCCCACCTGGTATCATGCTGGAGGGATATTGAGGAGCTGCTACTGCCTGTTGCCCTTCTAAATCAAGAAGGCGACATTTATCTTTACTTATTTCAGTCATTTACTCTCTTTACTTGTGCAATGTAACCAGACCCTTTTATGCTAATGGAATTAGAAGAGTTTTAATTATCTACTGCTTTATGTTTGGTCCCTTTTATTGGATGATTGTATTGTTTAACATCCGAACTCTAGCTTGTATGCTTGGATCACGTTTCGAATAGCTATCGAATCGTGTTTTCCCGTTGCAACAGCCTCAAGAGAGGTGTTGTGGCTCTAGTGTTTGGTCCGATACAGGAGTACGAGAGTTCCCAGGATCGGAGTTGCTTTAGCGACCTTTCCACTCTAACTTAGGCCCAGCATCCTCGAGAGAGGTGTTGATGCTTGGTTAGAGGTACCCGCTTCGAGAGAAGGGGTGCATGATGTTTCTGCTACCCCTTGTTTTACCGAAGCTTTCTCTTTCGTTCCTTACTAAAGCAATAGTTATATTCTCTCTGTTTTCGTTGCGTGAAAACCCTAAAAACTGATAAACCCTAAACCCTTAATCTTCCTCGTAGCTCCAGTTGAAGATAGTTTTCTTTTATTTTATCGATCTTAACATGTTGTTCCCTTGGGGAACTTTATCATCTCCTTAACCATACCGGAGTGTAACATGTCGATTTCGCGTTCCCAACACTACCACCCTTGTCCCTGTGTTCGACCCCGTATATCTACTTCGACCCCATAAATAAAGTTGCGGGGGCCTAGAAGGTTTCGGGTTATAAATTTAAAAGTCTGACTACTTCAAATCTGCTCTACCTTTTGGACGCGCGATTTAGGTCGGTCAACTTTTTGGCGCCGTTGTCGGGGACAAGGCAAAATGGTACTGTTGACGAACTCGAATCCACTAACTACACTCCAGTGCCTCAAGCTTAGAAATGAACTTGACAACACTCTCTTTTTCCTTTTTTATATATATTTTAACCTGAAATGAGTAATTCGTATTGTTAATACATATTTTCTAAATTGATTTTTACCAACATCACCAGACATGCCGCCTCGCATTGAACAACCTCTTTCAGAAGGTGAGCGAAACGCGAGATCTAGACCTAACTCGCCTCCGCCTGAAGACAATGACCGTTATGACGGCGATCATCAACATGAAGATCCTGAAAACGTCAAGAGAGACGTCGTCATCACCGGTGGCGTAGAAGGGAATCAAAATAATCAGGATCAGAACTAGGGAGACAGTGACAGTGACGATTCCAATGAAGAAGAAAAGACCCTGAGGGAGTTAGCTGCCACAAGGGCTAACAATTCCAGATGTCCTGTTATAATCCCGAGATTCAACGCAACCAACTTCAAGCTAAAACCATCCGTCATCTCTATGATCCAAAACAAGAGCTTTAGAGGGAGTTCAAAGAATGATAATCCCTACCACCATTTAGATGCTTTCAAAAACATCTGTGACACCATCAAAATGTGGGGAGTCCCACAGGAGGTGATCTATTGCAAGGGTTTCATCTTTTCTTTAGAAGATAAGGCTCTATCCTGGTACCTGGGGCTGCCACACCAAGCTCTTAACAGATGGAGTGCACTGGCGGATGCCTTTGTAAACAAGTTTTATCCTACTGAGAAAACTGTCCGGAATAGACAGAGGATCACGTCTTTCATGCAAAAGCCGAATGAGAATCTACATGATGCCTGGGAACGATATCAAGAATATCAGAGGGACTGCCCTCATCACAACTATAAGAAGGGTTTCTTGATAACTACCTTCTACAATGGTCTAACTCTTGAGAAAAGGGTTTCGCTGAATGCAGCAGCAGGCAATGACTTTCTGGGGAAGACGCCTAGCAGATCCGAAAAGAATATCAAGAACATGGTTGAGTTGCAAGCCGACACCGACTACGATAGATCAGACAGAGGACATGCTAAGAAGGCTAGTGAAGGACCTTCATTTGAATCCAAGGCTCTAGAAACTGTAAACTCTCAGATCCAGAGGATAGCCACTGATGTCAAACAGCTGAAAGAATCAAGTGGGAAGGGGAAGAAACAAGTCGAAAAAGTCATGAAATGTGTCACCTGTGGAGAAGGTGGACACGGGGTAGATAACTGTATCTACACCCGACCTGACGAGTCGAGTGAAAGTGAATCTGAGGCTGAGGAGACTACGAACGTCTCTTTCATTAATTTCAAGAGGCTAGATCATCCTAGTTTCAGCTACGGCAACAAGGATGCAGCTGAAAACTTGCATCAGCTGCATAACCCCACCAAGCAACCCCAAGTTTTTGAGAAAAGAGGAGGACAAAGTCAGTTCACCAGAACCACTTCTTTCCAGTCAAACAAGGCAAATTTCTAAGGACAAGGGAAGTATCAAGGTTGCTAAGTGACAAACAGTAGTCAAGGTCAAAGTCAATCCAAAGAGCAAGGTCAAGACAAGGTTTCGAACCAACCAGACTTGGTTGGCCAGTTGTTCGATTTTGTAAAAAAACAAGATACCATCAATAACCAGCTAGCGCAAAGTGCTTTTTCAAATTCAGGAGTTCTGAACACCATGCAGGTCCAGATGGTGAACATGCAGATGCATCAATGCCAAATCGATCAGCAGTTGGCCCAGATGGCCGAATTGATAAAGAATCCCTCGGGTAAGATACCCTCCAACACCGAATCTTCCAAAATGGCAGGGCTGTGATCAAGAAGGACAGAGATCAACTTGCAAGAAATGGATACTGCTGAAGGCGAAAAGTGAAGGACCTGGAGCTGTCGAGCTGGCGACGCAAACTACAACGCTCCTTGGGAGGCAGCCCCAGCTTTTACTTTTCCTAGAATAGGATGTTATTTACCTTCTTGCAAGATAAACACTATGAACATTTGGACTATAATAAGGCTCGAGTCAGTGCATGTGTCACATGCGCTGACTCTTCTGTTTTATGGGCCACCGCTCTATTTTATGAGCATTGATGAGTAATACTATCTGAGGCCGGGAACTTAACCTTAGGCCAATGATGTTTTACCCATCAATCGCTTTTCCCTCGCTTTGTTTTTAAGTTTTTCATCTAGCTTTTTGCCCTGAGGACCTTGTTTCGGGCAAAGTATCTCCTTTTTCCTGACCGTATCGGGCAAAGACTCAGCCGGCACACAGGACACGCTCGTCTCGAGAATGACTTGTCTCAACGGCCGACACGCATCCCGGATTTACCCGTTCTACCCCGGGTTGGGATTTCTATATATAGTACGGAGGTTTTACTATGTCGGGCTACTACTTTTACTTTTCACCTACCCGTATTATGCAATAATTTCTCCCTCTGCCCCTGTATTAGGCAGTTATTTTGCTCTTTTGCTCTTGAGTCGCGCAACCCTTTTTCTGCTCTCGTGTCGTGCAAGAAAGCAAAGGTATAGCCTGACAGCCCTATCGTCCTACTTTCCCGACACAAACTTCATATCGCACACAACGTACTGGGCCGACATCTCTAGTTGATTTTCTTGTATCGCCCGACACATGTATCGAGCAACACATCTTTAGCACGTGCTTTCCCGATACCTATATCGGGCGATAGCCATGTCGCCCATCCTTATGCCGTCTCGATTGTTCTTGTTGTTGGGTGACACATTTTTATTTGGGAAGACCCTATCGGGCACTTTGTTTCACGCGGTCGTATCGTCCGACACACGCGTATCGGGCAACGGGTATGACGCACAGTTTTTCTCCGTATCGTCCAGTTTTGTATCACCTAGATGTTCTTTCGACGGACGACACAGTATCTCGTATCAGGCATGAGCTTGAAACTTTCATATCTCCCGACACTCGTGTAGCGGGCAAGCTTCGTTTTGTTTAGTTTTGAAGCCCGATACGGTGGTGTTGGGTAGCTTTGTATCAGACCAAATTTTATCAATGCAACCAGTTTTCTCTTAAACGCCGATATCGATTTTAAGTTTATACCTACCTAATATCGGAACATTTAAATGATAAGTGAACTTGTTTAATGATAACAGATATGGCCCGTACAAAGCAAACTGTCGTCCGAGTTGACAAACACGGTAGAAGAATCGACACTAAGGCCACAGCTGAAGCAACAACGGTCGGGCAGAAATGCCCGAACCCCGAGGCAGCGGGGACATCTACAACTGAGAAGAGGGCAAGAACGGGAGAAGTAACGGCTCCAACAACAGCTTCGACAGCAGCGACAGGACCCCTGGATCACACACCAGGAAGGTTCGTGTCAATAGATAACAAGCATGGACGCCGATACTCAGAACTGGCAACTAAAATCTACAGGCCGAGCAGATTCTGCCGCTAGTCGTCCTTCCTTCAATTGGGTATTTTCGAAAGACTAGAGAATGTCCTCGCCGCAGCAGGACTGAGGAAGATCTACCTCAGCCACTCCGCCTCCTACACCAAACTCATGAGGGAGTTCATGTCATCTCTTTGCTGAGTGAAGAATACAGCTGAGGACGTTGAAGAATATGGCGAAGCAGACAGACTGTAAGGGCGGCTGTACAACTCGGAGTATGTCATCTCCGAAAAGCTGCTCAACGAGATCTTCTCTTCTAGTGAGGAGGAGAAGAAGCTGTTGAATAACGGTAAAAGGATCACCGAAGGAGATGGGTTCAACCCTGTGTAGCTCTGGAGGAGGCTGACCGGCGAGTCATCATACAAGCCAGGAAGTAAGGTGGCGGCGGTGCACTCCTGTTTCTGGAGGATAGTGCACAAGCTGGTAGCTTGTCTGCTCTTCAGCAAAAATGAGTCCAGCAACGTCTACACCGAAGAACTCCACCTAATGTGGCACATGATGGAGGGCAAGGTGATCAATCTGGGGCATTTCTTGCTGAATAGGTTGCACCCGATAAAGGATGCCACCAACGAATACTGCATGGGTGGCATCATCAATCTGATCACGGTTGGGTTAGGATACCCGAGGGAACCGCTGAGTCTTTCGAGGACTAGGGGAGACGAGTTGATCGACCTCAAGTACCTCATGAGGGCCGACATCATAAGGAAGGAGGGGAGAAGCTACTTCTACAAGTTCATAAGGACAAACACTCTCTTTCCACTCCTTCACTACGCCACCTACGACGCAGAAAAGTTGGTCTTCACCGCAGCAGAAATCAAAGCCGTGGCGGTAGAAGCAGCTTACGCCGCCACCACCAGTATTCAAGAGAGGGCGGCTGCGAGAGAAGAATCAATCCATCTCGACCCAAGGCAGGACAAAACTTCAACGACCTTTGTCGAGACAGCCGCCACTCCAGAGCCACCGATGACAGTAGTTGATAGAGTTGTCGTCGCTCCTACTATACCAGCCACAATCACGACAATACATGTCGTGGCTGAAGAAGAACCGGCAATCGTCGAGGTTGCCGAGACAACCGAGGCAGAAACAACAGTACAAGCCCCGGAGGGAGCTGTCTTGGAAGAGACAACCACAACTCCCGAAGCTTCTGTGGTGCCTTTAGAGGCAGAAGAAGCACAGCCAGACGCCAGTAATGGGTGTTCGCTGAGATCCTTGAGATGGAGCTTGGAGCTGCATAGCTAACGCCGACACCACTGTCGGTGTCCCCTATAGCAGCTGCTGAAGAGATCGACGACAACGTAGAGGTGGAGCAACATCCACCCACACCACGACTTTCTACACCACCACAAGAAGGCGAGGCGGAGACATCCGTAAGAGCACTGACGCCTCGCCCAGCAACATCCACCTCACGGACGATTGAGATAGGTTCTACCTTGTCGGGTAGACCCTCGCGCGAGAAAAGTATTGCGAGGGTGAGAGGGGGATCTGTAGGGAAAATGCTGGGAAAATGCTGGGGCACGAACTTGACCACTTGCGGGAGGTAACAGAAAGCCACTCGGCTACATTTACTTCTCTAACCCACAAGTTTTCATTTTTCCAGCAGAGGTTGAATAGCCAGGAACGGGAACTGTTGACTCTAGTTGTCCTTCCTGACTAACTAGAGGCACTCAACGCCACGCTTCTGCAGGCCCTCCAACGCCTTGATGTGATCGAGGAGAGGCTGAACCGGGGAGACGACCATCTGTGCCCAAGGCAGCCGAGAAGGTCTCCGTCACCTCCTGGCTCAGGCTCTCAACCTTCCTCGTCAGCAGCCTCCTCAAGATCATCGTCCTCTTCCTCCTCCAGTGGGCCATCCCCAATGCCCGAGGAAGGGACGCCACAAAGATCGGCCAACGGAGCTTCAGCAGGACAGGCGAGCTCCCACGGTCTGGAAGAAGCAGCTCCCTCAGTCCCCCTATACGAAGCTGAAGATGACAACGAAGACATCATCGCCGTGGAGGACTCTTCTGATGAATTAGAGGGAGGGGGGGGGCATATGCACCACCAACGATAGACACCCCCAGAGGAAGACGCTCGATGGCAGATGAGTTCTCTACACCGTCAGAGCTACCTTCCTTCGAGATGGCCAACTTCGACAGAAGGGTCATCGGCTACCTGTCGATCAGGGACCAGAAGTTGTTGAATAAGGTCCTGAGGTCGCAGGCAGATGAAGAAGATGTCATCTAGAGCGACGACTACTTCTCCGTACGATGGGGAGCACTCAGAAGCATATTCCGCTCCCCAGCCATCATCGGAAAACGGTTGTTTAGGGTCCTAGAAGGTGCAATTATAGAGAACATCAGCACCGGGACAGGTCGGAAAACAATATACAACGCCACCCCAACCTTGGCAAGAAGACTGATGATGGGAGTGCCAGACTCCATTGCGGTGGCCAACATGGTGCAACACATCGAAGAGCACAACACAAAATTCGTGTTGGCCCCGTACAAGCACCAAAACATGTGGTTTCTGTGTGTGGTAGACCTCCGGAATCACGACGTCCAGCTGCTCAGCTGCTGCAACAAGGAGGTGCCATGCTCCGGGCATATCTTTAGCCGCCCGGAAGACAAACATCTCAGGCTTCTACCACTGCATCTTCTGTGAGCCATCAAGCAAGGAGTCCAACATCACAGAGGCGTTTGGAACTTCTTCTCTATCGGAGACTTCCCCGTCCAAGCAGAAGAGGGAAGCGGAAACAACGCCTTCATCGTCTTGCGCTCCATGGAGTTGCTCAACATATTCGGATACATAAGGAATCTCCAGGGCCAAAACTTTTACCACCTCAGGAGCATATACGCCCTACTGCTGATCAAAGACAGGCGCTATTTCCAAGACGCAGGGGTACCAGAGAGGCTGCTGGATAGTGATCAAGCAGACGAATCTTCGCAACCCAGCAGCACTCTAGAGAAAGAAGATGAGATGGAAATAGACATCTACGGGGCAGGCAAGCAGTTAGAGATCCTGCGGGAAGTGCGTGGATTCGAAGACCCTGCTTCGCTTGAAACATCAGAAGAATTGATCAACAATTTTGACCGCTTCTCATGCTCTACACTCACGCAGGAGCAGGTTAATGAAATTCTTTTGAAGTGAGCTGATTCTACCCCGGCGGATGTCATCTATGAGGCAGGCAGTGTCATAGTCCCGGTTGATGACTTAAGGGACATGGTAAAAGATGGAGGATGCTTGGCGATATCTGTGGTAGCCGCCTACATCCAAACACTATAGACGAAGTTTGAACACGCATACATAGCTCATTCAATGCTATTCAATGACAACTGCCTCGCCAATGAATCAGGAGCAAAGAAATCATTTCTGGTAGAGTTGGAGCGCAGGGTTCCATGCACAATCTTCCTACCCATCATGCATTACAACCACTAGACACTCCTGACGATGTACACTCGCCAACGAGCATGCATCTTCTATAACAGCTCGGACAACAACAAAGATCATCCAGTGCAGTGTACATCAATAGTGTTGACCTCCCTCGAGCACTTAGTACGAAAATACTACGACGAGATGGCGGCACTGATAAAACCAGTTCTGGAGACGGCAGTGAGCAAATGGCACGAGCTCCAATTCTGCCACCGCAGTCCGCAACAAATTCCTCTATCCAACGACTGCGGCATCTTCATCCTAGAATGGATATCAAATAAAGAGATGTCTGACCAACTCCACCACATCGACTACCATAGCAAACGAGGAGAATATGTGTGGGATCTTCTATCTGGTGCAGGTGCGCTCACCAGCTAACCCTCACTGGTTTAACATTACCCTATCTTATCTACTTCACAACTCTAGGACAGAGTGTGGAGTAAGTTTGGGGGGGAGGGTACCATGTACCAGTGAGGGAGGTATAAAAAAAATTCTTCAAACTCCACCCTTTTTGTTCTTTTTGTTATTCTCCTATATCATGTGTACTTATACATATACATGCTCATACAAAAATTTTGCTTATTTTGCCTCCATACATATGTACAAAGACACTATATAGTAAAAACCTGATACGACTTTTTGCCAGTTTGTTTTCTATGTACCCAAGGAGATGCAGGTTGTCATGTCTTTCTGATAATGCAGTGTCAAACGATAAAAGACCATGACTTTCCACGCCAAAAATTTTGAAAAATAATCTTGCAATAGCTAAGAAATGTGTATGTAGAAGGAAAAAGCTGCCCAAATAGCAAAATTTCCTCTTGTTTGCCCTTACCCAACAAAAATCTCAAAAAGAGAGAATAGCCTCATGAGAGTGAATAAAAGCATGAGAGTTATGCCAAATAAAAAGAAAGAAAAAAAATATATATACACTTGTTTTCCAAAAAGTACCCATCTTTAGGCATGGTAGATCTGGGGCAGTGGTACGTAGGATATGAAATCACTGCTCTAAAGCCAACTAGATTGGACTGCAGGGACCACTCGCCCGTTAACGGACCCGTACCTGGATCGACTGATGGGAACAAGAAAAACCCAAAAAGCCTTAAGCCTACCTAAACACACAACTTTTTGTCCCCAAAAGTTGTTTGGTGTGAAAGCTAACTTCGGAATCATGCACCCAAGTCTCGCCGAAGCTGTGGAGAAAAATTTTCACTTAAATAAGGCAGGAGAAGTAAAGTATGTTGTTCGTGGTCGGGCCGTATTCTCAGTGAGACATCTCAATGCTCGCTCAAACCCATGGTCTGAAAACTATACCGGTCAAGAAGAAGCGTCACAAAACAAAGTTTAAAGATTGATTGAGGACAATCAAAATGCTAAGTTTGGGGGAGTTGATAACACCAAATTTTGTGATGTTTTTGGCCCTTATTTCGTTATCAAATCTACCCCTTTAAACTGTTTTCCTCTCCTTTTTGTCATGTTTTTGAATAAACAGGCCACGCTACTCTTTTAACTCAATATTATCATCTTTTGCAGAGTTTTCCCCATTTTTCAACTCATTTATCAGTAAAAAGGTCTGTCCCGGCCCACGAACGTGTTCCACCTGCATCGGCCTTCCTACCAGCCAGCCGATACGCTCGCTGCCTGACACAGGGCAGCACGATACACTACCGCGCGACACTAGGGTGCCGCGTAATAAGGAGTGGATGAGCGATACGCCATTTACCCGACAGGGAGCCGGACTCGTCACGACTGAAGAAGCGTGTCGCGCGATACAGGCCACCCACCGGCAGGCACCACTCGTCACGATGACCGACACGCTCCCAGCCCGACATCCTTGTGCCGGGCGATATGCATATCGGGCATCCCCGAATCCTAGATGATAGAGCTGATGAAGTACATGTGGAATCCGAAGAACCATAACTTCCCCCAACCGCTGCCTATAAATAGAAGCTACAGGACTTCGATGGGACAGGTCATAATCCCTCGAAAGCCAACTTGGGAAAGCATCTGGAGCTAGCGTGTCATGCCAGGAGATACTAGGTGAGCACTTCCCTGACCTGAGAGGGAGGGAATGGTTCACTTAGGATCGGTCCTGGGCACCGCTGCAGACCGATATCGGCCAACAAGGATACCTGATATGAGTACCCGATACCCTCAACAAAACTCTGGCCCGACACGATACCAAGCCCGATACGCATCACCAATCATGGCGTGTCGCCCGAGAGGGTGTCGCTCAACACGACCATATCGGGCGTGAGCACCCCGCACGATACGTCTGCTCGTCATGAGTGTGTCACCCGAGAGGGTGTGCTGCCCGACACGGGCGTATCGGGCAAGGCTCCTACCTTGTATCGGGATGGAGGGATATTGAGGAGCTGCTACTGCCTGTCACCCTTCTAAATCAAGAAGGTGACATTTATCTTTACTTATTTCAGTCATTTACTTTCTTTACTTGTGCAATGTAACCAGACCCTTTTATGCTAATGGAATTAGAAGAGTTTTAATTATATGCTGCTTTATGTTTGGTCCCTTTCGTTGGATGATTGTTTTGTTTAACATTTGAACCCTAGCTTGTACGCTTGAATCACGTTTCGACTAGCTACCGAATCGTGTTTTCCCGTTGCATTAACCTCGAGAGAGGTATTGTGGCTCTAGTGTTTTGTCTTATACGGGAGTACGAGAGTGACTAGGATCGGAGTTGCTTTAGCGACCTTTCCACTCTAACATAGGCCCAGCAACCTCGAGAGAGGTGTCGATGCTTGGTTAGAGGTACCCGCTTTGAGAGAAGGGGTGCAGGATGTTTCTACTGCCGCTTGTTTTACCGAAGCTTTCTCCTTCGGTCCTTACTAAAGCAATAGTTTTATTCTCTCTGTTTCCGTTGCGCGAAAACCCTAAAAACTGATAAACCCTAAACCCTTAATCTTCCTCGTAGCTCTAGTTGGATATAGTTTTCTTTTATTTTATCGATCTTAACATGTTGTTCCCTTGGGGAACTTTATCATCTCCTTACTCATACCGGAGTGTAATGTGTCGATTCGGTGTTCCCAACACTACCACCCTTGTCCCTGTGTTTGACCCTATATATCTACTTCGACCCCGTAAATAAAGTTATGGGGGCCTAGAAGGTTTTGGGTTATAAATTTAAAAGTCCGACTACTTCAAATCCGCTCCACTTTTCGGACGCGTGATTTAGGCCGGTCAATACTTTATCTCATGAGTCTAAGTATATATATGTCACCTTCCACCTATTTATGAAAGTTTACGAACCTCACAACCCTCTTTCTTGGAGATATTGTGCATAGCCTCTTAGGTATCCTGCAAAGTAGCTCAAGGATCAAAGGGAGCTCGAGCACCAAGCTTAAGGTAAGGCTTTGTTCATCTTCAACCTTGGTTGAAGAAGGATTTTGGGTTAGGGATATTCCTCTCTTTCCTTCTTCACCAAGTTCTTAACTATGGTGATTTCTTGTCTATGGAGGAGCTGTAAACAAGCCTTGGACCTTGGAAAAGTTCATCTTTAAACTTAGGAATGTAAAGATTTGGAGCTTGGAGCTTTGAAGTTGTTCATAAGGTGGGTTATATAACTTGAACCCAATCATGTTATTATTAACCAGCTATCTTGCGATACTTGATGATCTACTTTCAATTCTGATATTTTCTTGAATATTTGATGAATCTATGAGTTCTAGTAGTTGCCTAGATCTACTGTCCATGTACTATAACAGTTAGAATGAAGTTCTAGAGCTTGAAGAAGATGGTATCACCTTATAAAGTGATATCGGGTTCAAGTACACAAACTAGTACCTCTAACCTGATATGGTTATGTACATACAACATTAGCATGATATGCTTATGAGATTATATCTCCTTGCATGATATGGAGGTGAATTTCACACCTTGAACAAGATATGGAGTTAACCATACACCTTTTTCATGATAGGAAGTCAGGAAAAGGCTCTATGCACGATACAGGGCCAAGTATATACTTCTAAATTGATATGCTAAAACCCTAGTTTGGGTAACACAATTTGAGTAAGATAAGTAAGTACCTCTTGCAAGATATGATCATGCAGTACACACCTGGTACATGATATCTTGAAGCACACATTTTGTGCACGATATGATTGATTGAGCATACACTTATGCACGAATATAATACATGGATTCAAAATACATGGTATAACCCGATATGGTTGAAATACTTTAAACCCGATATGAAACCCAATATGGGGGTTAACCCAATATGGAGATAGATGATAGCTCATACACGATATGAGACATGTCTTATGAACTATATGGGAGATACCCACTTACACCTTATACATGACACAAGTCTAAGACTATACCTCTAGCACGATATAGAGATAGTGAGCACTCTAAACAACATAGAGTTGGAAACCCAAGGTGATGGGTAAACTGATACAAGTGGTGAGTGATACTACATGCATGATATGATTGATATTCCTTAGATGATAGGAATATCACATACTTCTACTTTGTGAATGATATGAGGTCCAATTCATACCTCATGCACTATATGGTCCATTCTACCTAATATGGTGGATAACCCTAGATGATGGATTGAAATCTAATATACCCTATCCTTTGTGTAATGGATTGCGATAAGAGAATTCAATTATACACCTAGCTGGTCATGTAAATTATATGATAGGGCTAGTTTTTGAATGTATAAAGAGTTTATGAGCCTAAGGGTCTACCTAACATGGTAACCCAATAGGTTACCCAACATGGAGACCCGATATGATAATCCTGGATGGGAAATCGATATGGTATCTTGTATATGTCACTCAAATGATACATGATGAGACATTCACTTGATGCCTGATATAGTGCAAACCTTGTGCACGATATGGTACCAAGCCTATAGCTTATACCCGATATGGGATCAAACACCTAGCTCATACCCGATATTAAGCTAAGTTAAGATGATAAGAACGAAGTGATAGTCAATCTGATATGGGTACACGATATGATGTTAGGGGATACACCCTAAACCATGACATGGTGATGTGGTTATACCACAAGCCCGATATGGATATACGACATGAAATAAATAATGTATCTTAAATCATTATATGATAATGTATACACATCTTGATACCAAACATGATAGGGACAGATCAATCATATGTAATTGATTGAGTGACATATGTTGTGTGTTGTGCTAATTGCAATATAAAAGATGATGAGATTTGTTAAATGATGAACTAATGTCCCTGAAGAGGATGATTGAACCAAAAGTATGATGTAATCAATATCCTAGTGAGGATGGGAGAGAAACTCATACCTTGTGTTGATAATCATTTAATGATAAATGATGAGAATAAATAAGTATGATTGAATACTTATGATATCAATGTATGCTCCTAGATGTGTGGAGCGGTGAGTTAGGGTTTGGATTGATAATGTGAACTTGAAACCCTATTCGAATATAAAGGGAAACCATAATCCTAATAATGTAAAGGTTGTATTTCTCTTATTTCATAAACCTTATGAAACATGCTAAATACTTGTATAACAAGTATAATGTTTATATGTTCTGATGACCTAAAAGATATTTGTTAGGGTTTGGATTGATAATGTGAACTTGAAACCCTATTCGGCTATAAAGGGAAACCCTAATCCTAATAATGTAAATGTTGTATTTTTCTTATTTCATAAACCTTATGAAACACTCTAAATACTTGTATAACAAGTATAATGTTTATATGGTCTGATGACCTAAAAGATATTTGTTGCCTAGTGAGAGGTGACAAGATGTTTATTGGGCCTTCTGAGCCACGTGAATAGTTGTTTCCTAGTCAGGGGTGACAAGATGTTTAATGAAACCATGTGAGCTATGTGGAATACTTGTACAACAAGTGAGATGAATACCTTGGTCTGAAAAACCAGAGGTAATAGTTACATGTTACAGAGGTAACAATGCTATGTGGTTATCTAAGGGTTGAATACCCAAATCCAGTAATCATGATAATGATTATGTAAAGGGATGAGGATTCCCAATAATGTGATAGGGATTGAGATCCCAAGTGTTATGTATCTAAATGTGTTCCAAAGATTAAAAAAGTACTTTATAGATGTATTACACCTTTCTTTGTAGCATTTGTTTATGATTGATGTTTATAACTTGTTTAATGCTAAAAGAATGTTGTAATACACTTAATATACCATTATAAACCATAAAATGTAGCATCCCTGACCATAGATCCATCAACGTCATAATTTGTTGAATAGTGAAATGAGTTTTTCCCAAGGGATAACCTGGTGTGCATATTTTTGAATATGTGAGGGTGTGAGATTGGACGACCATATGTGAGCCGATCCCCTTACGTCCGAAATCTTGGGGATTGGCTATATGTCATATCCTGGCACTAGTGCGACAGTGGTCATAGACTCAGTAATGAGCACAATGAAGTGGCCCGTGGCTCAAAGTATGGCTATATACCATGACTCAGTAATTTTATAACTGGGGATGGTTGTTAGTTGGTGTTCCCCTAAGAGAGTGCATGTTGCGACTGTAACTCTATATCAAAGATGATGCTATACCCTGACATAGCTAATTTATAGTGACACGAGATGTCCTGCCAGTAGATGACACGAGATGTCTTGTTGAATCTAAGTGGTCTCATACTGACCGAGACAAGGAGAGGTCTTGGAAGCCGGCTCTTCCATTGACCTTGTATGGTACCAACTTGTGAGAAGTTTGTGGTCGGTTGGAGCATGAACGATATACTTCATTTCCTCAGGGCATAAGTGTGATTGTAAAATGTAATCAGTCATGTAGCGTATTTGCTTAAGGATTGAATACAAAAAACATTGGTTGATGTGTACTTCAGCTATACATCTTGGTTGATAGATGTTATTTATGTTTCTTTACATTCCTTGTAAAGTGGATAGATGGTTTATTACTTTACCATGGATAAATGCATCATTATCTTAAGTAAAGAGATTACTCTATCATGTTCGTACAATGATTAATCCTACTAGTTAATATAAAAGAACCTCTATTCAATTTTATAATGTTTATCTGTGATAATAATATGGTCAGCGGAGAGTTATATCTCTCACTAGGACAATTGTCTCATCCCGTGGGACCCACAATTTTAGGTGGATGTGCACGAGGCAGTAGAGACCTTCTTACAAAGGAAGAGCAACAACTGGGGCAGCAGTAACCACTCAGGTTGAGTATATTATTTGTCTTTTCTTGTAGATAGAAGTCATATGTGTCGTCTCTGTACTCTTAGGTACTTGGAGTCAGTTTGTAATGGTTTCATGAACAATCTGAGGATTTTGGCTTGTATGCCTCGAGGTTTTATGTTGCTTCTATATATGAGTTGATAGAGTAACTATTATATGTTGTCATCGAGATGAGAAGAAACAATGTTTGTATAATGTGAATCATGATATGTATAAGTTTTGGATCTTTCAGTAAGAGTTTCCTGGAAGAGGTTCTCCTTGCAAAATAGTTTTAAATTTTAGTGATTTTTGTTATTCTGTTGTTTATGATTATTCTGCATAATTAGTAATGATTTGTCTGTCGGTTTGGTGGTGGTCGTTACAAGTTTGGTATCAGAGCTTAAGGTTCGTTGAGTCTACAGAGACATAGGACTAAGGTGTTGAGTCTGTTCTAGTGTCCTCCAGTATATCTTATAGTGACTCCTTCTTATGCAGAAGATAGAGTAAAGCTTGAAGATGTCTGGAGAACACAAGAAACACATTGCTTAAAGCGATGTTGTTGTACCAGGAGAAGGTGCAAGGGATCAGGCAAGAGAAGAAGGACTGCCAGAGAATCTCCAGGTTGACCCAACCATGATAGAGAGCCCTACTTTTAATGCTCTCACTGGACTGGTTATGACAACATTGAGGCGTATCGAGGATCAGATACAAGCAATACAACCTAGATTACCATCCCCCAATGATGGAGTTTTAGGCTCTAACAAGATTCCTGATCAACATCGTTATGTTGGAGCAATGGAAAATGTCGAAAGAACTAAGATGCAACAAGAAAACAGAACCTATCACCAGTGTGGGCAAGTAGGACATTTGATGAGGGACTGTCTAGAAAAGGATAATAAGGTAGGAAGTAAGAAAAGATCTGTTCAAACACGGGAATAGATGTCTAGTAGCCCTAAAAAGGGAAAGTTTTTGGTACCACCAATGCAACCAATGTCTCATGCACCAGGGCAGTGGCTACCAAAGAAGAGCAAAGGACCTGATGTTCCACCAATTAGGACTCTTGATTTAGCCTCTACCTCAGTTATATGGCTGACAAGACCAGCAAATGCCTATAAGATATGTCATAAGTGTAGACAGGTTGGGCATATTAGATCCTTTTATCCAAAAAAAGAGGGAATGACCCAACCACTGAGGCAGAGTCAACAAGACTCTCAAGGGAAATGGTTTAGTAGTGGGACACGAGGACGTAGAAAGACGTCCCAAGCAGGTCCATTTGCACCAAATAATAGAGCACAACATTGTAAACAGGTGATGACAAGATTCTATGAAAAGAATCAGCCTAAGGCAGTAATCAATCCACGAGTTGAGACAAGTCAGATGAAATAGTGTCATTCTGATATGTCATTTCAAGATTTTATCTATTAAGTATAAGAAAAGTAGTTGTCGTTGAGCTTCCCTTGACCAGTCCTATGAGTACAAAAGGAAGGTGAGAACTTACATTCTATTCAGTAATTTTTATAATGCAATTTCTTTTATCTGTGTGAAATAGGATGAGGTGTAGAAGTGATGTCTAGAGAAAATCTTGGGGATACTAAGTCCTATGTTTTTGATGATATGAAAAGTAAGGAATATGAGATTAAACAAAGTGCATACTACCTAATATCAGTACTTGTATACCCTGGTCAGGTATACAACTACTGAAGATAAGGTAAGTATGGAAATCTTAGATTGTTATCATCCTGATTACTCTGATCAAGTAATCATTTTGAGACAATCTAGTGAGTATAACAAAACTGGAAATATGGCATGGATATTTTTATCACATCCTAAGTGAAATAAATTAGAATCTGAGATGATCTCAGATCAATCTGTGTGTATGAGGAAGTAAAAAGTGTAATCCTCATGCTAAGAGAAAGAGAACAAGGGAGATGACCCATGTCTGATAAAGTCTGTGTGAATAGTAAAGATCTTTTCCATTAATGTGGAAATGAGAAATGTGATAAAAACATAAAATGTTCATAAACATGATAGACAATAACAAAGAAAGAAATGATGATATGTAATAATCCATATAATTCCTATGAAGATGGCAAGGAACCTAGGATGAAACAAAAGTAAATGACTCATGAACAGTTGAAAGTTCATGCAATAATCTTAGGAGATGATCATGTCTCCTCTTTGATGAAAAACCCTAGTATTGATGGGGTGATAAGAGGAATATGTTTCTTTGTGTTCCTTCCTTTCTGAGACATGGCAATCAAGTGAGTCTTATGACACCTGATGTGCATGAGATAGAAGTGTTCTTTTGATGGATACTTGGAAAAGTATCAGTTTGCCTTGGACTTTGGTTCCATGATAAAGATATGTGTAATAGGTAATGCCCCAAGATGAAAGAAAGATCATTTTGTATGCTTGGATTTGGTATTAAAAACAAAGAGATGGAAATGATGAGGATGTGATGTGTTTTTGACACATGTGATGGATATCAAGGTAAGGAATTCTGGTATCTAAGAAGTGCCAGGTGGAATGGGAAAGTGAGGATATGACTCTTGATAAGATGAATAATGTCTGGGTACCTAGAAGAGCCAACCTTGAGATAACTATAGTATGGGTATCATATGTTAGGGGTTTATGCTCTGCATAAACTTGACATCAATAAGGTTTGATACTTGAATTATCCAAAGTATGAATAACACTTCTTTGACTTAAAAAGTGTTACCTGATATAGATCATACACTGTAGTCAATAATGAAAAGACAGTTGAATATCTGTCTTGTATGACAAATGCAAATGATAACCCTGAGTGGAAGGACTTTGTATTATTCAAAGTTAATATGGCATCTCCATGACAATAAGATCTTGTGTGAAGACTTGATGATATGATGCATGAATAGCAATTGTCTACCTTCATCCGGGATTTCGAGGATGAAATCCTTGTTAGGGGTTTATAATTGTAACACCCCTGACATGGGTTATGGATTAACCCTAGAATTTTTGCATAAGTAAGTTACTTAAAACTTGTTCTAATCTTTTTAAAAGTAAATAAGGCTTCTTGTGAAGTTTATTTTCAAGTTTGAGCTTAATTGCAAACTATTTGTGCATTATATGATAGTATGAGTGAAAAGTGCAATTTACCCAAGGTGAGGGGTTACATTGCAATATGTCACTTGTTGAATGAATTCTAAGTGTTTTCGTATCATAATAGAGAGAATGATGCTAAGTGGTGGCTTGTGGAAAGCCTAAATCCCAAGTTATAACGCGTTTGAACAATGCTAGTACTTTGTGCACCAATTTTGGTACAATTTATAATTTACCCAAAATATAGGGTAAAAATGCAAAATTACCACCTCTAGAGTGTCCCTACTTCCTCTAAGTATCTTTTATAGGAAAGAAAAAGAAGGATACACTATGTTTGAATCATATTTGAATGATGATACTCTTGGTGAGGAATAGACCAAGAAAGAATTGAAGGTAAAGCCTCATATGTGTTGTATCGAGTTATAGACTTGACATAGGAGTCCTATCGACCAAGGAGCCATAAAAGAAGTCTCCTATCAGTTTTTTTAGCCTTAGAAAAGGCCATGACGATCAAAGAACCTCAAGGGGGGTGTCCCATGACAAGTTGCAAGCTCCTTGCAAAAAGAATATCGGTTTGCTTTATTGATAAGATAAAGATGAGATAACTTACTCAACAAGATAAGGAATGGTCAAGATATTGCCTCTAGATTATCCTCAAGACTCTTGCATGGCAATATATATATATGTGTACATTCACAGACACGTGTCAAACATGCATGGACACATGTCATCTAGTAGTATAAGTTGGAGACACCTCTTATATTCTTTATCTCATGAGTCCAAGTATATATACTTCACCTTCCACCTACTTATGAAAGTTTACATACCTCACAACCCTCTTTCTTGGAGATATTGTGCATAGCCTCTTAGGTATCATGAAAAGTATCTCAACGATCAAGGGGAGCTCATGCACCAAGCTTAAGGTAAGGCTTTGGTCATCTTCAACCTTGGTTGAAGAAGGATTTCGGGTTATGGATATTCCTCTCTTTCCTTCTTCACTAAGTTCTTAACTATGGTGATTTCTTATCAATCGAGGAGTTGTGAACAAGCCTTGGACCTTGGAAACTCTCATCTTCAAACTTAGGAATGTAAAGCTTTGGAGCTTGGAGCTTTGAAGTTGTTCATAAGGTGGGTTATATAACTTGAACCCAATCATGTTATTATTCACCACCTATCTTGCGATACTTGATGATCTACTTTCAATTCCAAGATTTTCTTGAATATTTGATGAATATATGAGTTCTAGTAGTTTCTTAGATCTACTATCCATGTACTATAATAGTTAGAACGAAGGTCTAGATCTTGAATAAGATGGTATCACCTTATAAAGTGATATCGGGTTCAAGTACACAAACAAGTACCTCTAACCTGATATGGTTATGTACATACAACATTTGCACAATATGCTTATGAGATTATATCTCCTTGCACGATATGGAGATGAATTTCACACCTTGAACAAGATATTGTGTTAACCATACACCCTTTGCATGATAGGAAGTCAAGCAAAGGCTCTATGCACGATACATGGTCAAGTATATACTTCTAAATTGATATGCTAAAACCCTAGTTTGGGTAACCCGATTTGAGTAAAATAAGCAAGTACCTTTTGCACGATATGATCATGTAGTACACACATGGTACATGATATCTTGAAGCACACATTTTGTGCACGATATGATTGATTGAGCGTACACTTATGCACAAATATAAGACATGGATTCAAAATACATGGTATAACCCGATATTGTTGAAATACCTTAAACCCGATATGAAACCCAATATGGGGGTTAACCCAATATGGAGATAGATGATAGCTCATACACAATATGATCCATGCCTTATGAACTATATGGAAGATGCCCACTTACAACTTATACACGACACAAGTCTAAGGCTATACCTCTTACACAATATAGAGATAGTGAGCACTCTAAACAACATAGAGTTGGAAACCCAAGGTGATGGGTAAACCGATACAATTGGTGAGTGATACTACACGCATGATATGATTGATATTCATTGGATGATACGAATAGCACCTACTTCTACCTTGTGAATGATATGAGGTCCAATTCATACCTCATGCACAATATGGTCCATTCTACCTAATATGGTGGATAAACCTAGATGATGGATTGAAATCCGATATACCCTATCCTTTATGTATAATGGATTGTGATAAGAGAATTCAATTAGACACCTAGATTGTCATGTAAACTATATGATAGGTATGATCTTTGAAGGTATAAAGAGGTTCTGAGCCTAAGGGTCTACCTAACATGGTAACCCGATAGGTTACCCAACATGGAGACCCAATATGATAATCCTAGATGGGAAATCGATATGGTATCTTGTATATATCACTTAAACGATACATGATGAGACATACATTCTATGCCCAATATGGTGCAAACCTTGTGCACGATATGGTACCAAGCCTATAGCTTATACCCGATATGGGATCAAGCACCTAGCTCAAACCCGATATGAAGCTAAGTTAAGATGATAAGAACTAAGTGATAGTCAATCTGATATGGGTACATGATATGATATTAGGGGATACACCATAAACCATGACATGGTGATGTGGTTATACCACAAGTTCGATATGGATATACGACATGAAATAAAGAATGTATCTTAAAGCATTATATGATAATGTATACACATCTTGATACCCGACATGGTAGGGACACTTCAATCATATGTAATTGATTGAGTGACATATGTTGTGTTTGTGTTAATTATAATATAAAAGATGATGAGATTTGTTAAATGATGAACTAATGTTCCTCAAGAGGAGGATTGAAATGTATTGCTGAATCTGTGTTCCCCTAAGAGAGTGCATGTTGTGGATGTAACTCTATTGCGAATTTGTAAAACATAATCAGTCATGTAGCATATTTGCTTAAGGATCGAATATGGAAAACATTGGTTGATGTGTACTTCAGTTATACATCTTGGTTGATAGATGTTATTTATGTTTCTTTACATTCCTTATAAAATGGATAGATAGTTTATTACTTTACCATGGATAAATGCATCATTTTCTTAAGTAAAGAGATTACTCTATCTTGTTCATACAATGATTAATCCTACTAGTTAATATAAAAGAACCTCTGATCAGTTTTATAATGATTATCTGTGATAATAATATGGTCGGTAGAGAGTTATATCTCTCGCTAGGACAATTATCTCACCCAGTGGGACCCATAATTTTTAGGTGGATGTGCATGAGGCGGTAGAGACCTTTCTATAGAGAAAGAGTAATAGTTGGGGCAGCAGTAACCGCTCAGGTTGAGTATATTGTCTGTCGTATCCTGTAGATAGAAGTCCTATGTGTCATCTTTGTACTCTCAGGTCCTTGGAGTCAGTTCGTAATGGTTTCATGATCAATCTGAGGATTTTGGCTTGTATGCCTTGAGGTTTTATGTTGCTTCCGTATATGTGTTGATAGAGAAATTGCTATATGTTGTCCTCGAGATAAGAAGAAACAATGTTTGTATAATGTGAATCATGATATGTATAAGTTTTGGATCTTTCAGTAAGAGTTTCCTGGAAGAGAATCTCCTTGGAAAATGGTTTTAAATTTTGGTGATTTTTATTATTCCACTGTTTATGAATATTCCACATAATTAGTAACGATTTAGCTGTCGGTTTGGTGGCGGTCATTACACTTCTATACTAGCTACTTATATCTCTCACTTAGATGTAGGAGAATTGATTAGTATGTAGGAAGGTGAACAACTAACTAGGGATCCATTAATTGGACTTAGGATCAATTCACAAATTAGCTACATATAAGAATTTTCCTAGAATCCTAGGTGATTCAAAGAATAAAGAAATTTATGGGAAGTGAGATACAAATAGAACATAATTGTCAGAAAATGAAATCATAATGTTTACTTGTCATTTTCCCTCAACATGGTATCAAAGTAACATTTTTGACCCCAAACAGCCCACCTAAGGGGCCAAGCTACTCATAGAATAAGAAAATACCAAAAGAAAGGAAGAAGAATGAGTAGAGGAGAGAAAATACATGATGAACTCAGTGAAGACTCCTCCTTATCCACCTCCTAGCAGTAGTAGCTTGATCACCTCCCTCCAAGGTAGGTAGATGGCATGGATGTATGGTGGAAAGTGGCAAAAAACTTTAGAATATAATTTGTTTGGGTAGAAGATGATGGAATGGAGGTGGAATGGAGTGGGAATGGATAGAGGAAAAAATGGGGGAGATGGGAGTGGACTATTAATGGCTAACCCTGGGCTCCAACCACCACCTATGTATATATAGGTGGTGAGGAAGCATTAGGTTAAGTGGGGGTAAAATGGAAAGTGTAGTGGAAAAGTGATGCTAGGTTTTTATGCAGCATGGTCATGATGGGTAGGGGTGAATATGGTTGTGGTGGAGTGGAACGAGCGAAATGGAATTTGGAAAAAGTTATAGGGAAATTTGGGGGTTTTGAGTGGTTGGTGGCACGACCGTGGTGAGGCACTAGTGGCACGACCATGGTGAGGCACTAGTGGCACGACCATGGTGAGACACTGGTAGCATGGCCATGGTGGTCACCATAGTCATTTTATCTTGAGGGAGTGATCACCATTCTGAGCGGCACACCCATTCTATCTTCTTGGCAAAACAATTGTGTTGCATGGCACGACCGTTCTATGGCATTTTAGCACGGTCATGCTGCTGAACTTGAATCTCAACCTTGAACTGAATGCTTTCTCTGGTGAATTCGGTTGGGCCAACACTGCCATTCTATGGTACCACGGTCATGTTGGTCTTCTCAGCAGCACTTTCCACTTATTCTTTGTTCATCCTTAGACTCCTTTGCTTCAATGGACCCTTGGTCACTAGGGGTAGGTTGATAGAGCCCTTGACTTCACTTTGGGCCTCTCTAAGGGTAGAGAAACCCTAAGATCTCTCTTTCTCTCTCTTCCATCCAAGCATGGTCCAAGTACCTGAAAACATACAAATAACATTCATAAGTGGATTTGATGATAAAACAAATATTGAGGGGAATAACATGTAATCTAGCACGTATATATGTGATTAAAGTGCAATAATACACAAGATGAAGCCCTAAAATAGGGTTGCATCAGTTTCTTGGTATGCAGCTCCAATCGACCTCACATACATGAGACATCACCAATAAAATAAACAATCAAACATCAATCTAGGGACCTCCAGAAAGTGCATCCAATCCCTCACATACCTTTAATTGTTGTACCAGTACCTTCCAATCTCATGTCAATTGAACCTGCAAATGGAATCTCTATACACTAAAACCCTAGGCGAAGCTTCATAGCCCATTCTCTTGTCCTTGTGAATCATTCATGTTACAAATTTTCCCCCACAATAAGGAAATCAAATTTTCATCCGTTTACCTATTTACCCTCCCTCCTCAAGGCATATACTCTCCCTTCTTATCAACACTAAATCTTTCCATAGTAAGATAAAAAAAAATTTCCTATCTATTCAAGCCTAAATGATATGATTCTATTCACTAGAAAATCCAAACAAACAATGCCTCTAGGTTTTCCCTTATCTCATCCTTCAACAAACACCTAATATGCTTGAGACATCACCTATAAAATCAACAATCTAAAATCAATCTAGGTACCTACAAAAAGTGCATCCAACCCCTCACATACCTTTATTTCTCCTACCAGTACCTTCGAAGCCCATGTCACCCTGAACCTGCAAATGGAATCTCCAGCGTCTAAAACCCTGGGTGAAGCTTCAGATCACATGTTGTTGTCATTGTGAATCTTTCATGTTAAAAATTTGTCACCTCAACAAGGTAATCCAATTTACATATTTTTACCTATTTTAGGAACCATGACCAATTTTCCAACATCTCACCACCATTTACTAATTTATTTTCTATTATATTTGTATGATGGGTTATGGCTATTTCTATTTTCTATTTCTCCCATAATCCATGTCTCTAACTTCCTATTCTTTTTGGTGTGGGTGTCCATGGAGAAAACGATTTCTCCTTTCCCTAGTCACGAAATAACACATGCATGTGCTCATTGTGCTTGAAAAGGTGTTAAAAAGTTAACGACGCATCTAGTTTTGGATTCCAAATTGTCTTTTCCATTTGCTTAATTAGAGACTGTAGCTCCTTTATAAGATCCTCACATCGTTCTTTGAACAAAATACCATTTCATTATTTTTCAATTACATCATTTTTTACTCTTACCATATTACATGCCACAATGGCTTATATGTATTGTTTCTATTTGTTTGTCACATCTCACGCATCCAAGTATCTACATGACATCATCCAAATGGACCATATAGGATTAATATTCATGTCTTCTATGTAATAAAACCTATAAGGATCATTCCCATTTTATTTTTGTGTTATCCTTAAAAAATCATAGTAAGTTCATACAATACAAAAAATTATATATATATATATATATATATATATATCAATTGAAATCTAAATCCTAGGGGATCATAGGTTCCAAAGCATTTTCTTCATTGAATTTTACTAGTTCATTATGGGATCTAAAACCCAAGGTGAAATATTAATATTAGACACATATTCATTAGCGAATATGAATTAGGTTTTCCATCAAACACATGAGAACCATTCTTCATTAAGCTCGAGAAAGTGGATATGCACATTGAGCATTATGTTGGGTGAGTGGGTATTTTTTTATCCAACTGTGACGTGAATTCTTATATGCATGTAAAATAATTAGTTTTGCATGTGTTTAAAGCAAATTGAAAGGGAGATCAATTTTGCATTCATTATGTTTATCAGTATAATTACAAGAATAAGATATGACACATTATTCATGTATTCAAGATTTCAAGTTATTTATTTTATATTCAATTATATATAAACCTTTATTTATGTATTATCCCTTCATAGAATTATCATATCCATATAATTTAAGCTCTTAGGAGCATATATTATGACTTATATATGTGCATGAGTTATTGGGAGCAATGTTATGAGCACATATATGCATATGATCTCTTGGGAGAATTCACCCTTCATGGTACATCTGTTCATGTGAGCATTTATAGATGAAGGATAACATAATCAACATACATTATGAAAGTGTCAAAGAAAGGTTAAAATAAGGATATACAAGAACTGTGATGAAACAATATATGTTGTGTTATTTTAAAAAAAATGCAAAAGGTGTGATAAAATTTAATCTATTACATAATTGGTTATACTTACAAGTTTTAGGTTGCTTCGCATGACTGTGGACACAAAAATCATATCTATAGAGAATAAGGAAGACCAAATATTAAGGAAAAGGCAGACCCTAAAATGAAGAGAAGACCCACGGTATCTCAGTGGAGTTCCTATCATCCATGGAGTTTATAATTCACATTTAGGTTTACAAACAATGTATTCAAAAATATGTTAGGGTTTTCCTTGATGTTGTACCATTTGGGAATGGGGGTGTTCCTTTATCATGATTTTCTTTCTAATGAATTCTTTTGTTGTAAGCTATAGGCAGATGTGGCATCCCATTAGTGACAAAGATGATTCCTCTCATGCATTTGTTTTTTTAATGGGGTATTACATTAACATTCACTTGATTCAATATTGATCTGATTATTGGTCTAGTCATATACTGATGTGTATTTTCTTGCATATGGAGTGTGATGAATAGAATTATCAAGTGAATGTATAACAAGAAGGGGACACATGCTAAGAACATGTTATAAAATGACTTGGAACCAAATTTTCTATAGAATTATTATTAACTTCCATCCCATGACTAATTAAAAATCATATTGTTTGCATAATAGAATGCCTAAAGTCGTTCCCATTTTGCAATTGCCAAACATTTGAAAATAATAAAAGTTATATAGTGTTCTATACATATTTACATAATGTTGTTTTGCATCAAATGTTAGAATCAAGACAGTCTGAATCTAATAACATCAAAGATACCTACATTCACAAAATCCAAACCCAGTACCCACCCAGTTTTACTCTAAAATCAACTTCATGCTTATTATAATAAAGAAGCCACACATGTTGTAAGAAAAAGCAATCATATCACCCATTATATGTTTCTATTGGTTGACATTGACATATGGGCCATGTTATACTATTCAATAACAAGCCTTCCGTTATCTATCTATAGTTATATAGATAATATGTGTGCTTGGGAGTCCTTGAAAATGATCAAAAACTCGAAATAAATATTTTACTACTTCACTTTATTTCTCATTGCACAATGAACTATTTTCAAAATGAAAAATCATATAATTTTTTGATCCATTTCTCAACGCATTTCTTTAGACAAAGACTATGCTTTTCCCTCTTTACGGAAATTTTTTATTTTGTATCTGGTTCAAATGAATAATCTTAAAATAATCTTAGAATTAATGTAGGATTGATGTAGAAGGAATTTCTATATTCCATTTCAAAAACTCGAAATAAATATTTTAATTCACTTCACTTTATTTCTCATTTCACAATGAACTATTTTCAAAATGAAAAATCATATATATCTCTCTGTGGCACCTGTGCTAAGTACTCTATGGTTTGGGGCTTTAGCAGGTCTATTGATCAAAATCAATCATTTATTCCCAGATGCCTTGTCATTTCCCCTTTTTAATTCTAGTTATTTTATTTCATTAACATTAGAATGAGAAGAAATAAAGAAAATTATATATATGTATGTATTACTACTATTTCTATTTGATTTAGTTACTTAGGGACACTTTATGTTTCATATCTATCATACAAAATATTTGAATTATTAGATAATCATGATCATGATGCATTTTGAGTCAAAATGCAAAAAGAGGCAAACACACACACATACACACACACACACACACACACACACACACACATATATATATATATATATATATATATATATATATATATATATATATATATATATATATATATATACACACACACACATATATATATATATAAGTTTATTAACAATTATCTACAAAATTATTACCAACTTTCAACATGGGACTGACACAAAGACAAGTTTTTTGCATAATGGTAAACTAAGAGATATACCTACTTTGTAAAGTCTAACTAGAACACAATTCAAATTCTAAAGATCCAATACATATTCATTGAATATTATTTTGCACCATATGTTAGAAGTTGGATTGACCAAAATTTTCAAATCAAACCCGCCCCATATCAACAAAACTCAAACCCAGAACTGCTGTAGTTATATTCTAGACATCCAATTTTAAACATAGAATTGAAAGATATAAAATCAAATATAGGTATGGTTTTGCTCAGTCAGACCAATTTAGATTCATGGTTGGTTTTATACTACCACATAGAGCGATAATGCAACTAACACCATTTGAGATGTGCTACACACTTCTAATAGCACACATAGTTGTCTATAGTTAGAGCCCACTGGTGCTCATTTTTTTGTCCTACAAAGTAGGCAATGTCCCAGATAGGCGAAATGCTCAAGAGTTAATTTTAAAAAATGAATAGATGTCCTAGAATTAGAAGGAAAACTAGAATCCTATGAATCAAACATAATCTAATTTTGATATGTTGATTACCAAACTACTAGTAACTTATTCTTTTATCTTATTCAAAAAAAATAGTAGGATTCTATGTAGCTAAAGAAAATATACATCTGTAAGTGTGTGCCTTGATAATTTCAACTCAAACAACGAATGATATGATATAATTATCAAGACTAACCTCTCGAGTATTTAGTTGTAAAATGGATACATGACATAAACTGATTTGAAATGCAATATACAAAGAGAATACACACAAACAAAAAGAAAAAGTTGAAAAAGAAAGCTACTAGAAAAGAAAACAATCATGTAAGACAAGCAATCAATAGGGTTGGATAAGCAAACAAACAAATAGGAGAAGTATTCTAACAAGTAGTATGGTAACAAGGAACACAAACATGTGAAGACAAAAGCAAACACAATAAGTAAGAAAACAAATATGAGTAAGTAAGCATGCAGGTGGATTAGATAAATAGACACGCTAATAGTAGGATCAGTAAGAATACATAAGAGAAAAAGTAAATGAATGAAGTAAAAAATAATACATTTAGTAAGATATCTCTATAGGACTAAAAGTGCACAAGCCCATATAATGTGTATAATTAGAGGATGGTAGTTATAAATTTGTTTCTAAACTATAATGGCTATTTGGTGTTACTTTTCCTTTTTTATTTTCTAATTGTTATTAACATATACACTTTTTATCATTTTGTGTGCTTTAGACTCTACTTTTTATAAATTTATGACATGAGATGTTGATTAGCTAACCAAAGTACTATATAGTTACTAGAGCACAACATCACCCCCACCTAAACCTCACACCTATCCTCACATGTCATGCACACTCACTTTCTCATAATATCAATAAATGTTTTTTGCATCTTGATGGTAGTGGGTTACCCTATCCTTTCATCTACAACTATAGTTTGAAATCCTTATTATTATAGAATTTTCCTTTATTAACATTTAGAATACTTGGTTATATCACTCCTTTAAATATTTATTTTCCAATTCTCTCTGCGAAAAGTATCTATTATTCCTTCAAACTACCCTTTTAAAACCTTCTCATCACCTTTTTCCAACAGCATACATCCCCTCCACCTCTTCCATGTCAATTATGTTGCTAGGTAACAATGGCATTAACAAATAATAATAACATTCATCAGGTTTGGGAGAGGGATACTAGTGGTAACTTAGAGAGGAAAATACACTCTAATAAAATAAAAAAGGTGAAGGAAAACTATTGAGGTGTATTTCATATCAAGGTGAGTGAAGAATCAAAGAGCAGGTTAAGGACGGGGTATAGGATTTAGTGAGTATATAGTAAATGATATGCAAGATTCCTAGGTGCATCAAATACATTTTGGATGTAAAAGTTAGATGGAATTCAAAAAGTAATGAGGAAGAGGGTGATTGAAGAAAGATGAAATTATAGGAGTTAATTTCATTTCTTCATTTATCATAATAGGAAAAAAGTATTGATGAACACTTGTTATATACTACATGTCCATGGAACATATAAAGAAATTTAAGATGTTGGGATAACTTTTGTATATCATACAAGGTTATGATTTTTTGTGCATTATGTATTAAATGTAATTTATTATTATCAAATGCCGGGATTTTATATTTCATATTTGTGGGAAATAGTGTTCTATTCCATAAGAAAATAAGAACGCTGGGTCTCCTATATATAGGATCCATGAGTACGTGGGTTAAATAGAGAAAAGGGAAAATACAATGGGCCTAAGCCCAACTAATAAAGTATACTAACACGCCCCCTCAAGTTGGAGAGTAAACATTGTGAAGTTCCAACTTGATGCCCATATACTTGAATAATGAAGGAGGAAGAGGTTTGGCAAGGATGTCCACAACTTGATCACCTATCCTAATGTGAGGGTGATGATCTGCTTGGTTTTAACCAGGTCTAGCACAAAATGGTAGTCAACTTCAATGTGTTTTGTGCGCTTTTGGAAGACTAGATTATTAGGTGTGTGTATAGTCACTTGGTTGTCACAATATAGAGTATTTGGAGTTTAAAAAATAATTTCAAACTCAGTCAAGATGGACCGGACCCATTGTAGATCACAACATGCATGAACCATGGCCCGATATTCTGCATCGATGTTGGAGTGAGCTACCACAACCTATTTTTACTTCACCAGGAAACTGGGTGAGTGCCAATTATGAATAGCCGGAAGTGGACTGTCATTCTTTAGAATTAGCATCCCAATTTGCATATGCATATCTATATATGGAGATTATTGTAATGTCCCAATTTTTAAAAACATACAAATCGTTGAGCGGAAGCATAATTTTATTGGGAATGTCACAAAACGATAAACATTGCATAAAAATAAAGTTTGATGAACCAACATAGGATGCATTGCATAATTAATCATATCTCAAACTCATAACATAAAACTCACACCCTAAGTTAAAACACATGTCTTACAAACATAAAGGAAAATCTAATCTACTGATAGTTGGCACCCCACCAGGTCTGGTCTCAGATGTTCTTGAGCTCCTTCTTCAACTGGTCCTTAGATAAATCTATCCTTGATGTTGCTCCTTTCCTATGGGCATCGTGCCCCTAGCCATGCATAAAACTATTTGTAAGTGGAATTGAACATATTATAAATTGTGATAGCATATAATTTAAAAAAAAAGCATTTTAACATCATGAACATAAACTTTGCATTTTATCATTGTCTTTTATCTGACTTGTATAAGAGTCCTCAAGTTTTGCACCGAAGTGCCTCTTCTCTTTGCACCGACGTGCCTCTTGCATTGCACCTAAGTGCTTTGTATGTTAGGAAACTCCATGATTTGTCCTGAAGTACACTATATGCTAGGAAATCCCATGATTTGTGTTGAAGTACAATGTATGCTAGGAAAGCCCATGACGAGGATCTTATATAAGGTTCATTCATTATCTTTACTCTTTACTCTTAAATACTCTTTACGCTTGCTCTTAAACATGACATGAATCTTGAATATAAACAGTAAAAATGATTTCATTTATCCATTAACTTTTAACTTGAATCAATAAAACTATAGCATGCATACTACATTCACATAATAACATGTACATTGTACATAATAGCATATAAACATCCAATAACCATGTTCAAAGTGCATGGACGACTTATAGATATTGGATCAACTCCTAGTTAGTCTCTTGATGTTGAGGAAACCCTAGTTACCCTGTTGGAACAATTGATCTTCGTTATTGATTTAATATCAACTTGATTTCTAGGGTTTCAGGGTTCTTCAGGTATTTATGGAAATTTGGGACCAAAAGAAGCTTCAAAACAACTTTATTATTGTTCCCTATTTCATTATCTTTCCAATGACTATTTTTATGAAATTTTCTGACATCAGGTTAGTTAAATACGAATTTTCAGTGATCTGGCCAATCACAAGCCAAAATAAATCCATGCAGGATTATCCACAACCCCCATTGGTTGGGCCGGTGCTGATTTGGCCCAACTAGAGCCGATATCTTGGCCCAGACTCGTCCAGATAGAGACTTGAATTCAGTAGGTGATTAAGGCGAAACAATACCGAATATGCCCACGCGGACGTGGACCAGAAAAACGATCATAGATGGGTAAAATAGGTAAAATGTTACCCCGTTTCTTCTTCCTTCGACTCAGCGACGAACAAAGATCAATAGAAGGAGGAACCTAGTGATTTGGTGAAACAAAATAGATATCTCGACCCTTTCATGGAGAACGGTGGTGCTGGGCACCCTTCTGGCCCCCGGCCGAATCCAGAGAGCCAAGCAGCGTCCCCTGCAATTGCCTAAAAATGAGTTGCTCAAGCTGCCGATGGCAAGCAGGGGGAAAGTGGCAAAACCCTAGATTATGGGTGAGTTCTTAGCACCCAACCAAAGGCAAAATGGAGGAAATAAAAGGAGCAAAGGCGAGTTGCTCGAAAACCATCTACAGGTACCTATGACAGGAAGAAAATGGGGCTTTGCAAGTTACCGGATGAACATGCAAATTCGCTGTGTAGAAGGGTTCCAGGAGGTTAATCAAAGCTTTACCAATCGCCAAAAGTTTTCTACAGAGTCTACGGGCTGGCAGTGGACCTTCGGTTGGTGGGGGACGGTGATGGAGTTGGGAGATAGGGTTGGGGAGCGATGATGAGCAAAACGATGATTATTATAGGTGTTACGATGATCCCTGAACATTTTCCTATGATTTCTTATATAGTTGAAAGCCTGAGAAACATGGGTTATTCATACAGAGTTCTAATCATAAAGGAACTTGGATAGTCTTCTCGACTGGAGGTTCTAGGGCTCGAATCCTTATCAAATCTGGGATGGAAAGACTCAGAACGGTAAGGCGCATCTTTTGAGGAGTTCATCTAGTACCAAGACTTGTCGCTGGGAGAGCCAGAGGTGAATTTGGGGTTGAGTCCGCAGGAAACCTGTCGTCGGGCGAGAGAGGTGACTCTCGTGGAGTGGCACTGGTCTGAGTCTGACCCGATGCGGCTCCTGCAAACTACGTGACATACATCAAACTACCTGGACCAAAGTCCAACTTGACTAGGATTAGATTATTCAAAAATATTAATGTATTTAAATTATTTTCTTATCAATTCAAATTCGAGCATCAAATGAAGTGCAAACCTAACCAAAGTTGGACTATTAACTAATCTGGGTACAAGGATTCCAAAAATAGGTTATTTTTTAGGTTTGAAACTCTCTATTATATGTTATATCCTCTCTAAGTTAAATCTTATTTTAAGTATCCAAAACCATCTAGAAATATTTAGAGATTGATATTTTGGATAAAGCTTGAGATTACTATTTCAAGTTTCCACAAAAATTATTAGGTCCAATTATTATCATTAAAAGGAACAATTTCTGTTTATTCCCCTACAAAGCACTAATGTTTTAAATTTGGGTTATATTTGATGAAATTGAGTTTCAATTAACTTGATGATGAAAAATATCTTTAAACATAATTTATCGATTATAATTGGGTCTCTAAGTTTCAATGTGTTTTATATGAAGCATCAAGATTTGAAATTTGAAATTGGTGTTTTCTAATGTAGGATTCGTTACAAAATTTTAGGGTATTACAATTCTACCCACCTTAAATGAATTTCATCGTCGAAATTGTAGTGTACCCACCTTAGGGTTTTTCTTATCCTTAACATGAAAATTCTAACACCTTATAATTATCATGAAATATTACACATACTCACATCCAGGGCAAGACTAAACACAACCATAGTCTATCAAAAGGTACCAAAGGGATTTCAAAACTAAATCATACCTTGTTCATTCTCATCATCTTCATCATTATCCGAGCTTGTTGTTTCTCCCTATGTTCTTTGTTGACTTGGGGATCCTTCTTCTGTAGGAGCTTGGGGTAGTTGGATCTGATATAGTCAACCTCTCCACAATAGTAACAATCTCGAATTACATATCTACATTCTCCTATATGATATCTATTACACTTGGTGCATTGAGTCTTTGCGTTAGGGTTTGAAGCAGGTTCCTCTTGCACCTTCCTCTTCTTGTCGTTGTGGTTTTTGTGCTCTTTCTTGCTTCCTTTGGGTGCTCCATTCTTCCAATATCATCCAGGGTGGTCCTCCGACTCTAGGGAAGACTTGAGTGCCTCACACACTGTCCTAATGCCACGTCCAGTCAAAGCATAGCTCAAATCAGGTTTCAGGCCACGTATGAACTATTTTGCTAGACGTGTCTCGTCCAAACCATAATCATACTTCTACATCATGTGAAACTTCATTGCTTACTGGCTAATAGTTGAGTCATACTACCTCAGGCACTTGAAGTACATCTCCTTCTTCTCAATCATGGCTTCAGAGATGTAATGGTTTTGAAAGACAGTGGTTAATGCCTCCCAGGTCAACGGCTCAACATTGGGTCCTCGAGCATTGGCGAAGTTCTCCCACCAAGTGTAGGTTGCACTCTTCAACATGTGTGTCCCAAAGAGAACTTTAGAAGGCTCGAGACATCCTAAGTCACAAAAACAATGCTCAATATTGAGAAGCCACTCTTCAGCACGTCCAACTACATTGGTCTCAGCTTCTCCAGAGAAAGTTTCTGGCTTGATCTTCAGAAAATCTACTAAGGTCAACTCCTGGTTCCTCGGTTGATGTGGTCTTCCTTGTTGACTAGAGATAGCATCGATCAGAGCTTTGATGAGTACTTATAGAGGTGCATATGGTTACCATTAGGGTTAACCCCTTCAAAAGAACTATGATCACTTCCCCCATTGGAAGAACTTCCCTCTCCATCTATGTGCTCCTTGCCATTATCAGATCTCTTCTTGGGATCCATCTACAAAAGGGAACATAAATATATGAGATTTTGAGAAAAGCCTAGTGGCCAACTATATTTTTTGCTCTAATACCATATTGTAACGTCCCAATTTTTGAAAACATACAAATCGTTGAGCGGAAGAATAATATTATTGGGAATGTCATAAAATAATAATCATTGCCTAAAAATAAAGTTTGATAAACCAAAACAGGATACATTGCATAATTTCTCATATCTCAAACTCATAACATAAGACTCACACCCTAAACTAAAACACATGTCTCATGAACATAAAGGAAAAACTAATCTACTGATAGTTGGCACCCCACCAGGTCTAGTCTCAGATGTCATTGAGCTCCTTCTTCAACTAGTCCTTAGATAGCTCTATCCTTTATGTTGTTCCTTTCTTGCGGGCATCGTACCCCCATCCCTGCATAAAACAATTTGTAAGTAGAATTGAACATATCATAAAATTGAGATAGCATATATTTTAAAAAAAACATTTAACATCATCCACATAAACTTTGCATTTTATCATTGTCTTTTATCTGACTTATATAAGAGTCCTCAAGTTTTGCACTGAATGGCCTCTTCTCTTTCCACCGAAGTGCCTCTTGAATTGCACCTAAGTGCTCTGTATGCTAGGAACGCCCATAATTTGTACCAAAGTACAATGTGTGCTAGGAAAGCCCATGATTTATATCAAAGTACTCTGTATGCTAGGAAAGCCCATGACGAGGATCTTATATAAGGTTCATTCAATACGTTTACTCTTTACTCTTGCTCTTAAACATGAATATGATGTGATCATATGATGAATCTTGAATATAAACAGTAAAAAGGATTTTATTTATCCATTAAATTTTAACTTGAATCAATAAAACTATAGCATTCATATTACATTCACATAATAACATGTACATTATACGTAATAACATATAAACATACAATAAATATGTTCAAAGTGTATGGACAACTTGGAGAGATTGGAGAAACTCCTAGTTAGTCTCTTGATGCCGAGGAAACCCTAGTTACCCTGTTGGAACAATTAATCTTCATTAATGATTTAATATCAACTTGATTTCTAGGGTTTTAGGGTCTATTAGGGATTGGTGGAAATTTGGAACCAAAACAAGCTTCAAAACCACTTTATTGTTGTTCCCTATTTCATTAGCTTTCCAACGACTATTTTTATAAAAAAAAATTGACATCAGGTTAGTTAAATATGAAATTTTGGAGATATGCCAATCACAAGCCAAAATAAATCCATGCAGGATTATCCACAACCCCCGTGGCTGGGCCAATGCTGATGAGGCCCAACCAGAGCTGTCCACTTGGCCCAGACTCGTCCATTCAGAGACTTGCGTTTAATAGGCAATTAAGGTGACAAAATACCAAATATGCCCACGCGGACGTGCACCAGAAAAATGATCATAGATGGGCAAAACAAGTAAAATGTTACCGCGCTTCTTCTTCCTTCGATTCAACGACGAACAAAGATGAATTGCAGGAGGAACCTAGCAATCAGGTGAAATTAAATAGAGATCTTGACCCTTTCACAGAGAACAATGGTGTTGGGCACCCTTTTGGCCCCCGGTCGAATCCAGAGAGCCAAGCAGTGTCCCCTGCGATTGCCTGAAAACGAGATGCTCAAGCTGCCGATGGCAAGCAGGGGGAAATTCAAGGGACAAAAATCAAAGTTGAACACTGGAAAAACCCTGGATTATGGGTGAGTTCACGGAACCCAACCAAAGGCAAAACAGAGGAAACAAAGGCGAGTTGCTCGAAAACCATCTACACGTACCTATGACAGGAAGAAAAGGGGGCTTTGCAAGTTACCGGCTAACGATGCGAATTCGCTACGTTGGAGGGTTCCAGAAGGTTCGTCGAAGCTTCCCAATCACTAAAAGTTTTCCGCAAAGTCTACAGGCTAGCGGAGGACCTTTGGTTGGTGGGTGACTGCAATGGAGTTGGGAGATAGGGTTGGGGAGCGATGATGAGCAAAACGATGATGGTTATAGGTGTCAGGGCCGTTGCAAACAATTTAGAGACCCCGGGGCGAAGATAAAAATAGGCCCTCTATATACTCTTATTTAACAAATTTAAGTAAATACAAGTTTAGTCATAATTGTCAAAACTGTCATATAAAAAAATAGAACATGTTCTTACAAATCAAACTAAAAAGAACGTAAAAATTAAATATAGATATTTCCTTATCAAGCTTCACTCATTATATAAAACGACTTCTTCGAGCCTTTCTAGATGCAAAATCTTGAATAACAGTGTCAACATCAATACTTCCCAACATATCCTTCTCAATGCATAATATTGTCAAACCGTTCAATCTTTCTTGAGACATTGATGATCTAAGGTAGTTTTTCAGCAACTTTAGCTTGGAAAAACTCCTTTCTGCAGACGATACTGTCACTGGCATTGTCAACATAATACAATAAGCAATTGAAATATGAGGGAAACAATCTGCATCTTTCACAAATTCAAAAACTTCAATAGATGACTTTTTCTCTTCTGGCAAACTCATCTGCAATACTTTCAACTCAGAAAAAAAGTCATCCAAGTTTATATCTGATGAACTTTCATGAGAAAAAGTAGCATGAAACTTAGTACAACATGTCTTTAGGATCGCTTCATCCAATGATTTTAAAATCTCTGAGTTATATAAGAATCCAAAAGTATCTTCAAATATCTTCACTTGTTCAAATCTCTCCTTCAAAGAAGAGATTTCCATATCCACAACCACTAGAAAGTAATTCACTCGAAAAGACTCTTTCTCTGATTGAATAATATCATCATCATTATCATTCTCATCAAATTTTCTTTTCCTAACAATGTGACGCTTAACTTGAAAAGTTGTCGCAACATTCATCTCAGAGGCAATCTCAGTAGCAACAACGATACTAGAAGCAAATCCTTCATCTCTATATCTTTCAAGAAAAGACACCATATCTTTCAATAACTTAACAATAGCATCAATGCAAATAGATTTGGATTGCAACTTCTTACTTACTGTATTAACAATATATAAAATATCATGCCAAATAACAATACCCAATAGAAACTCGAAACTCTCAATTGAGTAAACCAGGCTATTTGCTTCACTTTGTGTCTTACCATCATCACGAGACTTGGATAATTCCAATAGAGCCAACCTGATTTGAGGAGTTTGAAATCTAATTGCTTTCACACTTTTAATACGACTCTCCCAACGATTATTGGATAATGATTTAACAGTCAAACCTGAGATATTGTCAAGCAAACACATCCATCTTTTCGGAGAACTTGCATATAATGTATATATACGTTGTATAATTCCAAAAAAAGAAACAGCCAAAACATAAGAATGAGACATATCACTAATAGTGAGATTAAGACTATGACAAGCACAAGGCATATATAACGCTCTGGGATTTACCTCGAGTAACTGCTTTTGCACACCTTGGTGTTTTCCCTTCATATTAGAACCGTTGTCATAACCTTGACCTCTCACATCCTCCACATTAAGATCAAGAGACTCAAGAGCATTTATAAGTTCATTAATAAGCCCCAATCCAGTCGTATCATCAACTTTCAAAAACTCTAAAAAGAACTCCTCTATTTTTATTTCTGACCAGACATGTTCACATGTTGTACAATGAGAGGCATTTGTTCTTGGTGGCTCACATCAGGAGTACAATCAAGAATTATGGAGAAATATTTAGCCCCTCTAATGATGTTCAATATATAACTCTTAATATTATCGGCTAAAAGAGATATCAACTCATTTTGAATTGAATGGCCAAGATAATGATGGTGAATCTCATGATCCTGAATACGTCGGACATGATCTTGCATTACCAAATCAAATTCTACAAGCATTTCAATTATCCCCAAAAAGTTTCCATTGCTATCTTGGAAAAGTTTGTCATTTGATCCTCGAAAAGCCAAATTACATTTAGCAAGACACTTAACAACATACACTATTCTTAATAAAACTTGTCTCCAACGCTCTTTCTCCTTTGAAATTTCTTTCTATAATTCTTTATCAACACTTTTCACATTGCTAAATCTTGCTTTTAATTCATGCCAAGTGCTCATATTAGTGAGATGCTCGATGTTATTCTCACACTCTTTGAATCTATCACTAACATATTTCCAGTCTTTGAACCCATTATGAGCTAGTGTACTTTTATTGTTCCTAGACTTGAACAACTTACAACAAAAACAATAAATTTTATCAACATGTTTTGAGTAAACTAGCCACTTCCTATCACGAGTATCTCCATTACTCAATTTTCGAGAATAATAAGCATATGAGAAGTGTCTCTTATTATCATCTAAAGGAAACACAAGATTCAATTCTCTTTTAGACCTTTTTCAACAAAAATATCCCTAACTTTGTTGTCAAGATTATCCCAATTTAAGGGATCATAAATATCCAAAGGAGGGAGAAGTTGTTTAACACTGTCTAAGTTGCCAACATTTAAATCAGGGACGTCAGTATCATCCTCAACCGCATCAACATTTTTATTTCCTAAACTCAATCGAAGGTATGTACCGACATACATGCATTGAAAAAGGTATCATCGATGGCATACACATAGAGCTAAGAATCGAAGGAGCAGTTGACGTGTCGACTAAAGTCTAAAGGCACAAATCTGGCATACGACGGAGAAACCTTGTGGTAGATCGGCCAATATAAAAGTCTGCGTCGTTGGACTTCTCGCTGCTGTCAAGGTTTTCACGGTTGCTGTTGAACACATATACACACAGGAAGGGTGCGGGCGTGAGATGGAAATTGTTTTCCGTGTGTTTTATTGGAGAAGTCGGCTTCAGGATTCTATTTATATGCCCGGAATTTGGGGGAAAATATGGGAAAGCAAATTTCGGATTTACCGTAAACCAATCGTGAATAAATAAGATGTTAACTCGACTTCCTCAGTTTTTTAGACGAGTTACGTTAAACTAATAGAAGTAGAAGTCACAAATTATGGGCCCCCTTTTTTATTGGGCCCATGGCCGTCGCCCATGCTGGGCCCCCTAATGGGTCGGCCGTGTTACGATGATCCTTGAACATTTTCCTATGATTTCTTATATATATGAAAGCCTGAGAAACATGTGTTACACAGACAAAGTTCTAATCATGGTGGAACTTGGATGGACTTCTTGACTGGAGATTCTAGGACTCGAATCCCTGTCAAATCTGGGATGGAAAGACTCATAATGGAGAGGCACACTGTTTGAGGAGTTCATCTCATAACAATACTCATTGTTGGGAGAGCTAGAGGTGAATTAGGGGCTGAGTCCCCAGGAAACCCATCGTCGGGCGAGAGAGCTGACTCTAACAGAGCGGCACGGGTTTGAGTCCGACCCAGTGTGGCTCCCGGTCAGTGTGTGACATACATCAAACCGCATGGACCAAAGTACAACTAGACTAGGATTAGATTATTTAGAAATATTATGTATTTAAATTATTTTCTTATCAATTCAAATTTGAGCATCAAATGAAGTGCAAACATAACCAAAGTTTGACTATTAACTAATTTGGGTACAAGGATTCCGAAAATAAGGTTATTTTTCTGTTTCGAAACTCTCTATTATATGTTATTTCCTCTCTAAGTTAAATCTTATTTTAATTATCCAAAACCATCTAGAATATTTATATATTGATATTTTGGATAAATCTCGATATTATTATTTCAAGTTTCCAAAAAAATTATTAGGTCCAATTATCATCATTAAAAGGACCAATTTCACTTTATTCCCCTACAAAGCACTAGTGTTGTAAATTAGGGTTATATTTGATGAAATTGAGTTTCAATTAACTTGATGATGAAAGGTTATCTTTAAACATTATTTATTGATTATAATTGGGTCTCTAAGTTTCAATGTGTTTTATATCAAGCATCAAGATTTCAATTTGAAATTAGGGTTTTCTAATGTAGGATTAGTTACAAAAAGCTAGGGTGTTACAATTACCTTGGACTTAGGATGTTTGTAAGGAAATCCTTGTCTTGGAGCACTCTTTTGATAGTGAAGAATGTGTTGAACACTAGACCAGTGGACCTGGAGTGGTGCACTCATGTGTTGGCTGACTACCCCAACAATGTAGCTAATATTTGGTCGAGTAATAATTAAGTAAATGAGCTTCCCAACTATACGACAATACTTCTCTGGATCAGAAAGGAATTCTCCTTCATACATAGGCTTCGCATGATAGTCTATCAGGGTAGAGATGGTTTGGCTTATGCCATGTTGGCCTCTTAAAGCAGGTCCAAGACATAGTTTCGTTGTGACAGACTTATCCCTAAGGATGAGCGGAGAAGTTTGATTTTGAGAAAGTATCACAGGGTGCCCAAGTGATTTCTATGGAAATGTGCATGTAGAGACTTCTTGAGATGGAATATCCCCATCATATCATCACCAGTGATGACAACGTCATCAACATAGACAACAACAACAACATGGCCTTTGGAGGACTTGGAGAAGAACAAGGAGTGATCTGTAGCTGATCTCTGAAAGTTAAGTTGAGTTAGGACACCACTTAACTTGTTGAACCATGCATTTGGAGACTGCTTGAGACTGTAGAGAGATCATCAGAGATGACATACTTTTTGAGAATATGCCCCCTCAACAACGAACCTAGATGGTTGTTGCATGTAGAATTCCTCTAGGAGAATTCCATGAAGAAATGCATTCTTGATCTCAAGTGGGTAAAGAGCACAGTCAAGGCGAGATGCAAGGGAGATAAGGATGCGAACAGATGCAATCCAAGTGAACAGAGAGAATGAATCAATATAATCCACGTCAAAAGTTTGGATGAAACATTTGGCAACCACACACACCTTGAGTCATTTTACAAAACCATCAGACTTATGTTTTATAGAAAAAAGCAATCGACATCCTATGATATTTTTTCCTACAGGTGGGATGATAAGATCCCATGTCTTATTTACATGGAGAGCCAGTATATCTTCCATTATGGAAGATCTCTGTCCAACATGGTGTCGCACATCTGCTGGACACTTAGGAACATATGTTATGTCCAGGGAAGTAGCAAAGGATGAGCCAGACGAAAAAAGACGTGCTAGACAACAAGTATTGGAAATGGGATGCTTGATAGTGCAAGAGTGTATACCTTTCTGTAATGCCACTGGTAGATTGGACTGGTCTAGAAATGATGATGGTGAAGTAGGCACAGTCGATAACTCACCTTCCATACGCCGATTTTGTGTTGTGGATAGTGGAGATGGTGGTGGTGTCAGTGGGATGAATAGATCAGGCAATGAGACCATACTATCAGTATGATTAATGGGGGTGATCTAGATAAAAAGAACATTTTATCCTCGTGAAAAGTGACATCCGCAAAGATAGAGATTCTTCTGGAGTTAGGATCTAGACGTTGGTATCCTTTTTTAGAACAAGGATAACTGAGAAATATCATTCAGATAGTTCGGGGGAAAGCTTGTCAGCCTTCAGATCAAAATTATGTATGAAGGTGACAAAAATGGTAGAGTGAATAGTGTGGATTGAGGGTAAAAAATGGAAAAAGGAGTGTGCTTCTTGAGAATAGAGGAAGGATGACAATCAATAAGAAAGCAAGCAGAGAGGACCGCATCAGACCAAAAAGACTTAGGTGAGTTTGCATGAATGAGAAGAGAGTGTGTAATGTCAAGTAAATGAAAATTTTTACACTTGGAAATGTCAATTTATTGTGGAGAGTATGCACACAAGTGTTGATGAATCATCCCTATGTCATGACAAAAAAGGCGGTGACAACCTTTTTGGTATATTCAAGGACATTGTATGTTCAAATAATCTTTGAAAATTGAACCCAAACCAACTTGGGAAACTCATGAATTAATGTAAAGACCTCATCACGACTGTGAAGTAAGTAAAGTCATGCCATTTTCAAAAAATCATCTATAAATGTAAGAAAATAACCATAGACATCGTAACTAGTAGTCCTAAATAGATCATAGACATCAGTATGAACTAAGTCAAACATACAAGATGATTGTTTACATATACAGGCTGGGAAGAACACATGATGGTGTTTCCCTAGATGATAGACATTACATTGAATGGAAGAATAAGAAGATAAAGAACTATTTAATAGTTTAATCTATTCTAAAGGTAAATGATAATGACATATATGCAACCAAAGTGGCGTGGAGGAAAGAAGGGCTTGTGGTATGATTGAGGGTGGGGTGATGAAGTAGTAGAGATCACTATAACGTACTCCCTGTTCAATCATCGTCAAATTCCTCCAATCCTATAAAATAAAATGTGATGGACCAAAAGTTATAGAACATTTGAGAGAATCAACTATTTTTGATAAAAACATCAAATTGTATGAAAAGTTTGGAACAAAGTGGATAGAAATCAACTTGACTTTGGAAGAGATAGGAACAATGCCACACCAAGTTACTTGTTTAACTTACCCATGTGTCATGGTGACATAGGAGTGAGGGATAAATGAATTAGATGTGGTTAAAATATGGGTCATACCGGTCATATGCTAAGTTGCACCCGAATCCATAATCCAGTTAAAACTGGCAGCAAGCATGGACGCCCCAATGTTACCTCGAGAAGTGGTTGCTAGATTGACAAAAAATCCAATAGTAGGTAAATTCTCGACTTTCTAATCTGATGAGGTGGAATCGATGATACTATTATGGAGGGGAGAATCCCCATAATATTGGACATCTTGGCGAATGCGTTCATATTCCTCATGAGATAATGAGACATGAGAAGCTTGAGAAGATGTATGTGGTGGAGGAGGTGCATGATCAATTGTTGGGGCAGATGCTTGACCAATGTGGGAAGGTCCTTGAGAAACATGGGCAGAGCCTCTTCCATGTCTTCTTCTATAGTGTGTTGTATATTCATACTTCGAGGGACAAACATTTTCAGTGTGGCCCAATTTGCAACAATAAGTGCAATTTGGGTGTTGGTTTCGTCCATGACCACGAGTTTTGGTTGTCGTAGCCATTGCTGATGGAGGTTTAGATTTAGGAGTATGATAAATGCAAGGAGCAAGCATATCAAACTGGATAGGTGTGTATATCCCTAGTCCATAGATGGAAGGGTCACACCAATTAGGAGTAGATATCGAACATCACCAAAGTGAGGATGAAGCCCGTTGGGGAAACACACAGTGAGGAGAGTCTCCCTCTCCTTGGTGACTTCAGCAGGCTTCGTCAGAGGGAAGAAGTTGAGCTGGTTTGCTAGGGTCTTCATTGCATCAAAGTACTTAGACAAGGGTTGTTCTCTTTGTTGTTCAGAGAAGACCTTGTCCATAATATTATAAATGCATAGGCCTCCTGAGTGGAGAATTGCTTCATATCCTCCAACATAGTCTTGGCGTTTTGGTGCCACATGTACTTGACAACCACCTCTGGCTTCATGAATGCCTTGATCTATGAGAGCTCTTGGTTGTTGCATGTCACCCAGGCATTGTCAGGAACCACCGGTGAGCCATCTGTGATTAATTTGAGTTTTCCATGGGGCTCCAAAAATGTTTAGACAACATTCATCCATAAAAAAGTTGTCATCGTTATGTTTAACAACAAATATGTGTGGCATATCGTTATAAATGATTGTTGGCTTAGTGGCTACAACAATGATGAGGTGAGTAAAGTACTAGATATAGTGGCACAATTCAAACTGAAAGAAAAGTACCAGAATTGACATGGTAAAAGCAAAAGGAAAAGTACCTGAATGTAGTATGGTACAAACAAAAAGTAAATGCTCCTGAATATAGTATGGTACAAAGAACAAAACAGAACAAAAATACTATCGAAATGGAAACTCGTTAGAAAGTGGATTATCACTACCGGAAAAGAACTCGTGAGAAAGAAAGTAGTACTTTCAGAATGAAATCCGGTAGAAAGAGAAGTGACACTACTGGAATGGATCTTGGTAAGAAAAAACTACTGGATTAACTGCACGGCAGGATACACGAAAATAAAATCCCCAGTTTTTAATGAAAATACTCTACCATTCAGATTAGGGGAACCACATGGAGAGGAAGAAGTATAAATTTGTGCTCCTTTTTTATTTTTAGTGTTTTATTTTATAATTCAGCACATGATCTTTTGTGTTAACTTTTTTGTTCGCCTTTTTTTTTACTTAAGAGCCAACAATTGCAATTTGGAATAAAAAAAAGTTTGAATATGTGTTGCAATCAGGAACACTTGCAATTAGTAGAAGGTTGCTGCTGTTTGAGAAGGAACAACAAGCAACGCTACTCCACGAAATCACTAGAATTGATTCTTTGAAATCAGCCCTTTTTCTAGAACACGTGTTGATTGCATGACTATTTACATTCATGATGAACGAGCAACACTACTCCACGAGGAGTGACCAACGGCAACACGATCAAAAATAAAAAACGATTCTTTGAATCCACTATCATCGTATGCTTCCTCGCCATGAATAAAGAATGATTCTTGGAAGATTGCAAACAGTACTCCTGTTGATTGGAAATGAATCGACAATGATTAACTAAGCTTCGTCCGATTTCAATTCATATGCCATATCCGAACTCTCAAGGCCAGCAATGACCGTCACTGGGAAAAGAGAAAGACAAAGGGAGGCAGGAGAGATGAAATTGTAGGGAGGATTTAGAGTTAACACATTGTGTCTCGTACCATCTGGAAAGTAGTGTTCTATTCCATAAGCAAATAAGAGTTTTGGGTCTCCTATATATAGGAGTGAGTGAGTACATGGGTTAAATAGAGAAAAGGTAAAATACAATCGGCCTAAGTCTAACTACTAACTAACTTATCATTATAAAAAATAAGAAATGCACACTCATGGTTATTTGAGAACTTAAACAATTTTGATGGTTATACATACTTAGTTGTCTAAGTAATGTCATTTTTTTGTATAGACAACATTATCCTAGCACTGGAAGAAAGGTTTGGCTAATAATTAAATAACAATAAGGTAAAGATCATTGAACTTAGTTTCAACTTAGTAAATAGAGTAGTTGTCTAAAGAGTATTGGTGATGTATAAATACTCAAAAATATTATATTAAAAGTCATTTCAAATATCTCTCCCCTTATAGTAAATGTATAGGCATTCAAAATGGTTGGTGACAGGGGACCTAGGATGGCGTTCTCAACCCCGATCCTAGAAGAGATGGATGATTTAACAAGTTCATCATAATCGTCTAGATATTGGGCAAGAGATACCAACTGGAGAAGCTCTACGGATGGATGTTAAGAACTTGGCAGACCAGATGGGATATTCAAATGTCATCGCTCAATGATGGACTCTTCCTTGAAACTTTGCCAACGAGATTAATATGAGTGTTCTGATTAATGAAGGGTCGTGGTTCTTTGATGAGAAATGGGTGTTGATGAGGAAATGGACGTCGGAGGCAGATGTTCGACAAGTAGCTCTCACTTCAGGACATGTGTAGGCCACCCTCCCAGACATAGGTAACCATTGGTTGCGGTGAATTCTCACCATCATTGGGTGTGTCACTGGCACCCCCAAGTCCTTCGACTTCTCTGGAGGGGGGAAATACCATGGGTCTACGAGGATGTGTGTAGAGATCAGTGCAGACCAAAAGCCACCAGCAGAGGTCCTGATCGAATTACCTGATGGGAAGGAGACGGAAATTCGAGACCACTATGATGCACTCCGTGATAGATGTGATGAATGTAAGGTGTTTGGACATATGTCTGGGAACTGCCCTAAGGGTGAGCGGTCTACTGTAGTGACCTAGAACAGGGGTAGAGCTTCCAGTAGAAGGCCCAACCGTAGAAGGAATAAGCCATCCAAATTAGTGGTCATGAATTCCCAAGATACTAGTGAGGTGATGGTTGCTGAAAAGACTGTTTTGGTTAGTCACTCTATCATTGATGAGAGATCGGATCGGAAATCATCTATGGAGGAGACAGTGTAGTTGAGACTGCAACTCAACAAGCTCCAAGCTCCTTGACAAAGATGATAGAGGCATCTCTGGAGTCTGAGAATCCGTTCTCAATTCTTAAGGATCTAGACAATGACACGACCAACATACTGGTCACTTGAAGTTCTATAAGAGGAAAGTTGAGTAGAGGGAGGGGATCCAGTGGAAGAGGCGGGTCCATCCATGGAAGGGGTGGAACCAACTACTCATTTCAACGGAAACCCTCTCATGGAATGTGTAAGGGGAATCCCTACCTGACAAACAAAGAAGGTTAAGGGATAAGATTAGGGAGATCAGTGTGTCTATAGTCATATGCCTAGATATTAGAATCAAGCGATATGTGCAAGACACTCTGATAGGACTCGTTCCTACTGGCTGGGATCTGACTTTAGATCTCGAGCACATTGATGAAGGGTGCATTGTGGTAGGCTGGAACCTGAGGATATGGGACGTTCAACCTATTCATAAAATGGATCAGATGATAACCTTGAGCTGCATCCATAACAGTGGGATTCACTACGTGTTTTTGGCTACTTATGGACTCTCGTTTGAGATGGCACACAAAAGATTTTAGGAGTTCCTTAGACTTTCAACTCAACATGAACTGTCTCAGTTAGTCATAGGGGATTTCAATCATGTGTGCAAGTCTTGTGAGAATATTGGTGGCATGTTGATCCCTGATTCGGTCCTGGCCAGGTTCAATGAGGCCATTGATGCTACCAATCTTGTTGAAGTCAATATGAGAGGAGGTATTACTACCTAGAATAACAAAAGAACACCTACCAAGAAGATTTGTAGCCATTTGGATAGGGGTCTGGTGAACATGTCTCAGTTGGATATCTTTCCAAATATGTCCATTCAATTAGATAATCATCCAAATAGTGAGCATTCCCGTATGCTCATGGAATTGGTGGCTACTACACAGAAACCCCGACCATTCAGGTTCCTCAATCATTGTCTGAAATGGCCATGTTTTTTGGGCATGGTCAATAGGGTGTGGAATCAATCTGTTGTGGGCAACCCCATTTTCAAAGTCATTAAGAATCTCTAATACACAAACAAGCTTCTCAAGGCTTGGTTAAGCAACCTAATTGATTTTCCTAACCTTATTAAGGATACCAAGAATGTGTTTGGGCTTGCATCCACTGAGTTGAGATTATAGCCTGATAACCACCTTTGTATGGAAAGGGAGTCTTCCGTGGATACTAGACTCTTGTAATTACAGAAAGTTGAATAAGTATATCTTTGGAAAAGGAGTAGAACTAACTAGATCTGGGATGGTGATTGGAACTCAAGGATCTATCATGCAACCATTAAAAAGAATAATATGCATGACCAAATCCATTCCTTAATTGATGCATAGGGAGCACTCATTGATGAACCCGATGTAGTAACACAAAGTTATCTTGATTACTTCTCATCCATCTATAATCAAACAGTGAACCTAATTGATTTTTAGGGATCTCTTCCAAGGAACCATGTGACTGAAGATATGAATAAACAGTTGTTGAGGGTGGCGGAAGATGCTAAAATACGAGATGGGGTCTTCTGCATAGGTACCTATAAGGCCCTAAGACCAAATGGCTTCAATGCCAAGTTCTTTCAGGCTTGTTGGGATATTGTGAAGCATGATATCTGTTGTGTTGTGTGGGTTCATGGTGGGTGGAAGAATGGTTCAACAAGTGAACCATGTTTTTATCAGACTAATACCAAATAAGGCTCTTGCATCTTCTATTGTGAGCTATATTTCGATCTCTTATTTCTCTATTTTCTACAAATTATTGCTAAATTATTGTCTAGGAGAATGAAACATATTCTCCCTAGTATCATATCTGATGTCCAAGTGGCTTTTATTGTAGGCAGGTCCATTTTTTATAATTCCCTTCTGGCGTCGGAGTTCCTCATGGACTTTAATGTGAAGAACTCTAACAGAAATACTTGTATCAAGGTGGATGTATCTAAGGCGTATGACCACCTCAAATGGCCAGCCTCGTGGGCAATAATGGCAGCTATGGGATTCTCGGATAAATGGATCTTTTTAGTACAGCAGTGTGTTGAATCCACTTCTTTTTTTGTTCTTGTTAATGGTCTACCCTATGACATGTTCATACCAAAGAATGGAATTAGATAGGGTGACCCACTTTCACCAATCCTATGGAAGGCCTAATCCATCTGTCCAATTCTGTTGAAGCTTGGGTTGATTTTAAGCCTTTCAAAGTATGGGGTGAAGGTAACCTCTAACTTAATCTTTCTGGATGACATATTATTCTGCATTGATGGCCATGACAAGTTTATGAGGGGTTCTACAATGGTGTTGAATGGATTTGGTGCCCTCACGGACCTCTTCATCAGTGACGTTAAATCCAATATTTTCTTCTCCAAGTCATGTGATTCTAGAAGAGGAAGACTGAAGGAAGCGGTGGGACTTGATGAAGGTTGGTTCCCTATGAAGTACCTTGGGATACCTCTTTCAGGTGGTAGAGGAAGAGGTGCATACTACACAAATTGCATTGACAATTTGAGAGCTTGTGTGGAGAAATAGACTGGATTAAAAATATCTATGGTCGAGAGAGTTGTTCTGAGTAGAAGTGTGTTGACTTCTAAATTCCATTTTTGGTGCAGACAAGTGGAGCTACTCAAGTTCATTGTCGATAAAAGTAAAGAGATTATGGCTGGTTCCTATGGGGTGGTATAGGCTATGCTATCGCGTGGGACACCTTGCCAAGTGTTGTTTGTTGGTGGTATGGGCATCAAGAACCCTAACGATTTGGCTTCATCTTCCATAGCTAGTAGAGTTGATAAACTCCTCCACAAAAGATGGTTCTAAATGGAGCAATTGGTTGTAACTCACTATGGTGATAACCTGATGGAAATGAACCCTATAATTGAGAATATCTCTCATGCTTTGAGAAGGATGATCTATGCCTCGTCTGGTCTGAAGCAAGATTATTGCTAAATTAACAACCAGTGGAGCCTTACTAGTCTTAATATTAACCCATGAATTAGGGATAGACACTTCCCTCAAGTTGCTTGGTCTGACCTACTTTGGAGCAAATCCCATCAACCAAAGCAGAGTTTCTATGTGTACCATGCCATCTTGGGGCATCTTCCTACTATTGATTGGCTCACCAAATGGGGTCATAACCCCAAACCGACCTATCTCCTATGCCACAAGGAGAATGAATCTCATCAATATATATATTTTTGGGTGTGACTATTCCAAGTACATATGGGTGAGATTTTCCTTGAAGTGTGGGTGGGGTGCCTACCACCAGTTTACCTATCCTCTGGTATTACTGGGATCACTGAGCAGACTCCTTTTAAAATGGGGATGAGAAGCATTGGTGGCTTTATTTTTCTACTATCATTTTCCACTCATGGTTAGAGAGGAACTCTAAACTCCATGGGAAAGTCGAGAATGACCCCCTAGTCCTATTTGACCTCATTGTAAATAGGATAGAGTGGGTTTGTAAATACAAACCCAAACGTTTTTATAATCTCAAGAGCCGCATTTTAGAAATGTGGGGATTGACTGTGCAGGTTGTATAGTATACAGGATTTTGTCTGTGTCCCTATCCTTTTTTCTTGGAGTAATATTTTATCTGATCCCAAAAAATGGTTGGCGTCTCAATCATCATTTAGGGAGACACAAATCGTTGGTATTTATAAATGTTGAAATAATATTTGCCCTATATAGTACACTAGACTAGCCCCAACTAATATAAATCATAGATTTAACATAAATGAGTTTTAGACTTAGAACATAAAAGATTACTCTAAAAGTGAAGCTTAGCTTAAATTATCCAGTTCTACAATTGTCTTCAAAAATAAAACATAATACATATGATTCATAGAAAGTAAAATAATGCAAGCATGAAAGTATATAAGTTATAGTCTAATTATTATAATAATAAATGGACATGTGATACAGATTTTACGTACTACTCCCAAAATCCTAAATAACAAAGCAACCAACTTTAGAAAACTAACTATTATATCTACTTAATCCATCTTTATGCAGAGCTACTACTCACATGTTTCCCTCTCAGGTTGTGTTTCTACTTCCTTGTTGTGACCTATAAATATTTTATATGTAGATACATTAGATACAATTTATATGAATGAATAATTCAATAAAATGAAATTGGGTGACATAAAGTAGTTGATAGTTTAAGAATGTAAATTAATTGACACAACAATTGATAAATTGTAAGATGTCACTAGAAATTCCAATGAATTATAGTGTAATACATCTTATTGTAATTGTAGGTTATTAATTTATATGCTCATTATTAGTCATACTCAATACTAGCATATACATAATATGTACTAATCAAGAACTATGACTATTAAGTGTTTAAATCATCTTAGTTATCTTTGTGAACTCACTTGGATTGTACCATCCAAGTGAAATCCAATAATGTATGAACTTACAATACAATTATGAAGGTAAACCTCTAGAACTTAAGAATACAAACTAAACCAACCTCAATTGGCATAAACGTTGTCATGTTTGTCCTACAGGTGGCTAGATAACATCCTTGACATGGTGGCCCTATGTCCATTGTACTTAAGAGTGGTACTTCTATGCTAAAAAGCCTCTAACTCTGTGTAATGTGGTTCCACTAGGATTCGTTTGTAGAATAAAGTAATTATAAAGTACTATGTTGAGATAAACCAGTAGTATTGATACCTAGAAAATTACTTTTTAACAATTAATATTTATAAGGAACATTGAGACTTTGGGTTCCCCGTACCATGTTGCCCTTCTATTCTACACCAATCAATCATATATTTCACTCTTCCTAATACAAACCTCTTAGTAAGAGTGCCACAATATTTAGGGAATTAAAAGGTACATATTACTCATAAATATTACTTGAATTTGAACTAAGTACTAACAAAATGAAATGACTCATTTCTTTGTCTTTTCTTATATCACATATTGAATTCATGTATAATCTCAGACTTAGGGTTTTTGTATCCTACGTGACTTTTTGTCATATATATACTTATAGATGTAGAAGCATTAACTTAGAAAATTAACATTTTTAGTTGATTACATACTGCCAAATTAGTCACAACACTCAAGTCAAATAAACATTATCTGAAATATCAGGATTATACACCGTCCAAACACCCAACAACCTTAGAATTTAAGACTTCTGGAAAAGTACCAAAGGAGATCAAATATCTACTAATTGGGATATATTATTTTTATCTTCATTTCACCATCAAATCATTATTTGATAAAGTTGTAAGCAATGTATGGATTGTCATTTCTTTTTCTGGTTTAGAACATTAAATCAAAGTTTACTATCATGTAGGTAGAAAATGAAGATAAATGAATGAATGAATGAACGACTGCAATTCTTGGCAACTGATAGAGATATCAAACTATACATTCACCTTCTATTTCATACATGAGATGAAATCTTAGGGAAAATCCCATCTTGATATGGAATTGATCATGTTCTTTCAAGAAAAAAGCCTTCTCACCAAGACTAAACTTCAAATTGCTCCTTCAGCCATCCTTGGAGAGAAACAAAAGAAAAGAAGGGAGAAGGATAACAAATAGATAATTAGATACCAAAATTAGTAGCTACAAGGCAAGAAATTGAAACTAAATCAATCTCTAACCTTACTTAAAACAAGGAATGAGGAATTGGGTTTGTTATTCCACTAATACATAAAGTATCTCCAAATCACTGTAGTGGTATAAATCTAGGTTTATGAATTTTTGGAAAAGGTGAAAATGATCTCTTCACTTGAGTTTTAACTAATAATCATCAAAACAATTGTAAAATACCATATTGACCTTAGTTCAATAGGTAGTTTTCTACAAACATAGAAGTAGACAGACTTCCTTGCAAGTATGTCCAACTTACAAGATCAAATTCGGCCATTCAATAAGCCAAAAGAGGTCCACCAAAGGCACAAGTCAAGTCTTAAGCATGTCTGACTTACTACCAATCCACTGACCTTCTATTGATACTGCATAAAATGAAAAAAGTCATCTACATTTTGATTTGAGAATTTCTAATTTTCAAGGTCGTCCAACCTTTTTTTAAATCAAGCTTGCCCTAAATCAATCGAATTCTTGATGTATCCTAGATTGTAACTTTTGATCTTATATGCTTGCATATATTTTCTATTCAACCCAATTTTAATATGTAAATATGTTTTTAGGGTGTCAGTTGTACTCTATTTTGAATCTAACAAGTTAGAATATTGATAACTTATCAATATTTAATTTAGTTCAAAATTTTGGGTTTACTTATTCTAACAATATTTAATTGTCAAATTCTTGATGAAATTTTCAAATTACTAAGATCTAAATCCTAGAATGTTGCACCATGGTTTATGTAAGTGTAATAAATAGGATTAACAGTTTCACTCAAAAATCAAATAATTTTTTAGTAAATTACTAATTCATGAAAGTTGTTCTAAAATAAGGCAATATAGCTCAAATATATTACTAAATTATAGTAGGATTTCCTTATCCAAAATTTACTTAAGGTGAATAAGATCCCCTCCTTATAATATATTATTCTTGAAATTTCAAAAGTGAAAGAGGTAACTATGATAGATCGTAGACTCTAACTCTGCCTCTTCTACCAATGACTAGTCCATAAAACATTTATTCAATTAAATGCACCACTCTCTAAGCTATAAATCATTCAATATAACATCCAAATAGATTCCTCAACCTAGGACACATCCTCTTATAGGTGAATGGATCCCTCATCATGAATTTTCTATATGCCTAGGCTTCATTTCTTATGAATATCTTCATAGACATATAGAAAACATCATGATTACTAGATAAATTAGATGGAAATTCTACTTTGTATGCAACTAGACCAATTTTTTCAAGAATAGGATATGGTCTCAGATACATAAATATGAAATTACCACATTTACCAAACGTTAAACACCTTTCTAGGGTGATAACCTTAGGTAAACCTCATCATTTAAACTGATTTGTAGTGGTTTATGTCATTGGCCTGTCTATCTAATATATATTGTCCTAAGTAGATTTAAGATATAGATTCATATTTTTTTTATCTTTTGGGTTGTCTCCTATATGGTATTAGGACCCAGATGTTTCTTGTATCCTACTTCATTCCACAAAATTTGATATATGCATCTCTTGACATAAATAGCTTGATAGGGGTTTGTGTGTAACTAGAGGGTTAAATGTTATTATAACACAACTTTATTGAGCTCTTGTGCTCATACCAACTAATACTAAATTTCAAAATGCAGGAGCTAATCATATCCTCAAGTGTTTGCATGGTCCTTTCTGAATAAAAATCTATTTTTGGGTGGAAAGTAGTGCCAATTCTCAATTTTGTACCGAAAACATCTTGAAAATGATTCAAATATATTAATTTGAATTTCTAATCCCTTTCTAAGAATTTCTTTTGAAGATACTAGTAGGTGGATATCATGTAATCTTATTTACTTCATAAATATGTGCACTAACTTGTCTATATTGTATGTGTCCTTAATAGGGTGAAAATGACAAGATTTGGCAAATTTATCTACAACCACCCAAATAGATTTACACTCATGTGTATTTCTAGGTAATCCCTTTACAATCTTATGGTAACATGAACCCACTTCAGTTTGGTATAGGTATGAATAATACCTTCCAACTTCTAATGTTCATCTTTAGCTTGCGAGAAAACAAAACATCAAGCAACATACTCAGTTAAATATTTCTTGAGTCCTGGACACCAAGAGAGTGCATCCTCCATAATCTAGTTATATAACTTACTATCATGTGAAGCACATATTATGTTTTTCTAATACACTAAAGCATTATTTGAATATCTAAACTCTATTCTCTTGTATTCAATGATATCATGAATGATCTTATCAAATCATTGTCAGTATGTTGAAGATCTTTATTAGATAATAGAAAATAGATCTTACTTGTATTTATAATCAATCCACCTTCAGATACACATAATTCTGGGTTAGTCACTCTCATCTTAACCTATATATATCTTACGGCACATTCCATGAAGAAGAGACTTATTGAAGATGAAGATCTCCTACTCAAAGAATCTTCTACTACATTGACCTTACTAGGATTTTAATCAATAGTGTAATTAGAATCTTTAATGGTTTTTACCTCTGAGGGATTGCTTAGGAGGAAGCCGTCGGGTCTAGGGTTTGAGTGCGATTGTAACCGTCGGGGACGACCGTCGTCCAAAAATCTCCGGCAGGGCACTCCGCCCTCCGGAGTCCACCTTCGTTGTTGTATTGGGGGTCTCGTTTGCAGGAGAGATGAGACCATCGCCTTTCTTGAGGCGGGTCACGAGGCAGAGCGTCCAGGAAAGTCGGGTGCAGGAGGCGGTCGCGGCCAGAAGAAAAGATTTTGGGGAGAGCTCTGTCAGCATGGAGGCGGTGATTCCGGATGTGGGGTGTATGTTCCAGACGCCGGCGTCCGAGAAGAGAGTGCCAACGAATCCGGAAGACACAAGCAGGGATCCTCAGGAGTCACAGGCGATCGAAGAGAACCATGGCCACCAGGTTACGGCGGAGGAACAGATGGACACATGCGTTGCGGCACCGGGTATCCAGGCGGAGGAAGTCAGGCAGGATCCCTCGAAGACAACAGGTCATATGGTTGACAGCAATGATCAGATCGGCGTGGAGGACAGGGAGGACGAAAGGACGTCGGGAGGGGGAGAGGTCATTGCGGCGAGGAGGAATCAACAGAAGCAAAAGGGAGGTAGAGTAAATAGGGTTTCCGACTTCGGGGTCCCTCATGATTCTTGTTACAAATGTCTGGGAAAAGGACATTGGCAATCGCAATGTAACCTTCAGAAGGTTTGCTATAATTGTAGGAAGCCGGGACATGTTGCGAGACGATGTACCGCGGCAAGAATACCTTTCCGTCAACAGTTCGTACCTGATGTCCGATCTGCTACAGAATTTCCTCCTCTTCCAGTGAATCGACAGACCAGAGGACATAACATGCATGTCCCAAAACGCATTTCGGTGGACTTGGGTCCGGATGATGACAATCGAAATAACAGACTGGTGATGCTTGAGAAGGCAGTGGAGGTGATATGGCCGGAGAGGATCAAGTGGGAGGACGTTTTTGAGTTGCTGAGCAGACAGTGGTCGACAGCGACGGATGTCTACAGATTTTCTTCAAGGAAGGCTATAGCTTTCTTCACGACCATGGAGGAGGCGAAGAGGGTGGTTCGAGAAGGGTTACCTGCTTTCCAGGAGGCGACGTTACAGCTGCGTAGCATGGTGGATGGAGAGGCACACTCAAAGAAGGAGTTTATGTGGTTCTGGGTTACTGACATGCCATTGGTGTGTCGAAGTGATGAGTCGTTTCAGAAGATTGTTGATCCGTTTGGTCGCCTTTTGCAAATTTCAGATTGGCAGAGGTCCGAGAATGATCTAGCAGGCATACTGGTGGAGGTGGAAGCTTTCAATGAAGACGTGCCACAGTACGTCTCATTGGGGTACGGTGACAGGAGGACTATCGTACAATTACACATGGTGGCCAGATGTGTGGTAGGGGATGATAAGTTTGTCAGAACTGAGGTTGGAGAGAGACTTCAGATACCTACATTAGCGTTCGGGAATCCTGGGAGTGTTGGACGATCTTTTATACCGCATGAAGAGATTCGGGACTCTGTATCTTTCGGTGCGGCAGGTGGTGCTGCACCTCCACCCCCTCCTCGGCACCCGACAGCAGTAGTGGTACGGGATCCGATGCACGTGGTACGTCGTGATGTCTCTCCTCCCAGAAGGATGATCGTGGATCACGAAGGTAGGCGTGGGCAGTTGATGAACAGAAGGCTTGAAGATTTCATCCGGTTTGATGGTGAGGAAGATAGAGAAGTAAGGAGAGAAGGAAGGTACCGACAGGGAAGAGATCACAGAGAACGGACGTCCCGCAGATCCTACAATGGGTGCAGGCGATCATCTAGGAGACACTCGGATGATGATAGGTATTGCTTTGATGACCTATCCGATGAAGAGGAAGGGTGGAGAAGTAGGCGCTAATTTTCAGCGCTGGAGGTGTTTGGTGTCTCGTTTGTTGTTAAGTATGAATTGTACATCTTTATTCTGGAATATCAGAGGGGCAGCTAACAACCCGACGCGGAGAGTGCTTGGGAGACTGTGTGGCAGATACAGGCCTGGTGTTGTTTGTTTATTTGAACCGTTCTTACATGCGGTACGGGCGGAGGAACTCCTTGACATTATCAAGCTTGATTGGGTGACGGACAACAATTGTAAAGACCCAAAAAAAAGTCTCTACTAAAAACATGATAAACAAAATCATCAAAAGTATGGCAGCGGAAGAATTAAATCTTGACATTATTCAAAAATGTATAAAGAGTACAATATAAAATTTCCCAAATGGGAGTACAACTTTATACAAGCAACTTCAAGGATCTAGGTAGAGGAAGACTTAGACTAATGCAACATTGTCTCCAAACTAATCAACTATACAACATAAAAGCAAGCATGATCACTCAAGCTATATATTTCATTCTTCTAATCCTATCCTTAGCTTTGGGTTCACCAAGCTTCCATGCGCACTCTGATTCCTATCCTGGATGGTTGGGGTCATCCAGCAAGAGAGAGATAAAAAGGTATGTGTTAATCAAAAGGAATAGGAAAAATAATGATAAAAAGCTTTGCAATATAAAAGATTCTCTACAATAAGAGATTTCAAAAGAAATGAGACCAATATATGAATATGAGAGAGAGAAACTGCCACATTTAAATATCAACAATTATCACATTTGCATGAATATAAATTATGACTCAACGTCCTATCAATGTAGGGTGAGGCACCTACCGGACCTCACCAATGGCAGGGGGACTAAAACCCCAGTGCCCAAAAAGTGGCAGGGGGAATAAAACCTCAGTGCCCTGTGGGTGGTTTGTACTCATGTACACTACATTGTCAATTGGCCAATAACTATATCATGCATAAACATTCACTTGGCAGCATAGTGAAAAGTATAATAAGATGCAACAAGCATTGGGAATAAAACCCAAATAAATAATCTCAATCATCATGCCATCATAGGCAACATCATTATACAAGAATTCCAACAAATAAAGGAGTCAACAAGGAACAACATTATTCAATGTTTCCAAATATCTCAAAAGGATGATCCACATAGTCAAATAACAAGATTAAGGAATTACATTCAAATGAGCCACAAGAACAACCACAGTATGTATAAGATTTCCAAGTATTTCAAAAGATGAGCAAACAATGGTATTAGTAGCATAAAATAAGTTAAGAGCCAATAAAAGCAATTAGAGGGAAAATGAGGCTAGCACAAGTATAATTGGTGGGGTTGGATAAAAGCCCAACTGAAAGATTAGGATTGTTTGCACATTATATATTCCACACATTCATCATAGATGTCACATACATAAAATAAGCCTCATATACAAAATAGGGTACACATACCTTAGATTTAAACATTACCATCATATCCACCAAACAGATAGCAAACCATCCATATATCCTAGTTATAAATATAACACATGTATTAATATATATAAAGACATAATGTATAGGAAAAACCCTAATTTTACAAAACTACGATTTAGAGCTCAAAACCAAGTCCAAACGATTACTCATAATCTCCTGATTAAGAAAACATATCTTATTATATAAAACAGAGTTAAAATGAATTAATTATGTATTTTAAAACAATTACATATTAAAAATGCTAATAAAAGCAAACTTCATAAAACCATTGAGAATCAGGTCTCAAAAACCACAAAAACAGGTTCTACATTAAAAATCCTTTCCATCGACTATTTATTCATATTTTTCTGACAAAGGATCGATTTACTATGAATTTAGTAAATCGGACCAATCAGAAATTAAGAAAACTATAGCGTGACAGTAATTAAATCAAAATGAAACTCGATGTAAATATTAGAGGAAAAGACCAAACTGCCCTTGCTCGTTAAATCAAACCAATTAAAGGTATGAGGGCAAATCGGTCATTTGCGCAAATCCATCGCTTTGCAAGCGAGAAACAAGAAGCGGGGTGAAAAGACGACAATACCCTTCCATAAAAACACTAGCGATTGAAGCAACGGGGGGACTCCAGGGTCATTTGACGACCTGGATTGTTTCCCTCGCAGCCATGGTCGCGAGCAAGCAGCTCCAGGGGACAGGCTCCCATGTCAACCTGGTGATTTGATGAGGTTCTGATCAGGGGACCATGTCGAGGAGCTTCCTCGATTCCAGGCGGAGGTGAAGGAGCAAAACAAAGAGAAGGTCGATGCAGCGGCTACTCAACCACCACGGAGATCCAGAGAAACAGGGGCCTCGTTTGGAGATCGAAACCCAAAAGGAAACATCGGAACCGGGAAACAAAGATCTGGAAAGACTTCGTGGATGGGTTGCGAGCCGAAACCAAGCCTCAACGAGTGCGGAGGTGGACCAGAACCCCAAAACGCTAGGCGCCGACCAAGGTCGATGGTGGCACTACGGCGGCCCTTTAGGACATGGCGATCGGGGGTGTCGCAAGGCGAAACAGGGAAATAGAATTAAAGGACGGGAGTCTAGGATTCTTACTACGCAAGCAATTGAGCCGGGTTGGCTTCAAGAGTCCAGGTGAGGTGGCCGTCGCCGGGGAAGGAGATCGAGTAGGACCGGGGGATCTAGGGCGAACGGGGAGAAATTGGAGGGAGAGGGGGTAAACTCGAGGCCTAAGGGTGCTCGACGACCCCTTAAATAGGTCGGAGGGGAACTCCAGTCGCCTCTGCGACATGGAGGTGGAGGGAGGCAGGTCATCGGGTTTGGGCGTTTCGCGAAAACGTCGAGATAGGCGATGAGTTAAGGTTCGTTTGAACCGGAGGTGTGAGGTGGAGCTAACGGTGAAGGAATTACACAAAACGGTGGGAGAACGAGGGAGAGAGACGATTGGGAATCTGTTGCCTGCAAAACGGCGCTGATCCTTGAAAGGGTTAGATGAAGGAGACGACTCCACAAGCGTTGGATTTAAGATGGACGGCTATGATCACATGTGTGTGACCGAGTTACAAGCTGTAACGCGTGACAGCTAAATTAAACGGAACTATAACGTTTCACATCAAATTAATAAAATAAACGTAATAACTATAGTAACACTATATTAAAAGCTAATAAAATGCATTAGAGAGGTCAAATCAACTCCAAACAACACCAAATTTGAACCATAGGCTCATAATAACATATAGAACGATGCTATATAGTTAAAATCTCGTTTAATGCATAACATGGCCATTAATAAATATATGGCTCATAAAAGAGTATAATAATATATTAAAATCAAGGAATTATATGAAAAGGCTATTAATAAGAAACATGTGAGCAAATTCGACATATAAAACATATTAGGGTATAAATACTCATTACTCCACAAAATAACATATTAATGTGAACTAAAATCATATTTTTAGGAGAGAGAAACAATAAAGGTTAATACACTCATATATGAATTCAAATACACATTATTAATAATATATTTATCCAAAAAGCTCCAAATAAATATAATCTGCTATATTATCCCATTAAAGACCAAATTACATAATTAACCCTAACTTATCTCCTAATGTGGGTTATTTGTGCAAACACCCCTCAATTATCATAAAAGAGGGTAAATAGTGATTTCAACCTCAGATTGTGCTCCAATTGCACAAGGTGTACAAGAATGATCCAAACGGATGTGAAATTTGTGGAAAAGGTCCAAATGGACTAAAAGGCAAAGAAAATCTCAAGAATGGGTAAATTGCAGGGAAGACCCTGAGATTCAGTATGTTACAGCACACCACCCCTTAAAGAGGATTTCGTCCCCGAAATCACAACAAGAGAAAAGAGAGGGTGAGTGTGTAACATCCCAACCATAAACAACTAGGTTATAACCCTTAATCTAGGGTACCACATAAATCTACATAAGTCAGGTGTTACTAAGGTTTCCACACAACCTATAGCCTTATATCAAACTCAACATAACCGACATCTTGATGCATAAACTCTATCATAAAAAGGCAGCATATCTATTATACTAACACTTGTGCCACATTTTATTACAAAACAATTATATCTCAACTATATATCAAGGGTATCTCCCTCATTAAGGGTTTTAAGCACAATTAGGGTTTACAAGGCCATTTATACTAAAACCATTCCTAACAACAATAATGTATTAGGTCAAAACCTAAATAACTCAACATTATAACCCAAAAACTACATCATGTGGGATTATGCCATATAATTTTATCCAACAAATTATTACCCTAATAACAGGTCTAAGGGTATAAGGCTTATCTCCAAGGAACATATTATCACAACATCTAACATGCTCATATCCATGTCATCACTAATCATATTATCTCACAATACTAATTACTATGAATTAACCTCACATTATATGAATCTAATTACTCATCATCTTATTACTGATTTGATCCATAAACCAATAAGATGATCAATGAGATATATATTAGTCAATAAGGTGCTATGCCTAACATGTGTGGATAATTAGGTCACAACTATGATTAAGGGATTATAATCCATTTACATGCATTAAGGTATATCATGTGATTACACCTGATGTCACTAATGTGTCAAGAAAGGCATGAAGGGTATATATGTACATATGTTGCCAAGGCTAGATGATTACATCCTAGGGTTTAGGTCAACATGACCCTAACATGATAAAGCATCCTTAGGGTGTATTCTACCATACACATTTTATCATTAGGGTGACCAAACCCAAGCTATGTGTATCCACATATGAAAAATTAATGATTAGGTGCATCAAGAGTATATTAGGGTTCAAGCATAAGGATTACATGACTTATCCATTAGTTATAAACAAACAAGATGAATTACAAACATATTAGGTTTATTAAACTCTAAACACATAAGCTCTCTATTCCCATATCTAGGGAGTTATGGTTACTTGATTTCAAGGCATTGAGGGATTCCAACCCCCTAAAGAGGATTTCGTCCTCGAAATCAACAACCCCAAAAACCTATCAAGGTACTAACACTACCTTTCCACTCAAAGGGTTGACTAAGTCAAACTATTTTAAGGGTATAAAGCCCAACATAAAAAGCCTTACTAAACTCTATCTTCTAAACTCAAGGTATAGCATAGGGTACACTAAACCCTAAACATAGGAAATCTAAGGCTCATATAAGATACTTAGGGATTACAAGATGATTTTTGTTTGAGAAAAGAAATCAAATCATCATATAAGGGTTTCTAGGGTTACTCAACAATAAGGCAATATGTCTAAAGGTAGACTATTTCGAGCTGTCTGTTTCAGATCAGGCCAGGCCAGGTCATATGAGCTCAGGAGTCCTCGTGACCAAGCTAGTGGGGCAGAGGAAAATATTGCCAGCCCCCAAGCTCTGACCCTTTCTAGACACCATCACTTTCAACTTCTTGCTCTAATAGTTACTCAATAGGCATTTCACCAAAAAGTTGACAAATTTTATTTCTAATAAGAAATTATTATGATCCTAAACCAAACATTCTTTATAGGTCAACTCTAAGGTGAAAAACTAGCTAAAGGGAAACTATATAAGATAAGGGTTCTATCTAGGAGACAATTTTGAACTAGTCAAGAATCCGACTACCTTGATGCTCTGATACCATGCTGTAAAGACCCAAAAAAAAAGTCTCTACTAAAAACATGATAAACAAAATCATCAAAAGTATGGCAGCGGAAGAATTAAATCTTGACATTATTCAAAAATGTATAAAGAGTACAATATAAAATTTCCCAAATGGGAGTACAACTTTATACAAGCAACTTCAAGGATCTAGGTAGAGGAAGACTTAGACTAATGCAACATTGTCTCCAAACTAATCAACTATACAACATAAAAGCAAGCATGATCACTCAAGCTATATATTTCATTCTTCTAATCCTATCCTTAGCTTTGGGTTCACCAAGCTTCCATGCGCACTCTGATTCCTATCCTGGATGGTTGGGGTCATCCAGCAAGAGAGAGATAAAAAGGTATGTGTTAATCAAAAGGAATAGGAAAAATAATGATAAAAAGCTTTGCAATATAAAAGATTCTCTACAATAAGAGATTTCAAAAGAAATGAGACCAATATATGAATATGAGAGAGAGAAACTGCCACATTTAAATATCAACAATTATCACATTTGCATGAATATAAATTATGACTCAACGTCCTATCAATGTAGGGTGAGGCACCTACCGGACCTCACCAATGGCAGGGGGACTAAAACCCCAGTGCCCAAAAAGTGGCAGGGGGAATAAAACCTCAGTGCCCTGTGGGTGGTTTGTACTCATGTACACTACATTGTCAATTGGCCAATAACTATATCATGCATAAACATTCACTTGGCAGCATAGTGAAAAGTATAATAAGATGCAACAAGCATTGGGAATAAAACCCAAATAAATAATCTCAATCATCATGCCATCATAGGCAACATCATTATACAAGAATTCCAACAAATAAAGGAGTCAACAAGGAACAACATTATTCAATGTTTCCAAATATCTCAAAAGGATGATCCACATAGTCAAATAACAAGATTAAGGAATTACATTCAAATGAGCCACAAGAACAACCACAGTATGTATAAGATTTCCAAGTATTTCAAAAGATGAGCAAACAATGGTATTAGTAGCATAAAATAAGTTAAGAGCCAATAAAAGCAATTAGAGGGAAAATGAGGCTAGCACAAGTATAATTGGTGGGGTTGGATAAAAGCCCAACTGAAAGATTAGGATTGTTTGCACATTATATATTCCACACATTCATCATAGATGTCACATACATAAAATAAGCCTCATATACAAAATAGGGTACACATACCTTAGATTTAAACATTACCATCATATCCACCAAACAGATAGCAAACCATCCATATATCCTAGTTATAAATATAACACATGTATTAATATATATAAAGACATAATGTATAGGAAAAACCCTAATTTTACAAAACTACGATTTAGAGCTCAAAACCAAGTCCAAACGATTACTCATAATCTCCTGATTAAGAAAACATATCTTATTATATAAAACAGAGTTAAAATGAATTAATTATGTATTTTAAAACAATTACATATTAAAAATGCTAATAAAAGCAAACTTCATAAAACCATTGAGAATCAGGTCTCAAAAACCACAAAAACAGATTCTACATTAAAAATCCTTTCCATCGACTATTTATTCATATTTTTCTGACAAAGGATCGATTTACTATGAATTTAGTAAATCGGACCAATCAGAAATTAAGAAAACTATAGCGTGACAGTAATTAAATCAAAATGAAACTCGATGTAAATATTAGAGGAAAAGACCAAACTGCCCTTGCTCGTTAAATCAAACCAATTAAAGGTATGAGGGCAAATCGGTCATTTGCGCAAATCCATCGCTTTGCAAGCGAGAAACAAGAAGCGGGGTGAAAAGACGACAATACCCTTCCATAAAAACACTAGCGATTGAAGCAGCGGGGGGACTCCAGGGTCATTTGACGACCTGGATTGTTTCCCTCGCAGCCATGGTCGCGAGCAAGCAGCTCCAGGGGACAGGCTCCCATGTCAACCTGGTGATTTGATGAGGTTCTGATCAGGGGACCATGTCGAGGAGCTTCCTCGATTCCAGGCGGAGGTGAAGGAGCAAAACAAAGAGAAGGTCGATGCAGCGGCTACTCAACCACCACGGAGATCCAGAGAAACAGGGGCCTCGTTTGGAGATCGAAACCCAAAAGGAAACATCGGAACCGGGAAACAAAGATCTGGAAAGACTTCGTGGATGGGTTGCGAGCCGAAACCAAGCCTCAACGAGTGCGGAGGTGGACCAGAACCCCAAAACGCTAGGCGCCGACCAAGGTCGATGGTGGCACTACGGCGGCCCTTTAGGACATGGCGATCGGGGGTGTCGCAAGGCGAAACAGGGAAATAGAATTAAAGGACGGGAGTCTAGGATTCTTACTACGCAAGCAATTGAGCCGGGTTGGCTTCAAGAGTCCAGGTGAGGTGGCCGTCGTCGGGGAAGGAGATCGAGTAGGACCGGGGGATCTAGGGCGAACGGGGAGAAATTGGAGGGAGAGGGGGTAAACTCGAGGCCTAAGGGTGCTCGACGACCCCTTAAATAGGTCGGAGGGGAACTCCAGTCGCCTCTGCGACACGGAGGTGGAGGGAGGCAGGTCATCGGGTTTGGGCGTTTCGTGAAAACGTCGAGATAGGCGATGAGTTAAGGTTCGTTTGAACCGGAGGTGTGAGGTGGAGCTAACGGTGAAGGAATTACACAAAACGGTGGGAGAACGAGGGAGAGAGACGATTGGGAATCTGTTGCCTGCAAAACGGCGCTGATCCTTGAAAGGGTTAGATGAAGGAGACGACTCCACAAGCGTTGGATTTAAGATGGACGGCTATGATCGCATGTGTGTGACCGAGTTACAAGCTGTAACGCGTGACAGCTAAATTAAACGGAACTATAACGTTTCACATCAAATTAATGAAATAAACGTAATAACTATAGTAACACTATATTAAAAGCTAATAAAATGCATTAGAGAGGTCAAATCAACTCCAAACAACACCAAATTTGAACCATAGGCTCATAATAACATATAGAACGATGCTATATAGTTAAAATCTCGTTTAATGCATAACATGGCCATTAATAAATATATGGCTCATAAAAGAGTATAATAATATATTAAAATCAAGGAATTATATGAAAAGGCTATTAATAAGAAACATGTGAGCAAATTCGACATATAAAACATATTAGGGTATAAATACTCATTACTCCACAAAATAACATATTAATGTGAACTAAAATCATATTTTTAGGAGAGAGAAACAATAAAGGTTAATACACTCATATATGAATTCAAATACACATTATTAATAATATATTTATCCAAAAAGCTCCAAATAAATATAATCTGCTATATTATCCCATTAAAGACCAAATTACATAATTAACCCTAACTTATCTCCTAATGTGGGTTATTTGTGCAAACACCCCTCAATTATCATAAAAGAGGGTAAATAGTGATTTCAACCTCAGATTGTGCTCCAATTGCACAAGGTGTACAAGAATGATCCAAACGGATGTGAAATTTGTGGAAAAGGTCCAAATGGACTAAAAGGCAAAGAAAAGCTCAAGAATGGGTAAATTGCAGGGAAGACCCTGAGATTCAGTATGTTACAACAATGATGAAGAAGGTAAAGTGTGGTTTTTTGTTGACATTCAGTTGAGGCCGAGTATGGTTAGTAAAAGCCGACAGCAGATTACTGTGAAGTTAGAAGAGGCAGATGGGACGACTTCTTTTATCACTGCGGTATATGCTTCTTGTGGCAGGCTGGACAGGAGAAATCTTTGGGCTGATTTAGTTGCTTTGGCGGGGATTATTGCTGATGAGAGATGGATGATTGCGGGTGATTTCAATGTTATTAGATGTATGCAGGAGAGACGTGGTGGGACGGATCCACCATATCAAGATATGTTTGAGTTCAACGCCATGATTGAAGACACTCATGTTAGAGAGATCCCCTACGACGGCAGCAGGTTCACCTGGGTCAATAAGCAGATTCTTACCCCGATGCTTTGGGAGAGGCTTGACAGAATTCTGATTAATGGGAGATGGAGTACGGATAGACCTACGACTAGATCGATTCACCTTACAAGATCTAGAGTTTCAGATCACTGTCCGGTCGTCTGTGTACCGGGTGATCAGGTTCGGGAGAGCAGGAAGAAACACTTTGCTTTTAGTGCAGCATGGTTAGAGGTGGAGGGCTGTATGGAGACTATTGAGAGGGCGTGGTCGGAAGAAGTGGATGGGCATCCATCGTACGTGCTTTTCAAAAAACTCAAGGCGGTCAGAAATGCTCTACGTGTATGGAGCAAGGAGTCTGTTGGTAACATTAGACAGAGAATTACAGATCTTGAAGATGTGGTGGCGGTCACACAGATTGCTTTTGATGAGAATCCGACTGTGACTAATGATAACAACCTTAGAGTGGCGGAGATGGAACTTGATAATCTGCTGAGGATGGAGGAGGCGGTTTGGAGGGAGAAGGCGAGAATTAATTGGCTTGAAGAAGGAGAGAGTAACACACAGTTCTATCATGCGGTGGTCAAAAGTCGGAGCAGGCAAAGAAAGATACGATCGGTGATAGGGACGGAGGGGAGTATGGTAACAGAGCCGGGCGCCATAGCGGTAGAGGCAGCTAGTTTCTACAGCGGTCTGTTTAATGAGCAGCCGGTTATAGACCATGTCATTTTGGAGGACTTCATGAAGCTAATTCCTAGTATCATTTCGGCAGATGATAGTTGTGCCATTACAACCCTTCCTGATGAAGAAGAAGTTCTTTCATCCATGAGAGATATGGATTTCGGATCGGCTCCGGGTCCAGATGGTTTCACGCTTCCTTTCTTTTCTGCGACATGGAACATTATAAGTGTGGTTTTTATGCAGATGGCTCATGCGTTTTTCAGAGGGCAGTTTTGTCATAGAGGCCTTTTTTGTGCTAGATTGTTGTTGATTCCGAAGATTGACCATCCGACTGTCCTTGGGAAAGATTTTAGGCCGATTTCGATTGAGAATATGGCCTTACGCATCCTTGCCAGAGTTGTGAGTAATAGGATGGGACCACTTATGAAGAAGATTATTTCGAAGAATCAAGGAGCCTTCATTAAAGGTAATGACATCACTCATCATATCCGTCTTGCTAGAGAAGTGATGCATGATATCAATCATAGTGCCGGATCTCCAAATGTTGTGGTGAAATACGATATGTCAAGGGCATATGACAGGGTGGATTGGAATGTTCTCAGGGGCTGTCTTGCGGCGTTTGGTTTTCTGGATGATGCTATTGAGTTATTTTTGAGTTTCTTTGTGCATACATGGGCGTCGGTTCACATAGGGGATGAGACGGCAGGGTTCTTTCCGATTTCCAGGGGTCTGAAACAAGGAAATGCAATATCTCCGTTCCTTTTCATCATTTTTGAAGAACTTATTTGTAGAAGGGTGGATCTTTTGACGCAGGAGGCTGCTATCCGAAGGTTTCTAACGAGAGGCCAGGCGTTGGCGCCCACGATGTTGTTATATGCGGATGATGTAGTGTTGTTCTTCAATGGGAATTCTGATTCAATCTCGGCGGTTAAACAGGTGTTTGAAGATTACGAGAAGGCGTCGGGTCAGATGATTAATAGAGACAAATCGATGTGTGTGATAGGGAATGTTGACAGTGATACGGAGGCGACCATTGCGACGAGGTTGGGAGTTGGAGCTGCTTCTCAGTCATTCATTTATCTGGGGGTGCCGATATCCAAAGGAAGAACAAAGCTACATGACTATGATTTTCTGATTGAGAAGGTGAACAAGAAGGTGGCATCCTGGAAGACGAGACTCTTGTCCTTTGCAGGGAGGAGACTTCTGATCGCACATGTTCTGTCAGCAATATCGGTATACACGGCGGCTGCGCTTGGCATTCCGGCAGGGATCGTTGACAGAATCGAGAAAAAATTCTCTGACTTCTTATGGGCCGATCGGACAGATCATCACAGGAAGGCATGGATTGGTTGGAACAGCATTGCCTCACCTCAGTTAGAAGGTGGCCTCGGGATTACATCTTTAAAAATGGTGAATGATTCCTTTGTGGCGAAAGCTTGTTGGGAGGTGCTGCAAGGGGAGTCACTTTGGGCCTGCTTTTGTAGAGATAAATATGCAAACCTGACACGAGGAAGATCAGGCGCCTATCCTGGTTTTCTCAGAATTAGTAGCACCCCTTCACCTTTCTGGAAGAGAGTTTGGGATATGTTCCCCAAGGTGTTCCCTCTGTGTAGATGGATGATTGGAAAGGGTGATATTTCTTTCTGGGATGCGAGATGGTGTGATGAGAGGCTTAGGGACTATGCCGTCTTTGCTAGTGACAGGAGATATCCGATCATGGTCAGTGATCTATGGCAGGATGATAACGGATGGGACTGGGAATCCATTTATCAGTTGGTTGGTGATGAAGGGACTTATTTAATTGCTAGATCGGGCTGCTGGGTTTCTGATGACAATGATGAGCTAGTATGGAGCTTGGAGCAAGATGGACGCTTCACCATGAGATCGGCAAAGAAGTTCTTATGGACGCCCCATCCTCAGGGTCCTTTGAACTTAGGTAGATTGTGGAAGCTTGACATGCCTAGAGCTATATCGACAGTCTGGAAGATGATTAGACAGGCGCTCCCTACTGATGATAATGTGAAGTATAGATGCTGCATTCCGATGGCATCACGTTGTGATTGCTGTGATGTTCCAAAGGAGGAGGAGATGATCCACCTCTTCTTTCAAGGACAGGTGGCGTCCTTCTTTTGGATAAGGTTCTCGGAGTTGACTGGCAAGGAGGTGCCGACGGATACTGAGACCTTGTTACAGACCTGTTTGTTGGGTTTGTCTAAAAACCTTTTGGACTGGTTAACTGGAAGAGTTGCCACGGCTGTCCCGCTCAGTATATGGAGGATCAGGTGCGCAGCCAGGTTTGAAGGCAGGGATAGATTGTGCGAGAAGGAATGGAAGAAGATCGTGGATGGGATGAATAACAAGCTGCTGAAAACATCATTCCGTTTGATGAGTGGTTCGGATATATATGGAAGGATGGCTGCGGGGGGGGCTTCGAGAGCCTAAGACGAGATTGAGGGAGATTAAGTTGATGAGATGGATGAGACCTGATGTTTACAATCTCAAGCTGAACGTTACTTTAGGCAGGAACAAGTGTGAGGACGGTAGCTATAGAAGATGGGGGGCTGGTTTGGTCAGAAATCACAATGCTGAAGTGTGCATGATGTTCTTTGCATGGCTCACACACCCAGACTTCACGATGGCGTTTCTACAGGCTTGCGTGATTGGAATGAAGATTGCCAGAGATCAGTTGTTGCAGATTTCGTGTATAGAGGTTGATGACAAAGGAGTCCATGATATCCTGTGGCGTGATGAGGAGGGTCCTTGGCGGACTAGGAAGGTGGTGAAGGAGATTAGAAAGGAGTTGAGGGATCAGAACATAATGGGATCTCTTGTTCACAAGATGGTGAACTCTATCCCTAGACAGTTTGGTAGATGGGGTACACGTTCAGATGATTTTGTTATTACTACGGATGTTCAAAATATTCCTAGTAGGATACGTGGGATGATAGTTCTCGAAAAGAGAGGTGTTCCTTATGTATTCTCACAAAGGAATGGGTGAAGGAGTTTGTTTTTTCAGTTTGTATGGTTTGTTCTTGACGGGGATGACACCTGCGTTTTATAAGCAGGAGATGTATGCTTGATTGATTAGCCTACGCGAGGGGGGTGGGATGAATAAAAATTCCCCCTGTCTTAACCAAAAAAAAAAAATTAGAATCTTTAATCAAATCTAACCATCTACTAAACCTGAGTTTGAGTTATGTTTGGGTGAGGATTTAATTTAATCTCTGGTGGTCCATAAATACCTAGCATGACTCTCCATGAAGGTAATGATATCATGTCTTCAAGCTTGTACAATTGCTAGCTTTTGATCATATACATGATAGTTATATTCATTCTTCTTGAGATATCAAGATACATAGGGAATAACCTTGACATTATACATAAGTACATGTCCTTAATGTCTTCTAGAACAATCATAGTATAGGACATATACCTTCACTCTCAGGCAGAAGTAGAATTTGTGTCATGGTCAAACTCTACCTCAATATCTAAAAACTTCTCCCACAATCCTCTGACCAAACAAAGGACATATCCTTCCTTTTAAGCATGTAAAGGGTACCACTAACTCACTGAAGTTACTTATGAACCTCATGTAGTATCTAGTTGACCCTAAAAAACTTCTAATCTTAGTAGGAGTCATAGAATACTCCCATTGAAGAACATATGAAACTTTCTTAGTGTGATGCAATCAATTTTTAACCATTTTATGAAATAAAATTTATTGATGTTTACATTTAGAAATTGAGATTTTGTAACTTTATTGAAGCTATAGACCTGATTTTATAATAAGTTAAAATGAAAACTTTTGGGTCAAAATGAAAACCTTGATCTATATATTTTCTAAGAGTTACAATTTTACATTTTAATGATTAATTTTTATTTCACAAAAATACAACAACATGAAATAATAGTCTCTTATAGATTAGGATTTCATAATTGAGATTTGGCTAAACCCTAGGGAATTGTATTATGAAGGTATGAGCAAATTTTCATCAAGTTTGGATAAGCCTAGCCCTCCTACAACTTGTAAAAGATCAAACCTAAAGATAGAGCTTCCAATTGAGGATATTACATTGATTAGGATATATGGCCTAAGTAAGACCTAGGTTTTATCCTATTTTATCACAATATTTTCCATGTTTGACATTCTGTTGAAAGAGATACATGACAATATTTCTCACTCTTGAATGATAATCATATGATAGGTAATCCATATTCTACCTTGTGCATTTCATGGCCATGTCAACATTGTAAAATAGGTCTGGGAATCTCCCACTCATTACCACCCTGAAGGAAACTAACCCAATCTCTAACTTAATGAATGTATGGTGGCTCCAAAGAACCAACACTTAGTGGTATAAGACCATAATGATCGTGTGACCAACCTCAATGCATGAAGGCCCTACCACATAAATATGAAACCATTTTGGGGGTTCTCCAACTATTGTTCAACTTATCTATTAAACTATCCTAAAAGATTTACCGACACCCTTTCAACTCCCTCCACTTTCCATGAAATAAAGCCAAAATCACCTCATCCAACCTTTTTCTTTTTCATTTGTCACCTCACTAAAAGACAACTATATCTTTGTGGTTCCTCGAGGAAGTTCATGTTCACCATAATCATAGTGTATTTCTACCTAAATGCTAACCTAGAATCTTCTTCAAAAAACTCCTTGCCCATGTGGTAGAAAATCTCTATTGGGATCTACATGATATCATATTACCACCTAGTTTCGCGAAGACCTTGATAAGATGAACCATATCTCAATCCTCAATATAACTATCATAGTAACTAGAGTCACAATGAGGAAATTTTATTGGTTAAAAACTAGGTTGAAAGGAGACATGTCTAGATAGTTGGGTTCTAGTTGGACCACTCTAAATATTCCATGTTATCAACCCACAATTCCTCCTCTAAGGGAGTTTACATTCTATCATTTTAAATTGTTAGTAATAATCCAGGCTTAGATTGATTGTAGAATATTGTAAGAATATGAGAAAAACATCAACGAATATATCATATTCATCCAAATTATTAAAAATAATGCATAGATGTCTATCAAACTGTAGTTCATTGACAAATTTTAAGATCATAATAAACATTTTTATTGAAGTTGGGAGACATTCCACTTATCCTATTCTCCTCATCCAGGGTTCACTAAATGTAGTTGTTATAGTTGAATGATTATAACTATTACTATGCAAATTCACTAATGCTTATTCAAATGATGGTGGGCCAGATTATGCATATAACCAAAATAAAGTGGTTTGAGATTTTTTTTGCAAGCTTGTCTACATTACAGTAGGGTTGATGACTATTATTCTTGGTATGAACTCAAATTGTGATCAATAAATGTACATAATTTTTATTCTAGTACGCAAGAATCCATATGTCAATCCAACACAATTTGGGAGTGAAATTCAATATATACTCTTCTGCAACCTTACTTCCGTGCTTCTTTGAGTGCTAGTGCAATTACAGTTACCTTTTCATGTATTAGTACTGAAATAATTTCTCATGTGGTAAAACTCACAATTAGACATGAGTCACCAATGATACTATCCTTGATGTATTATTGTTCCTAATTTTTAAAATAAGGATCTAACTGGGGACTAAACAATTATGAATGACTTAGTGTACACATGTTCTCATGTTACCCAAAATTTTAAGTCATTCATTTGGATGTTCATAGGACATTATTATATTTTAGAATTATCTCTTGTGAAAAAGACATAATAAATGGAACTACCTTCATTAATATTTAAATCATGTATAAAGTATTTCACTACAATCATCGAATGGCGTAGTCTCAGGGCATACACACCAACATCTTCCCATAGTCATCAACCATTATGGAAATTCCCATCTCCAACTTTAGACACATGATTGTTTAAAAATCACAAATGAATTCTTAATTTCAATAAGGATTTGCATGCCTAGCCTTATAAATTAATCTTTATTAAGTACCTTCCAGACAAAAAAAACATTATAGGGATTTACCTAGTACTATACACAATCAGACGAGATAGGTAGTTTCATAACCTAATGTTGATCTCAAATCTCAATCCTTCAGAATTCAACTTAGGGTTCTACTTATCATTAGTTACTCAATTGAGGTTTCCTTTAATATTTATCCAATATTCAAAATGAATATTAGATATTTTCATCTAATAAACACATACTAATTAAGTCATGTAGTATATGGTCAATATTTCATCATTATAATGACATTACCATTTGTCCAAGTCCAAATTTGGTTGATCACCTAAGTGGCTCTAGAATATTAGAGGTAAGATGAATATAATTGTTGATTAAATATGTGAAAGATGTATTTACAAGAGCGAGAGTCTGAGTGGTAGGTGTATTTGAAAGACTAAACCATATGAAGTGTGTTGGTATGTATGCACAGAGAGCCAATCATATGATGACTGGATGGCATGTTCTAATTGATTTGATAAATATCAAAGGCAAGCTTCCAATTTATTCTATCTCAATCGATTATGAGATAAATGATGGAGCAGAATGAATATATAAAGAATGACAATAATAAATGATGTATGTCTTCAGGTTAAGGACCTAGACAATGAGATCATATATATGCTAAGAGTATGTACATTCTTGTTATGTCCCTAGTCAGATGCCATTGTGGAAGGTTAATAGACAACAATGACACATAAAGACTAGAGTGTGTGTTGGTTGATGAAAGTGTCTCATTAGTCATGATATATGATATTAAACCAAGTACACAGATACATGTTGGAGAACAGTGTATCGGACAGACCCACCATGAGAGTGACACATAAAACCATGACATGGTAGTTAGAATCATCTCTCATAGTGATGGTGATGATTGTGATTCTTAGACCTGAAATCACTGCACTCGTCGAATGTGATTGGGTACACTTTGACATCATAAAATGCAGTCCTGAAACATGGGTTGTTATAATGGTGATGATTGGGTGTCTTTGACGCATGAGATAGACTGTGAGTGACATATATGAGATTTGTCCCTCCTAAGGGAGTATGATGTCCAAACCACTTGATAAGAGAGACTGAGAAAGGCATGTGCATGCACATGTGAATTAATATATGATATTGATGTCACACATATCTCAGACAGTCTAATCTAGTTCAAGAAACATGAATGAGCATTGAAAGGATAACAACTCCATGCCTTGAGTTCATTCAGGATATCAGAGACAAAGAAATTATACATTCACTGGAACACCAATCATAAACTGTAGGATTGAAAGTTGTTCTCCAACTTTCCTTTTCACTTGGGTAGCACTGATGTGCGACTAGGCCGCTCTTTGCTTGCGATGTCATAAGCTAGTTATGGACATGCACTTCCAATGTGAAATGGGACCTATAGGGTCATACACAAAGGATTAACCTGGAAGAGGAGTTTATGCATGAATGATGTTTGGATTGATTACTAAAGTGTTTAGGTACTCAATCAAACATTCAACCAATATACTTGACTCAAAATCAACAAGTTCAAGTGTTTAACCAACTAATTAGAGTGTCAGATTGATTAAGAACTGAATTGACTGTGTTTTGCACAATCTGGACCACCAACCGACAAGTTAACTGGGTGAACCGGTCGGCTCATGGTCAGTGAGATGACCAATTCACTCTAGTGAATCGATCGGTTCACTTGGACCAAATGAGCAGTGTTGGGTTTTCCCGATTTGTTATAAAAGTATTATGTTTCACTTGTTCAATTTGATTGGGACAAGAATTAATATCTGTATTAATTAGAAATGAATGAGGAAAGTCAATTGCAGGTAGGTCTGGGAAATGAAATGACCAATTCACTGAGTGAATCTATCGGATCACACTCCCAACTGACTGATTCACTAGTGAATCGATCGACACTCCTTTCCAAACGACCGATTCAGTTATGAAATGATCAGTTCGCCTTCCGCAATACAAATTGTTCATGGAAATTCCAAAACCTTCTACCCCCTCACAGACTGGGAACCCTTACCCTACCCTCTACTATAAATAGAGGGGTACAGGGGGCCTTCTCTAGAGACACAATTTAGAACATCAGTTTCTCTATAAAGTTGTTGTCCTCTCTGGTTGTGGTAACCAAGAGAGCCCAAACAAGTTCTACCCATCTAGGGAGGAACAATGAGGGAAAGACAATTGCAGAAAAGCAATTGGTGGTGGGAGAGTGTGTCGGTGACTAGTACGTCGACAGAAGGGTACAACTCCTTCTAGTTTGTACTTTAAGTTGACTAGAGTTCCCGATAGTCCGTGTGGACTATCTATAGAGGCGGGAGATTTCTGACACTCAGGAGGACGAAAATCAACCGCAGTCTGGGTCAAGACCAGGAGCTGCACAGATATCGTGGAAGATAGGTGGTTGAAGATTGCACTTGCTGCAAGGTATAGTCGTTGACCAAGCCTCAGGAGCAGGTATAACTCGCTAAAACCATCCTTCCCATTACATAGATATTGATGTGATTTGTTGGTTATGGGTTTATGGTCAAGTAAAATTTTGTTTCCGTTGCCTACTCTGACCATGTAAAACCCAACAGTGGTATCAGAGCCATGCCAATACTCTATATTTTGGGATAATTGATATGATCAGATTTTGGTTTTGCCATATTTTCTTTATTACATACAATGCAAATATTTAAATGACTAATGTGAATATCTGATAAATACCACATGCTCCCAAAAAATATATATACATATATGATATGGTATATATACAATTGATATGCGTCTCCCTAAAACAATTTTGATGGTAGATGTGTAGCATGGTTATGGCCTATAAACCCTATGTGCATGTGTGTGGTTGGTTATGGTTGTTTGCATCTCAATCTGTGCACTAAGCCCTCTTCTTCTATTCTGAATGTAACTCGAGATAACTCGAGATTCTCTTCTACCTTTACTCCCCTCGAATGTAACTCAAGGTTTCATAAAGATTATGTAAAATAATATTAGCTTATTTTCTTGATTATGACGAAGACTGAAGATGATTACTTGATGGACCAAGACGACCGACTGAGGAGCAGTTGGAGGATCGACAAGAAGTCCTAACGACTGGACGAGCCGACCATCTAGAGGAGCCAGAAAACCGGATGGAGGAGACCAACCGACCATCCAAGAAGTGAGTCGACCGGTTCAAAGGTTGAACCAGTCAAACCAAATTGGCAAGTACAGATCTTCATCAATAATAGGTTTCATGTGAGGTAGACCTTAGATGACTGTAGTTCCATGTAGCTCCAAGGAACTACAATAGTATGGCCATAATCATCACTTTATCATTATTGCATGTTTTTGTTTGTGGGATATAGCATGTATATGATACATACTATAGATGTGGAGATTGGACACATATATGCATATATATAAGCATATTAAAATCCCTCAAATATAAATGTTCAGTCTTAGATGCTTTACATAAGTAGCACATATGAAAAGATTGATTGACAAGCGTGGGCATCCAAAGGGTGGTGTGTTGTCTATCTCATGAAAGTGGGATGGTAGTTGTGTGGGCCAACCAAGCGGGGTGCACTCCTATTGTGTTGGCTTTTGGGTCAGGATTAACTAAGTGGTTTTAATGAGATTAATCACTTAGAGGCATGCAGGTGACTATGGCAAAGTGTTGTGCATATCATCTATCCAAGAATTACATATGATACAATTGGTAAATGTTACCTACCTTAATAATTGATTATGGATGTTGGCGTTGGCCAAGTAATAACTCAATTGTTTTAGATCTTGTCTCACTAGAAGGTTGTACGCTGCAATCTTTCAAATTGATACATGAGGGTTATCAATTTGATCAAAATAGTGGGAGAAATAATTAATTAAAGACCTAATTAAATATCACCAATTTCAGATCAAATCAAATCAAAAGAGTTTTGGACTAAAATTGTAAATTTCCTTTTTGTAGAATAAATAGCTACCAACAACAATCACTTTTCATTGCGATCGGTCCTTGAGAAGGACAAGCTAAATGGGAACAACTTCCATAATTGTTTTAGGACGTTGAGAATTGTTCTCACTCAAGAGCGAAAGTTCTATGTCCTAGATACACCAGAGCCAGATGAACCCATTCCCACCGCACCAAAGGCTGAAAGGGATGCTTACAAGAAGCATACTGAGGATGTCATTGATGTGAAGTTCTTGATGTTGTGCTCAATGAACTATGAGTTGCAGAGACAATATGAGAACATGGATGTCATTAAGATGGTTCAACATCTCAAGAACATGTATCAAGACTAGGCACGATAAGAGAGATATAATGTTTCCAAGGCATTGTTCAAGTGCGTCATAGTAGAAGGAGATCTAGTAGGCCCTCACACACTCAAGATAATTAGGTATGTGGAGAACCTAACTCGACTATGATTCCCTCTGAGCCAAGAGTTGGCTACTGATGTGATACAGCAATCGTTACTAGAATTCTACATTTAGTTTGTGATGAACAACAACATGAACAACTTTGACAGGCCACTGACAGAGTTGTTGGGCATGTTGAGGATAGCCGAGGCACAAATGAAGAAAGACAAACCCAAATATGTGATGATGATTAGTAGAAAGAAGGGAAAGTCTAAAGGTAAGGGAAAGGGCAAAGCAAATAAAGGTTATGATGCTAGTCAGCATCCCAAGTCATCTTCAACTCTCAAAGCCAAGAGAGGGGTGAACAAGGAAGGCAAATGTCACCATTGTCATGAGCCAGGACATTGGAAGAGAAATTGCCCTCTCTACATAGATGAACTAAAGAAGAAGGAGGGGATGGAAGTCTCCACCTCTGGTATTATGAAATAAACTTAAAATGCTTCTTTATCTTAGGTATATGATACCAAGATATAGATCTGACATATATGATGTGCATGATCTGAAAAGAAGTGATGGCCTTTATGAAAGGACCAAGAAGGAACACTCATCAAGATTGGAACAAGTGTTGCTGCCATAGATAGTAGTACCTTTTAGTTTATTTTAGCCCAAAAGGCATGTAATAGAGTTATAAACTGCTATTTCATTTTGCCAATAAATAGAAACATTTTTTTATTTCTGCATCTTGTAATGACAAGGATGTCTATCAATAAAATTCATGTTTTAATTTCAAAGATATGATCTTTATGGCAATGTCGTATTTATCTGGTGGTACTTGGTATGCATGAGATAAAATAATAATACCTAAAAGTTATTGATGACTCAAATAATAAATTAACATTATCACCTAAACAAATGAATGAGAAATTCATCTCTAGGTTCCATGTTGATGGATAAACTAGACTCTCTTGGTTAATGAACCATTAAGAGATATGAATGTCTTGTTTATTGGGCATGATAACAAGTCAATCTTCACTAGATGTAGTGGGAGAATGACTATTCTATTAGGTATAATACATATTGATGTATATACATACCTATTGGAATAAATGTAAATACTTCATATATGGTATTTAATGAAATACCAATATGAATATCTTGAAATGTTTAAAAATATCATAAATGAAGAACAAAATTGGTAAATGTATTAATTCTTTGATATGATCAATGAATGAGATACTTAAACCAAATGTTTGAAGACCTTATGAGTAAGTATGATAGTGTATCATAGAAGGAATCATACTCTAAATAGTAAGAGCATGATCATCAAGCAAATAACTAATCTTCTAGAATTCTTATAAAGAACATGCTTTACACTAAATAAATATACAAAAGGAGATTAAGAATCAGAAGTGTTGTGGAATCTCAAATTCCTTATGTAACATATACACCTCATATATATAGTAGAAAACACCTTGAGCTTGATGGATAATGATCTCCTACAAACTCAAAGGTGATGAATCGGTCATATGATGATGAGCCAACAATCTATCTAGATGATGTTGAGGAACCAAATTTTGAGTTATGGATTGAAGCCATAAGATCCAAAATGACTTCCATGTGAACCAAAAAAGGTATGACCTTAATGGTAGAACTTATAGGGATGAAACCCACAAGTGCAATTGGGTCTTAAGAGTTAAGACTGACATGGATGACACTTGAAGAATCGATTGGTTGAGATAAATTCAAGTAAGTTCAAGGTGTTGAACCTGATGGTTTTATTTAATCAATTGCAGTGGCTATAGGCCATAAAGGATCATGCTTGATAATGGAACTTGAAGACTATGAAATTTGGCATATGGATATTAAAACCACATTCCTAGAAGGAATAACATGAGGCTGCGTCCGTGACACAACCTGAATGGTTTTATAATTCTATTAATGCAAATGCAGTCTATAAGTTATAAGAGATTAATCAATATGATTGATTAAATACATGCACCTAAGAACTGGACTCTTTACTATGATTATATAGTCAAAAGGTTTGACTAATATATCAAAATAAAGAAGGGATTTGTGATTACAAAGATTTAGTGGGAGCATATTCATATTCCACATGATGATGATGAATAAAATGAAACTAGTGTGGAAATACCTTATTTAAAGGAATAGAGAGAAATGTCCTATATGATAGGAATAGAGACCTATAGAGATAGTTCTCGAAAGTCTCTTGGCTTGATAAAGAGAGAGCATACCTTGGCAGTCTATGCTGAAGCGTTTAGTATGTAGAGATTCAGTGGGAGAAAACTTGTCCATATTACATCGAGTTAGTCTCTCAGATGCCTAATGTCCCAAATTCTTAAGAAGAATCGGAAATATAGATAGATGCCTTATGCATTCACAATTGGATCTATTACATATGTAATCATCCCATTGTCTTGTATGTATCGAATATGACAAGAATATATATATATATAAATATATATAAATATATATATATATATATATATATATATGCATTCATCATCTTGTATGTATTGGACATGACAATATGATATACTCATCCAGTTATCTTGTATGTATTGGACATGATGAGTGGATGTCTATCTACTTCCAGTGAGAGTCATTGGAATACCATAAAGAACCTATTTAAGTACTTATGAAGTATTAAAGGATTAGTTCTATGGTAATAAAAGGAAGAGTTGAGTGTAAATGAGTTACACTGATGCAAGCTTCCAAAATGATAGAAAAATGATCGCAAAATGCAAAATATAAAAGTTATATTCAATTGTAAAGTGAATAAGAGTTGTTAAATGAAAGTGTTTCGAGTAAAATTAAAAGGGCCATTTGATTCTAAAATGAATGTCGTGTATCCTTGTGTTATGAACACCAGAGGATACTATATGGATCTAGAAGTTCATACAGATGAACTTATAGATATTCCAACCATTGATGACAAAGTACAAATACTAAGTCAAACTATGGAGCTAATTGTTAGGCAAGGAATATCAGATAGCATATTATGGAAACTACATCTCATACGAAATGTTGTACAGTGAGGAGATGTGAAGCATGCAATATACCAACTAAACCAAAGTGTTTCTAACTCACTGGATTAGCACTAGTGCAATAGAAACATGTAGGACATGTTTAGAGATCACAAAGAATATGATTCAAAGGTGATTGTCTCTAAGTGCAAGTGGGAGAATATTGATATGTATGCCCAGAGAGCCAATCATATGATGATTGGGTTGGCATATGTTCTGATTTATTTGATAAATATCAAAGGCAAGCTTCCAATTTATTCTATCTCAATCGATTATGAGATAAATGATGGAGCAGAATGAATGTCTAAAGGATGAAAATAATAAATGACGTATGTCTTCAGGTTAAGGAACTAGACAATGAGATCATATGGATGCTAAGAGTATGTACATTCATGTTATGTCCCTAGTCGGATGCCATTATGGAAGGTTGATAGACAACAATGGCACATCAAGACTAGAGTGTGTGTTGGTTGATGAAAGTGTCTCATTAGTCATGATATATGATATTAAACCAAGCACATAGATACATGTTGGAGAATAGTGTATCGAACATACCACCATGAGAGTGACACATGGAACCATGACATGATAGTCAAAATCATCTCTCATAGTGATGGTGGTGATTGTAATTCTTAGACCTAAAATCAATGCACTCGTCGAATGTGATTGGGTACACTTTGACATCATCAAAGACAATCCTAAAGCATGGGTTGTTATAACGGATGATTGGGTGGCTTTGATGCATGAGATAGACTGTGAGGGATAGATACAGGATTTGTCCCTCCTAAGGGAGTATGATGTACAGGCCGCTTGATAAGTGAGACTGAGAAAGGCATGCGCATGTTCATGTGAATCAATATATGATATTGATGTCATACATATCTCAGACAGTCTGCTTTAGTTCAAGAAACATGAATGAATGTTGAAAGGATGATGACTCCATACCTTGAGTTCAATTAGGATATCAGAGACAAAGGAATTATTCATTCACTATAACACCAATCATAGACTGTAGGATTGAAAGTTGCTCTCCAACTTTTCTTTTCACTTGGGTAGCACTGATGTGCGACTAGGTACCGCTCTTTGCTTGTGATGACATTAGCTAGTTATGAACATTCACTGCCAATGTGAAATGGGATCTATAGGGTCACACATAAAGGATTAACTTGAAAGAGGATTTTATCCATGAATGATGTTTGGATTGATTACTAAAGTGTTTAGGTACTCAATCAAACATTCAATCAATAGACTTGACTCAAAATCATCAAGTTCAAGTATTGAAACAACTAATTAGAGTGTTAGGTTGATCAAGAACTAAATTGACCGTGTTCTGCACAATCTAGACCATCAACTGACTGGTTCACTGGGTGAACTGATCGGCTCATGGTCATGAGATGAACCCTATTTGTGAGAATTTCTTTTTGTTTCACTTATTCAATTAGACTAGGATAAGAATTAATATTTGTGTTAATTAGAAATGATTAAGGAAAGTCAAATGCAGGTAGGTCTCAGAAGTGAAACAACCAGTTCACTGGGTGAACCAGTCGGATCACACTCCCAACCGACCAGTTCACTAGTGAACCAATCAGATCACCTTGCCAAATGACTGGTTCAGTTATGAAACGATCGGTTCGCCTGCCACAATGCAAATTGTTCATCAAAATTCTGGACCCTTCTACTCCCGTACAGATTGGGAACCCTGACCCAATCCTCTACTATAAATAGAGGGGTACCGGGGTTTCTCCAGAGATACAACTCAGAACATCAATTGCTCTGCAAAGTTGTTATCCTCTTTGGTTGTGGTAACTGAGAGAGCCCAAGCAAGTTTTACCCATCTAGGGAGGAACAACGAGGGAAAGACAACTACAGAAAAGTAATTGGTGGTGGGAGAGTGTGTCGATGACTAGTACATCGACATAAGGAGACAATTCCTTCTAGTTCTTCCTTCAGGATGACTAGAATTTCTGGTAGTCTATGTGGACTATCTATAGAGGCAGGAGATTTCTTCCACTTAGGAGGACGACTGTCAACCGTAATTTGAGTCAAGACTAGGAGCTAAACAAATACAGTCAAAGATAGGTGGTTGAAGACTGTACTTACTGCGAGGTATAGTCACTGAGCAAGCATCAGGACCAGGTATAACTCGATAAAACCATCCTTCCCATTACATAGATATTGATGTGATCTGTTGATTACGTGTTTATAGTCAAGTAAAAAAAATTCAGCTGCCTACTCCGGCCATGTAAAACCCAACAAAATGTGGTACCTATAGAATTCTAAGACTCAAACATAGCAGAAGAAAAAAAAGGAGATAAATGTCACTACAAGCTTCGAAGAAAAGATGTCACCTATATAAGTGTCAACATGAAGACCACATTTCCATAAAAAAGTGTGTGAAGATATAGTCAATTGTTTGGTTTAAGAGTTAGTGGTATCGTAAAAATATGTTCTAGCATTCGTTAAAGAGAAGGTGTTGATAATATGATCTGATGTGTGACTAGAAGTAGGGTGTATCATTGTAAAAGAGTCAACCATGTGACTAAGGATTTTGATACCTTTTGGTTGTGGTAGAACCAATAAGTAAAGAAATTCACATCATTAATTTTGAGTTTGATATCATCAACCCATATTTTCATTTAAATGTTTTTGTTTTGTTCTCAAGTTCACTTTTTTTGTAATCCAATTTAGAGTACATTTTTTGTTTGTATGCTATTGTATTGTCTCTCTTCTGAAAAGTTGTAACCAACCATTAGTTCTTATAAATGAACTTTGCAGGAACTCTTCAGAATCTCATGATAGATTCTAAGTGGTTGTTCATTAGAATATCATATCTAAATCCATCACTACGCACAAGTACCCACTTTTTTGCATATTCCTAGTCATTCTATAAAAAGTATCCCAATGTATAGTTTTGATGGTTTAAACCTCAGTGAAATAAAAAAACCACATCAAAATGTGTATTTCAACTAAGTTAAAGTTCTTCTAGATATTTTCATAATGTGTTACAAACAACTTCTGTGATCAATATGTGCTACTTTGTTGTTAAAAACTAATAATATGTTGGTCATCCTCTTGGAGATGATGCAAAGGTCCTTCCAAGTATCCAAATTTGAAATGTATCTTGAAAAGACACAAGAAGAACCACTTCTTGATCATCAATACAATTTTTGAGATTTCTCTCAATTATTATAGAGGTTGTCCTCTTTCTCACTATAGTCACTTGAGCCATCTAAAGATGAAGATCATATATGTGTCCTCTTCATTCACCCTAGGGAATATATTTGGAGAAAAGGATTTTCCATTATCATTTAGCCACATAATATCTACCAAATATTAATGAAATACAACTATAAATTATTTTCAAATCTCAACGAGCTAAAGGGGAATTTAAATACATTTATGATCATCACATCTTAGCATATAAGTCAAGAATGAAGCTTGTATAGATTCACAAGACTTTTCAACTATCTAGTCACCAACTTTAGCCAGAAAAATGATATCATTGAGTAAGAAATAAGTTAAATTGATTGTGTGTGTGAATGTATGCTTTCACCTTGATTATTTACTTTACATGACAAATAAAGAAGGAACAATATGTTTGCAGAGTAAGATTTTATGGTAGGGAGTGGCCATCATAATGTAGAATAACAATATATAACTATTGGTTTTTTTTATATATTTAAATTGCATAATTTAGATTGATAACTATGTATACTTATAGAAGTGAACATAAATTTTCAATTATTTTTGCAGAACATACCACTCTTAGTTTCATGTACACTTTCAAACTATCAATTTAGAGTTTAAATAATATATTAAATATTGAACTCGTGTAATATATTAAATCTAGAACTCATGCAAGATACTAATTTGATGTCAAGATTACTTTACAAGCATTGTAAATTCAATTATTGTAGTTTAACCTTCCTGCAAACTTTCAATTCCATTTTCATTGGAACAATATTTCATTTTCAAAGGACTTATTAAGTAACTTAGTGTTGATACATAATAAATCTTCAATTTAAATATGTTGAAATGTATGATTTTATAAAATATATGAACAATATGTTTTAGAACTTGATTGAATGGAAAAGAGTGTTTGACAAAAAAAGACTGTTGGAACGACAAGGGTGGCAACATTTCAAGTGGCTAGTGGTCATTGGAACGAATGATAAATCATGTGTGTACTTCATGAGGCTTGGGAAATTCATCAGGTTGCACTCAATAACATTGTTGAAGACCTAAAAACTAGTTGAAAATATTGTCATCATAAGAAGGGGAGAACAAGAAGTAGATCACATAAATAAAGCACCTTATCAAGAACATATGCAATTCCACTTTTATGAAAAAAGTAAGATGAGTGGAGAAAAAGGAACTAAGAGATTAGCACTCCTTGTGGTGTAAACAGTGGATACGAATTGTACGGGAAACAATTGAATGGACACAATAAACATGAAAATAATTTTAGCAATTTGCTAAGATGTGAGGGTTAAGACACCAATATCTATGGAGTTTTACTTTGGCAAATGTGTGACTGCAATATACACAACACAAACGATTGTTTCATACCAAATTGTGCTATTTTGCACCTCATGTTTTTATTGATGCTATGTTCTGGCATACTTCTTCTAACCTTTATTTTCCTTTTTTTCCTATATGAAATACATGCCTACCACTATATTAGTCAATTAACTAATGCTTTTCTAAGCATGCACAGCTGATTACTTTATTTCTTTGTAGGTATATTCAGATTCAAAAGATAATAACGTTTCATATAGATGCTATGGGTTATTATACATGGAAACCCCCATATATGCAACACCCTTTTGGTGCTTCATTGTCATAGTAGTTAATTAATCATTTTTATGCCTACCAATGTAATTATGAACATACATGTCCAATAAAAGTAGAGGAATATTGTTCGTTGAATACATGTGTATCTTCCATGTTTAATTTTGTGCACTCTCACTTCTACGTGACGTGTGTCAATCAGAGGAAATTTGGAACTTTTGGGTTTTCTTCCATGTATCATGTTTTTCCTCTAGAAAATGAACTAAAGAAATGTCTTTTATCTCCCTTAAATTTGAAATCATAGATATTTTGAATTGTGGGTGTAATCCACGCTCTATGTTTTCATTTTCATTTGTTTGATAGAAATAAATTTTACATAAATGTACCAAGAAATGTCTTAGTATGCCTTCTTATTTGTTATATGATATCCATGTAGAGAAACTTAAGTGCTTTACCTTACCAATGATTAGAAACTAAGATAATGTATAGGGTTTGATTTTGAGTCCAAGTACCCAATGAAGAATGTGGTGAACTCCATAACGTTACGTTGAGTCTGGGTGGCTTATCTTCGTTCCAATAAGAAACATGTCCACACTTAAATATGGAAAGATACTTTCAATTCTTTCATCTCTTTTATTAAAGTATAGATTAGTAAATCACATCGATGGATACTTATTTCAGGATAATTTATCATAGTCCTAGGACAATGTATCTCATGTTATTACCAAATAATGGATACACCATTTATTTTATCAAATGAAAACTACAAGATTACAAGGAAATAGAAGGGAGGCGGGCAACAAGTTGCGCCGCCACCCCTTTTTGAATGGTAAATCAAATCCTCTGAAACACCACATCTATAGATCTGGGAGTCATTACATTACTATGCATAACTTTTTGAACTCTCTTAAGAAGCTCCACAGCCTCAGGTGCTAGGAACCCAAAAGTGTCAAAACCAAACGGGATAAAAACATGTTGATTGTCGATACATGTCTTCTCATGTTTGGCCACTTTAGCAGAAACGGTTTTACGGGCAGCATGTCCCACAGTAAAGTCGCCACCCTTCAGACCAACCAATGGAGAAACTCCTATTAGATCTACACATGCATGTTTTCCTCCAACCCAGCCAAAAATAAGAACGTCTGCTGGCCTAAGTGTCGACCCGCCGGAGTTTCCTTTTTAGCTGCAACTCCCACATGTCTAAGAACATCATAAAGAACGTCTCTTACCAGATCATGTCGATACTTGAAGCCTGGGAGCTCCCTACAATGAACTGCATGCTCCCCAAAAGTGTCTAAGTAAGATTTGCGGCAGATTGGGCATACCTCATCAATAGGAAAAAAGTGGAATAATAAGACGATATCTGAGAATAGTATGATACTCCACAGGAGACATATGTAGTCCAAGGCCATCAATAGGTATAGCAAGAAGAAAATCCTGAGCATGTTCAACCTGTAAACACTGGAAGACTGCTTTATGTCTTACGGTCATATCAAATTCAACATCCATGCCCTTAACGATTTTTCTAAAAGGGAACTCGCCAAAGCATTTTGGGCTTTAGGGGGGATGGTGTCCTTATTAGAAAAACAATTAAGATCGAAAGACGGAATTGTAACATATAGACAATCTAAAACGTAGTTAAAATCAGAGTCCATATCATGTATCCTGCTATCTCACAAAATATGATCTTGGAGCACCCAAGATTGGGCTCTAGAGGCCACGAACGCATATAAAGAAGCCTCCATTGCTGAATATAGGCCCAAACCACCGAGTCTAATAGGTAAGTGTTACAACCCCAATTTTGGGTTCATTTGGTGAGAAATGTAATTTCTCACATAAAAGATATTTGAACAAATAAAGATATAATTTGTTTTGAATAAATGGATTTCATTTACAATAGCCTTGATGATTGTGTTGTGGGCTTTATTGGCTATTGGACCCAATAACAAGGAAATCCAATTAATAAATGAATAATTGAGTTTTTGAGAAAAGAAAGGTGTGGAAACCTCTAGAAGGAAAAAGAACTTAATCCAAAGGTGGATTTCGTGCCACATGGGTTCCTTGGGTTCCAAGGAGTCCAAAGTTGCAAAGAAAAGCAATAAGAAAAGAAAAGATTAATTAAGTATTTCTTTATTAAGAAAGAAATCGAATATATTGATGAAATGTGGAAAATAAGTAAAAAGATGTATAATTGAGTAATCCTTAGTGCAATTTCGTATCCCAAGGATTCCTAATGATAAAAGGAATACTAATGAGGAAAATTAAAAGAGAGATAAAGAGAAATCCTCAAAAAGAGATATTTTAATAAGAAATAAACAAGATAATGAGAAATAATGAAGAGTAATGCATTTAGATGCATCTAGAAGGATAATGAGTATCCTTAAAAGGAATTTCGAAATCTCAAAGTTTCTTGGGGTCCAAGGATCCCAAATAAAGAGGAAAGAAAGAGAAAACACCAAAATTGCAAAATAAGAATATAATGTGATACATTATTATGGAATTTTGTGATTTTGCTAAAAAAAAGTATTTTCTAATAAAGGAAAATAGGATATTGTGCTTATGGAGTAAAAGGCAAGCATAAAAGAGTCTAAGAGAAAGGATTTTCGAATTTCCTAATTAACCATGGAATATGGTTACTAAAGGAATAGGTTAGGAGTGAGAAGATTTCTTCTCCTTGAAGGAATAGGTTTCCTTTAGAGGGTGGAACTCAGTTTCTCTTGGATGAATGTCATTGGACATGGATACCCCCTCCCTATATAAGGGGTAAGGCCTAGGGCCAAGTCTGGAGAAACCCCACGCACATCTCTCTCTCTTCTTCTTGTTTCCTACACGCCAAACCCTAACTAAGAGGAACAACGAGAACATGAAGCCACGAGGTAGAAAAAGAGAGTTGCACTGGTAGTTTGATACTTCGTGGTACCAGGGAGGAGCTTTGCCACCATGAACGTACAATGAACCAGGTGCAGCAAGCGGCTGCATGACTGCAACTCCGTCCATGGGTTGCGGATCTGTGCAGCCCCAAACCAGCTGTGTTGAACGCGTTGTGGGTGGCGCCCCACATGCACGAGGTCACATCGGAGTTAGGGAAAGGTTTCCCGGCGAGGAGCACGGCCAAGGGAGGAAGAACCGACCCGCGCATGGCTGCAGGTCGGCCACAAGTTGCGTAGTTTAGTAGGCCTGACACTACCACCTCAACCGCGACCAGAGGGCTCCCCGCGTGTGCCGAGGCACGGCGGAGCCAGGGCAAGGGTTGGCGGCAAGAATCGTACTGTAGGAAGAAGGGGAGAAGCCACCCATTGCGGCTAGGGCTACAGGACGACGCGCCCAGCAGCGTCGCACAGAGGAAGATGGAGGCCCAGGGCCTTAGACCATTGTGCCCTTCGCGGGCTGAAGCAACGGTCGAACTAAAGGAGGGCAATATCGTCTTTTGATTATGTTTCCAAAACTGATCGCATAGCATGAGAATCGGATGACGTGGCGGCTTCTGGTTGGCCCAAAGTGAGTATTCTTACTAATTTCATAACTAATGATCTGTAGCTCGGATGACAAAAGTTTATACATGAATTTTGCTTCGAAAAATGAGGGGAATCCATTAAAAATATATTTGAAGCCCGATTCCTTGTGCAATTCGAAAAGTAATGCAAGATATCAACTTTAATGTAGTAATGTTTAAAGAACCCTATTTTGGTATGATTAAAGTGATTACTAGGGTTTAGTAGATGATTAAAATTGATATTAGTCTGTTAATCATAAAAAGGAACATCAGGAAGAAAAAGGATGAACTTTGTATATAATTAGTTAATTTAGAGTTTCATATGCATGAATATACTTTAATGGGCCTTGAAACCCTAATGTTGATTATTTTGACTATCAATGGATTTAATTGATTAATTTCATGATTAAAGTTGGAATATGTTGAATCTAAGCTATTTTGAGCATTAAAGTTCCTAATTTGTGGATAATACCCTAAATATAGTAATTAGGGTTTTCTCATGAATAAAATGTGGAATTAATTGCAAATCGAGTTTATATGTGATTTGGATCATAATGAACTATGAATTAATGATAAATGTGAATAATGATCTTGTCATGAATTAAAAGGATAAAAATAGTAGCTTTAATAAAAAGAGGCTTAATGAGCTTAATTAATGGTTAATTATGCCTTTAAACCGGAATTGATAATTAGATGTGGACATAAATAGGGTTTGTGATCAATTGTGTTAAATTAGGGTTTAAAATAATAAAAGATGAAGGGAAACCCTAATTGCAATGGAAACCCTAAAAGTGGACTAGAAACCCTAAGAAGCGAGCTAGATTTAATAGATCTTAAGGACATGAGTAATAAAAGGAAATTGTATAATTGTTTTAGGATCTTATTGAATGCTTGCTTGCTCGTTGTTGTTTGGATTATTCCTGCACCTGAATCTACATGTACAGGTATGTGGTTACGCTTATGATTATCCCGCATTAGTTTGCCGAGGATTTTCTCGATGTTTACATCGTGGCTTGAATTAAACTATTGGATGTATTTAATTCATGCACAATATAATGTGAATATGACTATCACCTAAGAGATATGCCTACTATCTCAGATCCTAGTCCCCTCTGTAGCTTAATGAGTTGACCTAGTAAAAGGCTACCAATGGAGTAGGCCCATCAGGTCATTAGATGACTTAGTAAATGGCTACCAATGGGGTAGGTCCATCAAGTCACATTGAGTTAGAGATTGGACTACCTAAGGGAAGTGCCATGCGACTCAACCCTAGATATTGATCTACCTGTAGGTAGGATCATGCGGGGTTTAAATAAGGATCTACCTAGAGAGAGGTGGGATCTCAGTCCACTGCAGGGACAGCACAGAGATAGGGGATAGGAAAGGATTGAGTAGTATGGTTTAAATCGTAATCTTGGATGTTAAATGATAATTGGCTGATTACTTTGTTATTGTAGTTGCACGATTATTGTTTCCCCCACATACCAGCTTCTTGCTGACCGACGTTCTGTTTGTCGGCGTTTTAGGTACAAATGAAAAGAACAAACAGTAAAGTGGCAGATGTGGAATTAAATGAGAAATAACGTGCATAGGAGGATTAGTTAGTTTAGCGGATAGAAGTTTAGAAATCCCAGTTTTTCCAAAGTAAGAAAAGTTTGATTTTATACCGGTTTTTAGTTTAGTTGGTAAATTTTATTAATTGTTATTGATTATTTGTCGAACCTTTGATCCTGTTAATTAAATAATGACTCTGACATTCGAGTCTCCCTTAATTGGGGGTTACCGGGAGGCGGGTCGTTACAATTGGTATCAGAGCATAAGTTCCTCAATTAATCTTTAATAATTATTAAATTTTACAAATTATATAGAACCCAAGGGAGTTATTAGAGGATTATCCGAAAGACAGAGGTGTCTAGAAAAAGATCACGACCGGGGGATGGTAATATTTTCCTCCGTACCGCTAGTCGGAATACGAGGACTCCCGGATCCGTGTGACTGCCTGGCCAAAGTCTTAGGGTATGAATCAAAATAAGATACCCTTAGGACTCTCTCATCTTGTTCATCCCTTCTCAACTCAAATTCTATTAAGGACCTTAAGGATTAGGGTTTTCTCTCTTCTCCTCACCCTCTTGAGGTAGGAATAAGGAATCCTCCACCAAATTATAAAAAGCATGTAAGTAAGATGTCATGGACATAAGCTTAATAGAGTAAGCGCAAAGGAATAGATACATGCTTAGGTCGTATGACATGAGTTGTCAATACCCTCAGGGGAGACCTGAGGCTAGACCTTCTTATTTGGAGGATGAGAAGAGAGAGAGTTAGTCATGGAGGTAGAGATCCCCATTAAAAATAGAGACCTAGCAAATCCTTTGAGGATGGTTTTAACCCTAACCCTAAGTGAAGGTTAGAGAGAGTGTTGACACGAAGAGTTAGATGTCTTAGTAGACCAGGCATTTGGATGGACATGCCTTTGGTTTGCCATATGAACCATGAGAAGTTGATGACCAAGTACCTTTGGCAACCCAACCCTGGGAAGGGTCGTGCATGTTTGAGCGAAGGATAGCTCCTTCATGGATGAGGTTAGAGAAGAACCTATAGAAACCTTTTGGGTTGTTGCAAGTAGGATATAGCTTGCACCCAGAATGCATCAGTAGTGTTGACAGTTGGATGAAACCCTAGACAGGGGGGGTCATGATGGATGGCCTATGAGATAAGCATAAGGGGTTATGGATGATCTTGAGCAAACATAAGATTAAGCATAGGCTTCACCTACGTAGAAGTATGCTTATGAGCTTGATCCTTCGTGAAGAAAGGACCTCTTATAGAGATGTTGGTTGTAGGATTAGCTCTAGAGAAAGAGCAGACCTCAGGCAAGAAGGTTGGAAGCCTAAAACCCCAAAACTTGAGGAACAGTGGGAGTTGAGGATGATGCGACCTAAGTGGATGATAGTGGTTGTCGTGTGTTTGACCCTTGGAGGCTAATGATGTCTTGGTCATTCTGAGAGGAACCAAACCCTAGAAAGAGGATGATGCTTCTAGAACCTATGTGCCTATGGTATAAGTGATTACCTACTGGGTAAGATAAAGAGTGCTTTAGACCCTGAGGAGGTTTAAGTAATCAGTTTTGAGGTTTTATACCTAGTTGGTTGTCCTGGAAGAGGACTCAACTCCGAAGTGTTGCTCGAGTAGAAGGATCATGGAAGTACGTGACATATCTTGGACATGCTTGATTCATGGTTAAGAGATTGAGCATGCAGTTGGATACCCAAAGGTGAACCTAGGGTTCCTAGGCCTAAGAGGGGAAGTAGTGTATCCGATACTCATGATAAGATTTGAGTCTTTATAGCTTCGAGCATGTGTAGAGGAAAAAGAAACCCCTTAAGTTAAAGGTATGTGTGATGTACCCCTCACAACTAAGATGGTCTAATGTTGAAGAGGAGAACAAGTGTGACCTAGCATGGTTTAGTAGGTACGCTTATGCCTTAGTAGTTGTTGTATTAGGCATGCTCATGTGAATGAAAACCCCAGGGACGTTTGCGACCTTGTTGTCAAGAGTTGTAGTTTCCTCCCATCCTGGGAGAGGGGCCCTTTTGTAGGGTATATACCAGTTTTGTTGGTTTTGGGGTAACCTAAAGAGGTTTCATGGGATCTTGAGAAGTTAAATGAAAAGTACATGGTATGAGAATGAACCTATAGACCCATAGATAACCATCTCTAAGTGCATTTGGATGTGTTACCGTGGAGGTAACCGGTATGGGGCCTGACCAAGGTAGGCAGGTTGCCATGACCCCTATGAAAGGATGAAAGTCAGCCCATGAATGCAGGAAGAGAGATGATGAATGCTTGGGTAAGGTTCTAAGTTAGACATGTACTATAATAGAGTCCTAAGTCTATCCTAGGGTCAAGTAGGGATAAGACTGATGTCAAGTAGGGATAAGACTGATGAAAGAAGGAGTTGCCTAATTCCCTAGTTACACATGACCATAGGGTCGAGAGGTAACAACTATCATTGTCTGAGGGCCATGGGTTGGAAGATTAATCACCTCCATGAACTCATGGGACCCAAAGGGCAGATGAGTAGGGCACTCTCTGGATGCATGAAGGAAGAGGGATGACTCCAAAAGTGCCGGCACCCTATAGACCCAGAGGAGATGACTAAGGATTGTGTGTAACCCCAGTAGGTTCGAGACCAGTTTTCCATGAAAGTAATTTTTTTTAATATCATGATGTTTGTGATGTGGAGGCATGAGTTGCACATTTCAACTTAGATTTGAAGGTGTACTGGCAAGGTGGGTTGTACCATCTCTACTCTCAGAATGGGAAGAACTCTGTATTTGGACGGCCGCCAAATGCTTATTTCTTCTTGTTATGGGAGTGAGAGATAGGACAGTATGCATGCCACACACCAAGGACAAAGATGATGTGAGTTGGAGCGTTGCTATAAGGAATGAGGACGGAGATGATAACGTACCTTGGTAGAGTGAATGATGCACGGATGGTTTGCAACCAATAAAAGGAATAATGTGGCCATGGGCTATGAGTCATACAAGGTTGAATTCAAAAACCAAGAGGATGAGCTTAGAGTTTTCTCGATGCAGATAGATTTAGAGCTGAGATGAGATGATAAGTAGAATACATGGAAGAGTATGTCTTCAACATTACCTAACACCTAAGGAGGTGAAGTGATAATGAATGCTCTGGTTGAGATATAGCTGCCTAGTTTAGGTAGAGGCTAGAAGAAGTCGAGGTTGTTAGGTTAACCCTCAGTTGGAAACGAGATAAGTTTGGCTAACACATAGATGTAACAATATCAGTTGATCAAGTTAAAGGTTGTTTGGTTAGCCAGCCTAGTCCGTGATATAATGAAAGGGTGGTTGTAGAACCTCAGATGCACTTCTTTGGATAGGAAGGTAATAAAACCCTTTGAGAGTGGTTTAGGGTTTCCGAGGTATCAAGCTTGAGGAATCATAACCATACAGGAGGTCATTATATACCTTGGTACTGGAAAGATAGTAAGTGATGGTAGCACTCTGGATGCTTAAAACAAAGTTGCATGTAGCATGTGGCCATGCAAGCCAGGAGGTAAAGGACGAACACCAGTAACCCAGTGTATCGATATAGAGGATAAAAGAGTCCCTGAGAGGGAATGGGAGTTCATCACTATGGATGTTGTGGTAAGTCTCCCTTTGACCCAGAAGGTCAAGATACAATGGGGGTTATGGTAGATCGCCTTACCTAGATAACATGAGAAAGAGAAGAGTATTGTCAAGTGACAGATCGGGTTGAACTACTTATAATAAAGAGAGAAATGGTTCAACCACACCATGATGCGAGTTCAAAAGTTCTTGAGCATGATGAGAAGGTTTACTTCCATGTGGTAGGAGTAGGTACATGAAGAACTCGTTTTTAGTACTGATTATCACCCCTAACTAATGATTAGTACGATCCAGACTAAAGGGTCTGATGAGAGCAAGTGTGCTTGTCTAGGGTGATACAAAGAGACAGCTCTTAAGATGTGATGTTAACCACCATAGCCTTTATCGGGATGAAAGAAGTTCCATAAGGAGGTAGTGTCGGTCACCACTTCACTAAGATGATGTTGGTGAAGGAGGCCTCATGAAGGTCAGAAAAGGAACCACAGTGTGTGCAAATGAAGTCGCTTGATCACACAATGGATGAAGGGTGACATGAGTCATAAGCTGATGCAAAGAAGACTGACATGCAGTTCACTGTGGGAGAATATGTGACGTGAAAATCCGACCCCTCTGAACTACAGTTGAGAAAGTTGAGTCCCTGATATATGGGTCCATTCGAGATGGATTGGTGGAGAAGGTTGTGTTTAGCCTTACCCCTCGGGATAACATGATGTATAATGTGTTACATGAGTCCGATCTAGAGCACTATGTGAGGTACCCAAGCCATGTGTAGAGCCCTGAACCTATTTAGCTTTTGACAGGTTGAAATGTCCTGAGTCACCTATGAGGGTACAATATACCAAGGTAAGAAAGAACTCAGATGGAAGAATAAGAGATGATGAAGGTTCTTGGGAAGCACCATGGAAAGGGTAAGGCCACATGGTAGCCATGATGGACATATGAAAGGCTTATCCTGAATTGTTTGTTTGTTTGGTGGAATTTTGAGGGAAAAATTCCTATAAGAAGGGAAGGATGTTACAACCCCAATTTTGGGTTCATTTGGTGAGAAATGTAATTTCTCACATAAAAGTTATTTGAACAAATAAAGATATAATTTGTTTTAAATAAATGGATTTCGTTTACAATAATAGCCTTGATGATTGTGTTGTGGGCTTTATTGGCTATTGGACCCAATAACAAGGAAATCCAATTCATAAATGAATAATTGAGTTTTTGAGAAAAGAAAGGTGTGGAAACCTCTAGAAGGCAAAAGAACTTAATCCAAAGGTAGATTTCGTTCCACATGGGTTCCTTGGGTTCCAAGAAGTCCAAAGTTGCAAAGAAAAGCAATAAGAAAAGAAAAGATTAATTAAGTATTTCTTTATTAAGAAAGAAATCAAATATATTGATGAAATGTGGAAAATAAGTAAAAAGATGTATAATTGAGTAATACTTAGTGGAATTTCGTATCCCAATGATTCCTAATGATAAAAGGAATACTAATGAGGAAAATTAAAAGAGAGATAAAGAAAAATCCTCAAAAAGAGATATTTTAATAAGAAATAAATAAGATAATGAGAAATAATGAAGAGTAATGCATTTAGATGCATCTAGAAGGATAATGAGTATCCTTAAAAGGAATTTCGAAATCTCAAAGTTTCTTGGGGTCCAAGGATCCCCAATAAAGAGGAAAGAAAGAGAAAACACCAAAATTGCAAAATAAGAATATAATGTGATACATTATTAAGGAATTTTGTGATTTTGCTAAAAAGAAAGTATTTTCTAATAAAGGAAAATAGGATTTTGTGCTTATGGAGTAAAAGGCAAGCATAAAAGAGTCTAAGAGAAAGGATTTTTGAATTTCCTAATTAACCATGGAATATGGTTACTAAAGAAATAGGTTAGGAGTGAGAAGATTTCTTCTCCTTGAAGGAATAGGTTTCCTTTAGAGGGTGGAACTCAGTTTCTCTTGGATGAACGTCATTGGACGTGGATACCCCCTCCCTATATAAGGGGTAAGGCCTAGGGCCAAGTCCGGAGAAACCCCACGCACATCTCTCTCTCTTCTTCTTGTTTCCTACACGCCAAACCCTAACTAAGAGGAACAATGAGAACCTAAAGCCACGAGGCAGAAAAAGAGAGTTGCAGTGGTAGTTTGATACTTCGTGGTACCAGGGAGGAGCTTTGCCACCATGACCGCGCACTGAACCAGGTTCAGCAAGCGGCTACATGACTGCAACTCCGTCCATGGGTTGCAGATATGTGCAGCCCCAAACCAGCTGTGTTGAACGCGTTGTGGGTGGCGCCCCACATGCGCGAGGTCACTTCAGAGTTAGGGAAAGGTTTCCCGGCGAGGAGCACGGCCAAGGGAGGAAGAACCGACCCGCTCATGGCTGTAGGTCGGCCACAAGTGGAGGAGTTTAGCAGGCCTGACACTACCACCTCAACTGTGACCAGAGGGCTCCCCGCGTGCATCGAGGCACAGTGGAGCCAGGGCAAGGGTTGGCGGCAAGAATCATACTGTAGGAAGGAGGGGAGAAGCCGCCCATCGCGGCTAGGGCTACAGGACGATGTGCCCAGCAGCGTCGCGCGGAGGAAGATGGAGGCCCATGGCCTTGGACCATTGTGCCCTTCACGGGCTGAAGCAACGACCCAACTAAAGGAGGGCAATATCGTCTTTTGATTATGTTTCCAAAACTGATCGCATAGCATGAGAATCAGACGACGTGGCGGCTTCTGGTTGGCCCAAAGTGAGTATTCTTACTAATTTCATAACTAATGATCTGTAGCTCGGATGACAAAAGTTTATGCATGACTTTTGCTTAGAAAAATGAGGGGAGTCCATTGAAAATATATTTGAAGCCCAATTCCTTGTGTAATTCGAAAACTAATGCAAGATATCAACTTTAATGTAGTAATGTTTAAAGAACCCTATTTTGGTATGATTAAAGTGATTAGTAGGGTTTAGTAGATGATTAAAATTGATATTAGTCTGTTAATCATAAAAAGGAACATTAGGAAGAAAAAGGATGAACTTTGTATATAATTAGTTAATTTAGAGTTTCATATGCATGAATATACTTTAATGGGCCTTGAAACCCTAATGTTGATTATTTTGACTATCAATGGCTTTAATTGATTAATTTCATGATTAAAGTTGGAATATGTTGAATCTAAGCTATTTTGAGCATTAAAGTTCCTAATTTGTGGATAATACCCTAAATATAGTAATTAGGGTTTTCTCATGAATAAAATGTGGAATTAATTGCAAATCGAGTTTATATGTGATTTGGATCATAATGAACTATGAATTAATGATAAATGCGAATAATGATCTTGTCATGAATTAAAAGGATAAAAATAGTAGCTTTAATAAAAAGAGGCTTAATGAGCTTAATTAATGGTTAATTATGCCTTTAAACTGGAATTGATAATTAGATGTGGACATAAATAGGGTTTGTGATCAATTGTGTTAAATTAGGGTTTAAAATAATAAAAGATGAAGGGAAACCCTAATTGCAATGGAAACCCTAAAAGTGGACTAGAAACCCTAAGAAGCGAGCTAGATTTAATAGATCTTAAGGACATGAGTAATAAAAGGAAATTGTATAATTGTTTCAGGATCTTATTGAATGCTTGCTTGCTCGTTGTTGTTTGGATTATTCCTGCACCTGAATCTACATGTATAGGTATGTGGTTACGCTTATGATTATCCCGCATTAGTTTGCTGAGGATTTTCTCGATGTATACATCGTGGCTTGAATTAAACTATTGGATGTATTTAATTCATGCACAGTACAATGTGAATATGACTATCACCTAAGAGATATGCCTACTAGCTCAGATCCTAGTCCCCTCTGTAGCTTAATGAGTTGACCTAGTAAAAGGCTACCAATGGAGTAGGCCCATCATGTCATTGGATGACTTAGTAAATGGCTACCAATGGGGTAGGTCCATCAAGTCACATTGAGTTAGAGATTGGACTACCTAAGGGAAGTGTCATGCGACTCAACCCTAGATATTGATCTACCTATTAAGTAGGATCATGCAAGCTTTAAATAAGGATCTACCTAGAGAGAGGTGGGATCTCAGTCCACTACAGGGACAGCACAGAGATAGGGGATAGGAAAGGATTGAGTAGTATGGTTTAAATCATAATCTTGGATGTTAAATGATAATTGCCTGATTACTTTGTTATTGTAGTTGCATGATAATTGTTTCCCCCGCATACCAGCCTCTTACTGACTGACGTTCTGTTTGTCGGCGTTTTAGGTACAAATGAAAAGAACAAACAGTAAAGTGGCAGATGTGGAATTAAATGAGAAATAACGTGCACAGGAGGATTAGTTAGTTTAGCAGATAGAAGTTTAGAAATCCTAGTTTTTCCAAGGTAAGAAAAGTTTTATTTTATACCAGTTTTCAGTTTAGTTGGTAAAGTTTATTAATTGTTATTGATTATTTGTCGAACATTTGATCCTATTAATTAAATAACGGCTCTGACCTTCAGGTCTCCCTTAATTGGGAGTTACCGGGAGGCGGGTCGTTATAGTAAGGATGCCACACGCCATTGAAGATCCCCAAAGAAAGGACCTCCACATACCACAATATCCTCAATAGATCCACGCAACCCTTTGTCAAAAAAGGTTACAACCTGATGTAGATGTGTGGGTTGGCATGTCTGTAAGCCGAACATAAGCTTAAACGTACCCATGCAAGACCGTAACAAAAGAAGCTCACTTTATGGGCCATGCAAATGAGGAAGTAGATGCATCAAGTCAACGACTTTAGTAGCCCTTCTCATGGCCAACTCCTCAATAAAACTTTTGTTCTTTCTAACAACTCCTCCAAGTAGTTTTACTCCTAACACAGGCCTCCCAATGTCCATAGGAAACAACTCCTTCTCAACCTTCCTTCCATCACAAGTAGGCCAGAACACATCCGTTTTATGAATGTTCAAAACAAGCCCTAGCTCTGGGCCACTGCGTTGAATAATGTCCAACACCTTGGCGACCTCCATAGTGTCTCCGATGACGGTCCCATCATCAAGATACCAAGCATGAAGAAGAAGCTTACTATTATCTCTGATTTCATGAATAAGTGGGTGTAATACAAGGGAGAAAAGAAATGGGCCCAGAGGATAACATAAAATTCTAAACGATCACAATATTTGAAGTCTAAAATGTAGTCTAATCTTACTTTCTCATAGTGTTATCTTGTAGCTTGACCTTGTCTTCTGGTTTAACGGTGTCGTCTTATCTTTCCATTTAGGCAGCGTTTGTTTGGCCGGTGCAGTGTCGGCAGGGCAAGCAGAGCTGTTGTGGAAAATTATTGAATGTCTGTTACACCGATTAGAGGACAGATTGATTGCCGCAGAGTTTTGTTAACTGGGTTTTCTTCGTATAACTTGTCGAGTGAATTTCTCACGACAGAGGAGTTAATCTGCCGCTGACATGAAATGCCCACTAAACCCCTCTTGACAGATATTTTAAACATGCAATGGTTGGCTAAAATAGACTTTATCTTCACAAATAAAGATTATGTACCTGTCTACCAAACAGTGAACATTTTACTATCAAGCTTATTTGTCGTTATTCTAAATAATAATTATCTTATAGAAAGTTAATATAACACTGGCTAATTTACCGGTGGCAACTAAACTCAGCACAACTATGTACCAAACACACCTTTAGCCTTATTTTGTAGTTTGACCTTGTTCTCCGAATTTGTCTTATATATCTTATAGTTCGACATTATCTTTTAGTTTAGTCTTCTTTATTCTTACTGGAGCTCAATAAATAATGATAAAGGGCATTTACTAGAGGGAGTCGAAAGATATAGTCAAAAGGAGAGAGGACGAAATACGAGGAAGAGTCGCTTGAGTTAGGAAATTATTTCTGTAAGGTGTGAGGATTACGTGAGAAAGATAATTTCTTATATAACTCTATGTAGGTACTTACGTAACTTCGTGTTGTTAGTAAAATCCCATATCTCATTGTCGGTGTTTTTGCTAATTGAGTCATTGTTCTTTTTCTTTGTGTGTGCTTACATATTATCTAGCATATCAAAAGTTTTAAATTTTATTCTCCGAGTTGGTTACTTCAAGCGCGTGTCAAAGTAAGGTTTTTACAAGATCATCGATGAGCGCTAATGGCACATAAAACACGGAGACGGTGGCTAATAATGTGGGAGGACATTATGTTAAAATCCTACAGGAAAAGGGGATCATCGAATCATGTTCTTCCTATGGACGAAAATTTGCATCAGCTTCTCCTTCATAAGTGTAGAGCATAAAACGTTTGATGACGGTTTGAATGTATGGGACTGTAACCTGGCAGACAACACCCTCCACTAGCCATTTAGAATTGAAATGGAGGCATTCATGATATATTTATGATGGAGCATACGGTACACTACCAGGGTTTGATATTTCCGTGGTCTTAGAAAAATGGATGCCATATAAGTTACTCACAAATGAGAGGTGATTATGGCCTCTAAATCCGTTGTAGCGAACTTGTTGTTCCGATTGTGTCCCAGAAAATCGGTTGTCATTCATTTACCCAAAATTCTACTTCTAAAAAATTAATGAGGTGTGCGTAGGATTGAGATTAACATGGACACATTGGGACAACAAGCTCAGAACAACAGATTTAAACCCATAATTATGAAGGATATTTAATTTTATGGAGTACGTCGATTGGTTGGATATGGGCTGCCAAAACAAGAATGACTTATGGCAGAACAAAAAAATGTTGAAGAAAGTGTGACACTAATATGAAATATCATGAAACCGATAGTTCTACGTCTACTCAACTATGAGGTGTACTTAACTGTGAGACTGCTATTTCGGTTGCAAACTTTTGGAAGCACAAATACAAAGTTGTGAGTTTTTGGGAAAGGAAGACGTGGCAAGACCGATTATCCCTTACTGTCAAGCATATGTAATTTGTGAGAAATATAAACCTGTGACTTGGCGGGTGTAGTACAGTTTATCGTACTGTATCGAATGAGGAACTTTGGATTTGAGGGTGGAAGCATAAAAACAGGAGCAGTTTCTTGAATTGCATATACTTTATGAAATTAGATTTAATGTAAAGATTGCTGGGACAAGGTATCTTAACCTCTTTTAGGATAATGTATGTTATCTTACATGCCAAACTTTTGTCATTTGGAGTCAATAAACGGTTAATATTATCTTATGTTGTAGTTTATCTTAATATTCTTGTCTCGGCTTATCATATGAATCAGTTTTATATTTTTATTTTGTCTTATCTCGTAATTTGTACGTTCTTCTCATTTAACTTTATCAAGAACTTTATATATTTTGTGGCCTTCTATCATGTCGATGGGTTTTGAATTATTCTGAGAAATACTAATATCATCGCGTGCCAAAGACGTCGTCTTTTGTTTCTTCCTTTAAGGCTAAATTAGTTGGGTGTAGTACGGTGCAGTTGTGTGAGTTTACAATATAAAAAAGTACATCAAACACATACTTTGTCATCCGGCTATACCCTACTAAACAGGCCATAATAGCTAATACCACTAAAAAAAAGCCCATATTCCGCTACAAGCCCAAAAATTCTTTACAGGCCCAGCAAAATATTGGCTACCAGTGTAAAATTACTACTTTTATATATGTATTTCGCTACAACTATGTTTTAGGCGGGCTGCAAAAAATATTGCGTGCCAGTTCGGTTCCCACTCTTGTAATTAGACATCTGCAGTCCACACACAAAAGTTACTTTCTCGAATTGTCTACCCGTCTCCCCTACTCCTGAATCCCTAGCCCCCGATAACCCTTCCTCTTCACAGCAACGCCCGCTGTGCTCAATCCTTTCCTTACCGCTGCAAATCTTGCAGTGCCCAAACCTGTTCATAGCAGCCCTCTTCCGCTCCGGATCGTTGCTCTTCCGGTCCGACACCTCCATCACCATCTGGCTCCTGGTACAACGGCCTAGCGCAAGGACGAACCTGCATTTCACGGAGGCTACAGAGAGCCGGCTGAACGTCACTTGGAGCTGGTCATTGCAGACAGATCTAACTTGCTTCCTCACTTGCCGCAAAGCAAGAGAAGGGACATTCGTTTGGAGATCTTCGTGACAGAGAAGGAAAGCTTTACCTCGATACAAACCAGGTGGGTTCCTTCAGTCTGATAAACTTATTTGCAGCATTCATCTGATTATAAATATTCTAATATGATTATAATATCATAAAATCCATGATTTAAGTGTGTTGTCTGGTTTACGATGTTGACTTGTCGCAGCCTCGGGAGTACTAAATAAGTTTTGGAGGCCTAAATAAGTTTGCTAAAATAATGTGATTTACTTGAGTTAATGTGACTGTTTTGGAGGCATAAATAAGTTTGCTGCTTGGCTGGAGAGGATGTTGCTACTCCATTATTCTCCAAGCAAACCATTCATGTTCAAGTCTACGCCAATGCCCTTTTTCTTTCTTCCTATGGTTTCTGATTCAATTATCCTCCAAATCTCAGGCCCCTGTTTCGTGGTTCCAAATCAAGGTTGAAATAAGCCCCTTGCTGCTATATTATCTGTCATTATACCTACAATACTCTAATAGGACTCGATCTTTTTTGTTTATTTCATTTACCCTTTAATAAATGCTAGCATAGATAGGAAAGTTTAACGCCTAGCAATTCTATATTTAGCCTTATGTTGTCAGTGTTTTCTTTGCTGAACTGAAATATTTGTTGTTGGTATTTAACTGGTACTTTGTTTTCAGTTTTTAAATAATGGAGTTGCATCCTTTGTCCTCTCGGATCTTTCTGGTTCCAGATGTTGCTTTGATTAGTACTTTGGTGAATTTGAATTTTTTAGTTTGTACTATGATGTTTGTCAAGTGAGTAGTACTCTGGTGCTTGTCAAGTGGTTAATAGGCAAACGTGGTATTCTGGTGTTTGTCAAGTGATTAGTAGTTTAGTGTCTGTAAAGTTAATTTGTAGTGTGCATGTCAAGTGATTAGTATTTTGATGTCTGTCAAGTTAATTTATAGTGTGTTTGTCAAGTGATATGTTGGTACAATCTGTATTTGTATTTTCAACTAAATTGTATTTTGTTTTGAAAATAATTATGTACCATGTTGCTTGCCAATCTGTATTTGTTTCTCTACTCTGCTGTCAGTGCTTAAAAGATTATCCCAAGTTGATAATTTTGTCATGCAATTAGTATTGTGCTTCTTATTAATTAGCAATTTAGCAGCAGTCCACGTGAGTTCTGTTTAACCGGTTCAGTGGACCGACCTTGTTTAAGTCATTGTAGACACCAACAAAAAAATTGTGCGTTTGTAGGTTTTTCAAGTTCTTCTGTAACAATAGTATTGTCGCGAAGAAACAAATTGTAGGTTTTTGCGATTTTTTAAAATCCGTATTTCGGGTCAGGTTTTTTCGGGTTTGGTATTTTGCAGGTTTTTATGAGTTAGTATATTTTCAGGTTCGGGTATGGTTCGTGTTAGCTGAAGACGAGTCGGGTCAGGTTTGGGTCGGGTTTTAAAAAACCCGACTCGTTGCCATGCCTACTCAGGACGTCATGCTCCTTGACACAACGTTGTTCTTGTGTTTCTATAAAGTTTTCTAGGATGTATTGCTGTAATGGCCCTGCTTCACGTATATTAATGATCGTCATTGTATTCTTTTTTAGAAAAGTTGTTCTTTTGAATATAAAAATGAATTCTAATATAAATTATTAGTGTCTTTATGAATGATGATGCGAATTTTCGTGAATGGTAAATATTGTATTCTGATTTAGCATTTACTACTGGCGTATGTGGTGGTATCCACTGTCTCATAAGTAGTCATTGACCAAATTTTGATACATGCCAACTAAGGAAATGCTCTAAGGTTCCTTCTAAAACGGCAACTTCATGATACCCATATGGGCTTAGTTTCTTAGTCAACCTTTTCTCTTTAGATTGTAGTCATTTACAAAGTTCAGACTACTGCACAATCATTTTCTTTTGTGAATGGGGACCGTGAAGTAATGCATGTGATATAATTTCTTTTACATCATAGCATATCCTACAAACATCATTGTCTAGTTTTAAGAGTTTGTCATTGATAATGGTAATATGTTTGCACTCTGCCTCTTATTGTTCTTCTTTCATTGATTTTCCTTTGATTATGTTACTTGTTCTGGGCAAAACATAGGGTTGTAAATGGATATGGGTATACCCGCTTACCCTCAAACCCATACCCTCTAAACCCGTCATGGGTATATATTTTTATAACCATATAACCACTTACCCTTATACCCATGTACCCTCCTCTCATTGGGTAAGGTTATGGTTATGCATATACCCATATCATGTATACCCATATACCCATTTAATTATATGATTTTATAGATAATTCATATTAGAATGTAATAGTGCATATTGTAGGACTCACAACTAGATGATATAAGGACCTTATCATAGTAAACATTTATATTAGAATGTGAGTTCCATATCATAGCACTCACATCTAACATATATAAGTATCTTGCAATAATAAAATAAACAAACCCACCAACGCACCCTCATAGCGACACAAGTACATTTCATTAACTTGAGAAGGTCATAAAGTTATTCTCTCATTCTGCACTTCTCTCCTATATTCCTCGAAAGATATTTTTCCATAACCTACCCATTTAAGTGTGGTAGTTTGGTATAACTCAAAATTTGTAGTGTATTATTATAGCATGTTTATCAATAACCGTATACCCAATTACTCGTCCATATACCCAGTGGTCATGTGGATATGGGTATGATGTAGGTAAATATTTTGACAAAGCGGGTATATACACATACCCATACCCACTTAACTAGTCAGTTATGGTTATGGATATGACCGTAACCGCACCATACCCTACCCATTTACTGTCCTAGAAAAACACCACTAGGAATAAGGACATCTACATTAGAACAAAGTTTAAGGACATAACTCAGCGACGTATTTATCACAAGTTTAAAATTTAATAATGCTTCTTGTTACATGTATGCAATAGTTGTGCCTTCTTTTGCCTCCACAAAATCCTAATGCGGAGATATCCATGAATCCTAATGTTGTCTTTTACTAAGAAATAAAACAAGATTGTTGATCACGCTCGTCATATACTCTCATCTTTATTATGACATTACTTGAATAAAGTCTTCTTCATTAATTTCTCATGATTGTCATTCTCTTATATATGAATCATTTGCAAAATGTAAAAAAATGTAATGGCCATAAATCATCATTTGGTGAACAAAATAGATGCAACAGTGGAGTTAGTAGTCTTACGATAAATTCTGAAATTTTTTAGTTATGTGTTTGATTTCAAAATAAAATGGAGGACATAATTTTTGTTTCTTCTTATTCTAATATACATGTGGCATAATGTATTGTCATATAGTTCTGGTTTCACTCTAAATTCTTGACTCTAAGACTGACTTCATTGTGCAATCTTCATAGGTTGTGGAAAATCTTGAGGACTCCTACTTCATACAAAAGGAGAGTTTTGTGAAGTCCTCATTTGATTGGCAGCTGGCATAATCCCGACTCTATGCTAATTTAGGTGTTAGCATAATCTAAGGTATGTACCTTGCTGATTACTAATCCTTATTCACCATTATTTTACCTTCATCTATAAAAAACATTAGATATGAATGTTTACATAAACCAAACTTGTATGTCTTTTTCAACACATAATAGTCACTATTAATATATAGATGTGATCTATTTTTGCTATTATGATGTTGGAATCCATAGTAAATGATAACTAGTTTTGATATATGCAAATGTTATAGATATGATTATTTGGTGTTTAAAGTTTATGTCTGCACCATTTGTCTGTCCTATCCTTAGATGTTTCTTAGATTTGAATGTTTTTAGAAGACAAACTTATCTCTTTATCCACCACACATTATTTAATTTGAAATATAAAATGTTATATATTTGGTTGTTTGATATTTGAAATCAACGTTTCTCCCATTCTTCTATCTATGAGAATTCTCTACAATTTGAATGTTTGTGTAAGCTAAAATTTCATCTTTGTCTTAAAAAAATAATGAACAATTTTGAAAGATATAAATAATCCATATTTGGTTAATGAATTTTGAATTTATTTTTAATAAATAATTTATATAACAACGTCAAGTTGTTTTGGTTGAGTGTTGTTGAGAATAACATTAATTTGATGGTTGTGGATTGAAACCTTTAGAAGAAAATTATATATATAATTAATGTATCCATATACCAGTGTCACACTTATTTCTTGTGTGGGGGAAACAAATACAATACAACACGGAGGCTTCTAAAAGATTGAGCGAAGACTACTTTTTGTGTAACTTTCTACAAACCAATAAACTCGCATTGGCGCTAAAGGACAATTAATGTAACACAAAGGTATTAGAGAATGAAATTAAATTCTTTGTTCCTATAGAACTATGTGCATGATTCAAGATATTAATAACCTAAAAAATTACACTCACCACTCAATAAAAAAAGAGAACAATACATTAACTCACCACTATAAGTTGTGCATCATAATGCAAAAAAAAAGACTATTTTGTGGCACGTCCACTTGTGGATTACCTAGAACTCACAAAAACTAAGAAATATTTTGGAAACAAATTTACATAGCCTATATAAAAATGGATATTTGTATATTTCTTTATTTTTTGTATATAGATGTGTTGTTTTGATATTTCTAGTATTAAATATTTTTTATTGGTTTGACTTTTTACAAGATACTAATGATAATCCCTACTTTTCTAGTTATGTTATGGACAACCAATATATCATGAATAAGAGTTGGATGTATAAACCAAAATCCAAGTTTGAACGACGCAAGGATAAGGATTTTCATATGGGAGTGGATTGTTTTTTGAGATTTGCATCAAACCATGTGAATATAATGGAGATGATCCTTGTGCCATGTGTGAGAATAGGATGAATAGAAATTCAAGTGTGGTTAGATATCACTTGATAAGCTATGGTTTTTTTCCACAATATTTCAACTGTATTTATCATGGTGAAGAATACCAATCTAACCAAAGAACTATGAATGCCTTAACACATAATCTTGATGATGATATGGATGATATGATCAATGATGCTAATATGTGGAACACTAGTAATGATGCCAATGTTGATATGGGTGACACGTCAAATTTTGAACATGATCTTGAAGCTAGAAAATTTGAAGAAGTCTTCAATGAAGCTAACAAGCCATTGTATGAGGGGTCTAAAATTTCGACATTTACTTTTGTCTCAAGACTATTTAATGTTAAGTGTGATAGTCATTGGACTAATAAGTCTATGACAAATCTTCTAAAACTACTTCACTTGGAATTTCCAAAGGGTAATAATCTTCCACAAACATGGTATGAATTAAATAGAATGTTGTCAGCTTTGGGATTGACTAAAGAAGTAATACATGCTTGTCCAAATGATTGCATGATATATAGAGGTGAAAATGCCACATTAAATGAATGTTTGAGATGTAAATTGTCAAGATGGAAGTATTCTATTAAAGGAAATGGACAAAAATCTAGAGTTCCAGCCAAAGTATGTCGTTATCTATCAATCATGCCAAGATTAAAAAGAATGTATAACTCTACTAAGACAGCTAAGCTAATGACATATCACTACACATGTGTTGCTCACCCAAATGGAAATATGACTCATCCTAGAGATTCTCAACTTTGGAAATATTTTGACAATAAACATCCTAAATTTAGTAAAGAACCTCGCAATGTAAGACTTATGTTATCTTCTGATGGTTTTAGCCCATTTAATATGGCATATGGAAGTAGCACAAGCATTTGGCCTGTCATTCTTTTGAACTACAATCTACCTCCATGGTTGATAATGAAACAATCCTATTTTATGATGCCCCTTCTCATCAATGGTCCAAAATCCCCAGGAAAAAATATAGATGTATATTTAGAACCATTGATAGATGAGTTGAAGTTGCTATGGACCGAAGGTGTCAATACATATGATTGTGAAAAGAAAGAAATGTTTAAAATGAGAGCAGCTTTGTTAGGAACCATTAGTGATTTTCCTACATATGGTATGCTGTCAGGTCAGAAAATAGGAGGAAAACTTGATTGTCCCGATTGTCATATTCACACTGGATCTGTCTATTTGCCCTTTAGTCATAAAGTTGTGTATATGAAGCATCGTAGATTCCTCCCCATGGATCACCCTTGGCGTCATGACATACATCATTTTGATGGGACTTTTGAGAACGATTCTGCTCCAAAACCACTATCAGGCGAAGAGATTGTCGAAATATGGAAAGATCATGATAATATTGTCTATGGCAGAGGAATATTTGGTGAGACAAATAACAACAATAAATTACTTGTAGGGTGGAACAAACAGAGTATATTTTTTGAACTTCCATATTGGAAAACATTGCTAGTCCATCACAATCTTGATGTAATGCATATAGAGAAAAATGTAAGAGAAAATATCATGAGTTGGTTATTATTTAAAGATGGAAAAAGCAAAGATAACATCAATGCTCGATTGGATCTGAAATGCAAGTTTAAGATTAGAAAGTCTCTCGGGCCTAAGAAAAATAGATCAAATGGAAAGGATATTATCCCTCCAGCATTGTATAGTATGACAAATGAAGAGAATGAAATATTTCTATCAATCCTAAAAGATCTTAAACTACCATATGGTTTTTCCTCAAATTTGTCTAGACTAGTTGATGCTGAAGAGAAAAGAATAATTGGTATGAAAAGACATGACCACCATGTTTTGATGCAACATTTGCTTCCTTTATCATTGAGGAAATCAATAGCAAAGCTGGCTGGGAAAGTGTTGAATGAATTGTCTTTGTATTTCAAGCAATTATGTGCAAAATCTATTGACATTCCAACACTAGAAAGACTTGAAAAGTCAATCCCTATAACTCTATGCAAGCTTGAAAGGCTCTTTCCTCTATCATTCTTTGATATATCTATTCACTTGACAACACATCTTGCAACCCAAGCTAAAATTGTTGGGCCTGCTCAATTTAGATGGATGTACCATGTTGAAAGATATTTATTCAATATAAAAAAACATGTGAGAAATAAAAGCAGACCAGAAGGTTCCATTGTTGAAGGTTATTTGAGAGATGAGCTTTCTACCTTTTGTGCTCGTTATCTAAATGATGTTGATTCAAAATCAAATAGAGAAGCTTCATATGAGGATGGACCCATTGGAAGTGGAAATGTTATTTGCCTTTCTGTTGACGAAGCCTACCAAGCTCATCGATTCATCCTATATAATGAATGATCTTATCAAACCTTATCTAAAGTAAGTATAAATTTGTTAATATTAATTATAATTTCTTACTTGAACATTCTAAACATTTAATTGTCTAATATAGGTTGCATGAAGAACACGTAAGGGCTAATCATCCTTACTGGAGTGATGATGAAATCCAACTCGAGCAACATAAACATTTTGTCAGTTGGTTTATTGATTATGTAAGTACATTCAAACCATGTCTACACACATGTGAACAATATGATATGTTATAATGTTATTTCTATCTACAGGTTAGACAGACATGTAATCATCATGATTTACCTGATAAAGTTAAGTGTTTATCACAAGGTCCTTCAGTTAAAGCGATATATTACCAAGGATACTACATAAATTGATACAAATTTCAACCTAAACATGTAGAGTGCAGGAGAGTTACACAAAATAGTGGAATATCAACAATTGGTCCAAATGATACATTATATTATGGAGTTCTCCAAAATATTTATCAAGTTCAATTTCCAAATCTGGAACCATATTATCTCTTCAAATGTATTTGGTTTGACATTGAGACTAAGGAAGGAGTTAAGGTTGATGATTTCAATTTAATATCCGTGGACACAACAAAGTTGGCATTTGTAGATGAACCTTATATATTTCCTGAACAAGCATTTCAAGTATTCTACTCTCTAGATCATGATGATGGTAATTGGAGTGTAGTGTGCCCTTGGGTTGCTCGAGATACATATGATGTGCTGACTTGTTTTTTATCAAGCCAAAACTCTACCTTTATTGAAGTTGATGACATTGTTCAACCAATATGTGGTGATACTACAATTGATACAATGTCTAGTGAAGAGGATGAATTTTGGGTTAGGCTGGATATTGAACAATGCACGCCATCTTTTGGGTTAGATGAGGGCATAATAGAAGAAATCACTTCATCAAGAAAATGAAAACGTTCTTTGGTAACTTTATATATATATATATATATATATATATATATATATATACACACACATGCATGCCTCATCTACTTTTTTGTAAAAAATAATTAATGATGTGTATCAATCTTTTACAGAGCCATGCCTCGCAAAAAGATGTCGTTGAATAATGTCATGGAGAGAAGCATTCATTTTGATCCATCTTTAATGCAACAATTGCACACACTTCTAGGTATAAATGAATTTATCAATATTTATATTCATTTCATTTAATGAAAATATATATATCACTAAACTTTTATGCAGATCGAGTGCCAATTAAGAAGAGACCAGGTAATTTGTATTTTGGCTCTAGCTTATGCATATTTAGTATATATCAATTATTCAAGGCAATTCATGTTAATATTATTGTGCAACCTATATAAGATTCTAAAATGCAAAGTCAATTATGTGTGGATAATACACCCTGCGAGTACAACCACTTTGACCATAATAAGGAAGGTAATCATATTTTTGTTATATATTTTGTTTAATTGTATGTCACTAAGATGTTCATGTCACATGATATAATTCAATGAATAGCTTTCCAAGATGGAACGATCCATGGGCCTACTATTAGTGCCAAAAAAGACAAGCCATACATGAGAAGAGCAATGGAAAAGTCATCTTCTAGAGAAGGTATTTTTTCATATTAATTATCAGATTGGATATTGTAATTTTTTTTGGTATTTGTGCTCTAAATTATGTTACTGCCCTCAATGATGATACATGACAGGTCTTCTAGATGGAAGTGAAGTTTCACATTTGCCTTCCAAGAGAGGAAACCTCCAAAAAGAATCCAAAGATTTGTCTTGTAGAGGTGATTATTGTTATCATAATATATAATTTTAACTGAAAATATATTTGAAATGTTCCATGAAAATAAATATATATGTCAAAGTTTCAAAAGTACAAGATCCTTTCCATATGAAGATGAACCTACAATATGACACTCACTTGGATGATAATGATGAAGGTATGTTTTGAAATATTTTGTTAGGAAGTGGTTGTTTTTGGGTGACAATACTTCTTCAAAATAGCGATCTTGTAAAAATAATTCCATTGATATTTTTTGATAGGTGGTCTAGGTGTTACAGATAGAACTGAAATGTCACATTTAACTTCAAAAGGAGGAAACCTTCAAGGAAGATCATAGGTGAAATATGTGTCTTGTAGAGGTAGTTGATTCCTATTTTAATGTAGTTCAAGAATATTATTAAATATCCATGAAAATATTCTCTATCTATGAAAATGATACTCCTTGGTAGATGTTCAAGATAGGAGTAACATGCCACATTTATTCTCCAAACAAGGTAACCTCGAATAAAGATCACAAGTGAAAAATGTTTCTATTGGAGGAGGTAATTTCTTATTTCAATATATATTTTCAAATGTAAATATATCACTAGATGTTCCCTGATAGATGTTCAGTCATGCTCCTTGATAGATGTTCAAGATAGGAGTGAAATGCCACATTTACCTTCCAAAAGAGTAAATCTCCAAAAAAGATCACTAGAAAAAGATGTGTCTATTATAGGAGGTAACTTCTTATTTCAATATATATTTTCAAATGTAAATATATCACTAGTTGTTCATTGATATATGTTCAATTGTGCTCCTTGGTAGATGTTCAAGATAGGAGTGAAATGACACATTTACCTTCCAAAAGAGTAAACCTAGAGAAAGATGTGTCTATTAGAGGAGGTAGTCTCTTATTTCAATATATATTTTCAAATGTAAATATATCACTAGTTGTTCATTGATAGATGTTGAATCGTGTTCCTTGATAGATGTTCAAGATAGGAGTGAAATGCCACATTTACCTTCCAAAAGAGTAAACCTCCAATCACTAGAGCGAGATGTGTCTATAATACAAGGTAATTTCTTATTTCAATATATATTTTCAAATGTAAATATATCACAAGATGTTCCTTGATAGATGTTCAAGATAGGAGTCAAATGCCACATTTACCTTCCAAGAGAGGAAACATCCAAAAAAGATCACTAGAGAATTAGAGGAGGTAATTTCTTATTTCAATATATATTTTCAAATGTAAATATCACTAGATGTTCCTTGATTGATGTTCAATCACACTCTTTGATAGATGTTCAAGATAGGTGTGAAATGCCACATTTACCTTCCAAAAGAGTAAACCTCCAATCACTAGAGAAAGATGTGTCTATTAGAGGAGGTAATTTCTTATTTCAATATATATTTTTAGAAGTAAATATATCACTAGATGTTCCTTGATAGATGTTCAATCATGCTCCTTGATAGATTTTCAAGATAGGAGTGAAATGCCACATTTACCTTCCAAAAGAGTAAGCCTAAAATCACTAGATAAAGATGTGTCTATTAGAGGAGGTAATTTCTTATTTCAATATATATATTCTAAAATGTGTAAATATTGAGAAATATTACATTTTCAAACAATGCCACTATATTATACCCACTTTCATGACAATGAGGAAGGTAGGTTCCAAATAACTTTTGTACATTATTCTTATATAAGATGTCACACATAATCAACAATATATGAAACATTTTCAATTATAGGTCTGCATCATCGCATTCAGATGAGTTGTATTTCATCTAAAGTGACAACCCTTGTGACACAATACAAGTAGAGAATTTATCTTCTTGTAGAGGTAAATGTTCTTATTCTCGATATAATGGTTGAGATTTTAATTGAAAGTAATGCAATGATTTTTTTCTTAAAAAAATTATTTGTCAATGCAAGCTTCTAAAATGCCAAATCAAGCTCTTACAGATGACACACTACTTGATGATTCATGTAACTTTGTTGTCGAGGAAGGTGAGCTTGAAATTACTACAAATTATTGGGTATATGTATTGGTAAATTGACACGTTCTTCAATTTTCATCTTAGATGCTCATAGTAGGAGTCATGGAAGATGTTTTGTTTCTAGAAGACATAACATGCAATATATAAGACATGTGCATGATGTATCATTTAGGGGAGGTATTCATCTTATTTGGTCTCTAATACAAGTTACACCGAATATAATGGACTATTCTCTAAAAGGTGTATTTCTATCTACACAAGGTTCAATGCAAAGTCAGGCCCATATGGAGGGTACAGAAATTGATGACACGTTTCTTGATGATAATGAGGAAGGTATGTAGTAACACTTCTTAATTGGTATATAATGTATATATTCTCAATTGACATGAAAATTCAATAAATTTTATAGATGTGACATCTCCCTTAGAGAATGCAATCATTGATGATATCGAGGAAGGTATGACAATCAGCAACATGTTGTAAGACTATTTTGTATGAATTTTCATATGAAATATTTATGTGCATGATTATTTTTATTACAAGGATCTCAAATTGGAAGGCAAATTCATACTGAGAACGTACAATCTTTGAATGATGTGTCTCCTAATAACTTTGATCCAGGTACCATGCTCACATGGTGCAATATAATTGATTATGATTGTGTTATTTCTTTTGGCATATCTAATTATAGTCATCTAAACCAGAAGTCCATATGAATGCTGAAAAAAGAAAAAGGGGAACTACAAAACTTCAATCGGTAGCCCCCAAGAATGGAAAGAAACATCAATGTGTTAGGAGAGTCCATGTTGGAGAAGGACGACGGAAACTTAGCAATTACTTGGGAATCATGGCACGTGATAGTCATTACTTTCCATTAGACAAATGGTGGGGGAGAGCCCATGAGATTGGATTTGAAAAAATAATGGTTGATATTCGTCTAAGTATAAACTTTGATACATATATACTTTATTCTTATCTATCTCATAATTATTCCACTAAATAATTTTGTAGTGTGACTTTGAGTTTGTGAATCCTGATAAGTCTCCCCTTTTATCATTTGAAAGAGTCATCCGCTTCTATAAAAAAACTATCAGACAGGGGATAAGAGATTGGCGTTTTGATTTAAAAAATTTTATGATCCTAAGAAATCAATTGAAGAACAATGTCAACATACACCTGATGTAAGACTTATAAGTGGTGAATGGATCGCACTATTGTCATACTGGTCAAAACCTACAACTAAGGTTACTATTGGAAATATTATAGTATGATATTTATGTCATTTTATTTTTTAATGTATTAATTTGGATATTGACAACGCAGATGGAGGCTATAAGAAATAAAAATAATCAAAAGGGTCCACATCCAACACATACCACAGGATCAAAATCATATGCTGAAACAGAAATGATGCGGTAATTACCATTGATTAAATAAGTTTGAAAAATGGGATTCTGTTTCATTGTTTACACAACATATTTGTAGATTGAAAAAGGAGAGGATCCTATATTGTTTGGAATATATGATAAGTGCCATAAAGACAAGAACGGGAACTTTCCAAATGACTTTACAAAAGAATGTTGTGTAAGCTATTTGTTACTATATGTAAATCTTATAGATTTTTTTTTATGTTCCTTTTAATCTTATAAATTTGTGTATAGGAAAAATTGGAAAGAAGATGTATCGAGCGTGGCGTGGAGCACACGAAAGACCCATTGGAGTTTATCCCAAAAATGGATGACACATTTGGACGACATCATGGGGGCTGGGAAAGAGGTTTTGGTGCATGGATATCAAGAAGGCTATTGAGAGATGAAGTTACTATAAATGCAGCAAATAAGGATGCTCGTGATAATCTTCAAATTCAAATTCAAGATAAAGATCGCGAGATACTAGACAAAGATCGTGAAATACAAGATAAAGATCGTGAGATACAAGAAAAAGATCGCATGATTGCAAATTTTCTTGCTCAACTAAATCACCAGTGTGGACAGGTGACATACAAAGTCTTTGCCTTTGTGATGTACATATTTTCTGAAAAATTTAATGGTTACTACAAGATTTGTGCATGTAAAATGTTTTATTTCATCTATTTTCAGTTTGGAAGATCGGGACCATCAACAACTTATGATCAAACTCCACAAGTTCTTCGTAGGACAAGATGCTACCCATCTCCTGTAAGAGAGTATTTTTAACATTCTACTTATTTTGTTGGATTAGTTTGTCTAGTTGTTTATTATTAACAACAACTTGTTGTCTACTTGCTGCATGTTATCCTTTATGTTGCATATTTTCTTTCTTGGAGGTGACCAGCAGAACGCACTGCATATGGTTGAGTGTAGCAAGAAAAAAGAAAAGATTTAGGCTATATGAACCACATTGTGTGTGATTTATAAAGTGAAGTATTTTTGTTTTGTTTTATGGATCTTAATGGTTGAACATGGTCATATGTCTTTTAATCAATTTACCATATTGTAGTTTGTTTAGGCTAATCTCATTCGACCAACATCCATCAAGACAAAATCTATATATACACAGCACATGCATATATGATGAAAGATTTTGTTGCAAGTGTCCACAATTTTGGGTGAAGTTTTTGCTTTCTCATATCACTTATGCTTACATAGCACCTTTTATTACAAGACTCCAATAGAACTCTACGTGTATACTACTACATGTATATCCAAAAATCATGCCACCGTCCAACACATGCCTTTTTCCCTTTGTGGTTGAATATGATATCCATTACTTATCCCCTATCTCCTAGATACCTTCAACTAGGGATTTTTATTGATTAGGCACTTTGATCTACCTGTGATGAAGTTTACTACCCATTGTGAATCACATCCACCCAATAACCATCTATGTTGACAGCTTCACTAGTATTTCAAACGTGATCGTTCTCTCCATACTTAGCTTTAGGGATGCCCACAACTTCTTTACGTAATTTTTTTTATAAATTAAATGCCCTACTTCAACTTGTTCTCATTGTTGACATTTCGCCACCTTCAAGATGAGAAGGTACTTTGGAACCTAATTTTTCAGAATAAATTACAAAGGCTACTGTTTTTAATATGTGTCTCTGTAAAGACTAACATGTCTTTCAATCTGCCTTTGCTTCATCCCATTGTTAGTTCGAAGAGTCTCCAGAATACTTCTCCAACTATGACAACCATTCTTTCTTTGAATGGAAGTTTTCTTACATGCACCGTTGTTGTGACAATGTGGTATTACTCAACGAGAAAGGACGTTTATAATAACGATGACACAAAAAAAAGCCCAAGAACATTCATCCTCATAGAGTTGTCTATTGATAACATATTATCTCTTATGCTTGGAACTTCAAAGGGGGCACAGTTGGTTGTCTAAGAATTCTTGAAGTCATACTATGTTAAGATATCTATGTAGCACGGTTATATTGCAACTAGAAATATACAGACCTTTTATGTTTAGTAATTTATAATGTATTTATGTATTAGTATCATATCATGATACTATTCCACTTCTGATGTTGTCTTGTCTCTAGCTTGATGGACAACGCATGTTTGAGAAACATGTTATACGAATATTATTGATTTGGTCCTATCCTCTTGATAAGTTTAGCTTATATTCTTAGTTTATGAATAAATGCTACACATAATGAGCAATAAGCTTTCTTATGTGTTGTTTTGTGTGTAATTTCAGGTTTGACTGAAGAAAATTCAGCATGTCTCTTCGTTAGTGCTTGTATTCATATTCTTGGAGCTGCAACTTTTTGTCACCCGCTCCAGGAATGAAGTTGTTTGCATGATGTTTTCAGCAAAAACTTCAAGGGTCAGATGTCTCTTGTGTAAACTAGGTGTTGATGTACATATATTCCTGGAGTTGCTAGTTTTTGTCCAAACTCCAGAAAAGAAGTCAGTTATGTAATGTCTTGGTAAGAAACATATATGATCAGCAATCCATATTTTGTATAAAAACATTATGACTGTACAATGTTCCCGACTTCTGCTCTTTTGTCAGAACTCTAGAAGACAACATGATCATGATGTTTTGATTAAAACGTTTAATGATCAGGATGTGTATTGTTTAATACTCTAAGAATGTTGGAATATATGGTATTTTGCTCCAGAAATTTATAATCAGCAGTCTATATATTGTGTACAAACAAATGCAGATTATAAATATTTACATGTGTCATTTTTATTAACTACTCACGACATAAAGTAGACTGTATGAGTTTGTCAGATAAGGTTACAGACAACAACATTGATGTTTTATAGACTCCATTGTGTTAACACTTTAGTATGACAGGCTTTTGGATCTAAAATATGTGTTTTGAGTTGAAATGTTAATATGTAGATGTTATCTTGTAATGCAGCAATGTTGTCCGGCCACAAATATTGTGGTAGCGGATTTCTATTTTTATATTGAATTATAATAAATAAAATTCGCTACCAAGTGTCCAACCTACTACGAATTTTGCGGTAGCAATATTCGATTGGCTACAAGGGCAATGGCTATCAAAAATTGGCCACAGACTTTTGATTGGCTACCAGTTATCTGCTATTTTAAAAATTGCTACAAATATTAGAGTAGCTGAGACCATGTTTTTTACTAGTGTACGTTAAGAAGTACTTGCTAGATGCTCACTCAACATCGTGATTGAAAACATCCAATCCATCCCTATTCTTGCCCGGAGACGGGAAGTAAACGTAATAGCGGGTGTTTGACGTTAACGCTACTTGTGGACGAAACGGTTGGTTGAGGTACGCGTAACTGCTCCGCGTCCACCTGGACGTTATAGGTGCCCCATACCCCAGAAAATTTAAGTACAGATAGTTCGAGAGACTTACAAGTCCTTGAATCCAACGATCATCGGCGACTGCGTGCACAATCCTCCAGGGAGTTAACGAATCTTTTGTAGTCTAGCTCCTGTCATAGTTTGGCTGATTATGGGCATGTTTGTTTTGTAGGATCTTGTTGGATTTTTAGGATTACCGAATTATGTTGATCCTGGTTTCCACGAATCTCTGGTTATGAATAGTCCAGCAGTGAAAACTTTTTGTTTGGCAACAAGGACGAGATCTCTGTATTTTTCATATAGATGGGGACCATGACCATGAGTAGCGTTTTAGCTGTGACAGTCCTTTGCTCTTTGCTGTATACTGGCGTCCTGCCGTTTTGAAACGGGAAACCATATCCAGCTATTAGTATGTGTGAGAAAGATGCATGATTCTTCTCATTCTCCAGCGTCATTGAACCAAACCTAAAATTAAGATCGATGGATTCATGATTGCGATCCAATACAGCAGAGTACACGAAAACAAACGTGCCCTATGAGATCAAGTTTCTTCAGGAGACACTTCCTGAATTATTTACCAAATTAAAACTGCTAATTTTATATCCAAATCAATTTAAAATTCGTGTAAATTCGCACTAGAAACTGTACTCGAGATTTATTAGCGGAAGGAAAAACGAAAAGGAAAACATTTAAGACGTACGCGGACATCATGGTCGCTAATCTAATCGTGGTGTACTATTTTTTGTAAGCAAGTAAGGTCAAATTTACCGTGAGAGACTTGGCTCTGATCCTCGCCTCGGCCTTCTCCACCTCGAGACGGTCATGTTTCTTTCATCCACGGGAGCCTCCAGAACCGGTTGATCTCCTCCCTCGTAACACTCTTGACAACCGCCAACTCTTTTGATCTCTGTGACTGCCCTGTGGCCTCCCATTGTCTCTGAACCGGCTGCGTGTAAATTTACTTTCTTGTCTTCTTGGCAGCTGCCGAAACCCTGCGTTCGTACTCATGTCGACCTGCAGATCGTCGTGTTCCCTGAGACCGATCGATATAACTACATATATCTGTCGAGATATTGATTTTTCACCGGTTATCTTGAAAATATATTTCGCAACAGTATATGTAACTGCGTCGGCGTTACCAGGATTTGTCATCATCGTTTTTAAAGCATTTTTTGGTACCGAACCTAATTATCTCTATATGTGTCGGGATATTGTTTTTCACCTGTTATCTTGAAAATATATTTCACAACACTATATGTAACTGTGTCGGCGTTACCAGGATTTGTCATTATATTTTTTTAAAGTATTTTTAGCATCGAACCTAATTATTTCTGTAAATTCTACGTCACTTTTGCACTCCTTACTAAAGAATTTCCTTCCCCGAGACTCCAAAACTTTACCATGAGTTAACATGAATGACCCCCATCTTCTCCACAAGTTATGTGGGTGAAACAACCAATTATTAGCACGAGGAATACCAATATACCCCCATCTTCTCCACAAGTTACCTTTTCTTTTTCCATGATTTCCAAACACGACTAATGATGCCTTCATCTAAATTATGTCTCTTTTAAAATTTAAAAGAAATAATTATAATTTTTTATCAAGAATACGAGGTGATATGTAGAAATTATTACTTTTAGCATGCAATCTAGGTAGTTAACCCGTTCCTAACCGATTTTCTATTAGAAAATTATCTTGCCCCTTTGGTTTGGATTTTTCTTATTTCCCTTCACATAAAGATGATTTTGATTACCTTCTCGTATTATTTTTATTCCTTCATAAGCTCACATTTGATTAGGTTTTCTTTCTAATGTCATTGGTTTATTTTGTCACCAAAGATAACTTTTACACAATGATGATTTTGATATTATCATATAAGTTGGTCAGCCTTGAATTATGTTTGTTGGTAAGATTGTCATTATCGTTTTAAAAGCATATTTGACACCGATCATAATTATTTCTATAAGTTCTATTTCACTTTTACACTCCTTATTAGAGAATCTGCTTCCCCAAGACCCCAAACCTTTATCATGAGTTAACACGAATAACCTTCGTCTTCTCCACAAGTTATGTGGGTGAAACAACCAATTATTAACACGAGGAATACCAATATATCCTTCTAGTTGTACTTCCTTATTCTTGTTACCTTTCCTTTTTCATGATTTTCAAACACGACTATGTTGCCTTCATCTAAATTATGACTCTTTTAAAATTTAAAAGAAATAGATATAATTTTTTATCAAGATCATCTCGGGCGATGTGTAAAAATTATTACTTTATTTAACATGCAATCTATGTAGCTAACACGTTCCTAATTGGTTTTCTATTAGAATATTACCTTGCCCCTTTGATTTGGGTTTTACTTATTTCCCTTCACTTAAACATGGTTTTGATTACCTTCCTATGTTATTTTTATTCCTTCATAAGCTCACATTTGATTAGGTTTTCTTTCTAATGTCATTGGTTTATTTTGTAACCAAAGATAACTTTTACACAATAAAGATTTTGATGTTGTCATGTTGGTTGGTCAACCTTCAACTATATTTGTTGGTAAGATTGCCATTTTCGTTTTAAAAGTATTTTTGGCACCGAGCCCAATTATCTCTATAAATTCTGTCACTTTTGCACTCCATACTAGAGAATCTCCTTCCCTGAGACCCCAAAACTTTACCATGAGTTAACACGAATGACCTCCATCTTCTCCACAAGTTATGTGGGTGAAACAACCAATTATTAGCACGAGGAATATCAATAAACCCTTCTAGTTGTACTTCCTTGTTCTTGTTACCTTTCCTTTTTTCATGATTTCCAAACACGACTGATATTGTCTTCATCTAAATTATGCCTCTTTTAAAATTTAAAAGAAATAGTTATAATTTTTTATCAAGAATCTGGGGTGATATGTAGAAATTATTACTTTTAGCATGCAATCTAGGTAGCTAACATGTTCCTAATTGGTTTTCTATTAGAAAATTACCTTGCCCCTTTGATTTGGATTTTACTTATTCCCCTTCACTTAAACATGGTTTTGATTACCTTCCTGTGATATTTTTATTCCTTCATAGCTCACATTTGATTAGGTTTTCTTTCTAATGTCATTAGTTTATTTTGTAACCAAAGATAAATTTTACACAATGATAATTTTGATATTTCCATGTTGGTTCGTCAGCCTTCAACTATGTTTGTTGGTAAGATTGTCATTATCATTTTAAAAGTATTTTTGGCACCAAACCTAATTATCTCTATAAATTCAATGTCACTTTTGCACTCCTTACTAGAGAATCTCCTTCCCCGAGACCCCAAAACATTATCATGAGTTAACATGAATGACCTACGTCTTCTCCACAAGTTATGTGGGTGAAACAACCAATAATTAGCACGAGGAATACCAATATACCATTCTAGTTGTACTTCCTTATTCTTGTTACATTTTCTTTTCCATGATTTTCAAACACGACTAATGTTGCCTTCATCTAAATTATGTCTCTTTTAAAATTTAAAAGAAATAGATATATATTTTTAACAAAACTTTGGGGCAATATGTAGAAATTATTACTTTCAACATGCAATCTAGGTAGCTTACTCGTTCCTAATTGGTTTTCTATTAGAAAATTACCTTGCCCGTATGATTTGGATTTTACTTATTTTCCTTCACTTAAACATGGTTTTAATTAACTTCCCGTGTTATTTTTATTCCTTCATAAGCTCACATTTGATTAGGTTTTCTTTCTAATGTCATTGGTTTATTTTGTAATCAAAGATAACTTTTACACAATGATGATTTTGATATTGTCATCTTGGTTGGTCAACCTTCAATTATGTTTGTTGGTAAGATTGTCATTATCGTTTTAAAAGCATTTTTAGCACCGAGCCTAATTATCTCTATAAATTCTGTTACTTTTGTACTCCTTACTAGAGAATCTCCTTCCCCGAGACCCCTTAACTATACCATGAGTTAACACGAATGACCTCCTTCTTCTTCACAAGTTATGCGGGTAAAATTACCAATTATTAGCACGAGGAATACCAATATACCCTTCTAGTTGTACGTCCTTGTTCTTGTTACCTTTCCTTTTTTCATGATTTCCAAACGTGACTAATGTTGCCGTCATCTAAATTATGCCTCATTTAAAATTTAAAATAAATAGTTATAATTTTTATCAAAAATCTGGGACAATATGTAGAAATTATTACTTTTACCATGTAATCTAAGTAGCTAACCCGTTTCTAATTGGTTTTCTAATAGAAAACTACCTTGCCCTTAGATTTGGGTTTTACTTATTTCTCTTCATTTAAACATGATTTTGATTACCTTCCTGTATTATTTTATTCCTTCATAAGCTCACATTTTATTAGGTTTTCTTTCTAATGTCATTGCTTTATTTTGTAACCAAAGATAACTTTTACACAATGATGATTTTGATATTGTCATCTTGGTTGGTCAGCCTTCAACTATGTTTGTTGGTAAGATTGTCATTATCATTTTAAAATCATTTTTGGCACCAAACCTGATTATCTCTATAAATTCTATGTCACTTTTGCACTCATTACTAGAGAATATCCTTCCCCGAGACCCCAAAACTTTACCATGAGTTAACAAGAATGGCCTCCGTCTTCTCCATAAGTTATGTGGGTGAAAAAAACAATTATTAGCATGAGGAATACCAATATACCCTTCAAGTTGTACTTCCTTGTTCTTGTTACCTTTCCTTTTTTCATGATTTCCAAACACGACTGATGTTGCCTTCATCTAAATTATGCCTCTTTTAAAATTTCAAAGAAATAGTTGTAATTTTTTATCAAGAATTCGGGGTGATCTGTAGAAATTATTACTTTTAGCATGCAATCTAGGTAGCTAACTCGTTCCTAATTGGTTTTCTATTAGAAATTTACCTTGCCCCTTTGATCTGGATTTTATTTATTTCCCTTCTCTTAAACATGGTTTTGATGAACTTCCCGTGTTATTATTATTCCTTCATAAACTCACATTTGATTAAGTTTTCTTTCTAATGTCTTTGGTTTATTTGTAACCAAAGATAACTTTTACACAGTGATGATTTTAATATTGTCAAGTTGGTTGGTCAACCTTCAACTATGTTTTTATAAGATTGTCATTATCATTTTAAAAGCATGTTTGGCATCGATCCTATTTATCTCTATGAATTCTATGTCACTTTTGCACTCCTGACTAGAGAATCTCCTTCCTTGAGACCCCAAAACTATGCCATGAGTTAACACGAATGACCTCCTTCTCCTCCACAAGTTATGTGGGTGAAATAACCAATTATTAGCACGAGGAATACCAATATACCCTTCTAGTTGTACTTCTTTATTTTTGTTACCTTTCCTTTTTCATTATTTCCAAACACGACTGATGTTGCCTTCATCTAAATTATGTCTCCTTTAAAATTTAAAAGAAATAGTTATAGTTTTTTATCAAGAATCTGAGATGATATGTAGAAATTAATACTTTTAGCATGCAATCTAAGTAGTTAATATGTTCCTAATTAGTTTTGTATTAGAAAAATACCTTGCCCCCTTTATTTGGATTTTACTTATTTCCCTTCGCTTAAACATGGTTTTTATTACCTTCCCGTGTTATTTTTATTCCTTCATAAGCTCACATTTGATTAGGTTTTCTTTATGATGTCATTGCTTTATTTTGTAACCAAATATAACTTTTACACAATGATGATTTTGATATTGTCATGTTGGTTGGCCAGTCTTCAATTATGTTTGTTGGTAAGATTGTCATTATCATTTTAAAAGCATTTTTTGCACTGAGCCTAATTATCTCTATAAATTCTATGTCACTTTTGCACTCATTACTAGAGAATCTCCTTCCCCGAGACCCCAAAACTTTACCATGAGTTAACACGAATGGCCACCGTCTTCTCCGTAAGTTATGTGGGTGAAAATACAATTATTAGCATGAGGAATACCAATATACCCTTCTAGTTGTACTTCCTTATTCTTGTTACCTTTCCTTTTTTCAATAATTTCCAAACACAACTGATGTTGCCTTCGTCTAAATTATGCCTCTTTTAAAATTTCAAAGAAATACTTATTATATTTTATCAAGAATCTGGGGCGATCTGTAGAAATTATTACTTTTAGCATACAATCTAGGTAGCTAACCCGTTCCTAATTGGTTTTCTATTAGAAAATTACCTTGCCCCTTTGATCTTGGTTTTACTTATTTCCCTTCACTTAAACATGGTTTTGATTAACTTCCTATTTTATTTTTATTCCTTCGTAAGCTCACATTTGATTAGGTTTTCTTTCTAATGTCTTTGGTTTATTTGAAACCAAAGATAACTTTTACACAAAGATAATTTTGATATTGTCATGTTGGTTGGTCAGCCTTCAACTATGTTTGTTGGTAAGATTCTCATTATCATTTTAAAAGCATTTATGGCACCAAGCCTATTTATGTCTATAAATTATATGTCATTTTTGCACTCCTTACTAGAGAATCTCCTTCCCCGAGACCCCAAAACTATACATGAGTTAACACGAATGACCTCCATCTTCTCCACAAGTTATGTGGGTAAAATAACCAATTATTAGCATGAGGAATACCAATATACCCTTCTAGTTGTACTTCCTTGTTTTTGTTACCTTTCCTTTTTTCATGATTTCCAAACACGACTGATGTTGCCTTTATCTAACTTATGTCTCTTTTAAAATTTAAAAGAAATAGTTATAATTTTTTCTCAAGAATCCGAGACAATATGTAGAAATTATTACTTTTATCATGCAATCTAAGTAGCTAATCCGTTCCTAATTAGTTTTCTATTAGAAAATTACCTTGCCCCTTTGATTTGGGTTTTACTTATTTCCCTTCACTTAAACATAGTTTTGATTACCTTCTCGTGTTATTTTTATTCCTTCATAAGCTCACATTTGATTAGGTTTTCTCTATAATGTCATTTCTTTATTTTATAACCAAAGATAACTTTTACACAATGATGATTTTGATATTGTCATGTTGGTTGGCCAGCCTTCAACTATGTTTGTTGGTAAGATTGTCATTATTATTTTAAAAGAATTTTTGGCACTGAGCCTAATTATCTCTATAAATTCTATGTCACTTTTGCACTCTACTAGAGAATCTCCTTCCCCAAGACCTCAAAACTTTACCATGAGTTAACACGAATGACCTCGGTCTTTACCACAAGTTATGTGGATGAAACAATCAATTATTAGCACGAGGAATATCAATATACCCTTCTAGTTGTACTTCCTTATTCTTGTTACCTTTCCTTTTTTCATGATTTCCAAACACGACTGGTGCTTCCTTCATCTCTATTATGCCTCTTTTAAAATTTAAAAGAAATAGTTACAATTTTTTATCAAGAATCTGGGGCGATATGTAGAAATTATTGCTTTTAGTATGCAATCTAGGTAGCTAACCTGTTTCTAATTGGTTTTCTATTAGAAAACTATCTTACCCCTTTGATCTGGGTTTTACTTATTTCCCTTCACTTAAACATGGTTTTTATTACCTTCCCGTGTTATTTTTATTCCTTCTTAAGCTCAAATTTGATTATGTTTTCTTTCTAATGTCATTGGTTTATTTTGTAACCAAATATAAATTTTACACAATGATGATTTTGATATTGACATGTTGTTGGTCAGCCCTCAACTATGTTTGTTGGTATGATTGTGGTATTGTTTTTATAGTTATGGTTGTTTTTGTGGGCAAAACACAGTAATAGCTTGTTTTTAGGAGTCACTTGTTGGAATATATGGTAGCACAACAACTATTATGATATTAGTCATTATTTGTTCATAAGTATCATCATCATTATAATTTCATAAACTTGACTAAAAAATGAATTATTTGAGTTCCTAAATAAAATTATGTGAAAAAGTAATACTTCTACGGACTACAACATATTTATCTAAATGGTATGACAAATGTATCTACGTGATGGAAACACTACAGTTAGATATTCAATTCTTAAGGATGGTTGGTATGAGTACTCATGATCAAATCTCACAACAAAAATATCTAATTAGGGCATTAACGCCAATTTAGGAAATGTGGATGCTAAAAATAGTGTAAAACAACACCTTGTTAATTAAAGAATTGAAAGTTGTTAGGACAAGAGGACATTGAATGTAAGAACCAAAATTCATTTTATTTGCTTTCATGACTGTTAACTCCATATTATTTTTCTGGTATGGTTTATAGTTTAATTGCATTGTTTATACGTAATCATGATGGTTCATTAGGGTTTGTTGGCTCAGTCAAATCTAGGTTTTGAGGGCGAGTCTAGTGTTTTAAATGTAAACTAATGTTATTATGGTGTATGATACTTTTGTTATGTTGTTTGTCATGTTTGTATACTTAAGCCCGCTAGCATTGGTTTAGTTAACAATATGTTGTGTCTCAAGTACATCATACCTTGATATAACTCTATAAATGTAACTCTCTATAACCATGATTTTCTCATTATAAGATTTTCAATTCATATGGTATCAAAAGCAACCGTCTAAACTTTATAGTTTCTCACAGCTCTTGTCCCCCCTCTCTCTCCCAGCTTTGCCACTTCTTCTTCTTCCTCTTCATCTTCTTCCTCCCCCTCCCTCAAACATGTTCTCCCACCCACCACCCCATGCCCTACTCGTAACGGTCAGCCATGGCATGAAGGCGCCACCCGCCTGTGGTAGGTCATTGTAACATCCTAATTTTTAGAATGTTCTATCCAGTGATGTCCAATTTGATCAATACATTTATGTGATATGTGTGCCCAAAGAGTCAATTATATGATGATTGTAATGGCATTACTTGTAAATGATTTGATTAATAATAAAGGTAAGCTTCAAATTCATTATGTTTTATTCAGTTATGAGATAATGAAGTAACATAATAAATATCTAGAAAATGATATTACTCGATTTCATATGTATTTAGGTGTGTGACCTGAACAATGAGATCATACGAATATTAAGTGAAATGTTAAGTGTATATACATTCTTGTTATGTCCCTATTCGGATGTTATTGTGGAAGTTTAATAGACAACAATAACACATAATATTGGAGTGTGTGTTGGTTGATGACAAAATCTCATCACTCATGATGTGTGATATTAAACCAAGCACATAGATACGTGTTAGAGAACAGTGTATTAGACAATCAGACAGATCCACAATAAGAGTGATACATGAAAATCATAATTAGTAGTCAAAATCATCTCTTATGGTATTGGTGGTGATTTTGGTTCTTATATCTGAAGTCACTATACTCATCACATGTCGCTCGATGTACTTTGACATCGTCTACTGTGATCCTGAATAAGAGTTGTCATAAAGGTGATGATTGGGTGTATCGTGACACATGGGGATGACCGTGAGTAATGTTGATGGATTTGTCCCTCCTACAAGAGTATGATATCCGTGTGAGTCAATATTTGATATTGAGCTTATATATCTCAGACAACCTGCTCTAGTTCAAGGAACATGGATTGAATGGTTAGAGAGGATGATGATTATATGCCTTGAGTTCAATCTAGATATTAGTGACAAAGAAACTATACATACATTATAACACCAATCACAGATTGTAGGTTGAAGTTGTTCTCCAACTTTTCATTTACTTGGGTAGCAATGATGTGTGACTAGACACCTCTCTTTACTTGTGATGTCATAAAATGGTTATGGACATTCACTGCCAATATAATATAGAACCTATAGGGTCACACACATAACATTCACTTGGAATAGGAGTTTAACCATGAATAATAATTAAATTGATTACTAAAGTATTTAGGTAGTTAATTTAAATGACAATTGACTGATTGGACTCTGAACCGACTAGTTCAAGTGTTGAATCGACCGTTTAGAGTATCATATTGATTGGAGATTGTATTGGCTGAATTATGGATGAACCAGGCTCAAGGTCGCCAAATGACCGGTTCATGAGATGAATCGCCAGCAATTCGATTGCAACAAGAATTAGTGTTAACATCATATTATGCATTAATTGGAACAACATTTTGTAAACACAATTGTGATTGGGAAACATGATGAAATGACCGGTTCACTGGGTGACTAACATGCCAATCGATTGGTTCACCTGTGAACTGATTATTTTACCGCTCGTAGGTTGTGAAAATATGTAAAATTTTGGTCCCTTCCACTCCTTCACAAATTGGAAAACCTGGCCCTGCCCCTCCTATAAATAGAGGGGTACAAGGACTTCCCAGAGACACAACTCAATTGATTATGACAATTATCTGTCTTCTCTAGTTATAGTAACCGAGAGAATTTGAACAAGTCCTATCGGATAAATGGAGGAATAGCAAGGGAGAATAATTTTGAAAGAACAAGTTGGTGACTAGTACGCCAACGTAAAGGAACAACTCCTTCTTGTCCATTCTTCTAGAACTACAGGAGTTCTATGTGGTCTATGTGGACTACCATAGAGGTGAGGAGGTCGTTTCCTGCCTCTAGGAGGACAACATCAACCTGCTGTCTATGGTGATCAACTAGAATGTCAACGTAGATATTGTTCGAGTGTGACTTGAAGAAAGGGTGCACACTACAACAAGGAGATTATCGTTGAACTTACTCCAGGACGATGTATATCCTCTAAATCATCTTTCCCATTGCATAGTTATTAATGTGTTCTATTGATTTAAGGGGAATATGAAAGTTAAATTTTTATTTCTACTCAGAGCCAAGCCAGTCTATTGTATTTTGAGATAATTGATATGATCATATTTTTTGTTTTTATTCTTTATTTATTGCATATGATGTGAATATTTAAATTGATTAATGTGCATATCCGATTAAACACCACATTAAAATCCCAAATAAATGTATATATATGATATGATATATATGCAATTTACACGCATCACCCTAAAATTGAGTTTTGATAGTGGATGTGAAGCATGGTTATAGCCAATAACTTTTATATATTTGTGTGTGGTTGGTTTTATCTTGCTTTGCATATTGAGCCTCTACCTTATTTTCTAATTGTAAAAGTATTATTCTCTCCTATTAAACTAAAAGGGTGATCCTTACGTTGAATTTTGTCATTGTTTATTATTTAGGAACCATGTGTTAATGCCCTACAATCGTCATTCATCGGACTATGGAGTTAATAACATTCATAAAAGGGATCGAATTTTTTGTTCTGAGGATCTTGTTGTAGACGTATTGCAAATAATTTGAGTGGTAGAAATATCAATTTTTTGGGGGGGGGGGGTGGAATAGATCATCATCATCAACTAAGCCTCAATCTCAACTATGTTGGGGTCGGCTACATGTATCCTTCTTTTCCATTCAGGTCTATCATGGGTCATATTCTGGTTGAGATGTAGAGATTCAAAATCTCTCTTTATAAGCTTTTCCCATGTTCATTTAAACCTTCATCTTCTTCTATTAATTGTGCTTGCATTAATAGTATTGCTTCGTATAGGCACATTAGTCGGTCTGCATTGCACGTGACCATACCATCTGAGTCGGCCCTCATGCAACTTGTCCCCAATGCTCGTCACCCCCACTGTATTCCTGATATAGTCATTTCTCAAGCGATCTTTTCTTGTCTTCCCCCACATCCATCTCAACATACGCATTTCAGCCATTCATCTTGTTGAGTCCTTGTTTTTTCGCCGCCCAACATTCACTCTCATAAAGCATGGTATTCACTCTCATAAAGCATGGTATAGCAATTTTATAAAACTTACTTTTTAGTCTGAGAGGGATTTTCCGATCACATAATACTCCAGTTGCACTCCTCCATTTCAACCATCATGCAGTGATCCTATGACAAACGTCATTTTGGACATCGTCATCTGTTTGAATGATAGAGTCCAAATAATGAAATTTATCATATTTTGGTATATCTACTCCGTCCAACTTGACTCCATCATTTATTCTGCGAGATTGGCTGAAATTACAACGCATATACTCAATTTTGATCCTACTAATCATCAATCCATTTGATTTTTTTTTTTTTGGAGGGGGGGGGGAGGGGGTGTTGTTTCTGGAATAGATATATGGCTAAAATCGGTCAGAATAAGATGTGGAATAGGGATCCGTACGTCACAGCAAATTTAGTCGCTCCACAAACAAACATGATATGATGGTGTTTGAATCATTTGTGCTCATGGAACAATATACCCATAAAATTCCAACCGTACGCTCTCGTCATGGAGCCCACAAATCAAAAAGTTAGATGTTGTGGACACACAAGATTTGGACCCGATATGGAGCCCCTTCTGCCATCCATCGCGATTTCTTTCAACGCGAACGTGTTAAAGTACTTTGAAGGATTAATTACTAGGCCCACTTTGATGAGTTTTAAGGTAATTTACAGCATGCCTTGGAAACGTCATAGGAAGTTTAACCATTTTTACAATACATTGAAGGTCGTCTAATTCATTCTAATATTTTTCAATATCGTGTAATAATGTTGTCGCCAAAAAATTGACACCCCACTTGGATTACAAGGTCGAGTTCAAAAAGACGAGGTGACAGGGTCGTATAGAATCGCCACTTCCGGTCCCCACGGGATTTGCTGCTCCCAATATGAGACGGAGCACGCTGCTCCTTGCTTCAAGGAATGCCACGCATAAACTGAAAATAATCTAGACCCGTAATCTATATCTGCCTGTACACGTGTAAACAACAAAGAAGGAGTAGCCTACACCCTCTAAATGTGGGTGCAGCAAATCCTCGCTAAGTTTTATGTTGCTTTTGTTCTGGTTAATTGAGTTTGCTAGACGATTTACTATTATATCTTTTACAGGATAATCGAAACTGAAGGGTTGGCACAATAACTCAAACTAAAATTTTCGACTGTCAAATCATGTTTAAGTTGCTTTGTTTCCTTTTGCAAACATGTTGAGAACAAGCGTGCAAGCATTGTGATGTCCGGTCAGTCAGCATCACGGATCTATCGATGTACCCCTATTCATACTGGAGCCGAATGGAGATATAGCAGGAGAGAGTCGACTGTGGTGGGTGATTGTCTAATCGGCTCTGCTTTAAGAATCCACTTCTGGCTGAATTGGTTGGTTGAGATAAGCGTACTTGCTCCTCGTCCACCTGCACACCAGAAATCAAGCAGATTACTATCAATTGACTCACCGGCGAGTTTAGTTTGACGATTAATGAGCTCGCTAGCATGAACGTGCAACTGATTAGCTAGTAGATGAATCAAGAGATTTACCAGTCCTTGATCCCGACGGCGAACGACAGCTCATGGTTCCGCAGGTCGGCGACTGCTAGGGCGTAGCAGGCGGAAGCAGAATCCTGTAGCGAATCCACGAACCTCTCGTAGTCTCCCACCTGCTCAAAAGGTCAAGTTGCTTCAGAAAATATAACTCGTGAAAGTTTCCCCTGTACACTAACTTGCGAGAACTGAAACTGTAAATCCGCGGAAGAATGTGAATTTCAGAACAGCGCACACAAGGAAAAAATAGAAAAACGAAAGGTAAAGAATCGGAACTCAAGTCCATGACGTCGATCGTTTGAAATGCAATCCGGAAATTAAATATAGGCAGCGTAGCTGGAAGGGTATACCGTGAGCGCCCTGGCTCTGATCCTTGCCACGGCCTTCTCCGCCGCGAGGCGGTGCTCTTCCTCATCCATCCGCCGGAGCCTCCAGAACAGGTCGATCTCCTCCCTCGTCACGCTCCAGACAACTGCCGGCCTCGCTGATCTCCCCTGCTGCCCTGTGGTGGCCTCCCATCGCCGGCTCTGTACGGGCGGGTAAACTTGCAGCCTGATCTTCTTGGCACTCGCCGGCTCCTCCATCTCCACCAGTATTCCCATTCGCGTGCACTGTTCGTCCGGCAGATCGGCTTGTTTCCCTCTATACGGCCGGTTGTTATAAATGATTCTCTGGGGACGGCGAGATTGTTTGTTGATAGCGGTAGCTAGCTTCTAGACGCCAGTCCACCCGGGCCCGAGCTAACTTTCTGGCGTTACCTACGGGTCTCCTCTCCACTGTCCAGATTGCCTGAACCTCTGGTCCGGTTACTTCACTTGAAGGGCTTTGTGATCATGTACTCGTCATCGTCCCACCACTAAATAAGCTAAATTAGATTCCCATATTTTTAAGTCTCCCCGTCCACAGTTATCCTGGGAAGAACGTCAGGTTAGGTGATATGGATTTTGGTAGGGTCATGATCAGATTCATATAGTTAAATAGGTTGCACGGGTCAAGGTTGGATAATGTTGAAAATTTCGGACTCATATTCGGCCTATTTCATGATCAGATTCATATACTTAAATAGGTTGCACGGGTCAAGGTTGGATAATGTTGAAAATTTCTGACTCATATCCGGCCTATGTAATAGGTCTGGATTCCAGGTCGGGTTGGGCCCAACTTTGATAGCATACTAAAATGAAAATGTCATCAATAGATACATATTTGTTAATAGAGTTTAGTAAGTTTGTAGCAACCTATATATGTACCATAACAAAATCCGACTTTGTAAATATAGTTTCGTATAGATATGTCTAAAAATCACAATCATATTTCATCTATTTATTAGATAATAAGTAAAAATTATCCAAACGTTTATATAGCTTATGTAGCTTATCTTTGATTAGAAAATGCACAGTTAATTTAGTGAATGGTCATGAATGTCCGATTGATATTTTGTTAAACATTGTATAATGTACATTGGACGTTAAATACATACAATCTTAAATTCTATTGTAACTGAGTACATATAACTTAAATGTATGTTTGCACGTTATTACTTAAACCTTATTAATATGATTGAATAAGAGTATATTTTTTATTAGATGTGATTTGAAAAGTTATGGATCAAATATATCTTATAAAATATATATAAGCATTTGAATATATATATGGTACGTATTGAATGCTCGCGCGGGTAGTCAGGTTATAATACTCGTGCATAGAGTGGCGCTGGCATGATATGTAATTAAAAAAAGTCAATTACAATCGCATGGAGTAGCTACGATTGCATGGAGTAGCGGTGGCATCTGTTGCCTAAATGGACATCATTGAATCCCTTTGTTTTGATAATGATAAATATTTCATTCTTTTCGATCTAACATGCTACTTGAGTGTTGCATGAATAAGGTGGATGACAAAGATTTGGAAGATCTATATGTTAAATTGCTTTAATTTCATGAATGTAATCAATTATAAAACTTGTACAAATGTATAATGTATAAGTACTTAGACATCATATAAATCAATCGTTAGATCTTCCCTAGCCAATCATTACACTTAAATAGGTCATCCCCTTCAATAGTGTCACATATGCACACTCATACATACACTTAGCACTTCATTTAAAACATTAAAATAGGGTCAATCTCGGTCAACAAAATCCTCGATCGAGACACTCTCGGTCGACAAACTCCTCGATCGAGAAAGACCCAAGTAGCCGTTAGACACAGCAGACAAGATAGTTGGCAGTTGGAGATGAACTTTGTATACACTTGCTCCAGACAGTCTTTCGGTCGACAAGTCCTCGACCGAGAAGGACTCTCGGTCGACAATTCTTTGACCGAGATGTGTTCTGTCTGCAACTTTCAGAATGAATTAACTAGTCGTTGCTAAAGCAACTAAAGTGTACCTAACGACTAGTGGAACCCCCTAGAAAGTGTCTAGAATGTCCTTAAGCACTTGTAGGTCATTCCTATAAATAGGACATGCCTTAAGACACCTAAACTACTAATCTATACTTGTGCAATACTTGAGTTTACACTTGCAATTGACAATCTGTTTGAGCAATTGAGCAACACTAGCATTGGCCATTCATTCCCTTGCTCCTAATTCGTGTCCTATAGGCTAGCATCTCCTATCCACCAAACCTACACTTCAATATTCATTGGTTAGGAGATCTATACGCTTGATATAGGCAAATAAAGCCTTGTGCTTCAAAGTGGTAATTGTAATTTCCATTTCCTTTCTTGTTCACTCTTATTGCTTGTACTCTCCTTGCTACTCCTAGGGTTGGAGGCTGCGGATAGGAGAGGGTTTTAATCTTCTTGGAGAAGAAGGAGGCTTTGGACTACTTCTAGAAGGTTGTTGCAACGGGAGGCTACTTCAAGAGGAAGGCTACTTCAAGGGGGAGCTTGAAGTTACTTCAAGAAGGCTGCTTCAAAGTTGGTGCAACTACTTCAAGGTGAAGGTTGTCCAAAGGGTGTAGAAAGTATTGTAATTTTATGTAAATTCCTTGAGAGGTAATAAAATTTAATACTTTCAAAATCCCAGTTGGGTAAGCAACCGGGTAGTGGATTGACTGCCTTAGTATTTTCTAAGGTTAGAACCACTCTAAACACCTTGTCTCCTTCTTATTATTTCAATTGTGGTTGTTTGAGTTAAATTGTATTAAAATTATCATAAAACCCTAATCACCCCCCTCTAGTGGTTTTTCAATTGGTATCAGAGCAGACTTCAAGGAGCTCTAACCAAGTCTTGAAGAATGGGTGATAGGTTGCTCAACAACCTCAACCTGGAAGGAACGCTTGTGGCTAGGCCTCCTGCATTTGATGGTACTAACTACACCTACTGGAAGAGAAGGATACAATTTTACTTCCAAGGGATCAGTTGGGATCTATGAAGAATGGTGTCAACCCCTTATGAATTTCCCCAAGAAGAATATGTAGCTTGGGAGACTAATACGGTAAAGTCTGCCCAAATGAATGCAAAGGCTGTAAGTATACTTTATTGTTCAATTTCAGTTGATGAATTTAATAGAATATCAAATTGTGAAACGGCTTATGAAATTTGGCATAGACTTTCTATAACATATGAAGGTACTGTGCAAGTTAAAAATTCTAAAATTGGAATGCTTAAACAAAAATTTGAACAATTCCGTATGGATCAAAATGAATCTATTAGTGAAATGTATGCAAAATTATCTTCTATTGTAAATGGTTTGAATGCTTTAGGTAAAGTCATCAGTGAGGAAGATCAGGTGTCAAAGATTCTTAGATTTCTTCGTCCCAAATACAAGCCCAAAGTGACGGCCATTGAAGAAGCAAATGACCTCACCCGACTAAGGATGGAACAACTCATTGGCAACCTAGAAGCTCATGAGGTAACTTTAGAAGAGGAAGAAAGAAGAGAACGTAAACTTCAACAAGGGAGAAAGAAAGATGTGGCTCTAAAAGCTTCAAAGAGCATCACACCGGAAAGTGATGAAACAAGTGAAGAAGAAGGAGAAGAAGCCTTAATTGTCAATGGTAAGAAATATAGAAGATTTAGATCTAACAAAATTTCTAGTTCTTCTTCTTCTCCTCCTAGGTGTTTTGAGTGTGGAAAGAAAGGACATCTCAAAAATGAATGCCCTAAAGAAAAGAAAGGAAAGAAAAGCTCACACAAAAAGAAGGGAGAAAAAGCTTATAAAGCTGCATGGGATGAGTCAAGTGAGAGTGAAAGTGGAGAAGAGAAGGTGGAATGTCTTATGGCAAAAGAAGATGATGAAGATTCCCAAGAGGTAAGCCTTCTTGACCTACCTACAGAAGATTTAATTGCTAGTCTACAAGAAACTCATGACAAATATGTTGACAGCAAAAAGAAACTAAAGAAGGTCACCAAAACAAATGAGGAATTATATGCTAGATTAAATGATCTCTCTTATAAAAAGAACAACATTGATCTTGAAAATTTGTCTTTAAAAACATCTTTAAATGATTGCAACAAAAAGTTACTTACTCTAGAAACGAATCTTGATCTTCTTTCTCAAGAAAAAGTTGATTTGTTGCTAAACTAAAAAATTTTCAGACCCAACCTATTCTATGTAACCATCTAGATTATGATACTGTTGTAAAAGAAAGAAACTCTCTATTATCTGATTTAGATCAATCAAGGAAAGATATAAACAAGAAGATGGATGATATTGCTAAGCTACAAAGAAAAATAAATGATTTAAGAGGAAATGACATCCTTGATAATATTCTGAAAATTTCCTCTAGTTACAATGGAAGAAGAGGATTAGGATATGATCCAAAGAGAAATCAACCCAAAAGAGCTAAAACATCCAAGACTAAGACTATATTTGTACCTAAGAACACAATTCCTAGAAAGAGAAATGAAATTGACTCTATTACTTGTCATTTTTGTCTACGTCTTGGACATTACTCATTTTCATCCCCTTATAAGAACAAGAATTTTGAGTTAGTTTGGGTTCCAAAACCCCAAACTTAGAAGACTTGAACGTAATTCAGTTGAGATATGATCTAATGCTCATTTTTGAAAATCATAATGTCTTATCTCAAATAAACATAAAGTCTCATGTATTGTGTTAATTTCAGAACTGATATACTGAAACAGAAATATATTCGGTCGAAGTGTTGCTCGACCGAGAGTATCTCGGTTGAACTTTTATCGACCGAGCAAATGTCTGTGATAAATTAAAATCTACAGCAACAATCTGAGTAAAACAACAACCATTTCGATCGAAAAATGATCGATCAGAGTAAAAATCGGTCGAAAAATGGTCGACCAAACAGACTTCTGCTTCTATTCAGTTTTAATCTGTAAAACAACAACTTTCTCGATCGACAAATTGGTCGACCGAGAGACATGTCGATCGAACTTTTGTCGACCGAATGAAGTTCTGATCAGCTTTCTTTGTTCAGTCTGTAATTAAATGTACCTAACCATACCGGACCATCACATGGGTACCAAAACCTACATTTTAATGCAGGATTGGGTGGTCGACAGTGGATGTTCCAAACACATGACCGGAAACAAGGATGCGTTTCAAACTTTTGAGGAAATGAAGAGTGGAACAGTCACCTTTGGAGACAATGGTAAAGGAAAAATCGTTGGAATAAGTAACATTGGTACAAATATCGAAATAAAGAATGTTTTACTTGTTGACGGTTTGCACCATAATTTAATAAGTGTTAGTCAATTATGTGATAGTGGATATGATGTTTTATTCAACAAAAATTGCTGCAAGTTACTAATAGAAAATACTACAAATATTGTTTATGAAGGAAAAAGAGTTGGAAATCTTTATATTCTTAGACCTAACTCTATGAAATCCGTAGTTTGAAAATGCTTACTTGTAAATGAAAATTCTTTACAACTATGGCATAAAAAATTGGGTCATGCTGATTCACATTTTATCAAAAAGCTAGTTAAATATGATCTTGTTCGTGGTTTGCCTAATTTATCTTTTGATCAAGTTGAAAATTGTGAACCATGTACTTTGGGTAAGCAAACAAAAACCTCTTTTAAACCCAAAAATGTACTTAGCACCTGTAGATCCTTAGAACTGATTCATATGGATTTATTTGGACCTATGAGGATACAATCTATTGGTGGCAAAAGATATTGTTTTGTTATTGTTGATGATTATAGCAGATATAGATGGGTACACTTTCTTGCAAACAAAGATGACACTATTCAAGTTTTTATAAAATTTTGTTCCAAGATTGAAAATCTATTACAAAACAAAATATGTACCATTAGGAGTGATCATGGTGGAGAATTTGAGAACCATTTATTTGAAGAATTTTGCACATCTCAAGGCTACACTCACAACTTTCCTGCTCCACGCACTCCACAACAAAATGGCATAGTTGAAAGGAAAAATTGATCACTATAAGAAATGGCTAGGACTATGATGCTCGAACATAATAGACCTAAAACTTTTTGGGATGAAGCAGTAAACACAACATGCTATGTGTTAAATAGAGTAACTGTTCATTCTTATTTGAAGAAAACACCATATGAAATAATATATACTAAGAATCCTAGGGTTGACTATTTTCATACTTTCGGATCAACATGCTATATCTTAAACACTAAAGAGGATAGAGATAAGTTTGACTCTAAATCACATAAAGCCTTCTTTTTGGGATATTATACCTCTAGCGAAGCATTTAGAGTCTACAACACTATTTCTAGAAAAGTTGAGAAATCAATTCACATTTCTTTTCATGAAGAACCAAAATCAGAAAATCTTGAAATAATTGATCTCACTCATCAATTCGAAAATTTATCCATACCAAATGATAGTGACAAAAATACTACAAATAATGACCAAGTTGAGACACAATCTGTCCCTAGACTCATTAAGGATCATCCTCAAGAATTAATTATTGGAAATCCGAATGATAAAGTCAAAACCCGTTCTTCTTTTAAAGATGTTGCAAATATGGCATTTGTTTCTATAATTGAACCTAAGAAGGTGTCTGAAGCTCTTAAAGATGACTATTGGATAATAGCAATGCAAGAAGAATTAAACCAATTCACTAAAAATGATGTATGAGACTTAGTTCCTAAACCACAATATAAAACCATTATTGGAACTAAATGGATTTTTAGGAATAAGTTAAATGAGGCAGGGGAAGTCATAAGAAATAAAGCTAGGTTAATAGAACAAGGATATAATCAACAAGAAGGAATACATTTGATGAAACGTATGCACCATTAGCAAGACTTGAAGCTATTAGAATGCTACTAGCTATAGCTGTACACAAAAACATCAAACTTTACCAAATGGATGTCAAAAGTGCATTTCTAAATGGAATAATTCAAGAAGAAGTGTATGTTGCCCAACCACCTGGTTTTCAAATACCGGAAAAAGGTGACTATGTCTACAAACTTAAGAAAGCACTTTATGGATTAAAACAAGCACCTAGGAATTGGTATGAAAGGCTCAAGACCTATCTCTTTGATAATGATTTTTCTATTGGAAATTCAGATTCTACTCTATTTTTCAAAACATACACATCTGATTTTCTAGTTGTTCAAATATATGTTGATGACATTATTTTTGGAGCTTCCAATGAATCATTGTGCACACAATTCAGTGATATTATGCAACAAGAATTTGAAATGAGCCTCGTGGGTGAACTTACTTTCTTTCTTGGTTTTCAAATTAAACAAACGCCTGCTGGGATTTTTATAAGCCAAGAAAAGTATACCAAAGAACCCTTAAAACGTTTTGGGATGGATCAGTGCAAACATGCCACTACTCCAATGGCTACCTCCACTAAAATTGATAAGGATGAAAATGGGGAACCTATTGATGATTCCTTATATCGAGCCATGATTGGTAGTTTGCTTTACTTAACCACTTCTCGACCATACATCATGTTTTCAGTTGGTCTTTGTGCTCGATTTCAATCACAACCTATGCATTCTCATTTTCAAGTAGTTAAACGGATTTTCCGATACTTAGCCGGCACCACATGTTATGGTTTATGGTATCCTAAAGGACAATCCTTGGATTTTAAAGCTTATACTGATGCCGACTATGCTGGTTGTCGACTTGACCTCAAGAGCACTAGTGGCAGTTGTTTCTTGTTAGGAAGAGCCTTAGTATCTTGGTTTAGCAAGAAACAAAATATGGTTGCCCTCTCTACAACTGAAGCTGAATATATGGTGTTGGCTAAATTGACATTGTGATAAATCCCTTTGTTTCGATGATGGAAAACATTTCATTCTTGTTGATCTAACGTTCTACTTGAGTGTTGCAGGAATGAGGTGGATGACAAAGCACTAGGGAATCTATATGCTTGAATGCTTGTAAATTTCATGAAATGTAATAAATTGTAAACTTGAACAAATATATAATGTACAAGTACTTAGACTTCATGTAAATCAAGCATTAGATCTTCCCTAGCCAATCACCACACTTAGATAGGTCATCCCCTTCAATAGTGTCACATATGCACACTCATACACACACTTAGTGACTTAATTGAAAGATTGAAACAGGGTCAATCTCGATCGACAAACTCCTCGACCGAGACACTCTCAGTCGACAAACTTCTCGACCGAGAAAGATCCAAGTAGCCGTTAGACACAGCTGACAAGGTAGTTGGCAGTTGGAGATGAACGTTGCAAACACTTGATCCAGAGAGCCTGTCGATCGACAAAACCTCGACCGAGTAGGTATCTCGGTCGACAATTCCTCGACCGAGATGGACTCTGACAGCAACTGCAGAATTAATTAATTAGCCGTTGCTAATGCAACCAACTTGTACCTAACGGCTAGTTAAGCACTTAGAACCCCCTAAAAAGTGTCTAGAACGTCCTTAAGCACTTGTAGGCCATTCCTATAAATAGGGCATGCCTTAGGACACCTAAACTGACCCTAAGCTACACTTGTGATATACTTGAGCATACACTTACAATTGGCAATCTGTTTTGAGAAATTGAGCAACACTTGCATTGGCGATCTCTCTACTTGCTCTAATTTCGTGTCCTATATGCTAGTATCTCCTATCCACAACAATCACACGTGCATATACATTGGTTAGGAGATCTACACGCTTGATATAGGCAAATCAAGCCTTGTGCTTCAAAGGATAAGTGTAATTTCCTATTTCCTTCTTGTTCCTTTTATTCTTTGTATTCTCCTTGATACTCCTAGGGTTGGAGGCTGTGGATTGGAGAAGGTTCTTCTCAGTGGAGAAGGTGGACTTCGAGCTACTTCAAGAAGGTTATTGCAACGGGAAGCTACTTCAGGAGGAAGGCTACTTCAAGGGGGAGCTTGAAGTTACTTCAAGAAGGCTGCTTCAAGGTTGGTGCAATTACTTCAAGGTGAAGGCTGCTTGAAGGGTTTAGGGAAAGAATTGTAATTTTATGTAAAGTCCTTGCGAGGTAATAAAATTAAATTCTTTCAAAATCCCGGTTGGGTAAGCAACCGGGTAGTGGACTGACTACCTTAGTATTTGCTAAGGTAGGAAGCACTCAAAATCCTTGTCTCCTTGTCCAATATTCTTGTGATTGGTTGTTTGAGTTAAATAATTGTTAAATTAATTTTAAAACCCTATTCACCCCCCTCTAGTGGTTTTTCAATTGGTATCAGAGCAGGCTTCAACGAACTCTAACCAAGTCTTGAAGAATGGGTGACGGGTTGCTCAACAACCTCAACCTTGAAGGGACACTTGTGGCTAGACCTCCGGCATTTGATGGAACCAACTACACTTACTGGAAAAGAAGAATGCAATTTTATTTCCAATGGATTATTTGGGATCTATGGAGGATGGTGTCAACCCCCTATGAGCTTCCTCAAGTGGAATATGCAGCTTGGGACACCAATACGGTAAAGTCAGCTCAAATGAATGTAAAGGTTGTAAGTATTCTCTATTGTTCAATTTTAGTAGGAGAATTTAATAGGATATCAAATTGTGAAACAGCCTATGAGATATGGCATAGACTCTCCATAACCTATGAAGGGACTGTTCAAGTTAAGAATTCCAAAATTGGAATGCTTAAACAAAAGTTTGAACAGTTCCGTATGGATCCGAATGAATCTATTAGTGACATGTATGCAAAATTCTCTTCTATTGTAAATGGGTTGAATGCTTTAGGTAAAGTTATTAGTGAGGAAGATCAGGTGTCAAAGATCCTTAGATCACTTCCTCCCAAATACAATCCCAAGGTGACGGCCATTGAAGAAGCAAATGACCTCACCCGACTGAGGATGGAACAACTCATTGGCAACCTAGAAGCTCATGAAGCAACCCTAGAAGAGGAAGAAAGAAGAGAACGTGAACTTCAACAAGGGAGGAAGAAGGACATTGCATTCAAAGCATCAACCAAGAACAATCATGATACAAGTGAAGATGATAGTGAAGAAGAAACTCTCATTGTAAATGGTAAGCAGTATAAAAGTTTTAAAACTAATAAAACTTCTAGTGTTTCTTCTTCCAGGTGCTTTGAATGTGGCAAGAAGGGACACATGAAAGGTGATTGTCCAAAACTCAAGAAAGGGAAGAAATCATCTCACAAAAAGAAAGAAAGAGCATATAAAGCTGCATGGGATGATTCAAATGATGATAGTGATGATGGAAAAGAAGAAGTAGAGTGCCTCATTGCTACAACAAATGAAGAAGAAGAAGAAGAGGTAAGTCTTTTTGATCTACCAAAAGAAGATCTAATTGCTAGTCTTCAAGATACTCATGAGAAATATATTGAGTGCAAGAAGAAACTTAAGAAATCAAATAAAGTAAATGATAATTTAAATGTTAAACTTCTTGCTCTTGCATCTGAAAATGAGGATCTCAAAAAGGCAAATGAAGATTATGATCTTAAGTTAAAATCTATAGAAGCAAATTGCAATCTTCTTTCTTTAGAAAAGTAAATGAGTTAAGAGGAAATGACATCCTTGAGAATATTCTGAAAATTTCCTCTAGTTATAATGAAAGAAGAGGATTAGGATATGATCCAAAGAGAAGTCAACCCAAAAGAGCTAAAGCATTCAAGACTAGGACTATGTTTGTACCCAAGAACACAATTCCTAGAAAGAGAAATGAAGTTGACTCCATTAGTTGTCATTATTGCATGCATCTTGGACATTATTCATTTTCATGCCCACATAAGAAAAGGAATGATGATCTAGCTTGGATTCCTAAAACTTAGAAGCTCAAATTTAACTAGTTGAGATTTGACCTAAACTGATTCTTGATATACAAATATCATGTCTCAACACAATCGAGCTCAAACTTGCATAATCTTATTTTACTTGGAATCGATAAATAGTTCTGAAAATAATACAGAAACCTGAGCGGTCGAGAAATCTTCGACCGAGAAGTCAGTCGGTCGAGAAATCTTCGACCGAGCAGGTCACTGATTTCAGTATGCCGTAAAATTGCTGAATAATTTTTTAATTGATCAAGTTGTTATATATTTGCTGTTAATAACTGCTTTACATGCAAAATAAGAATAAAATCTGGAAATCATTCTTGGAACACAATATATTAAAGTTTTCCATCATGAGTTAAGATAAATATTTATGATAATTCCTTGACATATCTACATAGCAACCTTGTATTGAATTTCATGATTCTAATGTTCTATCATCATACATATGTGTTCACTATTTCACCATTCAGCTCTCTACATATAAAGATGTTGCTATGTTGCATTAAAAATAAGAATCTATGATGTGCATGGACTATGTCATATAATACATGAATGACTATTGATGATACATAGGCAAGCAAAATGTCAACAAAATACAAACTTTTCAATTAGTAACTTTCAGAAATTAATCTTGCTTTCAAGGATATATGTCTTATCTTGAAAAATCACATGATTAATCTAAATAGGACTTGATTTATGCACTCATAGTAACGATCAAAGGACATCATTCATAATAGGTTTTACTCAAAGTATTTCAAATTGATATCTCTTTAAGTTACCTGCAAAATTTATACTTCACATGTGAAATCTGCAGATTTTTCCTCTTGGTTGAAATGAAATTTGACCAAGGGGCACTATGGTCGAAGTCAAGGTCGACCTAAAAAATGCTTTGACAAAATGCTTATTTGGACATCATTTTATTGTACTTAATCTTATTATACTTTTGATAAAGGTCAAAATCAAAATTTAAAATCATTTGTGACCTTAGAAGCTTTAAATTGCTTTATTTGTAAGATTAAGGGGAAGCTCATAAAAACAAATTTGATTATTTGATTAAGAAGCTTACAAAAACATTGTAAACATCATTTGAAGCTTGTTACGACCTTAGTATTTTTACTCTTGATTATGAAGAAATCTATGAGTTTCATAAAAATGATATATCTTGTTCTTAAAGGAACTCTCTTAACAAATCAGGGCTTAACATCCCATGCATTTGGTTAGAGACATTTTTATCAATACATATAAGCCATAAACTTAAAAGAAACTCATATCCTTTCAAGGCTTAACATCCTTTGCAAATGATTGAGAAACAAATTGTGGCTAAATTTGACAATAAAATCCCTTGATTTTAATTGGATATCTCTTTAAGGGGGAGTAAAGCTTAAAAAGAAAGACACAAAGTCATACTAAATGATTGTATTGGATATCTTTTTGAAATGACAAAGGGGGAGAAATAATATAAAATCACAAACATTAAATTAAAATGAGTTTCATAATATCTTGGCCAGCAGTCACTTGCAAAACCAAAGATGGCTACAAAGGTAAATTTCAGGTATGAAACTCACATGCTTTATATTTCCTTATTTTATATTTAGGAAATGTTTGTCATCTTCAAAAAGGGGGAGATTGTTGGCTAAATTGACATTATGATAAATCCCTTTGTTTCGATGATGGCAAACATTTCATTCTTGTTGATCTAACATGCTACTTGAGTGTTGCAGGAATGAGGTGGATGACAAAGCACTAGGGAATCTATATGCTTGAATGCTTGTAAATTTCATGAAATGTAATAATTCTGTAAACTTGTACAAATATATAATGTACAAGTAACTAGACTTCATGTAAATCAAGCATTAGATCTTCCCTAGCCAATCACCACACTTAGATAGGTCATCCCCTTCAATAGTGTCACATATGCACACTCATACACACACTTAGTGCCTTAATTGAAAGATTGAAACAGGGTCAATCTCGGTCGACAAACTCCTCGACCGAGACACTCTTGGTAGACAAACTTCTCGACCGAGAAAGATCCAAGCAGTCGTTAGACACAGCTGACAAGGTAGTTGGCAGTTGGAGATGAACGTTGCAAACACTTGATCCAGAGATCCTGTCAGTCGACAAAACCTTGACCGAGTAGGTATCTCGGTCGACAATTCCTCGACCGAGATGGACTCTGACAGCAACTGCATAATTAATTAATTAGTTGTTGCTAATGCAACCAACTTGTACCTAACGGCTAGTTAAGCACTTAGACCCCCTAAAAAGTGTCTAGAATGTCCTTAAGTACTTGTAGGCCATTCCTATAAATAGGACATGCCTTAGGACACCTAAACTGACCCTAAGCTACACTTGTGATACACTTGAGCATACACTTACAATTGGCAATCTGTTTTGATAAATTGAGCAACACTTGCATTGGCGATCCCTCTACTTGCTCTAATTTTGTGTCCTATAGGCTAGTATCTCCTATCCACAACAATCACACATGCATATACATTGGTTAGGAGATCTACATGCTTGATATAGGCAAATCAAGCCTTGTGCTTCAAAGGATAAGTGTAATTTCCTGTTTCCTTCTTGTTCCTTTTATTCTTTGTATTCTCCTTGCTACTCCTAGGGTTAGAGGCTGCGGATTGGAGAAGGTTCTTCTCGGTGGAGAAGGTGGACTTAGAGCTACTTCAAGAAGACTATTGCAACGGGAAGCTACTTCAGGAGGAAGGATACTTCAAGGGGGAGCTTGAAGTTACTTCAAGAAGGCTGCTTCAAGGTTGGTGCAATTACTTCAAGGTGAAGGCTGCTCGAAGGGTTTAGGGAAAGAATTGTAATTTTATGTAAAGTCCTTGCGAGGTAATAAAATTAAATTCTTTCAAAATCCCAGTTGGGTAAGCAACCGAGTAGTGGACTGACTACCTTAGTATTTGCTAAGGTAGGAACTACTCTAAATCCTTGTATCCTTGTCCAATATTCTTGTGATTGGTTGTTTGAGTTAAATAATTGTTAAATTAATTTTAAAACCCTATTCACCCCCCTCTAGTGGTTTTCATATGGAAGCCGGATCTTGTTGTGCTCAAGTGCTCTATATGCAACAAGTGTAAAACAATTTATGGTTTTAACTTTTTATCCACGCTTATCTTTTGTGACAACACAAGCACTATAAACTTAACACACAATCCTATTTTACACAGCCGAGCTAAACATATTGAAATCCGTCATCACTTTTTACGGGATCATATCTCTAACAATCATGTATCTCTTCATCATGTTGATACGGAAGATCAATTGGCTGATATTTTTACAAAACCGCTTCCACTAGACCAATTTAACAAAATAAGGAAGCAACTACTGATCACTCCCTTAGAAAATGTTTTCTTTGATATTTGTGCCTCTTAAAAATGGTTTTAATCGTATCAGTTTTGGCTTTTAAATGGACATCTTTTTTGAAGGATTTGATGGCTATCCTTTTATAGGGGATATCAAATTAAGGGGGAGCTTTTCTATTTTTAACGAATATCTTTTTGAAATGACAAAGGGGGAGAAATAAATGTAAATCTTAAATAAATGTAAATCTTAACTTTGAAAAACTCAATCAATGAGTTTCATAATCTCTTGGCTTTACATTAAAAGTTGCTATATTCCCTAAAGAATTGGATTTTATGTTCCATACTTCTTTGGGAATAATAAGCACACACTTCATAAACAAGAAAAGAAATTCACAAAGTAAATTTCAGGTATGAAACTCAACTCATTTTAAAGACTAGTTGATTTATATTTTGAAAATGTTTGTCATCTTCAAAAAGGGGGAGATTGTTGGCTAAATGGACATCATTGAATCCCTTTGTTTTGATAATGACAAACATTTCATTCTTGTCGATCTAACGTGCTACTTGAGTGTTGCAGGAATAAGGTGGATGACAAAGATTTGGAAGATCTATATGTTAAATTGCTTTAATTTCATGAATGTAATCAATTGTAAAACTTGTACAAATATATAATGTACAAGTACTTAGACATCATGTAAATCAAGCGTTAGATCTTCCCTAGCCAATCACTACACTTAGATAGGTCATCCCCTTCAATAGTGTCATATATGCAAAGTCATACATACACTTAGCAATTCATTTAAAATATTGAAACAGGGTCAATCTCGGTCGACAAAATCCTCGACCGAGGCACTCTCGTTGACAAACTCCTCGACCGAGAAAGACCCAAGTAGCCGTTAGACACAGCATACAAGGTAGTTAGAAGTTGGAGATGAACGTTATATACACTTGCTCCAGACAATCTTTCGGTCGACAAGTCCTTGACCGAGAAGGACTCTCGGTCGATAATTCTTCGACCGAGATGTGTTCTGTCTGCAACTTTCAGAATTAATTAACTAGCCGTTGCTAAAGCAACTAAAGTGTACCTAACGGCTAGTTAAGCACTTGGAACCCCCTAGAAAGTTTCTAGAACGTCCTTAAGCACTTGTAGGTCATTCCTATAAATAGGACATGCCTTAGGACACCTAAACTACTAGTCTACACTTGTGTAATACTTGAGTTTACACTTGCAATTGGTAATCTATTTGAGCAATTGAGCAACACTAGCATTGGCCATTCATTCCCTTACTCCTAATTCATGTCCTATAGGCTAGCATCTCCTATCCACCAAACCTACACTTCAATATTCATTGGTTAGGAGATCTATACGCTTGATATAGGCAAATCAAGCCTTGTGCTTCAAAGTGGTAATTGTAATTTCCATTTCCTTTCTTGTTCACTCTTATTGCTTGTACTCTCCTTGCTACTCCTAGGGTTGGAGGCTGCGGATAGGAGAGGGTTTTAATCTTCTTGGAGAAGAAGGAGGCTTTGGACTACTTCTAGAAGGCTGTTGCAACGGGAGGCTACTTAAAGAGGAAGGCTACTTCAAGGGGGAGCTTGAAGTTACTTCAAGAAGGCTGCTTCAAAGTTGGTGCAACTACTTCAAGGTGAAGGCTGTCCAAAGGGTGTAGAAAGTATTGTAATTTTATGTAAATTCCTTGAGAGGTAATAAAATTTAATACTTTCAAAATCCCACTTGGGTAATCAACCGGGTAGTGGATTGACTGCCTTAGTATTTACTAAGGTTGTAACCACTCTAAACACTATGTCTCCTTCTTATTATTTCAATTGTGGTTGTTTGAGTTAAATTATATTAAAATTATCATAAAACCCTATTCACCCCCCTCTAGTGGTTTTTCAGCATCATGCTTAATTACACATAAATCTATCATGAGTGCATGGAACAACGGTGGCATCATTTTTTTACTCAGAATTCAATTAGGTGCATTGGTACAATGCCACTATTTGTAATAAGATGAAAATTAATTATGAGTGCATGGGGTAGCATGATAGATAGTTGTAGACATTGAGGCATCCATGTTACGTATATAATCAAAAATTGAATGAGGACAAGAGCTTTAAACAATGTTCACGGTAAAACATGTTCACTTTTAACTCATAATTAGGAGGTGTTCTACATAATTGCTATGTACATAGTTCAAACTGCATATCAAATATATTAGTTATGATCAAGAAACCCAGAACGTATTTGGACATATTGTAATGTGTTTGGACATATTATAATATAAATGATCAAACATTAAGGACCTTAGATATGGTGTCATATACATACATAAATTATAATATGTCAAAATAGTTCGAATATTCTTGCTAAGAAGGGAAATAAATAAACTTCAATTGTATTGATAAATAAAATAGATAGGTATATATATATATATATATATATATATATATATATATATATATATATATATATATATATATATATATGGGCCCATCTTTATTGCCCATACGGGTAGCTACCCGCCCACCCTTCCGACCACTTTTTTTCAAAAAAAATTTGCAATTGTAGAGGACTATTTTGTCTAGATCTCCAAAAAATTTTAGCCAAAAATAATATCATTTGCCCCTCCAAAATCAAAAAACCCGTCCTTATATATATGTTGTATATTTTGTACAGAGTTACTCTTTTATTCGTGTAGTTACTTTCTGTTCACCATAGTTACTTTTTTGACATCAGAGTTACATTTTTTTCCAGGAGAGTTACTTTTTTGGCTGACAGGTAGAAAAAATCTAGGCTACCCGCGCGGGCAACGAATGAGCACCCTATATATATATATATATATATATATATATGATGTCATCTTGCCTTTATAACACCTCTTGCACATAACGAAAAGTGGTTTGCAGTAGTCTGAGTATATATCCACTATAAACAATTTTGACTGGAACTATGTGAGGTTATATGAAGTTTCTCTGTATATAAGAACAAAATGTAATGTGATTGGAGATAGTGTAATATATATTAAAGAAAAATATACACCTTTTTTTAGAAAAGAAATTGTACACTTAGTAACATACATATAGAAATTGTAATATGTTAGAAAAAGTTGATTGTAACTACTATAAATAAAAATAGAATAAACTTTATTATGTTACAAAATTAAATATATCAATATATTATGTATGTTATTGCCTCATCGTCATTATATACCTTTTTCATAGAATGAAGTGTATCACATTCACAAATCATATGTTCACTTGGATTGAAAATGTGATTCAGTTTCTGAAACTTGTGTATGCAATAACAAAATGTAATGAGGTTGGACATACTATAATAACCATAGAGAATGTAATGTCCATATATATTTTGTAAAATAACGATACATACATGTTGTAATAGAAAATGTCATTGTAGGTTACATATTTCTACTTCTTGTTACAGATTCCTTATTCTTGTCATAGAATTTTCATTCTTTTTACAATTTATTCTAATCAGAGATTCATTCTCTTAACCTCCATCTATATTTTCGCACATCTTTTGCAAATATAGTCGGTCCCAAGCCCGGGTAAAGGAGGAGGGTTGGTGGTAGGTTGATAGCCAACCATAAAAACTTTGTCACTCTTTCTATGACATGAATTGAAGGAAACCATGTGGACAAGGGAACATTGTAGAGAGATGGAAGACACATGATACAAATATTGGTATACATGTATTGATAAACAAAGAAATGGCGTAGGTATTATTGTTGATAAGATGTTGAAGGATGATGTTGTCAAGATCACAAAGATGGGTGATAGAATCATAGCTATCAAGGTTGTTCTTGGGGGAAATATTTTTAACATTATTAGTGCTTATGCCCCCATGTTGGCCTTAGTGAGGATGCTAAGAAGGATATCTGGGATGACATGGATGAATTGATGCAGGGAATACTGACAGAGGAGAAGATTATTATTCAGAGTGATTTAAATGGCCATGTGGGGAGTAGCAATGTTGGATATGAGAGATTTCATGGTGGTTTTGGATATGGCAGTAGAAACAGAGAAGGAGAGAGGATATTAGATTTTGCAGTTGCATCTGATATGATTTTGACAAACACCCATTTTAAGAGAAGAGAATCTCATAGGATTACTTTCAATAGTGGGCACAATTGTAATCAAATTGATTACCTCCTTACGAGGTGGGTGGATAATAATATATGCAAGGATTTTAAAGTGATTCCTGGTGAGGAACTCACAACCCATCATAGTTTGGTGTTTTGGATAACAACATGAAGATCAATAAAGGAAATTATAACAGAAACCAAGATAGCATGATCAAGTGGCGGAATCTTAAAGGAGAATAAAATTGACTTTTCATGATAAAATCATCAAGGAGGGAACTTAGAACTTTGAGTCTGATGTTAACACTATGTGGCATAATATGAGCTCCTGCATAACAAAAACATTCAAAGAGGTTTTGGGAGAGTCCAAAGGTTGTGGGCCTCCACAAAAAGATACTTGGTGGTGGAATGATAAAGTACATAAGGCTATTAAACTGAAAAGGGAGATCTATAGGAGATTTTCCAAATCTCAAGATAATGTAACATTTCAAAGATACAAGCAAGAAAAGAAAGAAGCTAAAAAGGTTGTTCAGGAGGAAGGATGTAGATACTTTAATGATATTTATAAGAAGTTGGACACAAGAGAAGGGGAAAAAGATATATATATATAATGGCTCGTATAATAGAAAGGAAAGGAAGAGGCTTGAATCAAGTAAAATGCATCAAGAATGAAAAGTGCAGAGTGTTGGGGAAGGATGATTATATCAAGAACCAGTGGAGAAATTACTTCCATAAACTTTTCAATGGAGATATTATAAATAATATTAGAGACTCGTGTGACATGAATACAAGAGATCATTTACACACGATGAGTTTCACCATTTGAGATCAAGGATGCTTTGAAAATGATGAAAATGAGAATGCAGACCAGATGGTATTCCCATTGATGTATGGAGGAATATGGGGAATGAAGGAGTTATGTGGTTAAAAAAGTTCTTTAACAAGATCATGAAGACCAAGAAGATGTCAGATAAGTGGAGAAATAGTACTATAGTCCCCATATACAAGAACAAAGGTGATGTTCAGAGCTGCACAAACTATAGAGGTATCAAGTTGATGAGTCACACAATGAATCTTTGGGAGAGGATTATTGAGCAAAGACCAAGATCTATAATACAGATATCAAACAACCAATTTGGTTTCATGCCTGAAAGATCAATAATAGATAATATTTTCATGATAAGGAGGCTTATGAAGAAGTATAGAGAAAGAAAAAGAGATCTCCATATGGTGTTTATTGATCTAGAAAAGGCTTATGATCGAGTACCCAGATAAGTGTTGTGGATGGTTTTAAAGAAAAAGGGTGTGCCGATCCAATACATTGATTTGATCAAATACATGTATGATAGATCTACTCCAAGTGTGAAGGCTCCTGGAGGAGAGACACCAACTTTTTGTAACACACTTGGGGTACACCAAGGATCCACACTCAGCCTCTGGGATGGGACAAATGCAGATAAGGCCTCACCGTTTGTGAGGAAAGAGTGTAAAGTACGAAACAAGAGAGAAAATCCAATCTATTTAGAGATATACCTGGAAGAAAGTCATATTTGTTCGTTCTTATTATGGATGAGTTGACAAAGAGTGTTCAGGATGATATTCCTTTGTGTATGTTATTTGTTGATGATATTGTTTTGATTGACGAAACTAAAGATGGATTGAATAATAAAATTGAACGTTGGAGAAAGGTATTGGAATAAAATAGATTGATGATTAGTAGGACCAAAATTGAGTATATGCATTGTAATTTCAGCCAATCTCATAGTGTGAATGATGGAGCCAAGTTGAACGGAGTAGATATACCAAAATGTGACAAATTTTGTTACTTGTGTTCTTTTATTCAAATAGACAGTGATGTCCAAAATGGTGTTTGTCACAGGATCACTGCAAGATGGTTGAAACGGAGGAGTGCAAATGGAGTATTATGTGATCAGAAGATCCCTCTTAGGTTAAAAAGTAAGTTTATAGAACAACTATATGACCAACCATGCTCTATGGGAGTGATGTTAGGCGGTGAAGAAACAAGGTCTCAATAAGATGAACGTGGCTAAAATGCATATACTGAGATGGATGTGTGGGAAGACAAGAAAAGATTGCTTGAGACATGACTATATCAAGAATAATGTGGGGTGATAAGTATTGAGGACAAGTTGCACGAGGGCCAACTCAGATGGTATAGACATGTACAATGCAGACCAAATAATGCGCCTATACGAAGCAATGCTATTGAGTCAAGCACAACAAATACAAAAAGAGGAAGGCCTAAATTATCATGGGATGATCTGATAAAGAGAGATTTTGAATCTCTACATCTTAACTAGAATATGGTCCATGATAGAGCTAAATAGAAACAAAGGATCCATGTAGCCAACCATAACATAGTTGGGACTGAGGCTTAGATGATGATGATGATAATGACTGAGATTCATTCTCTTAGATACTAGAATGTGATACATCCAAGTTGTATTACAAAGTGTCATCCTTAATTATGGTTTTCTCCTCCTAGTTATAGATTCTATTTTCCCTTTAAAAAAATTTCCTTCTAACTATAGTTTATTTATACCGAGGTTCATTCTCTTAGAGAGTAGCGTGAGATATATCCAGGTTGTTCTATAAAATGTCATCCTTAGTTACAATCTTTTCCTTTGTGCTATAGATTTATTATTTTCATTATAGAATGTTTCTTCTTATTATAATTTGAATTGAAAATGCAGCTATGTTTATGAAAAGTTATTGTATGCAAGCATCATGTAGAATTTATAAACTTTGTAAGGATAATTGGCATATTTTAATGTGGACATAGAATATGTAACGAAAAGGAGAAAATTGTAACCAAGGATGACGTTTTGTAATGTAATCTGGATGTATCCTTCTATTTCCCATGTATTTATACACCTCAACAAAAGAACATCACTATAACAGATTTGGGTTCATTACGTTGGGTATGGGTGTATTTCAAGATTGGTATGTGATCCATCAAAAAATCAATATTTTTCAATCTCTCTTTTGCTATGGGGATAAGATTCAATGTGATATTTGATTTGGTGAGAAATATGTGTTGTATATATATTATTGTACTACACACATGCTGGTTTAGAAGGAAATATCGTCAGCTTCGTTGTCCTTTTTAAGATATTAAAAGACACAGATTTTGTCCAAACATGTCAATTCATACATGTCCAACGTTGACAACAATTGCAATTCTACTTTTAGATTAGGTTTGCACTGCTCCTCCATGCTCGTGTAATCATTTACAACATAACTACTACTGCAACTACAAGTGAGGCTGATGGTACAGCTGAAGAAAATTCTGGAAATGACCCTTTGAGAAGTCATCATAAAAGGCTACAAACTATTTCTCCTAGATATTTAGATAGAGACAGGAACTACAATATTAAAGTCCACTGTCTAGACATGGTGGGTATACATAAGGGAAAAGGAAGAATGAAAAATGATAAAGCACCATCAAAAATTTCTTCTTCAGATTTGTGGCCCAACAAATGTTCTTACCATGTGTGTTTGTCATGGTTCATGCCTGAATTCCTCTATAGCGGTTCTGACATCTTGGTCGCCTCTTGTTGTTGCTTTACCTCACTGAGGTGGTGCTTACAAACGATGCATATGAGGTGGAAGGATAGTTAGGAATTTGGATCTGGTGAGAGGGTAGAGGTGCAGAAGCTATTAGAGGAGAAGAAAGGGGATGGAAATTTTGGGAGACAGGGAGATGGGAGATGGTGCACTAGTGGGAGGTAAAAGAGGGAGAAGTGATACATGTGAAATCAATTGATTGAAATTTGAGCTTCAAACTAGGGTGGAAGAAATATTGAAGAAATATGTCTAGAAGGAAAACCAATGAGTGGTGTCCAAAAATAAGGAAAATCAAACAAAGTATCTCTAGAGCACACATGAGGTGGGTTTGAGGATTTTTGTTAAATAAAATCTTACCTCTCTGTCTTTTACACTAAACTGAACCCCGTCTCTAACTACTATAGTGTTCATTGAATATCTTTCTTAAACTAAATCAAACCTCTTTGTCTCTCATACGTTAAGGGGAAGGGCACACATGTACCAGAATACTTTAGACATAGAGGTCATATTCTAATGTTTTTTGAGGAGACGATAAAAGAAATCCACACAGAATAACATTACAAATGGTTCAATACTGCTACAATATGACAGCCCATTCAAAATAAGGATGCCACATTAGGCTATGAATATAGTATACATACCTACAAATATGGTATAATGCCAAAATTTCATATTTTACAGTCCACAAAAAGGTTTAAAAAAAGCATAATCTAGATTGTCTTGTAATTTGTGGGGAATGCTCAGATGTAGGTTTCCATAGTAACTACACGTTACCATCTGCTCCATCTTGATCTCTAATAAGTCAGTAGGTAGTTAAGTAGGTGTAGGTTGTTTACAGAAAACTAGTTTAAACTAGAAAAGCATATACCTAGACAATACATACTCGGTCTTGTTGTTTCTTAACTAGAAAATGAATTCAAACCACCGAAAAAAAAATATGGAATTTGATTTTGTCTTTGATGAGGAAACTCATCTAGATATGGATTTCCCATAATTACTTGTATCTCATATGTGAAGAAACCCATCCGTTGTTGTTCTTAGAATCCTAGGCGTTTTTTCTATATTTTTTGTTGTGTTTACTTACTTATACTTTTTAATGTTTTAATATTTGCTTTTTATCTTTTTTTGCCGCAATATCCTAGGAATTGTGATCGATAAAAGCAAGATTACCGAGGAACATAGGACCAACAAAACATACTTAACTGGGGTAGTCAAATTCATAGAGCACACTTTTGAGAAATATAATATATATTAGAATATTTTATGCCCTTGCAAAAAGTTTCTAAATGCACATATATAGAATTGCCAAGTGGCAATTGAGCACATGTTATGGAATGGTTCTCTTAACAGGTACACTAGTTGGATTTTTTATGGCAAGACTTCTTTAGATGCCAAGGATGATTCTTCTATCCAAATCAAGATGTCTTTTGATGATATGAGAGACGTGTTGCATGACGCATATGGAGTGTCAAATTATAGAGAAAATGGCTGACAAAAACAACAAACTGTGATGATGATGATCGTTTTGTATTTATTGATGATGAAGAAGTTGAGCTTCTATAAATTGTTAAAGATTGTTGCATAAGAGTTCATCCTAGAAATAAGGCGTACTTGAAGTTTTATACTATTGTAAGATAGTTCTATATGTAATGTAGAAATCATTAAATTAATAAATCATTTACAGAGATTCTCAAACTTTTGAATGAGTTGCTTCCTAAGGATGATATGTTGTCTGTCTTATACTATGAACTAGAAAAATTATTAGGGGCCATGGACTTGACTACGAGAAAATTGATGTCTGCATAAAAGATTGCATTTTGTATCGTAAGGAGTTGGCTGATAATACCTCATGTCCACGTTGTGATGCTTCTAGATATAAAGAAAATGGAAGCAATATAGTAGGTACACAAAGTATGGGCATGAAAAAGAAAAGAGTTCCTTGTAAAGTTATGTGCTACTTTCCTTGACTCCTAAGTTGAAGAGATTGTTTATGTCGTCCAGAGTGTCATTGCTAATGTGGTGGTATGAGAAATTTGTACCAAGGATGGAGTTTTAAGACATCCACCAGATTCACTCGCATGGAAGACATTTGATAACATGCATGCTGATTTTGCATTTGACTCTTGTAACATGCGTCTTGGTTTAACATCTGACGGATTCAATCCTTTTAGCATGGTGAGTCTATCATATGGTCGGTCATATTTATTTTGTACAATTTTCCACCATGGTTATGCATGAAGACACCTAAATTTTTTCCTTACTATGATTATTCCTGGTCCAACTCAACCAAGAACAAAGCTAGATGTCTACTTACAACCTCTAATTGAAGAGTTAAAGGAATTGTGGGAAGTTGGTGATGATACATATGATGTTGATCGTAAAGTTGTATTCACTTTACATGTCGCCTTAGACGATAAGTGACTTCCTTGTGTATGGTTATTTATTGGTTGAAAAACTAGTGGGTGCATAGTATGTTTTATTTACAATAAGGGCATGTGCTCTCTTATACTACCACATAGTAGGAAATAATATTTTATGGGTAACAGGAGGTTCCTTCCAATGAATCATAAATTTCATAGAGAACTGGCATCATTTGATGGAAAATAAGAATTAAGAAGTGCTCTTGTGATGTTGTCTGTAAGTCAAGTTTTAGTTTAAATGAGAGAAGAAGAAAATTTTCCTTACAATTGGACAAAACAAAGTAATTTCTTTGAGTTGTCAACTGGTAGCATAACCTTATTCATCATAATCTAGATGTAGTGAATATGGAAAAGAATGTATCTAAGAGTGTGATTCACATGTTCACCGAGATGCATAAGTCAAAGGATTATGAAAATTATCATTATGACCTTGTAGATATGGGAATAAGGCATAGACTGTACTTTACAAAGAATAGAAGTAAACAAATTAACCCACTTCATGTTTTACTTAAAAAAAAGGTGGAAAAAGAATTGTTTTGTAAGTTGTTGAAATCTGTCATTGACATAAGGGTTCTAGAAGGGTATTCATCTAATGTCTCTCAAAATGGACATGCCAAAGAAAGAAAGTTGATGGCATTAAAGAGTCACGACTGTCATATATTAATGCAACAATTTCTGCCATTGGCTTTACGGGTAGCATTATTGACCAAAAATATTATAATTGTGATAGCTAAGTTGTCTAGGTTATTCAAAGACAAATGCTAAAAAGAGATAAATCCATATTCTTTTGAGAAACTAGAATCTAGAATTATAATGACTTTGTGCAACACGGAGAAGATTTTCCGACTGTCATGGAGCACCTGGTCATTCGTCTTCCAAGAGAAGCTAAGATAGTCAGGCCACCAGTTTATCAGTGGATGTATCCAGTAGAAAGGCAGTATGTGGTTATTGTTAATTTTGATAAAATTGTATCAAATCAATTGTGTGGTTTTAAACAATATTTATTTATCATTATAGATACTTAAAAACTCTGAAAAATATGTTAGGAATAAAGCAGCTCTACAAACTTGCATTTCATAAGGATACTGTAATATCCTCAATTTTGATAAAAGTTGAATGATACAAATATAATGTATGATCAAATAAATAATCTTCCCCAATGGTATTATTGGTGGAATAATAATGTCAAACACCTTGGTGGTGTGGGCACTTGTGGCACAAGGTAAATAAATGAAAGGAATTTTATGTGTTTTTCTCTTCCTAATAATCTATTATTGGTTGTTGAATAAGGAAACAAGGGAAAAGCTAATGATAAAGGAATTACTATATAATAATGGACAATTGGTATATAAATAAGGAATGGTGTGGAATTTTCCAGAAAGATGTTGAGAGCAATTAATAAAATGGAGGAATATATCAAGGAGAGAAATTGATGGACGATCTAGAATTCAATATTCAATAAAGTGTCATATACTTATATATTTTCCTTAATGGTATTTGATGTCACAACCAAGTAATATGAAATTTTATTTAAGGAGTTGTCTTAATGGAAGATAGGGAAGAAACATGATAAAAGAAGCACTTTGATCCATGTGCATATGAAAAAGGAATTAAAAAAAAGGAATATGTTTAATTTCTATATCAATAAGGTGTATTGTCTCTCTCCTTTTTCTTTAATTAAAGACCAAGGGTGAAATAAAAGAAATGTCTTTTATTTGGATAGTCATAAAAAGGTGGTCATTTGTGTTGCATTCTATAACATCCTTGTACAAAAAGGAAAGGGAAAAATAAAAGAGAAGGGAATCGTGGAGAGGAGTATATTGGTCAAGATGGGAATAGGAACTTTTTCCATATCAATAGACCATGACCCACAATTATCTCTCCCATGTGTGTACGAAGAAGGGGACTCTAACCCTTGGACCTCCCTCTCCCATTCTTTCTCTATACATGGAAGCCACTAGGGTTTCCTCTTAAGTTTGTATATATAGGACCTCAAGCAATCCTCATTGTTTCCAGAAGAACATGGTTGTAGCCACATAGGCCATGGAGAAACCCTACGAGAGTCCTCATGCTTCAGGCTCCTCGTTTCCTTCAGCATGGAACCACTCTTGAACGGACATGCAACATGATTGCAGTAGACTACAACATGACCACGGTCAAGGACGGGCACTGGCGGGTGCTTTCCTCTTTTTCTAAACTTCCTTTTTTCTCTAGAAGGGTCCGACTACCCACTCCTACTCGCGCTGATGTAGGAAGCCGTCCACACAGCTGGGGACTCAGGCCGGACTGCTGCCAGGGAATCGTGACGGCAGGAAACAAGCTTCGATCGCCTTGGGTGCAGGTTCATCAGAGAGGTATGGCACAACCTGGAGCCCCGAGTGCAGCCGTTTGCCCTAGTAGAGAGAGAGAGAGAGAGAGAGAAAGAGAGAGAGTCGTCGTAGACAGGCTCACAAAATTGAAAAGAATGGAGGAAGGAGAGCCAAAGAGAAAGGGATAGAAGGACGGAGGAAGAGGACCCCAGTTGGCAGCAGAGAAAGAAATGGAGCCTGGAAGTATGCCAGAAGCACCAAGGTGAGCATCAACATAGCAGGCATTTTCGTCGAGCAGGGCTTGCATGAGAAGGAGGGTGACAGGATGAGGGCTTGACCTCAGGTGGTGGTCGCACCTCCTTAGTAGCGAGGGAAGATGAGAACGGGGCGATGGAGGAGCGTAGGGAAGTCAGAGTTGGTCATGCAAGAAGACCATGACGACACCAGCAGTTGGCAAGCTCGCCTACTAGGGTACAAATGTCGATCATCGACGTCGGCCCAACATCAAGACTATGCAGATATCTCCTCGTACAAGACAAAGGTGAGACAGAGTCAACAACTCAGTCTGGGTTCAGTGTCCAGCCGACGTCTCGACCAGGTAAAGCAATGGATGTCCAGTCTAGAGGAGAACTAGACTGTGAGTTGCACCTCCACATAAAGCAGGGTGCTAGCGCTGGCCAATGGGATGATGCCACGTGGCATGACATTAAGGTATAAAGTCTGATCTTGTTTTATTCATAGAAAATGCTAAGAATGTTCAAATATAGAGAACCTATATAGCAAAATGATTAGAAAAAGATGTAGAATCTAAATAAAATATAAGTGATATATAATTATGATCTCTGTTCTAAAAGTAGTACAATATGTACTAAAATGATAATTAATGCATTTAAACCCCAGATTTTTGTATAAAGATGATTAAATATGCTAAAAATGTTTACATTTCCAGATTTAAGAATATTGTTGAATAAGGTGAAAAATCTTGACGACCATGATAATGACAATGATAATTGGTGTTTCTAAAGTGGTCAACCATACATGTGAATAATTAGGGTTAAAATAATATCTTGCAATGTTTCTAAGGGACATAATCGAATATAGTGCTCATGATTACGTAAGATGATAGATTTGATGATCATGGATACACATTATATATTAGAGTTCTTAAATCATTGGATCAATGAACATGGGAACTGGGGGTATCAAACATGATCATAATGATAACTCAATACCAAGGAAACCTAAACCCTATTTGAGGACCAAGTAAGGTTTAATGTATTTAATGTGATTGATGACACTTTAGAATTTACATAATGCAAATTGTATGATGAGTGCTTGATTTGTTTGCTTGATTGGATAATGTTTGAAGTATAATTGAATAATATACATGGAAAAGGTATGTGGTTATGCATGTGAGTAATTGATTTAGTTTCACGTGGCTTTCTCAGATTTCTCCGCATGGTTTTTAAGTATATGATTGTTGAATGAACTTTACTTACTTGCAAACTATAAAGTGACTATGGCTATCACATTGTATAGGGACACGGATAGCTCATTTCTAGGCCACCTCTGTATCTATGGAAAGGCCATCTGCCTGAATAGGGGGAGGCACAAATTGGTACCAGCCTGAATAGGGGGTACATGAGAAGTCACCGCCTAAATAGGGGGTTACATGATAAAGTCATCCACCTGAATAGGGGAAGACTGTAAATACTACAGTATGATGCCCTGAGGGGTTATGACATAGGATGGAGACACCTGGATTGGGTAGTCATGATGAAAATGTTAAATTTGATTTATTAAACAATAATTGCTAAATTACATTGTTACAAGTAAATGTGAGATTTCGTTTCCCCCACATACCAGTATAACTTTTTATATTGACCGACATTTTGTTTGTCGACATTTTAGGTAATTGATACGCAAGATACAAACATGAAGATAAAGATGAAACCATGTGAAAACATTATTTTAAGTAAGGCAGATTTAGATAGACACTTCTTCTCTATGTACAGTTTTGGTAATGGAATTTCATGTAAGCATTTTGTAAACAATATTTTGAATTAATGAAATTATTTTCTATTATTTATTATTTGCTAAATCTGGATCCTTGGGAAAATTTTTTAGGTAATGTCTCTCATCTTTTGGCCTTCCTTAATTGGGGGTTGCTGAAAATGAGGTCGTACATTTGGTATCAGAGCCCCAAAATTTTCAAATAATATTTAATAGTTTAGAATTTCAAGTAATCTATAGAAATATGAGGGAAATAGTAGGACATTTTCTAAACACTGAGGTGTCTAGAAGGGACCACGATCATGGGCTGGCGAAATTTTCCTCCACACCACTAGTAAGCTTATGAGGACTCCCAGACCCGTGCATCATGCCTGGCTAAAGTAAGACGATTATGCCAGAAATAAAATACCTTTAGGTTTACTTCTCATCTTGATTTGTCCATTTCTCATCCCCTTTCTTAATAAACCCTAAAAGAACAGTTCTCTCCTCATCTAAAGTTAGGGTTTTTGAGATGAAGTAGGATTAAGGCATCCTCTACCAATTAATGCACATGTAAATATGGAATTAATATGAGAATAATAAACTACATATGGAGATAAAATGTGCATGTAATTAGGAACTACTAATGTACATGTAATGGGGAGTTAATAACATACATGTGATGTGGAAATAACAGTGTACATATAATGTGAAGATAACAATGTACATAAAATATGGAAATAATGATTTAATGGGTTGCAAAGATAAACTCTAATGGAGATGGGGTTGAGTTAAGAAAACTCTAGCGGGTCAAGGGATGTGGAAACTCTAAGAGTTGGGGTATAGTCCCTGACCCTAACCCTAAAACCCTAATCATAAATAATGAGAATGGTGTGGTGGCATAAAACGCTACCCATATGAACCCAACTAGGGTAAGAGAAAAGAGAGAATATAAATGTTTCTGGTAACCCATGCATGAAGGATGCATGTAAAAGACTATGAATATAAATGAGTTAAGTTACTCAGTCTCCCATGCACGTGTGCATGTGGAACAAGACATTACTAAGAAAAGTTTTAAGAAACTTATGTAGAACATGTGATATAATATAACTTGCTCAACTAAATCTGATAGATGTATGCAATACATGTGGGATGTATGATTGGGCCTATCTAATCACCTCAGGTCAAAAGGGCCTATGTATGGTAACTATGGTGGTTGGTGATCTAGCTCAAAAAAGATAATCACCTCGGGCAAAGGCCTATGTATGTTTGCCACTATAGTGATAGGTGATTGGGTCAGGGCTTATGTATGATGTATGATGCATGGACTTACCCTAGAGAGAGGGTTCCCCACATGAATACTCTAGAGAGTGAGTGTCCCATAGAGATTAAGTTGAGAAGTTAGAAAGAAAATGCATGCGTATATACATGAGTAACCAATAGTCATACATGAAAATGGAAATATGAATATAACTTGCTCATTGCCTTACTGCTATCTCTAAAAGTATGGTCATTCTGAAAATGACTGGAATGCCAAGCCTAGATAGGAAGGTATATAAAAGGCCAAGCCCAGATTGGAAGGTCATGGAATACCAAGCTTGGATAGGAAGGTATATGATGTGTCAAGCCCAGATGGGAAGGTATGAAAGTCCATTAGTACTAGAACCCCATGAGAGGGTATCCAAGAGACTAAGCAAACTAGGGTTGAGAAGTTGTAATGATAAAAACAATGCATAAAGATGAAAATATGAAACCTTTAGGGCTAGTGTGCAACCTGGGGTGGGTCAACCCAAGAGTGGGAGAAGGACCAATGGAGGAGGCAAAACTTTAGACCTCAGGGCCAGGTTGTGGCTAGAGAGTCTAATTTCCTCCTATTAGCCATGAAGGCACCCTAGGTTAGGACCTTCCCTAGAAAGTAAGTTTAGTAAATAAATGTAAAGATTGATGTAACCATGAATGTAGCCTAATATAAAAGATAAAAGCACATATATTGACTTTAATTCTTTGAACTTAAGTATGCCATCTCTAAGGGACATGAGGAAAAGTCACTATGGAAGTGGTTGACCGTATGAGATCGAGCTCAAAAAGGAAATGTTTCCTTGAAATGTCACCATGAGTCCAGTGAGGGGACATTAAATGAATAAGGAGCATTATAAGATATGGAGGAATCCGGTTTAAATAATTGTATATGAAAATAATGTGCTTCAAAATGGTTAAAATTATGACATCTCCAAGAAACCCTTGGGGAGGGTAGAGTCATAAGTCAATCTTAAGGTCAAGTAGAGTCTATTAAAGGCACATAGGACTGATGGGATTAGGAGTTGATTGTTCCCTGAATGCATAAGACCATGCGATCGGGAGGTAACAACTACATTTGTCCGAGGCCCATGTCTCAGGAGGTTGGCCACCTTCATGATGTTCATGTGGCCCAAGGGGTGAATGTGAGAGGCACTCTCTAGATTCATAAGGATGAAATCACTCCAAAAGTACATATACCCCTAGAGACCTCAAGGAAGTGGCTAAGGCTCATAATACATGAGGTAGAAATATAAAAGATACAAGAAGTCATGTAATATTAGAAAGGAGTTGTGTACAAACTCAAGAGTGAGAAAGAACTTGACTTGATGAAATATAAGAATAATGTAGAATTAAAAGCATGTATGGTTTAGAGTCATGTTGAAAATGATTCAACCTAAAATATGAGAATTTTGAAGTGATGTGTCGATATACCATCTCTACTCTTGGAATGGGATGAACTTTGTGTTTGGGTTGTAGTCAAATGCTTATTTCATCTCATTATGAGGGAGAGAGATTGGGTAGACACATGTTATCCTTAAAGATGACAAATGAGAATGAATACCTTAAGTGAACTTAATGACATAACTTAGGGTTTGAGGTGTTACCTCACCCTTATGCAAAAATAAATGAACAATATGTTGGAAACCTAGGTGAAAAGGTAGTTTTCAAGTAAAATTGAAATCACACATGAAAAATATAATCACCAAAGGATGATATCATGTAGATGTGGATATACATTGAATTGAATTCAAGTACCAATCATAGTACTAATATGAGAAATTCACATATCAATAAAAGATGTTAAAGATATCTAAGAAGGGTTGTTAACACCCTAAGGCATGGAAATAAGTTGGGTTATCTTTCACCTTAAAGGTTACCGGGTTTGAATTTTGGGGACAAAATTACTTTTATGGAGGGGTGAATGTAATATCCTCAAATTTGGTAAAAATTGAATTATACAAATATAATGTATGATTTAATAAATAATATTCCCCAATGGCATTGGTGGAATAATAATGTCAAACATCTTGTTGGTATGGGAACTTGTGGCACAAGGTAATAAATGAAAGGAATTTTATGTGTTTTTCTCTTCCGAATAATCTATTATTGGTTGTTGAAAATAAGGAAAGAAGGGAAAAGCGAAAGATAAAGGAATTGCCAAAAATAATGGATGATTGGTAGATAAATAAGGAATGGTGTGGAATTTTCTAGAAAGATGTTTAGTGTAAGTAATAAAATGGAGGAATATATCAAGGAGAGAAATAGATGGACGATCTAGAATTCAATATTCAATAAAGTTCCATATACTTATATATTTTCCTTAATGGTAATTAATGTCACACCCAAGTAATATGGAATTTTGTTTAGGGACTTGTCTTATTGAAAGATAGGGAAGAAAGAGAGTAAAAGAAGAACTTTCATCTGTGTGCATATGATAAAGGAATATGTTTAATTTCTTTATAAACAAGGTTTATTTCCTATCTACTTTTTTGTTAATTAAAGACCAAGGGTGAAATAAAAGAAATGTCTTTTATTTGGATAGTCATAAAAAGGTGGTCATATGTGTTGCCTTCTATTACATCCTTGTACAAAAAGGAAAGGGAAAAAGAAAAGAGAAGGGAATCGTGGAGGGAATTCATGGAGAGGGGTATATTGGTCAAGATGGGAATAGGAACTTCTTCCATATCAATAGACCATGACCCACAATTATCTCTCCCATGTGTGTACGAAGAAGGGGACTCTAACCCTTGGACCTCCCTCTCCCTTCCTTTCTCTATACATGGAAGCCACTAGGGTTTCCTCTTAAGTTTGTATATATAGGACCTCAAGCAGTCCTTGTCGTCGTCATAAGAAGATGGTTGTAGCCACATAGGCCATGGAGAAACCCTATGGTTGTCCTTGTGCTTCAGGCTCCCCGATTCCTTCAGTAGGGAGCCACTCCAGAATAGACCTGCAACATAATTGCAGCAGATTGCGACGTGACCACGGCTAAGGACGGGCATGGGCGGGTGCTTTTCCTCTTTCTCTGAACTTCATTCTTTCTCTAGATGGGTCCGACTACCCACTCATACTCGCATTGGTGTCGACATCCGTCCACACAGCTGGGGACCCTAGTCGGACTGCTTCCAGGGAACTGTGACGGTAGGGAACAAGCTTCGGCCGCCCTGAGCACAGGTTTGTCAGAGAGGTACGACACAACCTGGAGCCTTGAGCACAACCGTTTATCCTGGAAGAGAGAGAGAGAGAGAGAGAGAGAAAAGAAAGTGCCATCATGGATAGGCTCGTGGAACTGAGATGAATGGAGGAAGAAGAGCCGAAGAGAAAGGGATAGAAGGATGTAGGAAGAGGACCCCAATTGGCGGTAGAGAAAGAAATGGAGCCTGGAAGTATGCCAGAAGCATCAAGGTGAGCATCGACATAGTGGGCATATGTGTCGAGCAGAGCTTGCGCAAGAAGGAGTGGTGATAGGTGGAGGACTTGACCTCAGGCGGTGTATGTGCATCCTTTGTATGAGGGAAGATGAGAACATGGCGATTGAGGAGTGTAGGGAAGTCAAAGTTGGTAATGCAAAAAGACAATGATGGTGCCAGTTGTTGGTAAGCTCGCCTACCAGGACACAAGCTTTGAACGTCGGCTGTCGACGTCGGCCCAACGCTAGGACGATGCAGGTATCTCCTCTTACAAGACAAAGGTGAGATAGAGTCAATAACTCAGTCGGGGTTCTGTGTCCAGTCGGCTGCCTGACTAGGTAAAGCAATGGATGGTTGCTCTAGAGGAGAACCAGGCTATGAATCACACCTCCACATAAAGTAGGGTACTGGCGCTGGCCAATGGGATGATGCCACGTGGCATGACATTAAGGTATAAAGTCTGGTCTTGTTTTATTCATAAAAAATGCTAGGAATGTCAAAATATAGCAAACCTATATACCAAAATGATTAGAAAAAGATGTAGAATCTAAATAAAATATCCATGACATCTAATTATGCTCTATATTCCAAAAGTATTAAATTATGTGCTAAAATGATAAATAATTCATTTATACCCTAGATTTGTGTATTAAGATGATTAAATATGCTAAAAATATTTGCATTGCCATATCTAAGAATATTGTTGAATAAGGTGAGAAAAAATGACGACCATGATAATGACAATGATAATTGGTGTTTCTAAAGTGGTAAACCATATATGCGAATAATTAGGGTTAAAGATCATATCTTCCAATGTTACTAAGGGACATAATCAAATCTAGTGCTCATGATTACATAAGATGATTGATTTGATGATCATGGATACACATAATATAAATTAGGGTTCCGAAGTCATTGGATCAATGAACATGGTAACTGGGGGTATCAAACATGATCATAATGATAACTCAATACCAAGGAAACTTAAACCCTAGTTGAGGACCGAGTAGGGTTTAATGTATTTAATGTGATTGGTGACACTTTAGAATTTACATAATGCAGCTTATATGATGAGTGCTTGATTTTCTTGCTTGATTGGACAATATTCTTGAAGTATAGTTTAATATTTAGCATGGCAAAGGTATGTGATTACATGCATGAGTAATTGATTTAGTTTCACTGGCTTTCTGGGGTTTCTCTACATGGTTTGCAAGTATATGGTTGTTGGATGAACTTTACTTCCTTGCAAACTATAAAGTGACTATGGCTATCACATTATATATGGACATGACTAGCTCATTTCTAGGCCACCTCTAGATCTATGGGAAGGCCGACTTCCAGAATAGGGGAAGGGATAAATTGGTACCAGTATGAATAGGGGGTACATGAGAAGTCACTAGTCTGAATAGGGGGAGACATGATAAAGTCATCTGTCTGAATACAGGAAGACTAGGGATACTACACTATGATGCCCTAAGGGGTTATGACAGAGGATGGAGACACCTAGATTGGGTAGTCATGATGAAAACTTTAAATTTATTTATTAAATAATGATTGTTGAACTACATTGTTATAAGTAAATGTGAGCTGTTATTTCCCTCACATACTAGTATAACTTGTTATACTGACTGACGTTTTGTTTATAGTTGATACACAAGATATAAAAATGAAGATATATATGAAACTATGTGAAGACATTAATCTAAGTAATGAGGATTTAGATAGACACTTCTTCTCTATGTATAGTTTTGGTAATTGAATTTCATGTAAGCATTTTGTAAACAATATTTGTGAAGTAATGAAATTCTTTTCTATTATTTATTATTTGCTAAACCTGCATCATTAGAAAAAATAGTAGGTAATGGCTCTCATCTTTTGGCATTCCTTAATTGGGGGTTGCTGAAAATTAGGTCGTTACATTTGGTATTAGAGCATGTATGGTTTAGAGTCATGTTGAGAATGATTCAACCTAAAATGTGAGAATTTTGAGGTTGTGTGTGGAGATACCGTCTCTACTCTTAGAATGGGATGAACTTTGTATTTGGAGTACAATCAAATGTTTTTTTCATATCATTATGAGAGATAGAGATTGGATAGACACATGTTATTCTTAAAGATGACATATGAGAATGAATACCTTAAGTGAAATTGATGACATAACTTAGAGTTTGAGGTGTTACCTCACCCTTATGTAAAAATAAATGAACAATATGTTGGAAACCTAGGTGAAAAGGTAGTCACCAAGTGAAATTGAAATCACACATGAAAAATGTAATCAGCAAAGGTTGATATCATGTAAATGCTAAGGATGTGGATATACCTTGAATGGAATTCAAGTACCAATCCTAGTACTAATATGAGAAATTCTTAGATCAGTAAAAGATGTTAAAGATATTAAGAAGGGTTGTTGATAAATGTATATTTATCTCTTTTGTTTATATGTTTTTGATATTTGTTTAGGATTATTTTATTATTTATTCTCTTAGTTTCATAATTAATTGTGTTATTTTAGATTTTTCTCTTTAATTGGAGTTTTAATTCTATTTTCTTGGGTTTTGTAGAAAAATTACACAATTTGCAGCAGTCCTGAATTCATATATACCCTCCACCAAAAGTGACATAACTCTTGCATTCGAACTCCAAACTGAGTGTACAAGTATTCATTGGAAAGAGAATTTAATTTCCTAAAACAAAATCCTATTATTGGGACCTCTTTTGGGCTTTTCACGGGAGATAAATACGTTCGAAATCGCTGCTGCAAGAATCTGCATGAAAAGGAGTTACATGGTCAAGATAATTAAAGACAACCAACTTTCGATTTGACCAGATCCAGAAAATTCAAAAATTTGTCTCCCTCTCTTTTTCCCCCTTTTTTGAGGGCAGCCCATCCCCTCCCCTCCTATAAAAGGAGGGACTCTTCACTTGTAAAGGTATTCCATTCTTCATTCTATTTCATCCAATTTTTAGTTGTAGACCACATCTTGTATAATGTTGGATCTCATTTTAGTTTGCGTTTCTTCTAGTCTTGTTATGTCCGAGTAAATTTTTCTGGGTATGGTAGTAGCCCCTTATCCCGGTTCTATTCAATATAATCAGTCATTTCCCTCCATCGAATAAATGTCTTCTCTCTATTTCTTTGTGGTTATTTGGATGATCTGATATATTCTTATGGAGTGATATGACCGTGGATCTCTGTAAGAACGAAATAATAGTCCCTTAATTGTGATTATCATCTGTTTGTCTATTTAATCTTATTCTTGTTATAATCTTTGGCGATGCGACCACCTGAGCCTTGGGTTTGAACGCCAGTTTGAATTCACATGCTTTTTGATATGACCGTAGATAATTGCATGTTGGACGGTTGGGCAATGATCCGTGAACACCTGGACCAATGGGTTCATGGGAAGTCCGACCCTTGTGAGTTTGTCCATAAGGACATGTAACCACAAGGTCCTAATTTGATCCTTGGAGTTTAGAATTTTATTAATTGAATAGGAACATAGTTTTGGTGGTGATCTTCCGGACCCCAGATCTTTATTTCTTGATTAGTTAAATTTTATTCCAACACTTTTATTTTTGTTCTTAGTATTAACAACTCTCTCAAATCGGGATCAATTCTTGTACTTGTGATCAGATTTAGATTTCAACTTTTCTTTTCTGCCGTCCCTTGGATCGATACCTATCTATACTAAGTTGACTTGTTGTTCACAATAAGTTGACAATCGAGTTAGAAGGTTAAACTCTAGGACTTTTCCTAGTGATTGTTGCGTGTACAACGACGCGCATCAATTTGGCGTCGTTTCCGAGGACAACACAATTATTTTTCTTATCTGATTGCCTGTATATCTTGTATAATCCTTGTTCATATTCTCTAACTTTTATAACTTTAGTCTTTTTTATAATTTCTTTTAGATTTTTATAATTTCTTTTTGCCTTCCGTGCACAATTCCATAAGTGTATCTCCTCTTTCTATTGAGTTTCCATTCCAGCAGTACTTCTTTCTAGTTACTTTTTTTTTATAATTTTAGTTATTTCATAATTTTTTAGATTTATAATTTTTAGCTCTCTTTGTAATTTTTGACTAACCTCTTACCTCGTAATCTTTCTTCTCTCATTCATTGATTGACATATCTTTCAGGAACTTTTCTTTTCAAATGGAGTGGGCATCCCAATATTCCCCACAATGTTATTATTGTGGTCTCTACCACCATGCATCTCTTTCATGTCTGACTCTACCCCATACTTATAATAGCACCCCTTTTAATTGTGAGCCCTTTCATCCTGGTGGGTACAATGTGAATCCACATTTTTTTGAGAACCATTATGGGGAACCTTGCTATCCATATTCTAATGGGGGATATGATCAATAAAATTTTATGGGGTGTAACCAATAAAACTTTGGGGGTTATGAGCATGTTTATGAAACCCAATGTAATCTTCAATAAGAAGAGAGACTTAGGGCCCTAGAAAAGATAGTAGTAGAAGGAGAAAAAAAAACTAAAAGCCAGCCAAGCCTTCTTAACTGCCCTGGTAGAAGCCCAAATCCAAAATATAGATTGTTCAAATATGTTTCCTCATGATTTTGTGACACCTTATAATATTGAATATTCCTACCAAGATGGACGCAATGGAAATTACAATCCACCATCTTATGGAGATTATTATGAGGTGCAATGCCACCCAAAACAATATGAGGAGTATTATGGCCAAGGACACTATGGGGAGTGTGGCGAGGATGATCAAATTTTGAGGTGTATAAATCCTATGGTGAAATGCAAATTAATCTTGAACTGGAAGAGAGACTTAAGGCCCTAGAAAAGATGGTAGTAGAAGGACAAGCAAAACTTGAATCCAGTCAAGTCATGTTAGCTACCTTACTAGAGGATCAATCACAAACTCCCCCTATAGAGCTTGAGCAACCCAAGATGGTTCTTCCTGACGACAACGACGATGATCCTTATTTTGTATCATATATGCTGGATCCTGAAGAAATAGAACAAACTATGTAGGCATATTTTGTGTGTGATGAGGACGTTGGTATCCCTATCTTTCCTTTAGAGACTCTATTACTTGAATATGAAATGTCAAAGCAGGAGAGTCATTCTGAATATCCAACAACTCCTCCCATCCTCAACATAAATCTGAATGATACCATAGACCAATACCCTTCTTTTGAGTCTATTTGGGATAATGAGCATCTAATCCCCTTTATGATTCTTCCCAAGCCGTCACAACCAATTTCCATCCCACACATGGCTGATCTAGAAGGGGAGATGCCACCATTGGAAGAAGCCCACACACCCCCTTCTGTTGTTTACAAGTAAGAAATCATCATCCCTCCTATATACTCGGGGAACCCTTGTATAAAAGTATTAGAGACATATGCTATATCAATAATGAAACTTACCAAACCCAATGTTGATGGCATTAATTTTAAGGAGAAACAAAACACTTTTGTAAATGATTTTAAAATTTTTGTACTAGCATCAATTCTCCCATATGCAGGCCATCATGATGGTAGAAAACCTAAACCAGATCCTCCACCCGACTCAGTTCATCATGCTCCACTGGCATTACTGGTCAGGTACCCGCCAACCTCCCCCAATCCACATCAATCTTCAACACTTCCCTTGCTATCGAAGGAAGATCTATGGATATTATTGGAGGGAATGCGAGGTAAAATAAAATATGAACACCCCACTGAGCTTCCACAATTACCCTATCATAGGGTACACTATGAAGCTCCTCAGATAAAGGTCCCATCCCTCATACACATCCCCATCAACTGGACATTTTTTGAGCTACCTGGGCCACCTAGAAATCCTCGCTCTTCTTTTCCATCCATCTCGAGTTTCGATTTTGCTCGAGACGAGAAAAAATGTAAGTCCGGGGTGGAGGTGGGTGGTATGTTTCTATTCCACCCCCTTATCTTTTTTTATTCTTGCATTATTTCTACCTTTTTTTGCATATAGTTTCTTTGTTCGTGGCCATTATCTAGTCGTCCATGTTTTTATTTCTTTTGTTGCAAAATGGCCTTTATCTAGTCGTACAATATGAATAGATATTTATCATTATACATCTTTGAGTTTAGTAAATCGTTTGCAAAAAAATTATACAAATTGCCATGTCTGAAACCACCATGTCATCTAGGATCCCAAAATAGCATCACTCCTTGGAAACGTTGGCAAGCCGTATGGAATCAATCAAAACCAAATACAAATTTTCTCTATTTTTAAACATTGATTAACTTGATATAAATCTTGTATAATGTGATTGATATGAATGTTCTTTCTGATGTAATGCCACTTTTAAAAAAAGAGAAATAAGTATGTGAAGTTATAGGCACAAGGACACCTTTTGTTTTCCCCTTATTTTTATCAAAGGGTTTAGTATTTCTCTCTCTAAAAAAAGAGAAGTAAAGAATCACCACCAGAAAAAAATCAAGTCTGGGGTGACATGCTTCCCATAAAAAAAAATTCCATACGCCACAAAGGGGTGTACCATCAAAAGATGCCAAAAGTGCACATGAAAAAAATGTGACCAATGTAGCCACAACTCCACAAATCTAAATCCCAAGTCGAATAGAGGAGGGATAAAAAAAATTCATCATTTCCTTCTTTATTTTCACACCCCTAATTCCATCTTGTTCTTGTGTAACAACTCACAAAAAAAATACATTTATAAAATTGAGAGTGTCAAAGCAAAAGTAAGATGAAGCATGTTTTTCTACAAAATCTTAATTGAGAACCAAGATATGATATTCGTTTTTAATAGGGAATATAGAATTTTGTGTTTTATGATTTTAGGAGATTGGGTTGCTTGCCAAATTTAGAGGTAAGGAATAAAGTGATGTTACAAGGGTGAGGATAGATATGTTGTTAGTATAAATTAGAATAATATGTGATTTTATTTGTTTGAGGACAAACCAAGATTCAAGTCTGGGATATTTTGATAAATGTATATTTATCTATTTTATTTATATATTTTTGATATTTGTTGAGGATTATTTTGTTATTTATTCTCTTATTTTCATAATTAATTGTGTTATTTTGGATTTTTCTTTTTAATTGGAGTTTTAATTCTATTTTTTTGGGTTTTGTAGAAAAATTACACAATTTGCAGCAGTCCTGAAATTCATATATACCCTCCACCAAAAGTGACATAACTCTTGCATTCGAACTCCAAATTGAGTGTACAAGTATTCATTGGAAAGGGAATTTAATTTCCTAAAATAAAATACTATTATTTAGACCGCTTTTGTACCTTTAATTAGAGAGAAATATGTTCGAAATAGTTGCTGTGAGAATCTGCATTAAAGGGAGTTACATGGTCAAGATAATTAAAGACAACCAACTTTCAATTTGACCAGATCCAGAAAATTCAAAAAAATTTCTCCCTCTCTTTTTACCCCTCTTTTGAGGGCATCCTACCCCCTCCCCATCCTATAAAAGGAGGGACTCTTCACTTGTAAAGACATTCCATTCTTCATTCTATTTCATCCAATTTTTAGTTGTAGACCACATCCTATATAATGTTAGATCTCATTTTAGTTTGCATTTCTTCTAGTCTTGTTATGTCCGAGTAAATTTCTTTGGTTATGGGAGTAGCCCCTTAGCCCGGTTCTATTCAATATAATCATTCATTTTCCTCCATCGAACAAATGTCTTCTCTTTATTTCTTTGTAGTTATTTGGATGATCTGATATATTCTTATGGAGTGATATGACCGTGGATCTCTGTAACAATGAAACAATAGTCCCTTAATTGCGATTATCATCTTTTTATCGATTTAATCTTATTTTTGTTATAATCCTTGGTGACGCGACCACCTAAGCCTTGGGTTTGAACGCCAGTTTGAATTCACATGCTTTTTGATATGACCATGGATAATTGAATGTTGGACGGTTGGGCAATGATCTGTGAACACCTGGACCAACGGGTTCACGGGAAGTCCGACCCTTGTGAGTTTGTTTGTAAGGACATGTAACCACAATGTCCTAATTTGATACTTGGAGTTTAGAATTTGATTAGTTGAATAGGAACGTGGTTTTAGGGGTGATCTTCCAGACCCCAGATCCGTATTTTTTGATTAGTTAAATTTTATTTCAGCACTTTTATTTTTGTTCTTAGTATTAACAACTCTCTCAAATCGGGACTTAATTCGTGTACTTGCGATCTGATTTGGATTTCAACTTTTCTTTTCCGCCGTCCCTTGGATCGATACCTATCTATACTAAGTTGACTTATTGTTCACAATAAATTGACAACCGGGTTAGAGGGTTAAAGTCTAGGACTTTTCTTAGTGATTGTTGCGTGTACAACGATGCACATCAATTGTTAACCATAAGGTGTGGAAATAAGTTAGGTTATCTTTCACATTAAAGGTTACCTAAATTTTGGGGACAAAATTCCTTTTAAGAAAGGGTGAATGTAATATCCTAAATTTTATAAAAATTGAATTGTACAAATATAATGTATGATTTAATAAATAATCTTCCCCAACGATATTATTGGTGGAATAATAATGTCAAATACCTTAGTGTCATGGGCACTTGTGGCACGAGGTAAATAGATGAAAGGAATTTTATGTGTTTTTCTCTTCATAATGATCTATTATTGGTTGTTGAATAAGGAAAGAAAGGAAAAGCTAATGATAAAAGAATTACCAAAAATAATGGACTATTGGTAAATAAATAAGGAATGGTGTGGAATTATATAGAAATATGTTGAGAGCAAGTAATAAAATGGAGCAATATATCAAGGAGAGAAATAGATGGATGATCTAGAATTCAATATTCAATAAAGTGTCATATACTTATATATTTTCCTTAATGGTATTTGGTGTCACAACCAAGTAATATGGAATTTTGTTTTGGGAGTTGTCTTAATGGAAGATAGGGAAGAAAGAGAGTAAAAGAAGCACTTTGATCCGTGCACATATGATAAAGGAATAAAAAAAAGGAAATGTTTAATTGCTTTATAAACAAGGTGTATTGCCACTCTCCTTTTTCTTTAATTAAAGACCAAGGGTTAAATAAATGAAATGTCTTTTATTTGGATACGCATAAAAATGTGGTCATATGTTGCCTTCTATTACATCCTTGCATAAAAAGGAAAGGGAAAAAGAAAAGAGAAGAGAAACGTGGAGGGAGTTTATGGAGAGGAGTATATTGGTCGAGATGGGAATAGGAAATTTTTCCATATCAATAGACCATGACCCGCAATTATCTCTCTCATGTGTGTACGAAGAAGGGGACTCTAACCCTTGGACCTCCCTCTCCCTTCCTTTCTCTATACGTGGAAGCCACTAGGGTTTCCTCTTAAGTTTGTATATATAGGACCTCAAGCAGTCCTTGTCGTCACTAGAAGAACATGGTTGTAGCCACATAGTCCATGGAGAAACCTTATGGGAGTCCTCGTGCTTTGGGCTCCCCGATTCCTTCAGCATAGAGCCACTCCCGAATGGACATGCAACATGATTGCAACAGACTGCAACGTGACCACGGCCAAGGACGGGTGTGGACGGGTGATTTTCCTCTTTCTCTGAACTTCCTTCTTTCTATAGAAAGGTCTGACTACCCACTCATACTCGCGTTGGTGTCGACAATCGTCCACATAGCTAAGGACCCTAGCTGGACTACTACCAGGGAACCGCAATGGCAGGAAACAAGCTTCGCTCACCCTGGGCACAGGTTCGTCGGAGAGGTACGGCATAACTTGGAGCCTCAAGTGCAACTATTTGCCCTGGCAAAGAGAGAGAGAAAGAGAGAGACTCTCCATGGACGGGCTCACGGAACTGAGACAAATAGAGGAAGGAGAGCCAAAGAGAAAGTGAAAAAAGGACGGAGGAAGAGGACCCCAGTTGGCGGTAGAGAAAGAAACAGAGACTGGAAGTATGCCATAAGAACCAAGGCAAGCATCGGCATAGCGAGCATCTGTGTCAAGCAGAGCTTGCGTGAGAAGGAGGGCTTGACTTCAAGCGGTGGCCGCGCCTCCTTAGTAGCGAGGGAAGATGAGAACATGGCGATGGAGGAATGTAGGGAAGTCAGAGTTGATCATGCAAGAAGACCATGACAGTGCCAGCAATTGGAAAGATCACCTACTAGGGCACGAATGTTGATTGTCGACTCCGGCCCAGCGTTAGGACGATGCGGGTAACTCCTCGCGCTAGACAAAGGTGAGGCGGAGTCAACAACTCAGTCGAGGTTCAGTGTCTAGTCGACGGCCCAGCCAGGTAAAGCAATGGACGGCTGGCCTTCAGGAGAATTAGACTATGAAGCGCACATTCACATAAAGCGGGCCCTGGCGCTGGCCAATGTGATGATGCCATGTGGCATGACATTAAGGTATATAGTCTAATCTTGTTTTATTCATAGAAAATGCTAGGAATGTCCATCTATAGAAAACCTAAATACCGAGCGGACAACGGTAGGTTGGCTCCGATCCTTGGCGGTGGTGACTTCTCCCTCCCCGCGATCGACTTCCCCCCATCCAGGGATTGATCATTCCCTGAATCGGCGTTTCTAGCATTCATCTGGGGTGCTTCAGCCTACTCTACGCCCTTCGGTTTTACTCAGCTCCTTGGCGGTGGCGGCATCTTCCGTCTCCGCGATCGATCTTTCCCCCACCTAGGGTGCTACATCATATCCCGGCTTCTGTACAATCCATCACGCGAAAGGGAAACAACAGTATGATAGACCAAATTCACTACAACAACACCTCGGCTTGTCTTTGCTGCAATCTCCTATCAAGCGTTTCTTTTTCTTCTTCACGAAGCTCGGTGCCTCTTCGTCGGCTGCCCTGCTGAAGCGGTGTTTGAATTCAGGTATCATCCTCTTTACTCCTCCTCCCTTTACAACCCTATGCAATAAATTTTGAGGCTTTAGACAACCATCGAGACACATCTCGGCCTCCACTAAAGGATTAAAGCAACATGCAGGCGTTAAATTCTTAACTCCAGGTTTACACAACCACTGAGGCCGGGGTTTTTGCTCCTCACCAGTCATTCCAAGGGTCTTCTGCAATTCCAAAACACTCTTCAAAAAGTTCACTAAGCTTCACGCTCTTTTGTCGGCTTCTGTGCTCTTTCTCAAAGCATACTCGGCTGTTAGATCAGTCTGAACATCTATCTGCTTAGAGAATATCATTTAAGTTCCTACACCTGCTCTGAAAACACCATGAGAACAGGAGGCGTGCTCACCCTGGCCTCATGCATAAAAAAGCCTTACATGCCTAAATGCGGCAAGCCTATTGCTTTCCGCCTTGCCCTGAAGAAGAAAAAACCCTCGTCCCTTGACAGAGTTTCAAGGTCTCCTGCCCCTCCCACATATATGAACTCTCGCTTCACCTTCCTATAATTTCCACTCTCAAACCCCTCCTTTTCCGCAAGCATTCCCTTACCGAGAGCGTGGATCTACCATAAGTTTGATATCTCACCAGGAACATGCATGATCAATATTGGCCACCGTTCCTTCCAGGTGACGGTTTCATGGTCCCCCCCTTCCGAACAACCCTGGGGCAACAAATCACCTACCCTTCTCATCTCGGAGGGCTGGAGCGAGATGATCGCCGAACTTAAACTCAAACCGGAATGGTCGATCTTCATCAAACCGATTGAAAATCATACTTTCCTTGCCTGGGTGCGTGATTTCATCAACGATACACCTCCCAAGTTATCATATCTTTACAAAATACACAACCAAGTGAGCTCATCATCATCAAACTCTGCGGACCAACTCTTCGTTCGGGACGAGCACCAACTCCCTTTGGGTTCAAGATCATGGCCCATCTCTGTCTCCTCAGGCTCAGAGGAGGAAGACGACGCTGACACATCTACAACACAACAACAAAAAAGTTCCATTGCAGAAAGGTACAAACTTTTCCCTTCCCCCATGGTCAAGAAGAAAAATCTTCCCAATTTGTCTTCACTTCACAAAACCCTCAAACCTCGATCCCTCCCTGTGGCCGATATCATCCCAAAAGACTTAGATCTCCTAAACTCTTCTTTTCCCGTATTAGGACAAGAACAATCGTCTCACCTCATTAACAAACTCCTAGAAAAAATCCCCACCGCCCAAACCTGGAAAATGGTCCCCCCCAAAAAAAACCTTTTCGGGCTCTTCATTGTTCACTTTGCTTCAGAAAGAACCACTCAACTTTTAGATGCCATTCCTGCCTCACCTGCTTTGGATGTCAACAAAAAGGCCACATAAAAAGGTTCTGTAATGCACGCCCTCTCCCAAACCAGAGCAGATCCCATGCAGACTCAACGTTCTTCTCCACACACTCTTTCTCAGATATAAGATCATCTTTTTACAAAAACTTTAGAGTCCCAAAAAAGTACATCAAAGACCACAAGAGCATGAAACAACCCCCTCCATATCCTCCCCTCATAAAAAATACCTTTGCATGCCTCGCAAATCTCCCGATTGAACATGCAGACACTACCTCTTCTCGTTTCCAGAACATAAACCCCAAGGCGTTGCCTATATCAAAACCCTACCACAAACAAAAAAATCATATAGCTTCAACACCAAAACCCCATTACCCAAACCCTCACCGTTCAACTTTAACTCTAACACATAAAACAAACACCCTACCTAGTGCAACAAACATGAAAACACCAGAACACCTGGAGTATGCGATTGTACTTGAGCTTCCTGCAAACTCTATGCGTCTTCTCAAGGTCCTCACCTTGAGAAGCATCCTCATCTCCATCGAAAACAATCTTGACAACAACCCTATCAATGTCCTAGACATCACTCGTGCCTTAGCCCTTCTCATCCCTGGACAAACCATCTTAAAACCAAAAATCTTCTCGCCTACCCAACTCATCTACACTGTCCCTGAAGGAACAAAAATCAACCATCTCTTCAACCAAATTCTCACAATTCCTTGTGGATCAAGCTTCATTACTGCCAGATTATCTAGATGGTCAACCGACTTAGGTGCTTTCCCAGCTCCTGATGGCGGATCTGATTGGGTTGCAATTACAAATCTCCCACCCCACCTCTGGGAAGTTGAGATTTTTAGAGGTATAGCCCATTCAATCGGGGCTACACTTCAATATATCAGCCCTGAAACCTTGCATCCTACCCAACACATTAAAGCGTTTTGCCTCTTCGCTGTCAAAGCAGCCATATCATTACTGTCTACCATCAATATTAGAATCGGTGAATCTATCTACAATATCAAACTGTCTATTGAACATCCCTCTAATAACAGGATAGCCTTCTCAGATCTCTCAAAACATCCTCCCTCTTGGCTTTGCCCAAACAAAGACAGAATGACTACCTTGAATACCCGCTCTACTAGTGATCGCAATCATGTTTGGGTCAGAAAAAACTCCACCTCCTCAGACAACACTTACCTCCACATAAACAGGAAAAGAACCAAATCATTTGATCCCTCTTTTAATGAAAACACATACACGCCAGTAGGCTCCACCTTCCCCTCTCCAACCTCAACAAAGGAAAGTTACCCCTCTCAAAATCCAAACCAAATTGCCATAAAAAATCAAAACAATACTCAGCTTAAGGATGACAACTCTCTGCAGAGTTCTGATCAGGAGAGTCCTCAACAAAGGCATGAAAGCAGCTACCTCAAGAAGATTATGATGCCAGGTCAAAAAGAAACAAAAAATAATATCATCGTCAATAGGACATAGCCAGGTATTTCCTCAAACTCCTCTATCTGTTCTCTTAGTGACATATCATATGTTCATAATATATCTTTTCCTTCCCCCTCTAAGGATACAAAAGGAGATTTTCATAATATTGAGGACCTAGCTTCATGGTCAAACATCAATAGTTTCACAAAATTTGCTAAAAAAATAGGCATCCATCTAGATGACGAAGAAAATGCTCAAAAAACTCTAGATGACATAGAAACCTTTATGGGCTGGTCAAATAGAAGGGTCCTATAAACTGAAAAAACAAACTTTGATCACCTCAAAATAAATTAGATTGAGTTCTATCTAGGTTTGTTTTCTACTGAAAATCCTTTACAAAATCTATGAAACTCTCATCTTGGAACGTCTGTGGAGCTGCCAACCTCCACAGACGCAAAAAAATATGTTCACACATCTACAAGAATAATATCGACCTGATAACTATCCAAGAAAGAAAAACTTGTCTGACTCCTTTTGCTCTCAAAACTATAGGGGGGATTAGAATCACTGACTGGGTCCAATTACCTCCTGTCGACTTCAAAGGGGGCCTCTTAGTTGGTTTCAACAATCAGATTTTAACTTCCCAAAACATCTCCATACTTAAATTCTCTATTAGCATTGATTTCAAAAATCTTTCTGATGGTTATCTCTGGTCTTTTTCTGGTGTTTATGGGGAACCAGGGCATAACAAATCTACCTTCCTAGCTGAACTAAATTTGCTCACAAAAAAAATATTACTCATCTCCCTGGGTAATTGGTGGAGACTTCAACTTGACAACTCATAACTCAGACAGACACAACTCCACAACTTCCCCACAAACTAGGTCTGCAGCTGATAAATTTTTTAGCAAGTTGCTCACAAACCACACTTTGACTGACATCAAACCATCAAATGCATCTTACACATGGTCAAGAAATCAAACATTTGCCAGACTTGACCACTTCATATGCTCTACCAAATGGGAAGATAATCACCCCCTATCCTCTATTCATATCACTCAAAGAGCCATATCAGATCATTTCCCACTCATTCTTGACACAAAATCCATCTCTTGGGGCCAGAGGCCTTTCAAATTTGAAAATAGCTGGCTCTCTATAAACAACTTCACCAACACCTGTTTAGAACATTGGAAACTCGCTGACTCCCAAACAAAAAACATAGGACTACACATCCTATATAACACCAAAAACATTAAAACACACATCAAAAAATGGAAACTCACAAACCCAAACAATTTATTTGAAACACAAAAAATATTGAAGAACAATTCCTTTTTGTGGATAAGGACCCAACAGCCGACCCCGCTCTTGTTCTTTCCATTAAAGCTGAACTTGAATTCACAAATAAATGTATTGACACTAGATGGAGACAAAGGGCTAAAATAACATGGGCAAAGGAAGGCGACAAAAACACAAAATTCTTTCATAAAATCTATAACAAAAACTATCGACAAAATTCCATAACTCAACTATCAATAAATGGCAGACTCACCTCTCACAAACATTCTATCTCAACCCACATAACAAACCATTTCAAAAACATTTTCAACAACAATCACAACCCCTCCTGCCTAAATGACTTGGAATGGACCAGAATATGTCATGAAAACATAAAAAACCCACAAGATCTTATAAAACCTTTTTCCCATAGAGAATTGGATTCAACCATATCTGACTTAAGACTAAATAAATCTCCTGGACCCGATGGCCTTAACATAGAATTCTATCTGGCTAAATGGGACCATTACAAATTAGACTTCTTTTCTTTTTTGAAAACTTTCTATGAAAGTAGAAACCCCCACAACATCATCAAATTCTTAAACAAAACTTTTATCACCCTAATAAAAAAACAAGTCAACCTGATCACATCTCCCAATTCAGGCCCATTAGCCTTATCAACACTTCATACAAAATCATAGCAAAAACACTAGCAAATAGAATCAAACCACACATGAACGATATCATTCCTCTCAATCAAAACGCTTTCCTAAAAAATAGAAGTATCCAAGATGCCTATTTGATGGTAAACGAAACAATACATCTCTACCACAAAAACAAAACCCCCCTTCTGGCCATCGAACTAGACTTTGAGAAAGCTTTTGATTTTGTCAACTGGAACTGCTTAATTAAAACTCTCTCGGGTTTTGGTTTTCCTGACAAATGGGTAAATTGGATACATGCATGCATATCTACAAACCATTTTTCAACAATCATAAATGGTGTCCCTTTTGGCTATTTTCATAACTCAAATGGACTCAGACAAGGGGACCCACTCTCCCCTTACCTTTTTATCATCATCACAACTATCCTTTCTCGTATGATTCAACTGGGAAAACAAAGTGGACTCATTAGCACTCCTGGGGAATGCAAAGAGAACATCATTCAATTTGCTGATGACACTATAATCTTCTCCTCCCCCAAAGACTCATCACTTCTGAACATTTTCAGAATACTTGGTATTTTTTCTTATATCTCGGGTTTCAAAATAAATCTGCACAAATCATCCATTTTTGGGGTATACCTAAATCAACCTTCTTTGGAGAGATTTAGAGATCTCTTAAGGTGTAAGATTGAAGATTTTCCCATCAAATACCTTGGCCTACCTATCACACCCCACAACATAAAAAATGCTATCTGGTCCCCTATTATTACAAAAATAAACACAAAACTCTCGAATTAGACAAATAACTTCCTCAATCTTTCAGGGAGACTCACCCTCCTAAATAGTGTCATCACCCCCATCACCACACACTTCTTGAGCTGCATTCCTCTCCCTTCAAAAACAAAATCAAACCTTGAAAAAATAAGGAGAAAATTCCTTTGGAATAACTTCCACAAATCTGAAAAACCCAGGAAACACTACCATCTAGTTAATTGGAAAACTATAAATACTCCACTAGATCAGGGAGGTTGGGGTATTCTCAATGTTGAAATCCATGCCTTCTGTCTTTTAACAAAAATCGTCAACAGCCTGATCCAAAACAAACCAAAAATTTAAACACAACTCATCAAACACAAATACTACCAAAAATCCCCTCCCTGGCATTTGGTCTCAAAAAAATCTGCTTCCCCCCTTTGGAAATACATAAACAAAAATTCCAAAAAATAACTCAAATCATCAATACCCCCCCACCACACTCCCACCTGAATATCTCTTTCTGGTTCGATCCTTGGTTTGAAAACAATTTTGTCTTTAATCTTTGCCAAAACTGGACCATCCTAAATAGTCTACTTAAAATCAAAATTGATAAATCTCTCCTTATCACCAGCAACAGAACAAACTCGCTTAAAAGATGCATCCTCATGCATCTCAGCCAAGACAAATTCTGTAATCTAAAACTCTCCTTGGAAAACAACACCTCAAACAACATAATATGGAAATGGGGAAACACTTACTCGGTTAAGCAAGCCTACTCCTATCTCTCGTATAGAGGCTTTGCCCCACCCTCCACAAAAATATGGAAACAGAAATGGCCTCAAAAATATAAAAGATTTCTATGGCTTTTACTACATAACAAGTTGCTCACAGGTGAAAACCTTACAAAAAAAGGCTTCATTGGTCCTTTCAGATGTTCACTATGTGAAACAAATTCTGATTCAATTGATCACATCTTCTCACACTACACACACAATTACATTTCAGATCTCAAGGAAGCAACATTCCCATCACAAATCACACCAAATAGACAATACAAAAACTTCAAGGGTAGTGACATTTTCACCACCATCAGTTGGAATCTCTGGAAAGAAAGGAACAACAGAATCTTCAACAACCAAAAAATGAGACAAAATATTATATCACAAATAGACGCAGATCTTCACATTCTAACAAAATGCAGGTGAACAAGCAGAAGAAGGACAAGATGATTCTGATGAAGGTGAATCGGAAGCAAAGTTTCTATGTGACCTTAAAGCTATGGTAGATGACGAATCAGGTGTTAGCATAGTACAACAAAAACTATGAAAACACTTCTCGGGGAGCTGATTACTTTTTTTTAATAGACTGGTTATTCTCTTCTTTAAATGCTTCAAGAAGCTTGTTTAAGGTGCCTCCCCCACTTCATCAGAACTTAGCCTTTATCTCCACCAGGCTCAAACGTTTTTCTTTTATGTTGTTTTTTTCCTTCGTCTTGTACAAAACTCACATAAGCAGGTGTTTGCTTGCTTCGATGTGTTTTTAATATATGCTATGACCTTTCCTAAAAAAAATAGAAAACCTATATACCAAAATGATCAAAAAATATGTAGAATCTAAATAAAATATCAATGATATCTAATTATAATCTCCATTCCAAATGTAGTACAATACATGCTAAAATGAAAATAAATCCTTTAAACCCTAGATTTGTGTATTAAGATGATTAAATATGCTAAAAACGTTTACATTGCCATATTTAAGAATATTGTTGAATAAGGTGAGAAATCATGATGACCATGATAATGATGATGATATTTGGTGTTAAAGTGGTTAACCATACATGTCAATAATTAGGGTTAAAGATCATATCTTGCACTGTTGCTAAGGGACATAATCAAATCTCGTGCTCATGATAACATAAGATGATAGATTTGATGATCATGGATACACATAATATAAATTAGGGTTCTTAAATCATTGGATCAATGAAAATTAGAACTAGGGGTATCAAACATGATCATAATGATAACTCAATCGAAACTTGAACCCTAGTTGAGGACCAAGTAGGTTTTAATGTATTTAATGTGACTAGTGACACTGTAGAATTTACATAATGCAAATTATATGATGAGTACTTGATTTGCTTGCTGGATTGGACAATATGCTTGAAGTATAATTGAATAATCTGCATGGCAAAGGTATGTGGTTATGCCTATGAGTAATCGATTTAGTTTCACGTGGCTTTCTCCTATTTCTCTGCATGGTTTGCAAGTATATGATTGTTGGATGAACTTTACTTCCTTGCAAACTATAAAGTGACTATGTCTATCACATTATATATGGACATGACTAGCTCATTTCTAGGCCACCTCTGTATCTATGGAAAGTTCATCCACCTTAATAGGGGAAGGCACAAATTGGTAACAGCCTGAATAGGGGGTACATGGGAAGTCACCCGCCTGAATAGGGAGAGACATGATAAAGTCATCCGCCTGAATAGCGAAAGATTGTAAATACTACAATATGATGCCCTGAGGGGTTATGATAAAGGATGGAGACACCTAGATTGGGTAGTCATAATGAAAACATTAAATTTGATTTATTAAACAATAATTATTGAATTTCATTATTACAAGTAAATGTGAACTTTTGTTTCCCCCACTTACCAGTACAACTTGTTATACTGACTGACGTTTTGTTTGTCGACATTTTAGGTAGTTGATACACAAGATACAAAGATGAAGATAAATATGAAACCATATGAAGACATTAATATAAGTGAGGAGGATTTAGATAGATACTTCTCTATGTATAGTTTTGGTGATGGAATTTCATGTCAGCATTTTGTAAACAATATTTGTGAATTAATGAAATTGTTTTCTATTATTTATTATTTGCTAAATCTGGATCCTTAGGAAAACAATGTAGGTAATGGCTCTCATCTTTTGGCCTTCCTTAATTGGGGATTGCTGAAAATGAGGTTATTATAGTTACTTAACAGATGAATGCTTAATAGTTTGTTTGAGTATCTCTTTGGTGTTGAGACAAGGTTCACAAAATTGTCTATAAATGATGTTGAAGATGGTGAACTTGTTACTGATGATGAGTGGTATATATTTTCACACAAAGGGCATCCAATAGGAAGGAAGAGTCCTATTTTTCTTGAATATGTGATGCTAAAAATTGCACATTGATATAATTTATGGGTAATATGGTTCTCCAACATTTTGGTATGAGTAGTAATGTTGTCCACTTTTGAAGATAATTGTTGAATGGAATCTTTCATAAGTTGACCATGTTAGCTGAATTCCTCATTTTGTTTCAGTTGAGCTAAAACAAAACCTCCAAGAAGAGATTCTAAGTTGGACTTTGGTTGTTGTTGTTGGTTGAAGTTTCTATTGGCATTGTTGTTGAAGCCTGGAGAATTGTTTGTCATTGGTAACCTACTCCCCATGTGTAATTGTTGTTGACCTTGAGCTTATTGACGATTGTGAGAATTGTTATTTTGGTAGGATAAGTTTGGATGATCACAACAACCTGGATCATAGGTATTGGAATATGTATTGTATGGTTGGTTGTTTCTAAAACTTCCTATTACATTGCAGTGCTCCACATTCTCTTCGGATGGGGAGAAAGAAGGGTAGCTTGAATAAACTACTTGTCCCATGGCTTCATTTGCATCACATATCATGTTTACATGTTGAGACGGTTGAGCACTTGACCTCTCAAACTTTTGTGTCAAGGCATCTAACTTTGTAGTAACAGAAGATGAGGGTGGTTGATTACCCCTTTTAGAACTCCATTGGCAATGGTTTATTTCCATGTCTTCTATTATAACATAGGTCTCCATGTAAGATTGTTTTATCAAAATTCTACTTTTTACAGCATCTATAGACATCCTGGCATTATAGTAAAGCCCATTATAGAATGTATGAAGAAGTAGTCAGTTGTTTAGACCATGGTGATGGTGAGACGTTGAAGGTCTTTGACCCATTCCCATGTATCATATAGGGTCTCTCCATGTCTTTGAAAAAACTTGTTCAGTTGTCTTCTCAACTGAGTGGTCTTTCTTGGTGGAAAATATTTGGCTAAGAAAGCTCTAAGGAGTTCACCTCAGTTGTTGATGGAGTTCCTTACAAAGAAGAGAGCCATGCCTTGGCTCTGTCCCTCAAAGAAAAAGTTAATAAAAGTAGGCATATACCATCAGGAGTAACACCATTAACCTTGAGGTGTTCAGATATTGTAGAAATTCAGCGACACGAAGATTGGGGTCTTCCATGGGAGTCCATCCAAAACGGTTTTGTTGAATGATCTACATTATTGTCGTGCTGATTGAGAAGTGATTTGCCTTGATCTATGTGTTGTTGATATCCTCATTGATGTTTATAGCATCTGGAACGATAAAGTCCTTGAGAGGATGGTCATCTTTGGTGATTGGATCTTGGCTTTCCGGTGAATATGGCAGTAAAGAATGTATTTATGATGGTTGTGAGTCTCCCAAGCTTGAAGACTCTTCACTCCTCCTCGCTCTTCTACAAATGCTAGGTACATTCAATTTCAGGGTCTAAGAACATGGATGGTCGAAGACCTCATTTCAAATGCTGCATATAGTCCTACAAATTCACAAGTAGTGAGGACACTTAACAAATGATAGAATATATGATAGATGATATAAATGATGATGGAATTATGAAATGGGGGTAAGTGATCTACTCTTACTCTAACAGAAATATATTGATGCACCCCGACAACGGTGCCAAAAACTTGTTAGCTTAAATGCTCAAGTTTTAATATTTATGACTCAAGCATTACCCTGCAAGAATACGAGTGTGTGTAGTAAATTCAAGATCAACCAAGGGATCAAGGTACTATTAGGCACAAGTGTGTTAAAGTTCAACAATCTAGATTGGTTTACAATAATTTGTTTGATTTGTTATTTCACTAATTAGCAACTTAAAAGAAGCTATGAGAATTAAACACTAGAAGGATATAGATCAGATTTTTAAATATCTTGGTAATAAGATTTAAATTCCATACCATTAATCACATACAACCACAAAATCAACAAATTAATTAACTTGCAAAGGAGGTTGCCATTATCATACACCTCTCAATGTTATGAGATGGTTCTTATCTCTGCATAGCACTCTTATGCTTATGTTAACCTGAACTGCAACCTTAGATTCTCAATTTATCCAAGCCACTCCCGTGTTTAAAGATTCATAGCCAAGAGAATTACTCCCTACTTCTCTATAAATATTCCCAGATCATATAAAGAAGCATAAAACATGTAGGCAAGATGGTCAAGCAAGCATACAAGCAAATAACACCATAGAATCTCTTGGAGAAGCAAATTAACTAACATAAGTTAAGAAACACAAGTCCACATGAGTAATGGCATGTGAAATACTCTCCCATGCCTAAAATAATGGAAGTACTCTTCCATAATGATGAAACACATGTACATGCTATAGATTTCAGAGTTTGACGTGATTAGATAAGAAGAAAAACAAAGAAAATCCAAAGAGTGAGGAAGGCGAGGTATAACTTTGGTTTGGGGACAAAATTCCACTCCTGCTTGTGCTTCTACTCGGACAACCTTCTCTCCCGATATGTTTGGGCAGAGTAGAAAACCTCTTGTTGCACTCCTTGAAGAAGAATGGCGAAGAATGAAGGTTCTCTCTTGAAAAACCACTTCTTCCTCCCCCAATACTGCCTCTTCCTTACTTTGAACTATTCTCTAGTCAGAGAGTGTTTCCAAATGATGAGAGATAACCATTTCATATGAGTGTTCTTGTATTTAAAATGAGGGGAAAATATTTTTGAAATATGTAAAAATTGATGGGGACACAACATGTACTAAGGGAGACACGGCATGTCCACACATATAACTATTGTTGGAACTACTTTGATTGGGCTAGACACATCATGTACAAGCTCACATACATTGTGTATCTGGAAGTCTTTTGATTTGGGGCAGATCAGGTTGTGGTGGACACAATGTGTCAACTTAGGGACACTGTGTGTCGCTGCGCTTCAGGGAGGATGGAAATCTTCTGTAAACTTACACATTGCGTATTAATCTACACACGCCATGTTCTCTTTAAAATATTAAAGAAGGGATCTTTCAACTATGTCAACTCTTGGTTGATCCAACTATGGTTGGATTTTTGATAGATTGATCCCATTTCCTCGTCACAAACATGTACCTCTGATCACAAACATGAGGCGAGTAAAAAAACTAAAAAGGAGGGAAAATCAAGTATGATTAGAGGTAAAATGAGGTACAAAACGGATTGAAAGTGTGTGCAAAAGTGGGTAAAAAGTCTGTATAAAATGTGTACATAAAAGACCCCTAACCTAAGTATCCAGAGCCTTCGCCAATGAGTCTAGGAGTTTCCCCCTAATCTACAATCTCTCTTCTGCTTATTTTATGTCAAAGAATCTTAAAGGGGCAACTACTAGTAGCTACCTCACCGATAATAGAGTACTTTATTAGAAAAGTGACATCAAAATGTAGGTATTTATCTCTATTCTTGGAATCTTGCGAAAATGGGTTGATATGACCTTTGGAGGACCACTCTATAGAATTGGCCTGTCTTTCAAATATCATTGGTAAACATCTTAATGTTGTTAATTAACCTTAATCTATTGAGTGTTATCCCGCTCACTTTCATAGTTCATGCTTATTGCTTTACTCGAGATAAGAAACATCACTTTTGTAGGTGCAATGTGATATCTATCACATTCCCATTGCATAATGTGGTGCCTAACATTGAGCTATGATCCAAGAAAAATCTTTCATTTATGTCACCTTGGAATTTATTTTTTAATTTTCTAAGTTTCCTTTTAAATTAACTGAGTTGTTATTCCCATTTCCACTTTTTTATGTCCAAAATGGGACCGCAAGTATATGTCTTTTGCAAGGATCTTCAAAGTAAAACACCATTGGGGAACACCATCATAGTCGCTAACCACCTTAGGTAATAAGACTAAACTTGCTTTATTTTGAGTTTTTTGTTTATAATGATGTAGGTTTGGAAGTGATCCACAACTATTATATCATATATGGGTGAGTATCATTGAAGAGAAATATATCCATTTCTCTTTGTGTATGTTAAAAACCATGCATATGTAGGTTTCTAATAGATACACACTTGTATATGACATTTTAACATTGTCGGGCTTTTGTGACAATGTCAGTTTTCCTAAGTTCTCATCTAAGTTTCCTATAGTGTAGGCTTGTAATTACCAACAAACTCCTATATATATCAGACTTTTTGTGACTTCACAGTGCAAAAATTTTGATGTTGTACATGAGAAGTTTCTCACGATGGACTTTGAATTGATATACATTTATTTTGTAACTTCCCACTGGATTTTAACTATGTGGTTCATTGAGTTCTTCTATATGTGTTTTTAAATGTTCATTGTTGAGGCATGTAATTGATACAAGCATGTACATTGGCTCACATCATATTTTTCCTATCTCCATAATGCAACATACTTATGTTGGACTTTAGGAGGTATGCCATAGTAGGCTTGGAATTGATATACACCTATTTTGAGCCCTCCCAACTATATCAGCTTAGAGCCAACAAGGAGTGGCTCAAGTGGTCAAGCACGGTGTCTCCTCACGAAGGGACCTGGTTTGAATCCCAGCTGCCGCCTTGGTTTACAACCCTCCCAGACGTTCGGCCTCCGTCACAGGCATGAGAGAGGGGGAGAGAATGCCTCTCTTTATCCCAACTATATCAGCTTAGCAGTTCACAAACTTCATTTATCTATGTTTTGGAGTGTTCAATTTTGAGGCGAGTAACCAATACACTCATATACATGACCTTGTCTTTTGCATCATTGATTTATCTAATATTGATAAATTATTTCTTAAATAAACATCACTTCCTACATGGGAATGGAACTGCCACATGCTTATGCATTGAATGCTATTTAAAGTTCATAATTTCCTTGTTTTGGACATGTAGACTATTACCTGAAAAGCATGTAGCAAATACTACATTTGAAAATAACTACCTTGTTAGGTATATATACACACAATGTCTTGAATGATTAATTTCATGTATTACATGAATGAAATAATTGTTAAATTACTGATAACTATCCTCAAAACTATGGATCCATATTATTTTTTCGGCATGCTTGGTTAATGCAATTTACAAAAAAAAACACAATATATGTCCTATGGTGTGAAATAGAATGGGGTAGTGTATGCACTACTTGGTCAAAAACCTATTTGGGTTACTAGTAGAAGAAGTTTCTCCATGAAATAAAATAATCCTTAGTCTTAAGGGTATTCACTGTCGTGTATTTGGGATTGGTGGTGGTTGTCATAATCATGAGGTATATTGAGTGTAGTACATTCAACCTAGTGACCCTAGAGACTTCGTTAGAGCAAAGAAAATAGCAACCCTAGAGAAAAGTATGTAAAACCTTTTTTACCTATGAAGGTACAAAAGGGGACATGTTATTAAAATTATTCCACAATTTTGTGGTGAAAAGCATCTTTCAGAATATAAAGTTCATATGCTAAAACCTTATGTAAGTAAAAAGTATTCAACCCTTGTGTTAAGTAGGTAAAGAAATCCACTCACATTTGTTAATTAAAAAGTAATGTCCACTAAAAATGGATAATAGTATTATAATGATTAAGGTGCTTAAAGTGGTTGCTTTTAATTCATGGATAATTGAGAGGATATTGAGGGCAAGGAAGATGGCTTCTAAGGCAAGGAAGGGAGGGGGCATGTGTCAAGAAAGTGGATGAATTTTCTCCTACTTTCTCTCTCCTAAAAAATCAATTATATGTACTTGATTTTCTCCTTACTTGAAAGGCTATTTTTGCAAACAACTTTTTCTCTTGCTTTGGCCGACGACCAAGGAGCTTAGGAGTAGGAGGAAAACATTCCCCAAGCAGAAGAGTTGGAAACGAACCTTGGATAGTTGAAGGAGCTTCTTTCACCATTAGAGACAAGAAGCTTGAAGATTTGAAGCTACTTTGAAGGCGGGTTATATGATTTGAACCCATCAATGTTATTATGGATTTCAATTTCTCTTTATATGTTGATCTTTTATTGTTCTTCTTGAATAATTGATGAACTCATCATATATATGACAGTAGAATTGGGAGGTCTGAAGCTTGATGATGATGACATCATCTTAGCACACACCTCAAGAATATCAAGAGCAAACAGTTTCATTTTTGATTGGTCAAACGGTTTCAAACCATTAGAGACCAAACAGTTTCAAACCATTTGGTGACAAATGGTTTCAAAACCGTTAGAGGTCAAAAGGTTTCAAACGTTAGAGACCAAACGGTTTCAATGGATTAAAGGATCAATTGGTCTCATGACCTAATAACTTCAAACAATCAAACTCAATTGATTTCAGAACCTTAGCTTAATTGGATTCAAAACCCTAGATCAATTGATGTCAAAACCCTAATTTAGGTTCAAACTGTTTCAATTCTGAATTGACTAAACAGTCTCAAACCGTTTGAAGGTCAAGTGACCTCAAGACCGTTTGAAGGTCTAAACGGTCTCAAACCGTTTGAAGATTCAAGATCAAGACCGTTTGAAGGTCTAAATGGTCCCAAACCATTTGAAGGATTAGCCCAAGACCGTTTGAAGGTCTAAATGGCCTCAAACCATTTGAAAGTTCAAGACCAAGACCGTTTGAAGGTCAAAATGGTCTAAACCGTTCGAAGGATTAGACCAAGATCGTTTGAAGGTCTAAATGGTCTCAAACCATTTGAAGGTAAAGACCAAGACCGTTTGAAGGTCCAAACGGTCTCAAACCGTTTGAAGGTCTAAACGGTCTCAAACCGTTTGAAGGTACAATTAGTCCAAACCGTTTGAAGGTCCGATTGATTCAAACCATGCAAGTACTAATAAATCCATAAGTGGTTGAAGAGTATCTCAAAGTTGATTTCAATGGAAGTATCTCCAAAGTACTTAGGTGATTAATACATTTAGAGTGATTATCACTTGATGCCTACGAAAGTAATAAATTCAATACACTATGATATGCATAGGTGCATCCGTGCATGTACTTAGTGAAAGGTTAAGTCAATTGAATAAGGTATGATGGTGATGTGTGTTCTTAGCACATGGAACAATGATAAGTATGATTTAATACTTAAATAATGCTATGTGCTCCAAGATATGTGGAAGCACTGATTTAGGGTTTGGATTAATGAGGTAATCATAAAACCCTAATCAATAAAGAAAATTACAATTCATAAGTTTATTTGAATACTTATGAAGGTATTATGTAATTCTAGATGTGTGGAACAATGAGTTAGGTTTTGGATATTAATTGTAATATCAATGCATTCTCCAAGATACATGGAGTTTTGAATTAGGGTTTGACCTATAATAATGTGATCATGAAACCCTAACCAAGAAGAATGAGAAAACCTAACCCTAATTTTGGGTAATGGGTTGAGAAACCTTAATTGAAATGAAATGAAAAACCCTAACCCTAATTTTGGGTAATGGGTTGAGAAACCTTAATTGAAATGAAATGAGAAACCCTAACCCTAATTTTGGGTAATGGGTTGAGAAACCTTAATTGAAATGAAATGGGAAACCCTAACCCAAAAATAGGGTGATATGATGTGAAACCCTAATATAGGGTGATGTTATGTGAAACCCAATTGATAAAGATGGGAAATCCTAACCCTAATGAGGGAATAGTGACGTTATCCTTGTATTGCATAATGTTGATATGTAATTGATATGGTTGTTATCAAGTATACTAACCATGCAGGTATCATGAAATGATGAGCATGATCAGGTATGAGGTATGATGTTAATGGGCCTTGTGAGCCAATATTTTATTTGTTGCCTAGTGAGAGGTGACAAGAAGTTTAATATGCCTGGTGAACTATGTGAGATGCTTGTGTAACAAGTATCATGAATACTTGATCAGATGACATGAAGGTAATAGTTACCTGATAGTGGTAACCATGTTTAGTGATGAACTAAGGGTTTGAATAACCAGATCCAGTAAATATGATGATGGTATTGTTGAGGGATGAGAATTCCTAGTAATGAGATAAGGGATTGAGATCCCAATGTTTTATAAAGTTTTGAAAAATACTTGATAGAAATATTACATGTTTCTTTGTAGAATTTGTCATAATAATTCTTGTTTGAAAACTTGACTGATGCTAAAAGAATATGGTAATGTACTTAAATAATCAAGTGGAATTTTATCATGTAGAGCCCTGGCCATAGATCCATCATCGTCAGTAGCTGGTGGTGGTGAAATGGATTTTTCTTATGGGTTAATCCGGAGCATATATTATTGAATATGCGGGGCTTCTCCTAGCCAAAAATAAGAGGATTAGAGTGCAACTTCGGTTGTAGACTCAAGACATGTATAAGAGCATGGTGAACAGGCCCATGGCTCAGTGTGATAGAGCATGAATGCGTTCATGGCTCAGAGAGCACGGTGAACTGGCCCATGGCTCAGATTTACTAGCACTGGGACGTGTACCAAGGCGGGCTAGAGAATGGGTAGCCTATGAGAGATAACCCTGTGACTGAGGTCACTTAAGTAAGAGATTGCGGTCCTACTTGTGGTCTCACACTGACCGAGACGGATGAGACTGTAGATTCCGACTCTTCCTTTGATCTTGTATGGCACCGACTTTGGGTTTCACAACTGAAGTTTGGATTTGAGCGGTACAACTCACTTCCTCATGGCATAAGTATGATTGTAAAATATAATCAGCCATGTAGCGTATTTGCCTAAGGATGAAATACAGAAATCATTGGTTGATGTTACATTGCTTACTGTATCCTAATTGGATAGATGTTATACATGTTCTTCTTATTCCTTATTAAAATGGAATGATGATTTACTGCTTCATCATTTATAACAGTAATGCTTTAAAAGATGATGTTTCTCAATTATGCTTGATATTGATTAAATCTTGCTTTTCAATAAAGAGTCCTCTGCTCAGTTTATCACTATTTATCTGCAATAATAATGTTTCTGGTGAAGAGTTATATCTCTCATTGGGACAATTTCAATGGTCTCACCCCCGTGGGATCCAACCTTTTTAGGTGGACGAGGACGAGGAGGTAGAAACCATACAACAGGGGAAGGACAACAACATCAGGGACAGCAGTAACATCTCAAGTGGAGATACTGACTATCGTGTCTTGTAGATATGAGTCCTATGTATCGTCTCTATACTCTCAGGTCCTTGGAGTCAGTAGTTAGTGCTTTTATGATCGATATGAGATTTTGGCATTGAATGCCTCGAGGTTTTATGTTACTTATGTACAGTTTTGGCAAAGCAACTGTTGTATATATTCCTCGAGATGAAATGGTACATGGTATGTACAATGTAAATCAGAATGTATATATTACTTTGGTTCTTGTTATAAGAGTTTCCTGGAAATGGATCTCTTTGCAAAAGGTTTTAATATTTTGCGATTTTCAGTAATCCGATGTTTATGTTTAATTCTAAAATTAATTACGTAGTGACGACCTGATTTATGGTTGGGTCGTCACAAAGTTTTTGGTATCAGAGCCTAAGGTTTGCTGAGTCTATAGAGACATAGGATTAAGGTCGTTGAGTTTGTTCTAGCATCATCTAGTTTATCTAATAGTGACTTCTTCTCTTAGGAGAAGAAGTAAAGCTTGAAGATGGCTGGATCACATGAGGAACATGCTGCTGAAAGCAGTGTTGCTGCACCAGAAGGATGTGCAAGGGATTAGACTAGAGAAGAACTAGTACATGAACATCCCTAGCTTGACCAAGCTATACTAGAAAACCCAACTTTCCATGCTCTGTTTGGGCAGTTCATGGAAACTATGACACATATGGCGCATTGGATGCCACCACCTACACCTAGGGCACCAACTCATAATGAGGGACATGGTGCTGGTTAAACTTTTGAACGGTTTCAACGAGTAGGAGCTATTGATTGTGTTAGTACAACTAACCCAACAAACACAGACTTGTGGCTGACTGAGATGGAAAAGGCCTTTAAAATTCTTAATAAACCTGAAGCTGAGAAGGGGAGTGCTGGCCATTGGTGGGATATAGAAGAAGGCAAAAGGCTAGGTGTTGAAGTCGGATGGGAAGAGTTCCGATGAGAGTTTGTTAGTAGATATTTTCCCAAGACTTATCTGGATGAGAAAATCTCTCAGTTTGAGCGAATAAGCCAAGGACTAATGAACAATAGTGAGTATGAAGCTAAGTTTATGGAGCTTCTACGGTTCTGTCCGCACATGGTTGCTACAGATGAGGAGAGGATTCGACGTTTTGTGAAGGGTTTGAATTCTGATTTAACCACACCAGTATCTGCTCTAGAGAATAGAGAGAGGTTTTCCACCTTTGTGGAGTCCGTTAGGCGAATAGAAAGGTCTGTGACTGAGAAGCGTCAGGCCAACAGTAAGAAAGTATATACACAGTTCTAGGGACAGAGGTCCAAAAGTTTTAAGAAACTAAGGTTTTCTGCACCAACAGTATCGTCGAGGTTCAATACTCAGACGCAGTGGACATCCAGCAAGGGTAGAGGCCATAGTTTACCACTAGAGGGAGCCCATAGCTCAGCATCAATGTCGATAACAGGACCATCTAGACCACAGTGGGAGTACAGAGTCTGTTATAAATGGGGGGAGATGGGACATCTGATGAAAGATTGTTTATCTGAAGGTGTGAGTGTAACCCAATCACCGAGGCATAGTCAACAAGGCTCTCAGAAGCGACAGTTTAGCAGTGGTACTCGAGGATGTGTACATGCATCCTAAGCTGGCTCATCTACAACCAACAACAGGGTGAGTGGTCGACAACCAGCAATGACAAGATTCTATGTTATGAATCAGCCCGAGGCAGTGGTCAACCCTCGAGTCATGACAGGTCAGATGGAATTATTTCATTCTGATATGTCTTCATCCTGCTTCGTATCTGTTTTGATTGATCTGGGTGCTACACATTCCTTTATCACTCAGGAAGTGATTCATGACTGCAATATGACTGTCAGTCATAGAGCAGATAACTTGTTATTAGAAACTCCGTTAGTTGGATCTACAATGTTGCGGGAGGTATGTTCTCCTTGTGTTCTTTCTTTTTAGAACATAGCATTCAGGTGGATCTTATACCACTTGAGATGCATGGGTTTGACATAATTCTTGGGATGGACACCCTAGAAAAGTATAAGGTTGTCTTGGATTGTAATTCCAAGCAAGCTATGTTCACAGACAATGGTGTCACATGGGTCTTTCAGGGGGAAAGAAAGATTCTTCCAACCTGTCTAGTGTCAGCTATGGTAGCTGAGAAGTTGATGAGACAAGGATGCTTCGCATTCTTGGCACATGTGGTAGATACCAAGACAAAGAGTTCTAATCTTTCTGAAGTTCCGGCTGTTAGGGAGTTTGAGGACGTGTTTCCTGAGGAACTTCCTGGTGTTCCTCCACCCCGAGAGATTGATTTCAAGATTAATCTAATCCCAGGAACATAACCAATAGCTCAAACACCCTATAGAATGGCACCTACTGAGATGGCAGAACTTAAGAAACAATTATAGGAGTTGCTTGAAAAGGGTTGTATTCGAACGAGTACTTCACCATGGGGTGCTCTGGTTCTCTTTGTGAAAAAAAAGATGGGTCTATGCGGTTATGCATCGAATATAGATAGCTAAACAAAGTAACCATAAATAACAAATATCCTCTACCAAGGACAGATGACTTGTTTGACCAGTTGTGTGGTGCAACTATATTCTCTAAAATAGATCTGAGGTTAGGATACCATCAGTTACGCATCAAGGAGAGTGACATACCTAAATCAGCCTTCAGGACAAGGTATGGTCACTATGAGTTCATAGTTATGTCGTTTGGACTAACTAATACACCAGCTGCATTCATGGAACACATGAACAAAATCTTCTGGCCATTCCTTGATCAATTCATCATAGTCTTTATAGATGACATCCTGATTTACAGTAGAGATGCATGACAACATGAGCAACACCTTCGTCAAACCCTGACTTTACTAAGAGAACACAAGCTATGTGCTAAGTTTAGCAAGTGTGAATTCTGGTTATCAGAAGTGTCTTTCCTAGGACATGTAACATCTGACTCAGGTATCCGTGTTGATCCTAAAAAGGTAGAATCTATCTTGGAGTGGGAATAGCCAAAGACATGAATGGAGATACACAATTTTCTAGGACTGGCAGGCTACTATAGGAGGTTCATTAAGAACTTCAGTTCTGTAGCATTACCCCTAACCAGGTTGACCAGGAAGGAGGTTCCTTTTGTCTGGAATGAAAAGTGTCAACATTCCTTCCAGTTGTTGAAAGAAAGGTTAACCGGTGCACCTGTGTTAGTGTTACCTAAGTAGGGAAAGGGGTATATTGCTTTTTGTGATGCTTATAAGAATGGTCTAGGATGTGTGTTTATGTAGGGTAATCAAGTGATTTCTTTTGCCTCTCGACAGCTTAAGAAACACGAGGAAAATTATTCGACACATGATCTAGAATTAGCTGTTGTGGTTCATGCGTTGAAGATCTGGAGACATTATCTCTATGGAGAGACATTACAAATTTTCACGGACCATAAGAATCTAAAATACATCTTTTCACAACATGAGTTGAACATGAGACAACACCACTGGATGGAATTAATCAAGGACTACGATTGTACAATTCATTATCATCCGGGAAAGGCTAATGTAGTGGCTGATGCACTAAGTAGAAAATCATCATTGCCAACCATGGACAACGCACAGTTGAACTCTTTAGTGTGCTTTAAATGAGACATGCTTGTCTCTTTAAGGCAAAACAATGTACAACTTAAAGTATCCTTGTTAGCTGAACTGTTAGCTGAGATGCACATAAAACCTACTCTGAAACAACAAATCAAAGAGGCACAACATGCTGATACTGTGATTCAGCAGATTAGATCAGAGTATGGTAGTGAGATATGGGATGGGTTTCATGAGTCAATGATGAGGTAGTTTGTTACCATGGTAGGATGGAAGTACCTGATGCCAATGATTTAAGGAAGTTAGTCTTGGAAGAAGCTCATTCGTCTATGTATGTAATGCATCCAGGGAGCACCAAAATGTATCATAACCTAAAAGGTATGTATTGGTGGCCCGAATTGAAGAAAGATGTAGTTGAGTTTGTTATGCGGTGTCTAGTGTGTCAGTAGGTTAAAGCTGAACATCAAAAGCCCGTAGGAACAATGCAACCTTTACCTATACCACAGTGGAAATGGGATCACGTAACCATGGACTTTGTGGTTGGTTTACCCAGAACAACCAAAAGTCATGATTCCATTTGGGTGATAGTTGATAGGTTGACTACGTCAGTACATTTTCTTCCTGTCAAAACAACCTATACTGCTGAGAAACTTGCACAAATCTATATATATGAGATAGTGTGTTTACATGGGATTCCAGCTACAATTGTTTCTGATAGAGGTCCCCAATTTACGAGTCATTTTTGGGAATGACTACATAAAGATTTGGGTACGTAGCTATTATTCAGTACCACCTTTCACCCACATATGGGTGGACAATCTGAGAGAACTATACAAACTTTGGAGGATTTACTTAGGGCATCATCCCTTCAGTTTATAGGAAGTTGGGATCTACACTTGAGCTTAATAGAATTCTCTTACAATAATAGTTATCAGCAGTATTGATATGGAACCATATGAAGCATTATATGGTAGACGTTGTAGATCTCCATTATGCTGGTATGAAATAGGGGAATATCAACTTTTGGGTCCTAATTTTGTGCAACAAACAACTGAAAAGATTAAAGTAATACCACAATAGTTAAAAGCTGCACATGATAGACAAAAATCATACGCTGATAAACGGTGAAGAACTTTATAATTCCAAGTTGGAGACAGAGTATATCTCAAAGTCTCCCCTTGGAAAGGTGTTCTTAGATTTGGGAAAAAAGGTAAGTTAGCTCCTAGATTTATGGGGCCTTATCCAATCACTGAACGGATTGGAAAAGTAGCCTATAAGTTGGAGTTGCCACCTGAACTACATAGATTGCATCTAGTATTCCATATATCCATGCTGAGAAAGTGTCACCCTGACACGGAGTTAGTTTTTCAACCTGTGGAGGTAGAATTAAATGAAGATATATCTTATATAGAAGGACCAATGATGATTCTTGATAAAAGAATCAAAAAGTTGAATAAGAAAGACATAGTTCTTGTGAAAGTTCTTTGGCATCATCGTGGCATTGATGAAGCTACGTGGGAGTTGGAGGAAGAGATGGGGAGGAAGTACCCTTCTCTTTTCTCTTGATGATTTCGAGGACGAAATCCCTGTTAGGGGTGGATAATTTGTAACATCCCTGACCTGGGTTATGCCTTAACCCTGGGAGTTTTGCTTAAGTAAGTCCTTTATATTCTTGTATTTATCTTTTGAAGTGATTAAGACTAATGGAGAGCTTATGTTTCAATTTTGCTTCTATTTGAATAATGTTGAAGCAATATTTTACCTGTTTTGGACTAAAGTGCAATTTACCCAATTTAAGGGCTTACCTTGCAAATGTTACATGATAAATGTTCCTTAAGTTTTATAGCATCATAAGAATGAGAATGATGCTGAGGTATGGCTTGTGAAAGCCTAAGTTCAAAGAAGGAGCTTGTTTGAATAATGCTTGTGTATTGAATGCTAGTTTTGGTGTAATTTGCAATTTACCCAAAACCTAGGGTTGGATATGTAAAATACCACCTCTATTATGTCACTACTGTTTCTTGGTATCATTTAGAGAAAATAAAAAGAAAGGGGCGTCTTGTTTGAACCACATTTGAGGAGAGATAATCTTGATAATAAAATAATCAAGAAATAAGCATAAATGAAAACCTAATTTATTTTGTAGCAAAAATATATATATTAATTAAAGTACCCATCAACTAAAAAGGCTGTGGTTGAAATCCTATAGTGCAAGGACGTCCAAATGCCTTGAGTTGCACCGAAATATTTTAGGTGAAGAAATCCACTCACATTTGTTAATTAAAAAATAATGTCCACTAAAAATGGATAATAGTATTATAATGATTAAGGTGCTTAAAGCGATTGTTTTAATTCATGGATAATTGAGAGGATATTGAGGGCAAGGAATATGGCTTAGAAGGCAAGGAAGGGAGGGGGCATGTGGCAAGAAAGTGGATGAATTTTCTCCTACTTTCTCTCTCCTAGAAAATCAATTATATGTACTTGATTTTCTCCTTACTTGAAAGGCTATTTTTGTAAACCACTTTCTTCTCTTGCTTTGGATGACAACCAAGGAGCTTAGGAGCAGGAGGAAAACATTCCCCAAGTAGAAGAGTTGGAAACGAACCTTGGATAGTTGAAGGAGCTTCTTTCACCATTAGAGACGAGAAGCTTGAAGCTTTGAAGCTACTTTGAAGGTGAGTTATATAACTTGAACCCATCAATGTTATTATTGATTTTAATTTCTCATTATATTTTTGGTCATTCAAAAACTCATGTTGCTTTTTTTATATTTTTCTTTGCTTCTGTACAGAGCTATCCATCTTCAAAAACTGAAGATGGTAAAAGAAAGGGCAAAAAATATAAACTTTACAATGAATCTTTTCAAAGAATAAGAATTATAGAGAGCCAAACTGCCGACGCTGCCAGAGAAACATGGACACTGATAACCATCAACAAGCAACAAGATGGAGTCTAAAAAACAAGGAGGCAGCCGAAACCACCGCCCTTCTACATGAGCTGAACCAAGAGAGATTCCCAAGCCTGTTATCATCAGACTACACTTCAGATACTATCCTCAGCAAAACTGAATCTCAAACCATAAGAACTCAACCATCATAAGTGTACCAGCCAGCCATGAGAGGGGAGCAGAAGATACAGAACCTTAGAAACCAACTCTTCAAAGAACAAAGACCAATGCTCCATCACAGGCGGAAGAAACAACCATCACAGAACAGACCCAAACAACTATCCAAAAACTCAACCATCATAGCTTTAATAACCAACTATGAGAGGGGAGCAAACCCAAGGAACACTACAGCCAACCAACCAAGCAGGCATAACACACCAACCCACAGAACATAGGAGCAAAAGAAACTGAAACCGACACATAATCCCAAAAACCAGAAACCAAATCATCACTCCAGCTAACTAAAACAACCTCCAACCATCATATGTCGACCTTAGAAGCAGAGAACACCTCGACCCAACTGAAACCATCTGAAGTAGAGAGCAACGACACCTAAAAAAGGTGGAACTCAGACCAGCCACCTTCACAACACCATAAGAACAACAGAAGAACAAAATCCAAAACACAAGCTCAGAGACCAAAGCACATAGTTCAGAAGACCAGCAAACCAGAGACATGCCTTGCCAAGAACAGAACAAAAGCACATAGTTCTGAGGGATCAACCATCTCAACCAAGAGAAAGTTGTGAGAGGGGAGCGATAAACCCAAAACAGAGCAGAAGAACTCAACCATCACAGGCCAGACCCAGAAAACTAACCATAGACTCAACCATCATAGTTTTAACAGCGAACTATGAGAGGGGAGAAAAAGCCAAAGAGAAACTGCAGCCAATAGGAAGACCAGCATACGGGCTCAACCATGCCGCCATCTCAGAGAAACATCAGATCTTACACCATAGAACAGAGAAAAAGGAGCAAATATCACCATAGATAAGCTGTGTAAAACACAAAAGAACCAGGACCCCTGAACACCAATCAACAAAGAATCGAATAATCATTACTAATCAGCTTCCAGAGCCCTTCCTTTGCAAGATAACTATTGTTATGAACTCTCCTATTTCTTTCCAGCCAGATATGATATAAGATAAGAAGAGAAATAATATTCTCATTTTGATTCGCAGTAGTGATCATATCCTTCCAGTTGCTTGGAATATTAATAATGATTTTTTGATTCATGGATAAATTCCAAATATCCTTAGTGTAGATACATTCAAAGCAAATATGGTGTGTGTTTTCATAACCATTCATGCACAATAAATAGACCGAGACAGTAGTAATACCTGTCCTTGTAGCATAATCTGATGTTGGAAGTTTATTATGTGCAACCTTCCAAGCATGGACCTTAGCATTCATGTGACATTTGGATTTCCAGATCCATTTAAAAACATCATTAGCACTCCCTTTAGATCTGATGGCTTCCCAAACCACATTGAACTTTACTTTAATATGGTCATAAAAAAGAAAAGTGTCATCATTAGACTTCATGATCTGAACAGTATTAACAATATCCAGTAAATCAACAGAACATCTAGAATTATGGATAGACCAGGATCTATTTTTAACAACCGAGCTAAGTTTAGAGTCACCAGAGATGCCCACTCTCACAATTAAACTAGTCTCCACATGATGTTTAAGAAACCCTCCCTTCAACCAAGGGTCAATCCAGATAAAAATATTGTTACCAGAACCAACTCTAATTTTAAAATGTGGAAGGAGGAGATCTCTGGATCTAATGATATTATTAAACATACAAGAGAAATTAGAGGAGTAATGAATACTCCAAAAAGGCTCCCTTCTTAAATACTTCTCATTTATCCACTTCACCCACAAGGTATCTTTTTTGCTCACAACATTCCAAGCATTAAGAACAATGCAAGCATTTGAAACATCTTTGCTTTTCCTGATGCCAAGGCCACCTTCAACTTTAGGAAGCGTAACTACTTCCCATTTAATAAGGTGTTGATTCTGTTTATTGTCGGATTGACCCCACAAGAAGTTCCTTCATATCTTATCGATTTCCTCAAGAGTAGAGCTTGGAACAGGAAAATCTAGCACCCAATAGATATGCATAGTAGACAAAGTAGATTTCACCAGTTCCAATCTACCAGCCAAAGAAAGATTTCTGCATTTCCAAGATTCAAGTTTCCTTTTTAATCTGTCAATCAGCTTAACACAATGGACCTTCTTCAATTTACCTTCAAATAAGGGAAGACCTAAATATTTAGAATCTTCTAAACTACCAATAGGCATCTCAAGACAGTTTGCTATATCAGTTTCGTTGCTTTTCTTGCTCAAGAAAATGATGCTTTTACTTTTATTGGTGTGAAGACTGGACATTCTCCCATAGTTGTCAAATAGAGTTTTAATATTATTAGCATTCTCAATACCAGCCTTGGTAAAGACCAAAAGGTCGTCAACAAACACTAAGTGGGAACAGTATAAATTCTTAGAAGCATAAATAGGATGGATGGCTCTTTCAGCACACTTTGCTTCCATCAACTCAGAAAACCCCTACATGACAATCACAAAAAGATAAGGGGCAATGGGATTGCCCTATCTAACCCCATTAGAAGGAAAGATAGGAGAGGTAGGCTCTCCATTAATAAGAACTTGATAAGCAGTGGTATTGAGGATAACTTCAATCCATTTGATCCATTTGGCGGCAAAGCCCATCCTATGAAGAATAGAAAAGAGAAATTTCCAGCTAACAGAATCATATGCTTTTGATATGTCTGCTTGGATGCACATGAAGCTATGATTCTTTTTGAAGTCACTTAAGATCTCATTGGTGACCAAAATAGCATCTTTAATGGACCTACCTATCACAAAGGCACATTGATTGTTGTCAATGATGCTAGGAAGAATAGATTGGAGTCTATTAGTTAGCACCTTAGAAATAATTTTATAGAACGTATTGTAAAGAGCAATAAGATGCCAATTAGAAATGAGAGAAGTATCATTACTTTTGGGAAGAAGAGTGAGGTATGTTTTATTTGCCTCTTTAAGGAGTCTACTATTGGTGAAGAATTCATAAACAACTTCTACAACATCATCACCTATAGTTTTCCAAGCATGCTTATAAAAATACCCATTAAACCCATTTGGCCCGGGACCTTTATCATCATTGAGGTTGCAAACAATATCTTCAATCTCTTTCCTAGTAACCATTTTGGTTAGGGAGTAATTTGAGCACTAGTAATACGAGTACCACTCCATTCACCTTCCCAAACTCCACCTTTTTATTCTCTACAGAATAAATTTTCATAGAAAGAACGGGCATGATCCTTGATGATGTTTAATTCTTTATGAACATGTCCATCGATATTGAGATAACACATAGTATTTCTGTTCCTTCTAGTTCTCAAAGAAGAATAAAAGAATTTTGTGTTTAGATTCCCTTCTTTTAACCACTGAACACAAGACTTCTTCCTGAAGAAAGCTTCCTCTATCAAAGATTGACTTCTGGCTTCTTTTCTAAGATCATTAGCTATTCTTCGAAGAAGGAGATTAGTAGGGTTGAGGTCAGCCTAAATATGAGCTCTCAAAGCATTATCTTTAGCGATGGTATCATTATCATTTATATTACCAAAGACAGATTTGTTCCACATCTTAATCTTACCTTTCAAAATCTCTAGCTTTCTATACAAGCGGAACATAGCAAAGCCATTGATTTCAGTGTTCCCAGACTGTTTGAGAATACTATCAAAGTCTTTGTGCTCCATCCATTTGTTGAAAAAATCTAAAAGTCATAGCTCTCTTCTTGACATCACCAATAACCAAGAGAATTCTCCTATGATCACTAATGGAGTTGGAAATGCATTCTCAATGAAAAGGTTCAAAATAATTCTGAAATTCCTCGTTGTAAAGAATTTTGTCTATTTTAGAAGTGATGAAATCATCATCATCTTGATGATTGTCCCATGTAAAATAAGGACCACTTAGTTCCAGCTCAAACAAGCCATTATCCATCACAAAATCATTGAATTCTTCCATCGTTGTTTTAGAGGGAGGTCTGCGACCAATCTTCTCGTCATTCTTATGAACAACATTAAAATCCCCAGCTATGATCCAAGGCAATTGAATCCCATGAATAATACTCTCCAACGAGCTCCACAAACTAGATCTATTGGTATCTTCATTGTGGCCGTAAACAGCAGTAAACATAAACCGCAGATTCTCTTTATCAATAAGCAGGTTAATCATCTGGTCACTTTCAGCAAGTTTAGTAATGTTGCATCTACCATCCTCATAAAATCACAATTCTACCAAGAGCATGAGAGCCGATATTAGAACACCATTTATATTCATGAAAAAACTTATTCATGACTTTTTCAATCCTATTTTCCCTCAATCTTGTTTCAATGAGAACAAACACATCTGTGTCTGCTCTTCGAACCTCTTCTTGGACACTCAGGATCTTATTACTAATACCCCTAACGTTCCAAGAAGAGATTTGAATGGATTGATTCATTTAATAACCCCGATTGTTAGAGTGACAACCTCAGTTTCAGAGATGAGTTCGAGTTCCCTTTGACAAGGCGAGCACTCAGAGTTTTCCATACTATGTTGAGTTCATTGAATCAGTTTAGTTTGACATTTTGGCATGTCCTTCTTAGGCCTTTCCCCTACCATATTCATAACAGAACTAGACGAGGCTTAAGAACTGGTTTCACTCTCTGGCGATCTTGCAGGGTAAATAGGGACTGCAGTAGGAGTAGATGGTAACACCTCTTTGTGTATAACATTTTTCAAAGCTTCTGTAGTTCTTGTTCCAGTCTCATTCAGTAAAAAATCTTCATTAACTTCTCTAGTAAGGCGTTCGTCTACTTCTTCAGAATCAGAGATTCCCTGAGTAGCTGTATTCTACACTAAAATATTTTCAATTGGATTTTCTATCTCTTCAATGAAAAAAGGTTCAACATCATTGTCTCTCGCAGTAGTTGACATTCCATCATTCATTTTATCGGCGCACTATGATTTGGCTTCCCAAACTTTTCTCAATTTAGTATTCAGGACATATCTTTGCTTCTTTCCAACTGGTTTAACAAGACATTCTTCATGACCCATACAGCCACATACAAAACATTTGTACGGGATCCATTCATAGTCTAAATGAATTGAGTGCTCATAACCTTCATCACTCCGAAGAGTGATCTTCCGTGGAAATGTAGCATCCTTAGACACCAAGAATTGAATCTAGCTATATCCAGATGTCTGAAATTGTAAGTATCGTCATCCATTCTGACAGGACGTCCCAAATAAGATCTAATTCTAGAAAATGTTCTACTATCCAAGAGTTCCATCGGCAGATCATAGATATCTACCCATAATGGAACATCTGTCAGAGCTATTCTATTCTGGGAATCACCAGGTTTCCACTTCCTAAGAACAATAGGCTTTCCGTGCAACTACCATTCACCTTTTAAAACAAAGTCCAGATCAGCCTGGCTTTCAAATCTGATCAAAAAATACCCAGAGCCTCTATCAAAAACTTCAAAAGAGCTCCTGGTTATCCAAATGCTATCCAAGTGAGCAACGAGCGTTGGTATGTGCGGCCAAAAATCAATCATGTAACCAAGGATATATTTCCTCCATCTGTTTGCATTTTCCTCCGCCTCTTTACCTGGATATATGAGCTTTCTATTTTCTACCGAGATGTTGACACTTTTCAGATCTAAGGCACTCCACCACTATAGAAATGGCTTATAACGTCACTTTTCAAGGTGTCGATGTATAAATAAACCGACACCTAAACTCTACAACGTCGGTTGATAACATAAACCGACATCCAATCTATGAAGGGCGACCAGACACGAGTACCGCTTTTATTCAGTGTCGGTTACTTAATAAAAAACTGACACCTAAAATTAACTGCCAAATCCAAAATTTCCAACGAAAAAAATTACCTCCAAAATTTGACATATGGCGTCGGTTGATAAATAAAAAACCGACGAATAAAGGTTATTCGCGAGACAAAAATTGGGCACATTTTGGTCGTCAATTTTACTACAATTACCGACGCTTATGAGTTTTCCCGCGCTGTCCGCGGGGAATTTTTCACACCCTTTAAGCGTCGGTTTTAAGTAGAAACCGACGACAATGGTCATAAATCCAGAATAATTTTTTTAATCAGCATATTTATAGACGTCGGTTGTTTTTTAGTTAAAAACCGACGACTACAATCAAGTATTGGTGTCGGTTTTTGTTCAGAACCGACACTGTTAGTTTTAGTTGTCGGTTTTTTTGAATAACCGACGCCTATGGTACAGTTAATAGCCTCGCAAATAGAACTTTTCCCCATTGTCTCTATTTCATTGCGACTCTGTGCTAGGTCTGGCGATTGCTCCCCTCTGTCGCCGCCATCGTTGCCTGGCTCCCCCATGCCGCCATTCGTCTCCTCGTTCGCCGCTCGTCTCCTCGCCGCCGTCGCCACCGCTCTGCCGAGCCGAAGTTCTCCTCTCCTCACCACCGGCGCTGCCAGCTCCGCCGAGCCAAAGTTCTCCTCTCCTCACCGTCGGCGCTTCCAGCTTCACCTCCAGCTGCTCTCCTCTGCTCCGGTCGGGCCTTCTTCCTCTGCCCTCAAGGTACGCCACCTTCTTCCTCCTTCCTTCCTCCGCCTAGGCTAGGTCACAAGAAGAGGTAACATATTCTTTCTTTATAATGTTACTATAAAAGAGAATTCAATAATCATAATTTGACGTTTCTTTTATCCATGTATAGGTAGATAATCTATTTGATAGGAAACTCGAAGAAGCAATGAAAAAGTGGCAAGCATCTCAGACTGCCACTTACCAGACAATACCTACTGCAGGCTCTACTCCTACTCCTACTGCAGAGGTTGGGAGTAATCCTGTAGAACCACCACCTAGCACATCCACTGTAAGTATTTTTATGACATAGTAACTAGTTTTTTAATCCAAGATGATATGTATATATTAGTCGTTTCAAAAAAAGATGATATGTATATATGTATATAACATTCTTTACAAAAAAAAATTATAGGGGTTGAAGCCATGCCGTCTAAAAAGTAATGAATATGTCATTGCATAGGCATCGACTTACCCATCCCTACCAGGGGAAATGTTTCACAGGTCTCCATTACCAGCTGGTTGGATTCGTGTGAGCCCGGTTAATATATTCCAAGGATGGGTGGATCTTCCATTGCCATATGCCCACCCAGATTGTGAAACGCTTGGTGAGGCAGAAGGCGGAGTGATATTGTGGCGAAAAGCGGATGTCCTCTTTACTGAAACTGTATGATAAATAAACATTACGTTAAATTGTTAGTGTGTGTATATGATGTCAGTTGATCTGAAATTATATATATATACAGGTTAAAAAGAAGACACCCACAACATCTAGGACTCCACTTACACCTCCTACATTACCCAGTTAGGTTCCACAGGACCTACCTATCCCGTTAGGTCCTAACTGTAGGGGTATAGCAATATGGTTAGGCGAGCATGATATAAATTGCCCTATAACTATTTCTATAGATTCAGATACTGCAGGTTAGTCATACGAAAGCAAACTATTTATACAAGATATTTTGGAGTTGTTTGGATATGATTGTCTAAATACATCTATGATAGAGCTATGGATAAGGTGAGATCTTCTTTATACATCCATATACCTTGTGTATGATCTGGTGATCTGGTTTCTTATTTATTAATGCATGTGTAATTAATACATATTTTGCAGCTACTTAGACAAGATATGTGTAGATTTTGCATTCAAACATGTAGGATTTTTTATTCCATATTTGATTAGTCTAGTAGCTAAAGACCTTACGCCAGTTCAACAATACTGCTATGAGGCTTTTACAAATTTTGCTCAAATTAAGATGACGGTGATAATGGCTCCATTCAATGTAGAGTAAGTTTACTTTGCTTATTATAATTTGGACTTAAGAAAATTACATTTTTATTGTGGATTTTGAGTTATTAATTTTTAACTTTTTTACCTCTAGTGGTAGGCATTGGGAGTTACTGGTTATTGTCCCCGAGACGTTCACTATCTATTATCTAGATCCTAAGGGGAGTAAATTGAATACTAGATTTGGACACATAATGAAAATGGCATTATTCTGGTGAGAAATATTTCATTTTCATATCCGTTAACATATGTTAATACATTACTATTTAATTGCAATGTTTTGTGTTACATTAACATGTAGGGGTTTTGATGAGTTCAAAAAGGCTGGAGGATAGGTCCCCACGAAAAAGAACCAGCCAATTATTTGGAAGAACGTGAAAGTAAGTTCCCGACTGCAATATATGTATATATTATTTATGTGAACAATGCTTAATTAGTTGTATTTTTTAATATTTTGTATGCTTGAATTTATAGTGTGCTACACAAGACAACGGATGGGCATGTGGATACTATGTGATGCGATATATGCACATGATTATCAAATATGCCGTACTGGACATCGATTGTATTGCTCAGGTATTATATAGTCTCATTAGATAATATGAAATATATCAATCTTATTTATAGCTCATTAATTATATATATACATCATTCTCTTTACAGGTGTTTAAAGGTGACCCCACTACAAGAACGGACTTACCATATGTACATGCTCCCTATATGACAGGAGAATTAAATGAAGTAAGAGAAGAATGGGCAACAGCCATACAAGTAGTGGGGGTTTTAAAATATAATTGGGATGTTGATAGCGAATAATGACTAAAGAATGATATTTTGTAAATGAATTTCTGAATTATAATATATGTGTGAATGTTTCTACATGTCTGGATGTTTCTACATGTGTCTGACTGAAAATGAATGAAATTGTTGGTTGCTATATGAATGTTTCTACATGTGTGAATGTGAAAATGAATGGAACTACAGATTGCTAGCTACATGAATGTTTCTATATGTGTGAAAATCAAATGGAACTGCAGGTTGCATTTCTAAATGTGTGAATATTTTTGTTGTTAATTTTGTAGGTTTGTGGCCTGTTGTTGGATGATATCAATGGATGTCGTAAAACCTGCAGTTCATAACTGAACTGTAGGTTTCTCATCTTGCGACCAGCCACAGCAGGTTTGCAGACTGACAGAAAAAAAACAAAACAATAGGCATCAGTTATTTGTATAAAACTGACACACAAAGTTATAGTGTCGGTTTTATATAAATTACCGACGTCTATTTCCTGTGGCGCGAAGGTATATGGCGTCAGTTTCTTATCTAATAACCGACGCTGATAGTGCCCAAGATGGCGCCCTTTCTGTGCCGCAAAGGTGTATGGTGTCAGTTTCTTATCTAATAACCGACACCTATAGTCCCCTGATGGCGCATTTTCGGTGACGTACGAAGAGTTTGGGCGTCGGTTTTGGAATCGACGCATAATGGTTGAGCTTTTAGTGTCGCCCACATAGGTGTCGCTTAGAAATCGAAACTAAAGGCCTTAAATAACCGACACTAAAGGTAGGTTCTGTAGTAGTGCTCCCAGACACTCTTAGTCATAGCGATTCCCAACCGCATGGAAGATCAAGATCTAGAGTCGATGATGAACCAAGATTCTGATCAGCAGACGTCACATTGGATTTGGTTTACTCCCTCTGGCGAGTATCTAGAGAAGACGACCGATGTAACTCTGTTATCTTCCCATTATATGTTGATCTTTTATTGTTCTTCTCAAGTAATTGATGAACTCATCATATATATGACAATAGAATTTAGAGGTCTGAAGCTTGATGATGATGACATCATCTTAGCACACACCTCAAGAATATCAAGAGCAAATAGTTTCATTTTTGATTGGTCAAATGGTTTCAAACCGTTAGAGACCAAACGGTTTCAAACCGTTTGGTAACCAAACAGTTTCAAAACTGTTAGAGGTCAAATGGTTTCAAACTGTTAGAGACCAAACAGTTTCAATGGATTCAAGGATCAATTGGTCTCATGACCTAATGACTTCAAACAATCAAATTCAATTGATTTTAGAACCTTAGCTTAATTGGATTCAAAACCCTAGATCAATTGATGTCAAAACCCTAATTTAGGTTCAAACAGTTTCAATTCTGAATTGACTAAATGATCTCAAACCGTTTGAAGGTCAAGTGACCTCAAGAACATTTGAAGGTCAAGTGACCTCAAGACCGTTTGAAGGTCTAAACGGTCTCAAACCATTTGAAGATTCAAGATCAAGACTGTTTGAAGGTTTAAACGGTCCCAAACCATTTGAAGGATTAAACCAAGACTGTTTGAAGGTCTAAACGGTCTCAAACCATTTGAAAGTACAAGACCAAGACCATTTGAAGGATTAGACCAAGACCATTTGAAGGTGTAAACAGTCTCAAACCGTTTGAAGGTAAAGATCAAGACCGTTTTAAGGTCTAAACGGTCTCAAACCATTTGAAGGTACAATTAGTCCAAACCGTTTGAAGGTCCGATTGACTCAAACCATGTAAGTACTAATAACTCCATAAGTGGTTGAAGAGTATCTCAAAGTTGATTTCAATGGAAGTATCTCCAAAGTACTTAGGTGATTAATAAATTTAGAGTGATTATCACTTGATGTTTATGAAAGTAATAAATTCAATACACTATAATAAGCATAGGTGCATGTACTTAGTGAAAGGTTAAGTCAATTGAATAAGGTATGATGGTGATGTGTCTTCCTAGTACATGAAACAATGATAAGTATGATTTAATACTTAAATAATGCTATGTGCTCCAAGATATGTGGAAGCACTGATTTAGGGTTTGGATTGATGAGGTAATCATACAACCCTAATCAATAAGAAAATTACAATTCATAAGTTTATTTGAATACTTATGAAGGTATTATGTAATTCTAGACGTGTGGAACAATGAGTTAGATTTTGGATATTAATTGTAATATCAATGCATTCTCCAAGATACATGGAGTTTTGTATTAGGGTTTGACCTATGATAATGTGATCATGAAACCCTAATCGAGAAGAATGAGAAACCCTAACCCTAATTTTGGGTAATGGGTTGAGAAACCTTAATTGAAATGAAATGAGAAACCCTAACCCTAATTTTGGGTAATGGGTTGAGAAACCTTAATTGAAATGAAATGAGAAACCCTAACCCTAATTTTGGGTAATGGGTTGAGAAACCTTAATTGAAATGAAATGGGAAACCCTAACCCTAATATAGGGTGATATGATGTGAAACCCTAATATAGAGTGATGTTATGTGAAACCCTAATTGATAAAGATGGGAAATCCTAACCCTAATGAGGGAATAGTGATGTTATCCTTGTATTGCATAATGTTGATATGTAATTGATATGGTTGTTATCAAGTATACTAACAATGTAGGTATCATGAAATGATGAGCATGATCAGGTGTGAGCTATGATGTTAATGGGCTTTGTGAGCCAATATTTTATTTGTTGCCTAGTGAGAGGTGACAAGAAGTTTAATATGCCTGGTGAACTATGTGAGATGCTTGTGTAACAAGTATCATGAATACCTTGGTCAGATGACCTAGAGGTAATAGTTACGTGATAGTGGTAACCATGTTTACTGATGAACTAAGAATTTGAATAACCAGATCCAGTAAACATGATGATTGTATTGTTGAGGGATGAGAATTCCCAGTAATGAGATAAGGGATTGAGATCCCAATGTTTTATAAAGTTTTGAAAAATACTTGATAGAAGTATTACATGTTTCTTTGTAGCATTTGTCATAATAATTCTTGTTTGAAAACTTGATTGATGCTAAAAGAATATGGTAATGTACTTAAATAATCAAGTGGAATTTTATCATGTAGAGCCCTGGCCATAGATCCATCATCGTCAGTAGCTGGTGATGGTGAAATGGGTTCTCCTATGGGTTAATCCGGAGTGTATATTATTGAATATGCAGGGTTTCTCCTAGCCGAAAATAGGAGGATTAGAGTGCAACTTCGGTTGTAGACTCAAGATATGTATAAGAGCATGGTGAATAGGAACATGGCTCAGTGTGATAGAGCATGAATGCGTTCATGGCTCAGAGAGCACGGTGAATTGGCCCGTGGCTCAGATTTACTAGCGACGGGACCTGTACCAAGGCGGGCTAGAGAATGGGTAGCCTATGAGAGCTAACCCTGTGACTGAGGTCACTTAAGCAAGAGACTGTGGTCTTGCTTATGGTCTCGCACTGACCGAGATGGATGAGATCATGGAGTTTGGCTCTTCCTTTGATCTTGTATGGCACTGACTTTGGGTATCACAACCGATGATTGGATTTGAGAGGTACGGCTCACTTCCTCGAGGCATAAGAATGAGTGTAAAATGTAATCAGCCGTGTAGCGTATTTGCTTAAGGATGAAATACAGAGAATCATTGGTTGAAGTTACATTGCTTACTATATCCTAAATGAATAGATGTTATACATGTTCTTCATATTCCCTAGTAAATAGATGATTTACTGCTTTATGATACATAGTTGTAATGCTTTAAAAGATAATATTGCTCTATTATGCTTAAATAGTGATTTCTCCTGCTTATTAATAATAAAGAATCCTATGCTCAGTTTATTACTATTTATCTGCAATAATAATGCTTCTGGTGGAGAGTTATATCTCTCACTAGGACAATGTCAATTGTCTCACCCCCGTGGGATCCAACCTTTTTAGATGGATGAGGATGAGGTAGAAACCATACATCAGGGGAAGGACAACAACATCATGGACAAAAATAACATCTTAGGTGGAGATATTGACTATCGTGTCTTGTAGATATGAGTCCTATGTGTTGTCTATGTACTCTTAGGTCCTTGGAGTCATTGGTTAGTGCTTTTATGATTGATATGAGATTTTGGCATTCAATGGCTCGAGGTTTTATGTTGCTTATGTATAGTTTTGGCAAATCAACTGTTGTATATATTCCTCGAGATGAAATGGTACATGGTATGTACAATGTAAATCAGAATGTATATATTACTTTGGTTCTTGTTATAAGAGTTTCCTAGAAATGGATCTATTTGCAAAAGGTTTTAATTTTTAGTGAATTTTAGTAGTCTGATGTTTATGTTTAATTCCGTAATTAATTACGCAGTGACGACCTGATTTACGGTCGGGTCATCACAATGCATGGTTGACACATGTCCATTCATGCACTCACATTTATCTTGACATGTAAAATTCTACATGATAATCTAGAGATGATATTTTTGCCATCCTTTATCTTGTTAGATAAGAGATTTCATCTTTATCTCACAAATTATGCAAACCGATACAACATTTTACAAGGAGCATCTAACTTGTCATGGATTACCTCCCTGAGGTTAGTAAGCCATCATGGACTTTGCCAAGAGTCCACAAACCGATATGGGATCCCATCCATGGCTCATTGGCCGATAGGAACTCCCATATCAAGTATACAACTCGATACAACTCACATAAGGGCTTCACATTCAATTCTTTCTTGGTCTTTTCATCACCAAGAGTACCATCACTTAAAGATGATTCAAATATGGTATATCCTCCTTTCTCTCTCCTCTAAATGATACATAGAGGGAGTAGGGACACTCTATAGGTGGAAATGTTCATATCAACCCTACATTTTGGGTAAATTGCAATTTGTACCAAAACTGGTACACAAGGCACTAGCATTATTCAAACAAGTTCAATATTGGAATTTAGGCTTTCCACATGAAACCACTTAGCATCATTCTCTCTTTTATGATATTAAAACACTTAAGGTACATTCAACACGTGACATATTGTAATGTGACCCCTCATCTTAGGTAAATTGCATTACACTCAGACTATCATATAATGCACAAATAGTTTTCAATTAGGCTCACACTTGAAAATAATCTTCACAAAGAGTCTTAATTACTTTTCAAAATATTAGAATCAAGTTTGTAAATAACTTACTTAAGCAAAACTTCTAGGGTTAAGCCATAACCCAGGTCAGGGATGTTACACTTGAAGTCACTACACTCATCACATGTCGTCCGATATGCTTTTACATCATCAAATGTAATCCTGAATAAGGGTTACTATAAAGGTGATGATTGGGTGACTATGATACATGAGGACTGACTGTGAGTGATGTATATGGGATTTATCCCTCGTATGGGAGTATGATATCCAAGGCCTCTTTATTGGAGAGACTGAGAAAGCATGGCCATGCACATGTAAGTCAATATGTGATATTGAAGCTTACATATATCTCAGATAGTCTGCTTTGGTTCAAGGAACAAGGTTGAATGTTGAGAGGATGATTACTACATGCCTCAAATTCAATCTGGCTATCAATGGTAAAGGAACTATACAAACACTATAACACCATACACATATTGTAGGTTGAAGTTGCTCTCCAACATTCCATTTACTTGGGTTGCATTGATGTGTGACTAGGCACCACTTATTGCTTGTAATGTCATAAGTTGTTATGGACATTCACTTCCAACGTAAAATGGGACCTATAGAGTCGCACAAATAGGTCTTGACCTAGAAGAGGAGTTTGATCTTGAATAATGATTGGATTGATTACTAAAGTGTTTAGGCATTCAATTAAGGAAGCAAATCGACTGACTGAACTCTCAACTGGTCATCTCATGTGATGAAAAGGCCGGTTAGAGTGTCAGGTTGATTGGATATTTAATTGGTTGATTCTCCATGAATCAGGGCACCAACCGATCGGCTCACTGGGTGAACCGATCGGATCAAGTTGGGTGAGATGATCGGCTCACCTAGCGAGCCGATCGACTCAGTTGTTCCAACTGAAGGTTTTGGTGGATTTCCCGATTTCATGAGAAAAGTTGATCGTTTCACTTGTTCATTTTGATTGGTGTAAGGAATTAATGTTTCACATTAATTGGAAATGAATTGTCAAATTCATATGCAATTGGGAAACATGCAAAATGACTGGTTCACTGGGCAAACCGATCGGCTCGCGTGTGAACCGACTGGTTTGGTTGTCAATCGACCAATTCAATACTTACATGTTGTGAAAATTCAAGATCTTCTTATCCTTTCCATTCCCACACAGACTGGGAACCTAGACCATACTGGGGGTTCCCATAACACAACTCAATTGCTTCTAACAACTATTGTCCTCTCTAGTTGTGGTAACCAATAGAGAGCTCAAGCAAGTCCTACCCGTTAAAGGGAGGGACCGTAAGGGAGAAACAATTATGGGAGAGCAAGTTGGTGACTAGTACACCAAAAGGAGGGACAACTCCTTGTTGTCCATTCTAGAAGGATGACAGGAGTTCTAGGCAGTATGTGTGGACATCCATAGAGGTGAGGTGGCCTTTTCCCATCACTAGGAGGACAACATCAACCTGTAGTCCGTGGAGGAACTGCTACAGACGTTGTCCGAGTCTGCTGTTTGTAGAGGAGGTGCAGATGAGTCCTAGTGCAACTAGGAGTGTTGGATGACTATAACGACGAGGATATGTCATTGGACTTGCTCCAAGACCAAGTATATCCTCAAAAACATCCTTCCCATCTTATATTTATTGATGCAATCCATTGGTTTGTGGGGAATATGATAGTACTTTTTTTTTGTTTTTGCTGCCTATTCTGTAGCCATATTTCCCTATAGTAGTAACAAAGTCACGTCAATCTACTATATTTTGAGATAATCCCAAACTAATATATATAATATGCAATTTACAAGCATCGTCCTAAAAGCAAATTTTGATGGTGGATGTGTGGCGTAGTTATGGACAATAACCCTAATTGTATGTGCATGGTTGTGTGATTGGTTAATCCTTTTTATCTCAGTTTGCATGCTGAGCCTCTATCTTATCATTCAGATGTAAAAGATTAAATTATCTCCTAACTTTTCTCCCCTCAAATGTAACTTGAGACTTCTCAATAATCACGTAATAGTAGGATAGTTTAATTTCCTATTATGATGATGAAGAAAGTCAAATCGAGACAACTGTCTCGGAGGCGAGCCGATCAACTGGAGGATCGAGGAGGACCAACTAGGATGAGCCGAACTGATTGGCTGGTGGACCTGACCGATCAGTTGGAGGAGCCAGCATATGGTGGACAGCAGGACCAGATGAGTGGCGAGATGATCAAACGACTAACCAGGAGGTGAGCCGATTAGTTCAACGGTTGAACCAATTAGCCCAGATTGGCAAGCACGAATCTTCATCAACAACATGTTTTTGTATGTGATGTGGACCCTACGTTGTGGTAATTCCTTGTGGCTCCAAGGAGTTACATTAGGTTTCTATAACCATCACTTTTTATTGCATGTTTTTTTTGTGGGATATAGCATGTATATGATATGTACTATATATGTGGTTGTTGGATAAAGTATATGTATTTAAAAATACAAGCTCCCTCAATTCAGTATTAAATCTTAGACACTTTCCATAAGTGGCACACATGAAAATCTTGGTCGACTAATCATGGACACCTCAAGGGTGGTGTGTCGTCTATCTCGTGGAAGTGTGATGGTAGTAGTGTGGGCCCACCAAGCTAAAAGCATTATTATCATGTCAGCTTTTGGATCGGGATAAACTATGTGATGTTAATGAGATTAAGCACTAGAAGCATGCAAATGATTATGGAAAGGAGTTGCACATATCATCTATCCAAGAGTTGCATGTGATGCAATTAGCAAATGTTACCTACCTTGATAATTGACTATGGATGTTAGCATTGTCCTGGTAATAGTTGAAATATTTTGGATCATGGCTCACTAGAATATTGTGCGTTGCAATATTCTAAATTGATATGTGAGGGTTATCAATTTGAATAAAATCATGGGAGTGATAATTAATTAAAATCCTAATTAATATTGTCAAATTTTCAAATCAAATTAAACAAAAAGAGTTTTGACGAAATTGCAAATTTTCTCTTGTAGAATCAAATGACGAATAAATCATTATTGTGATCGGTCCTTAAGAAGGACAAACTTGATGGGACAAATTTCCCTGACTAGTTTTAGACTTTGAGAAGGGTTCTCAATGAAGAGTGCAAGATCTATTTCCTTGATAAACCAGTGCCAGAAATACCTACTTTTGATGCGCCTAGGGTTGAAGTGGATGCTTACTATAAGCATGCCAATGATGCCTTGGACACAAAGTAACTTATGCTAAACTGCATGAACTATGAGTTGCATGAGCAATGTGAGGACATGGAAATTCTTGAGATGGTAATACATCTTAAGAAAGTAAATCGTAATCTCACAAAGAAATAAAAGGATGATGTTATAAAGGCGCTCTTTGAGTGTAAGCTGACAGGGGAAAACTCGGTAGAAGAACATGTGCTCAATATGATTGGGCATGTGTATCCTCTTGAAGAACTGGGATTCTCTTTGAGCCAGGAGTTGTCCAAATCTTCAACACACAAGATGAGGTGAAAGAAAAGTACAAAAACATGTCCCTTGTACTGGAATACATTCAGGAAGAAGATGGGGATGGTGATCTCCACTCCAGGTATATACATTATAGAGATAAACTTATCTACTTCTTTGTCATGGGTGTTAGATACCAATGTGTTCTCACATATGTTCAAATATGCATGATTTGGAAAAAAGTAAGCCTTTGGTAAAGGATGAGGTGGAACTGTGAGTTGCAAATGGCACAAGAGTTGCGGACACTGTAGTTGGAACCTACAATTTATCTCTTCCCATAGGAATTGTAATAGAGTTAGTGAACTACTATTATGTACCTGCTATAAATATAAACACCATTTCTATATCTTGTATGGACAAGGATGCATTTGAATTCCATACTAAATGGTTGATTTCTATTTCAAAAGATGGGATGTTTTATGATAGTTCCCCAATGTCTTATGGTCTTTACTTTCTCAATCTAAATATAGATGTTTATAATGTTAATACAAAAAGACTAAAACTCAACAACTCAAACAAAACATACCTTTGTCATTATTGTCTAGGGCACATAAATGAGAATCACATATCTGGACTCTATAAAGATGGTTATATTGTCGTCTGGGGCACATACATGAGAATCACATATCTAGACTCCATGAAGATGGTTGTCTAGACTCTTTTGATTTTAATAAATAGAGACATGTGAAACTTGTTTGATGGGAAAGATGACTAAGATCCCTTTCACTGGAACAATGAGAGGGCTAGTGATCTATTAGGACTCATACATTATGATGTATGTCGACTTTTTAGAAAAACCACTAGAGGTGGGTATCAATACTTCATTACCTTCATTGATGACTTCAGTAGGTACGTTTATGTTTACCTGATGAAACATAAGTTAGAAACTCTTGATAGGTTCAAGGAGTTTATGAATGAAGTACAAATACAACTTGACAGAAGTATTAAGGCACTTCATTCAGATGAAGGTGGAGAATACTTAAGCCAAGAGTTTGAGGACCTTCTTAGATCCCTTGAGATTATATCCCAACGGACTCCACTTGGAACACCTCAACATAATGGTGTATCAGAAAGAAGGAATCATACATTGTTGGATATGGTGTGATCAATGATGAGTTTAGCAGAGCTTCTGACTACCTTCTGGGGTTGTGCTCTAGAAACCACCACATTTACACTAAACCGAGTACCATCAAAGTTGGTTCAAAAGACGCCATATGAGATATGGTTTGGGAAGCGTCCCAATGTGTCTTTTATGAGGATTTGGGGATGTGAAGCTTATGTTAGGAAAATGTTTCTTGAAAAGCTTGGCCCTAAATATGATAAATGTTATTTTGTTGGATATCCTAAGGAGACTAAATGATATTACTTTTATCCCTATCTAATAACAAAGTGTTTGTTGCCAGAGATGTTGTATTCCTAGAAAAGGAATTTATTTCCAAAGGAATCAGTGGGAGGATAGTGGAGCTCAAAGAGTTTCAAGGCCAACAAGAAAACATAGAACTGATAGATGTACAAGAGGAACAAAGAGAATAAAAAAATGTTGTGGAATCTCAAATTTCTCAAGTGGCACAAGAAACTCATAGATATAATAGGACACACCTTGAACCTGAGAGATTTAGATATCTTGTGACTCAAGAAGGTGGTGAGTTGGTCACAGATGATGAGCCAACAACCAATGTAGAAGCTACTGAGGGACCAGAGTCTGAGAAATGGCTTAAGGCCATGAGATCTGAGATGGAATCCATGTATACCAACAAAGTATGGACTTTGGTGGATCCACCTGAAGGGGTAAAACCCATAGGGTGCAAGTGGGTCTTCAAGAAGAAGATTGGAATGCATAGTAAAGTACAAACCTATAAGGGAAAATTGGTAGCAAAGGGTTTCAAATAAGTTCAAGGTGTTGACTATGATGAAACTTTTTCTCCAGTGGCAATGGTTAAGTCCATCGGGATATTGCTTGCCAGTGCAACTTATCATGACTATGAAATTTGGCAGATGGATGTTAAAACTACATTCTTTAATGAGAATCTTATTGAGAATGTGTATATGACACAACATGCGGGTTTTATAAATCTGAAGGATGCAAATAAAGTTTGTAAATTGCAAAAATCAATCTATGGATTGAAGCAACCATCTCGGATCTAGAATCTTCATTTTGATGAGACAATCAAAGAATTTGGCTTTGTTCAAAATGAAGATGAACCTTATGTGTCTAAGAAGGTAACTGGGAGCATAGTGACATCCTCATATTGTATTTAGATGACATACTATTGATGGGGAATGACATCCCTACTTTATAAAAGGTAAAGACATGGCTTGGAAATAATTTTTCTATGGAAATAATTTTTCTATGAAAGACATGGGAGAAGCATCTTACATCTTGGGGATTAAGATCTATAGATATAGATTTAAAAGGCTTCTTGGAATAAGTCAAAGCAAATTCATTGACAAAATGTTGAAGCAGTTCAACATGGAGAGCTTGAATAGAAGAAACCTACCCATGCTTCATGGAGTTACCATCTCTAAAACTCAAAGTCCCAATTCTTGTAAAGAAAGGGAGCACATGAGTTTGATTCCATATGCCTCAACAACTGAATCAATATTGTATGTAGTGTTGTATGCCCATCCTGACCTATCGTATGCATTGAGCATGATGAGAACATATTAGTTAGATTCAGGTGATGCTCACTAGACAACTGTGAAGAACATCCTTAAGTACTTTAGAAGGACTAAGGATCAATTCACGATCTATAGTGGAGAGGAATAGTTGGCAGTAAAGGGTTACACCGATGCAAGCTTCCATACTGACAAAGATGATTACAAGTTGCAATTAGGATTCATATTCTGTCTAAATAGTAGATTTGTAATTCGGAAGAGTTCTAAGCAAGAGACAATTGTCGATTCTACAATAGAGGTCGAGTACATTACTGCATTGAATGTAGCAAAGGAAGCTGTATGGATCAAGAAGTTCATTTATGAACTTAGGGTCATTCTAAGCATCAACAACACAATTGAGCTATATCGTGACAACAATGGAACTATTGCACAAGCTTAGAAACCCATATCGCGTCAGTGCTCAAAGCATATACTAAGGTAGATCCATATCATATGAGAGATCATATAGTGAGAAGATGTAAAGATTTGTCAAGTACCAACTGAGAACAATGTTGATGATCCTCTGATAAAAGCACTTTCATAGTAGAAGCATGATGGACATGTTAGATCACTTGGATTATGATTTGTGGGTTCTTGGCTCTAAGTGTAATTGGAGTCTATTGGTATGTATGCCAAGAGAGCCAATCATACGATGATTGTAATGACATGATATGTAAATTATTTGATTATTAATAAAAGCAAGCCTCCAATTTATTATGCTTCATTCAATTATGAGATAATTATGTAACATTATAGATGTCTATAGAATGACATCACTCAATAACTATGTCTTCTAGTACGTGACTTGAACAATGAGACCATACAAATGTTAAGAGTATATACATTCTCACTATGTCCCTGATAAGTTGTTATTATGGAAGGTAGATAGACAACACTAACGCATAAGATCAAGGTGTGAGTTGGTTGATATCAAAATCTCATTATTCATGATACAGCGGTATCAAACCAAGCACACAGATACATGTTAGAGAACAATGTATCGGGTAGACTCACCATGTGACTAACACATGGAAGCCATTACCATGGTAGTCATAGTCAAATTTCATAGTGTTGGTGATGATTGTGGTTCTTAGACATGAAGTCACTACACTCATCATATGTCATTCGGTATGCTTTCACATCATCAAACGTAATCATGAATAAGGGACTATAAAGGTGATGATTGAGTGACTGTGACACATGTTGATTGACTGTGAGTAATGTAGATAGGATTTGTCCCACCTAATGGAGTATGATATCTAAGGCCTCTTGATTAGCGAGACTGAGAAAAGCACAGTCATGCACATGTAGGTCAATATGTGATATTGAAGCTTACATATATCTCAGACAATCTGCTCTGTTTCAAGGAACAAGGTTGAATTTTGAAGAGGATGACAAATTTATGCTTTGAGTTCAATCTGGATATTAGTGGTAAAGCAACTGTACAAACACTATAACACCATCCACAGATTGTAGGTTCAAGTTGTTCTCAAACTTTCCATTTACTTGGGTAAAATTAATGTGCAAATAGGAACCACTCATTGCTTGTGATGTCATAAGCTATTATGGACATTCACTGCCAATGTAATATGGGACCTATAGGGTCACACACATAGATCTTGACATAAAAGAGGAGCTTGATCTTGAATAATGATTGGATTGATTACTAAAGTGTTGATTCAATTCAGGAAACAAATCGACTGACTGGACTCCCAACTGACCGACTCGTGTGATGAAACGACCGGTTTTGATTGGATATTGAATTGGCAGAGTTCTACATGAATCAGGGCACCATTTGATTGGCTCAATGGGTGAACTGATCGACTCAGGTTGGGTGATACGATTGGTTCACCTGGTGAACCAATTGGCTCAGTTGTTCCAATTGAAGGTTCTGGTGGCTTTCCCGAATTTGTGAGAAAAGTTTATCGTTTTACTTACTCAATATAATTGATGCAAGGAATTAATGTTTAGCATTAATTGGAAACAAATTGCTAGATTCATATGTGATTAGAAAACATGCGAGATGACCGGTTCACAGGTGAACCAATAAGCTCACATGTGAACCGACCAGTTCGTCACTCGTAGATCACGACAATTCAAGATCTTCTGGTCCTTTCCACTCCCGCACAGATTGGGAACCCAGACCCTAATCTCTCTTATAAATAGAGGGATACTAGGGGCTTCCTAGAACCCAACTCAATTGCTTCAGACATTGTTGTCCTCTCTGGTTGTGGTAACCAATAGAGAGCCTGAGAAAGTCCTACCTGCTAAAGGGAGGGATAGCAAGGGAGAAATAATTGTGGGAAAGCAAGTTGGTGACTATTACACCAACGAGAGGGACAACTCCTTCTTGTCTGCTCTAGAAGGATGAAAAGAGTTCTAGGAAGTCTATATGGACTTCCATAAAGGTGAGGTGGCCGTTTCCCATCATTGGGAGGACAACGTCAGCCTACAGTCCATGGAGAAGCAGCTACAAACCGAGTGTGCTATATGTGGAGGAGGTGCAAACGAGTCCCTGTGCAACTAGGAGCATTGCATGACTAAAATGACAAGGATACTGTCGCTGGACTTGCTCTAAGACTAGGTATATCATGAAACCATCATTCGCATCTTATAGTTATTGACGTGATCTGTTGGTTTATGGGGAACATGGTAGTAGATTTTTTTTATTTCCGCTGGCTATTCAGTACACAGATTTCCCTACATGATGATCATTACTCTAATTAGTGTCCTTATAAGGAAAAGGAGAGCTAACCCAAAGATAAAACGGATCCCCAAGCTAAATTTGGATCCTAAGGTTTGAATTGGGCACCGACATCTTCCTTTCTTGTAGGTGAAAGGAAAATGGATTGTTGATAGTGGGTTCTCCAAGCATATGACCGGTGAGATAAGCCACTTCAATAATTTCATAAAAAATAAAGGAGGATCGATGACTTTTGGTGATAACAACAAAGGTAAACTGACGTGAGGGTGATGTGGGTGATTCACTATGCATCAAGAATGTACTTCTTATTGATGGCCTACATCATAATTTAATTAGTGTTAGCCAATTATGTGGTAATGGTTATCTTGTTTTATTCACCTCACTTGAATGCTTGCTTCTAGATTCCCTCTCCTACAATGTCATATATAAGGGTCTAGAAATGGAAACCTTTATGTTATTGTTCTTGATTCTCTTAAGCCCATTATTGGTAAATGCCTTATTGTTGATAAAAGTGATATATCTTTGTCGCACCATAGTCTTGGTCATGTAAATATGTATTATTTGAAGAAGTTGAGAAAAAAGGAATTGGTCAAAGGACTTACTAAATCAGACTTTGAGAAGGATGAGGAATGCCAACCTTGCACACAAGGAAAGCAAACCAAATACTCCTTTAAATCCAAATGAGTCCTTACTACCAAGAGATCACTTGAACTTCTTCACATTGATCTATTTGTATCAAAGAGAACTTAATCGCTTGGTGGTAGCAAGTTTTGCCTCGTGATTGTCGACAATTTATATCGCTATACTTGGACTTTTTTCTTAGTTTAAAAAGGCAACACTCTCAATGTTTTTTCTACTTTGTACAAACAGGTTGAACATGAAGCCTCTTGCTAAATCATCTCTATCCATAGTGACCATGGAGAAGAATTTGAAAATGATTTGTCTGAGAAGTTTTGTGAGGAACCTGGTTATGCACACAACTTTTCTTTCCATCATACACCTCAACAAAATGGGGTTTTAGAGAGAAATAATAGATCCTTACATGAAATATCTAGGACCAACCTTTTTGAGTATGATACTCCAAAGAAGTTTTAGACCGAAGCCGTTATCACTTCATATTTTGTGCAAAATCGAGTTTTCACTCATCATACCTTAAAGAAAATCCCCTATGAGTTATGGTGTGGTAGAAATCCCTCGATTGATTTCTTTCATGTTTTTGGTTGTCCTTGTTTTGTTTTAAACACCAATCATTCTCTCGACAAGTTTGATGCTAAATCCTATAATTTTTTCTTTCTTGGCCATAACACTACTAGTAGAGCATATAGAGTGTGTAGATTAGCCTTTGTAGATTTAATGTGTAGATTACTTTTATGAATTTTCCCAAAGGCTTATTTCAGTGTGTAAATTATGATTCTAAGATTAGTTGCCACTTTTGGAGTCATTTATTGAGTTGTTTGATATTTTGGAGAAAACTCACCTATTCTTCTATAAATAAAATAGATATAGTTATTATTCTCCCGAAATTGGGAAACTTGGCCTCCAAGCCATTTCAGATCCAAAGAAATAAATCTGAAGTTACTCTTATCTAATTAGTCTTCTTTTTATGAATTTTAGCCCATTATCCATTATTACTACTATTTCGTATATTAAATAATTCAATGTCACATTATCCTATTTAGGGATTATTATCTATCACTTTATTTCTTCCTTTTTCCAAAAAGGCTATAGAAAATTCTCGATCAATATTATTTCATCATTATCTCACTTTAGTGGCCATTTTACATCTTAGACCCTGATTCAAATACTAATTGAGGTATTTGTGCATAAACCCATATATTAGCATGAATAAAGATCAAATGTAATCCAAACCACTAATAATTCTACAAACTCATTATCAAGGACAAAAAAGATAAAAATGATAGAAAAAGGGCTAGATTAAGAATATATCTAGATTTGAGTTTGTTACAACACTCCACCCTTCAAAAGGATTTTGTCCCTGAAATCTCAAACAAAGAGGGAAGGGTAAGTACGTAACAAATCATCTCTAAGATCCTAGGTTGTTTCCTATAATCTATAGTACTTCTAGAAACTTCATAGACAACTCCTCATAGGTCAGGCTCTCATGGATCACTAAGGGTTCACTTTTGAGATTTCTTTTTATAACATAATTAAAAATTTTGACTTATTAGCATTATATTTATTAGGATATATATATATATATATATAAATAGTTTTAGCACAATTAGAGTTATACTCAATTATCTCAATATCTATATTTAACCATTGTCCTTAATCATTTGGGTTTAGACTCCATTATCCTCATATTTCACCATATTAAATTATATAAGATAATTTGCAAAAATTAGGCAAATTTTATCCAATTTGTTATTAAGTCTACAATTAATCCAAACTATGTCACGTTATTACTTTCACCTACATTAAGCATCTATTCATTGTTGTTTTACCTTTCTTACTCACATTAATGTCCTCATAAATCGCTTACTCATATTTATTCACCTCCTATTATTGATTGTCCACATTTTACTCCACATTAACCATTCATGCTTATTTATGTAAATCCAGTTACTTATTATCCATACTTGAGTCATTAGGTGGATATTAGCGAACAAGGTGAAACATATTATTAATGAATTGATTCACATACCAAATCATGATTAGGTGATTACATATCATTTATGCACATCAATATATATTATTTAATTATGACATCTAATGTCACTAATGTATCATGAAAGTCATTAAGGATGTATAGGTTAAGGTTAGATGATTACAACTTAGGATTCATATTAATATGATCATTTACTTTGCTTACCTTCTTAGCATGCATTAAGTTCAGACTTAAGTTCTAAGGTTAGGCTACATTTATATCACTCATCATATCATTAGGGCTTGCTGGTTCATGACATGGTTAACATCATGTGTATCCATAATTAGAATTAATATGTGAGTTACTCATATTATGTGCATTAGGTATTCATTAGGGTTCAAACATATAAAATTATTAATTAGATGACTATTACATGTTCATTAGTATATAAAAAAACATGTGGGGTTTCAATTATAATTTGTTTTGGTCAAACCTAATGATCTAAGATCACAAACCTCTTATTCATGGAATAGGGTTTCTAGAGTCACAATAGCTAGATTTTTGGTATGTTACAATATAGTCAGTTCCACCTGGCTTACCGACCTGCTGCTTCTGTTGTACCCCTACCTCTGATGGGGGACCTGCCTCTACCCAGCCGAGTGCCACTCAATTACTTCCTCTTCCTCTTGGCCCTGCCTCCACTTTGCTTGCTAATTTTTATGGGGTTTCTACACTCGATTTTGAGCAAGCAAATGCACTACATGCTTGTGGCATGTCTTGGGTAGACCAACATAGAAAGTGACCCTATACTCTCTCCTTTGGACCTCTTGAGGATGAGAAGATGGAAGATGAGGATGTTGAGGATAAATATGAGGATGGAAATGATGGCTCCAATGATGATGGAGATGGTGGTAAGGACACACCTACTGCCCTTGATGCACCCTATGATGGTGATGAAGACTACTGGCCGAATGGAAACGAGGAGCTTGACCTAAACACCCTTGATATTTAGTTCTTAGTATATAGAGTGATTATATATATATCTTGTTGTAGACTCTCATGTATATATATATATATATATATATATATATATATATATATATATATATATATCTTTTTGTAGACTCTCATGTACTGGACATTGGGCACTATATCTGAGGCTTACTATTCTCATATCTCATTGCTTTTCTTTATTATTTTGTAGTAATTCATATCCATGCAACATATCTATTGTTGTGATCTTATTATCTTTGTCCTTAACTCTTTGTTTTGCTATAACTTGTGAATTATTGGTGTGTTCTTCCATATTTTGATTATGACTCTAGAGTATTTGTTCTCTCTCTAGATTTTGTGTGGTGCTTACATATGATAGTTTCTTGTGTCATTTGTTCTTTGGGATAAGACATGTTTTAGCTCTTCTACGTACCCCACGTAGTGACAAAGGGGGAGAAATGAACTAAATACATATCAAATTGTGATCCTTTTCTAGTCTAGTCTTTGAAATATCATGTGGCTATGTAAGAGGCCTAAATAGTATTTTTGTACTATGGTTATGCTTTCTAGAGAAACTAATCATACATGAAAAGCTAAGCATGAATTGAGGGGGGGGGGGCAATTGCTATTTCCAATCATGTATCCCCTTATAATTCACAAGGTAAAAGTATAAATTCTAAGTCCTTTTCAAATATGTTGAGGAATGGTTTGTCATCTTCAAAAAGGGGGAGAATGTTAACCTAACAGTTTTACATTATCCATTTTTTGATGATGACTTAATCATTCCATTCATATATATCTAGCATGTCTATCTGAGATAGGTTTTAGGCATTAGGTACATGAAAAGGATCAATTCAATCAAGCCCTAGATTGATCAAATACAAGCCAAAGTCAATGCAAATGCACTTTTCTGAAGTACGTCCTAAAACCCTTAGGAAAATTTTTGTAATCATTTTTATTGATGGTATGACTTGTAATCAAGTTGAGAGAAAATTAGGAGTATCTAAAATTGATGTTTAAGCGCTCCAATGACATTTTCCAGAATTCATTATAAGTAGTTTTATCATTTGAGTTTCATCCTTGATAAACTCGACCAACACCCTTGATGGATTTTGTGAACTACCAGGGTCGATCATGTTTCCTTAGGAAAAACTCGACACACACCCTACACTGAACAAGCCAAATTTAAGTCATGGGACGAGTTTCATTTTAGATAAACTCGACCGACACTTTAAATTTACTTTGTCACATAGTTCTATTGGTCAAATTTGCATTATTGAAACTCGATCGACTGTACTATACAGAGTGTGCAGAAAAAGTGTTTCTAGCCATAACAGTGTTGCAAACATCAAAAATGGATATGTTGCAACACCATAAACAACTATAAGTCATCTCTAAGTGCTTCTATTGGCCGATATGCATCCCCAACCGTAAATAGGGACCCTTGGGGTTCATCCCAAGTTTGCTTCTTATGATCCTAGCTATAGTTGAGTGGATTTGTCTACTAAGAACCCCTTTCTCTCTCTTTCTTACTAATCAAAATGTCATTACAGTGAGATAGAATATGTGTGAAAGAGATACTCATTTGTACTCTTCTAAATCTCTCAAATCTTCCCTTTCTCAATCCCTTTCTCAATAGAAAAGTTGGTGAAAGCTTCTCGAAGGTGAAGGAGAAGGTGGAGGCTAAGGATCCTTGAGGAGAGTAGATAATTCTTTCAAGGCGGAAAACTTGTTAAAAGAGGGTAGCTCCTTGGTGAAGGTGTCTAGCTCATGCAAAAGTGGGTGACCACATGTAGAGGTTGATGACTCTAGCTCAACAGATAGCTGAGACCTTGTAAGGTTTATTGGTTCCTTTTGATCCTTAAAAAGGAAGGCTAGGTATCCGTGCCCTGGAAAAGAAAGGTCTTACTGTATGTCTTATAATGGAATATAAGTATGTAATGGTTGAAAAATCCTAGAGGTTGATATCTCTAGGTAGTGGATGTACGCTCTCCTAATTTGAAGTTTGGAACCACTACACATAGCTTGTTCTTAATCACATTCAATCTCTCTCATCCTCGCTATGTATGTTTAGTTGCACACAATTTCCATATTTGCAACCTTACCTTTTGAAGTAATTTGAAGGTCTAATGAATCTTGTATAAGTGTTTATAGCTATATTCACCCCCTCCAGAGCCCATTGATCCTACATCTACTTTCCACCTATACACTATTGGTGGCCCCTACATCACTGAATGGATTCAGATCCCATCAGATGGCCTCAATGAGATACTTGTTGTAGGTAGGAACCCAAACACATTCATATATGTTAGACACACAATTGGGAGTCAATGCATCACTATCACCTTTGAAAATGTTGTTAATAATTTTACATGGACCTTCACTAGGGTTTATGTTGAATTTGGACAAACAAAGACACTTCCATTAAGAAGATTGAAGACTTGGCATACATTCATTCTCCTTCCCTTTAGATTATAAGTGATAACTTAATATTTACCCGAGAACATCTAAACAACTCATGTGCTTGATTACCTCTCTTCCCTCTCACTTGAACCATGATCAAAGTTTTATAACTATGTACAAACACATCAATTAATTGATTGATCTGCCACTAACTTGGCTTGTACATGGAATGAGGTAACCTATGGGCATAAATGGATTGCTTCTTATGTAAACAATCTTTGGATACACACTATCCTATAGTATCTATACATTTCATCAACCAGACCATATCAAATCACTTCCCCATCATCCTAAACATCAAGATTGATATTTGGAGAGCAACATCATTTCAATTTAAGAGATTTTGGACTACTCACCCACATTTTCTGAATATCATTACAAAATATTGGATTAATTGTCCTATTGATATTATGCCATGTTTCAACATACACCAAAACCTCAAAAATGTCAAAAATAAGCTATGCATTTGGAATAAAAACACTTATGATAACATAAAAGAAAAACTAAATGATATTACAAAAAAATTCTAAGGAGACAACAACCCTCTAGTGCACCCAACACCCACTCTTGACTTAAAATTGAATATCAAACCCTTGACAAGTCCAATGAGATCATGTGTAAACAATGCACCAAAATTTTATGGCTTAAAAAATACAAAAACACAAAAAACACAAGATATTTAATAACAGAAAGTGATAATCACACATCCATATATAAATGATGTGCTCACCTTAAACAAGGCATTAGTTATTGACCAATTTGTTTCTTACTTTAAATATCTCTATAGACATGGAAGACATGATTTCGATCTTTTCCACATTAGTTGGAACACCTTATGCCCTACTAAAGTAAACAAAACATCCTACCTCATTGTTTCACACACGATGAAATAAACATAGCCATGGAAAACCTAGAAGTAGATAAACCACACATACCTGACAACTTTAGTATGAACTTCTACCAAAACTAATGGAACAACATCAAACATACTTCCCACAAACTTTTTTCCTACATATACGACCTTGATGACATCACCCACCAAATAGGAACACTTAATGAAACCTACATTAATCTGATATAATTTCCAGAAACCATTAATGATCAAATATTGGATACATATAAGTTTGATTAATGCATCATATAAGCTCATAGATAAGATACTCATTACTTGGTTCAAACCTATACTACGAAATATCATAGGACTAAAACAAAATGCTTTTCTAAAGGCCGAAGTATACAAGATGCATATGTTATGGTCTATGAGAGGATATACATACTTGTCACAAAAGGAACATTCCACTCCTCACACTCAAACAAGACTTTTTACTTCTATCCTTCTAAGAATTATTCTTCTTTACTGGACTTTTTCAATTTGTACCATTTCTCTTTTCATCTTTTGTTTCCTAAATTAAGGAATACATAACTACAAAACTCGATTATGGAGTTCATTCTTATGAATCTATTTTCTTTCTTTAGTTCCATTTGTTTATGGTTCTTTGCTTATTCAATAATTCAGATTAGAGTTCCCATCTCCTAACATAAATTTCAACCACTTTCATTTTATTTTATTTTACGATTACTTCTCTCTTTATAAAGTTTATTTCCATAATTCTACATGTATTTAAGCATGCCAAACACTTCCTTTACTAGTCACTCAACTTTCTTACTTCTTGATCAACTTACCGATTGGTTGAAAGACTTGCCAACCAATTATGGGTGCTTTAGATTTTTACACTATTATATAACATTTCAGATATAGTCCAAACACCATCATGAGCTCTTATACACTGCTTTAGGCACAATATTTTATCAGATGTGATCTATACACATCCATATATTGAATTACCTTTTTATCTCTTCTTTATGCTTGAGTCATGCTGATCTATGACTATTTTAGTTCTTCATTTGACTATTGGATGAAATTGATTTTTATTCGTTATTCCAAAACTTCCTTTGAATTCCAATAATTATAATTCTCATGTCCTCTTATGTTAATATTGCATCATCATATCATATTCTTATTCAAATACTATAGGAGTCATTAGAACCTAGAAACACATCATACCATCAAAACCAAGCCAAACCTGTAATCCTGAAGTCAAAAGCTACTCAAGATTACTGTAAAAGAGTGAAATCACCCCTTTACTAAAAATTTGAAATATCAAAAATCCATTCCCAACATACCCAAAAGGTATGTTGAAAAGGTGTAAAATTTTCAAATATTTATTTATATGGTAAACAAAGGACCAGTGGAAAGTAGCGGAATAAAGAATAACTGACTATATTATATTTCATAAAAGTTTATACAAGAATACATCATTCTCCCTTTAGGGTTTAAATCAAGATACACAAACAAGATCTAGATAGAGGGAAGTCTAACTACTACAATCATGTCTCCAAAGCAACATCTGCATCAACAAAGTCCAAGACAAAAGCTAAGATCTTCTTGTCTTATTCATCACCTTGCTCAACATATGGGTGGTTGGGAAGGAACCCAACAAAAGGGAAAGGGAAGAAAATATGTGTCACAAAACTAGTCTAGGATAACAAGATAAATAAAGCAAATAAAAATAGGCTAGGGTTCACCATAAGATGAAGATAACAAGAGTATGAGGCTATATTCAAAAGAAACTTTCCATTAACAATTATATTAAAAAGGATTGCACGTAAGATAATTATGTCTACCTAAGTAGGGTTGAGGAACCGACTAGACCTCTATCCTATAGGTGAGGGGAGAATAAGACATTCCCACTCACCTACAATAATATGGGGAGAACAAAAACATTCCCTAGGGCGATTAAATACATGCCCTCTGAGGGTGGTTGTACCTAAGTACCACTACTTAACATTAAATAGAACATAAATCTACATGCTGTAAAAGTAGTCATGGCAAGAATACTCATAGGAATCAATATGAATGGTAGTGGGGTATAAGAATCAAACAATATGAAACAATAATCTGATTTGAGGCACAAGTAATTAGGGTTTCAAGAAAAGGGAATTAGATTCAATTAAGCCTCATTAGGGAAGATTAGGTTAAGGCATAAAATTCCCAACTAAGGTGTTAGATGCAGATACCTCTTTCTTAGAGTCCTAGAAACCACTTTTTAGAACCTTTAAATGAGATCAGGGTCCACTTGTCTTAATATCATTACCACATCCATGTATTAGAATATATTCATTCATTAAAGACTTAAAAACCCAAAATTTATTAAATTTTTATACAAAGCATCGATTTAGACCTTGAAATTATCACCACTGTCTTAGTTAGGGTTTTCTGATCAGAATAACATATAATATTATGTATTTTTAAGATATGGACTTTTAGATGCATTTTTGGTGATTTTTAACTAATTAATTCATTTTCTAGAAAATCACCTTCGAAAAAGCCCGAAATCAACCTTTGGAAATATTTTTATTAGAAAGAGCACATTTTTTTGAGTTTAGAACATATATTATTTTTAATTTTGGACAAACGAATAAAAAGATGTGAATTATTGAACTCTGACCAATTAGAAGGTGCCACGTAGGCAAATTGGTTCAAAATAAAGGGGAAGAGAGAGAGAGATCAGACCCAAATGACCAGTGTACCCTTGCATGGATCAGCAACGAAAGAAAAGGATCAAGGGCAATATGGTCATTTGACCATTAAGTTTCTTCCCCAACCTCTTGACGCCATGGCCGACGTGCGTTCTTGGGCATTTTGGGAAAAATCGCTATACGGGATGGAATTCGATGCACAAGAAGTCAAAAGAAAGAGCAAAGAAAAACAAACTCAATGGTACCTTTGATTTTGCTGGAGAAAAAGAGAGGAGAGAGGGAGAAGCTCCACAAGGTCAGAGCCTTCGGTCGCTCGTCGGGGGGTCAAACGACGATGGAACAAGAAATTCGAAGGGTGCGTTGAGTTGCAAAGATTCCCAGGAAGCCAAAGGTAGGGATATTTATAAGTGGGGGGTTGATTTCTAGGGTTTCCAAAGGGGGCCGTTGAAGCTTGGGGAGCAAGCTTTGGGGGTTTCTTTAATTCTTAACCAAAATAGGAAACTAAGGGATTAATAGGTGCAAAATCTAATTTGGAGTGCAATGAAACAAAAATCGTGTGATTTGGTTTAGATTTGAATGAGATATTCACATGTACCTTGCTATTTCCAGATTGGGCTGGAGCTCGAGAATGATGCAGACGCCGTTCGATCATGATCCAACAATCCTTGTTGGAGCGTGCATCACGACATTAATGAATTGCCAAATCCAACTCAGACTAAAGATTCTTATTTAATGATTTAACTTTTTATCTTTCCTTATTTGTGGGTGCAAACAACCTCCAAAATTAATGAAATTTGACATCTAAGCAAATTTTGATATGTATAATGCAAATATAAAATTAAATTTGCCTTTTGAGAGAGTTTGATTTGCCAATTCAGCCAATTACTATTTTCTCTTTCTTCTCTCATTAATGACTGTAAGATTTTCCAAAAATAATGAAACTTCACCCATAAGTTATATTTAGTATATTGGATATGAATTTGTAATTATTTCCATTTGTTGAAGTTGTTTGTTATTTTAAATAATAAGTTGAAGGTTTTATACATGTTCTCTCTCCTAAATTCACCTTCTCATCAAATATTTTCCAAATTGAGTCAAAATGCATCCAAAGATATATTATAACATGTAGAACACGAATTTGACATTATTTATTTTTCTGAACACTTTTATAATTTTATTTAATACATTTATTTTTTATCACTTATTTGATCCTTTTAATTTATTAGAGGCATCTAGAAACTTTCTAAAAATATAAAACTTGGCCTATAAGCAATATTAAATGTGAAGAACATGTTTTTGACATTAATTAATTTTTTCAATATATTAATTAATATTTTTGGTCTTTAAGTCATTTTCTCTCTCCTAAATAAAATAAAATATTTAAGATGGTCCAAGTTAGATGAAAATTCACACATAGACTAATTTTGACATGTAGATTACTAATTTGTAGTTTGTTTCCACTTTTGAAGTCATTTAATAATTTGGAGAAAGACTCATATTTTCTAATTCCAATTAATGCAAAGATAATTATTAATTTTCCAAAATTGTGAAACTTTTCATTCAGGCAAACTGAAACCCAAGGAAAACGAATCTCAAGTTCTTTTTAACCAATTAGTCTTTCTTTAATGAATTTTATCCCATTATCCATTATTACCAATATTTCCCATATTAATTAATTCAATATCACATTAACATATTTAAAGCAACAATATTCATTCCTTTTTATCTTCTTTGCTCCACAAGGCTAAAGAATGGTCTAGAATGAATATATTTGATTAATATGTCACATGAGTGGTAAATTTGCATATTAGACCCTTAATAAAAATATTTATGGAGGTATTTGTGTATAAACCCAAATGTTGGCATAAATGGTGATCAAATGTCCACTAAACCACCATAATATACACAAATTAAACAGAAAGGCCAAGAAGGATAAAAATGAAAGGAAAAGATGTCCGAAAGGAAAAATTTCTAGGATTCAGTATGTTACAACACTCCACCCCTTAAAGAGGATTTTGACCCCAAAATCACAAGCAAAGAGGGAAGGGTGAGTGTCCAACAACTCAACACTAACTTCAGATTGTTCCTCCAACCATGAAACATCCACCAAAACTTTCACCAACAACTTCTCATAGGTCAGGTTCTTAAGGATCATCTAGGGTCCATTATTAAGATTATATCTATGAGATTTAACATTATTAAAATTTTTGGCTCATTAGCATTATATTTATTAGGATATCACATTATCATTATTATTCTTTTAATTATGTCATGTCATATTCACTTGGTTGACAAAAATAATTATATTTCATATTATGCACAATTAGAGGTTACTCAATTATCTCAATATATTTGATCATTAATAATTTGGATTTATACTTCATTATCCTCATATTATCATTATATTACTTATAACAAATTATCTTTCCTGTGATAGGACATTTTATTCAATTTGTTATTAAGTCTACAATTAATCCAAATTATGTCACATTGATTACTTGCATGTATATTAAATATTGTCACATTACCTTTCTTATTCACATTAACGTCATCATTATTCATTTTCTCATATTTATTTACTTCTTATTATTGATGATGCACATTTATGTGAATCTAGTTACTTCATATCCATATTGAAGTCATTATCTGTATTTTAGTGAACCAAGTTGGACATATTACACATTAATGAATTGATTCACATACCAAGTCATGATTTGGTGATTAATTAGGTGTATACTACGTAACAAGGTGATACACATTTCATATTTATGACTTGAGTTATCTATGATTAGGTGAATATATACCATTTATGTGCATCAAGGTGTGTTATCTGATTATGACACCTACTGCCACTAAATTAACATGAATATCATTAAGGATGCATATGTTAAGTTTATATGATTACAACTTAGGGTTTAGGATCAAGTTGATCATTATATTTCATTGTAGAATGCATTAATGCCAAGATTAGGTTACACTTTTCTTTCTCATCATATCATTAAGGTTTATCAGTTCATGACATTATTAACATCATGTGTATCCATATTTAGTATTAATATGTGAGTGACCCATATTATGTGCATTGGATATTCATTAGGGTTTGAACATATAAATTATTCCTCAGATGATCATAATATGTTCATTAATATATGAATAAGAATGTTAGGGTTACCACTATTACATGTTTGGTCAAGACCAAGGATCCAAGCATACTAACCTCATATTAATGGAGTTAGGGTTTCTAAAGATATACAACATAGAAGTCTAAGGTTACTATTGCCTAAAAGCAAACTATTTTAGACAATCCATATCAGCTCAGGCCAGACCAATATCATATGGATCTGGGAGTCCTCGTAAACCAAGCAAGTGGCACGGAGAAAAATCTTGCCAGCCCCCAGAACATGATCCTTTCTAGACACCTTTTCTTCAACTTCATGCCCTAATAGTTTCCTAAAGTCAAACCTAAACAACATGCAGTTATTATGATTACTTAAGCATCTTTCAACTCTAAATATTTTAGGGGTTTATTCATCATGATTCTAATGTGGAATTATAGGATCCTAAATCAACCTTTCATCATCTATAGATCAATTCTAAGGAAAACATGTCACTTGAAGGGGAACTATGTAAGACAAGGTTACTAACTAGGGAGACAAAATTGAAATAGTTAGATTCTGACTACCATGGGCTCTGATACCATGTTGTAAAAGAGTGAAATCACCCCTTTACTAAAAATTTGAAATATCAAACCTACATTCCCAACATACTCAAAAGGTATGTTGTAAAGGGTGTACAATTTTCAAATATTTATTTATATGGTAAATAAAAGACCATTGGAAAGCAGCAGAATAAAGAATAACTGAGCATATTCAAATTCATAAAAGTTTTTACAAGAATACATCATTCTACCTTTAGGGTTTACATCAAGATACACAAACAAGATCTAGATATAGGGGAGTCTAACTACCAAAGCAACATATCCATCAACTAAGTCCAAGCCAAAAGCTAAGATCTTCTTGTCTTATCCATCACCTTGCTCAACACCTGGGTGGTTGGGAAGGCACCCAATAAAAGGGAAAGGAAAGAAAAAGTATGTGTCACAAAACTAGTCTAGGATAAAAAGATAAGTAAAGCAAATAAAAATAGTATCATAAGACAGAGATAACAAGAGTATGAGGCTTATTCAAAAGAAACTTGCCATTAACAATTATATCAAAAAGGATTGCATGTGAGATAATTATGTCTACCTAACTAAGTAGGGTTGAGGCACAACCTGGACCTCTAACCTAGAGGTGAGGGGAGAATAAGACACTCCCAGTCACCTACAATAATATGTGGAGAATAAACACATTTCCCAGGGCGATGAAGTACATGCCCTCTGTGGGGGGTTGTACATAAGTACCGCTACTCAACATTAAATAGAACATACATCTACATGCTCGAAAAGTAGTTATGGAAAGAATAATCATAGGAATCAATAAACATGGAAGTGGGGTATAAGACCCAAACAATATGCAACAATAATCTGATTTGACGCACAAGTAATTAGGGTTTCAAGAAAAGAGAATTAGATTCAATTAAGCCTCATTAGGGAAGATTAGGTTAAGGCATAAAATTCCCAACTAAGGTGTTAGATGCTCATACCTCTTCCTTAGAGTCCTAGAAACCACTTTTCAAAACCTTTAAATGAGATCAGGGTCCACTTGTCCTAATATCATTACCATATCCATGTATTAGAACTATATTCATTCATCAAAGACTTAAAAACTCCAAAGTTACCAACTTTTTACACAAACCATCGATTTAGACCTTGAAATTACCACCACTTTCTTAGTTAGGGTTTTTTGATCAATATAGCATATAATATTATGTATTTTGAAGATATGGACTTTAGATGCATTTTTGGTGATTTTTAACTAATTAATTCATTTTCTAGAAAATCATCTTTGACAAAACTCAAAATAAACCTTTGGAAATATTTTTATTAGAAAGAGCACATTTTTTTGAGTTCAAAACATATTTTATTTTTAATTTTGGACAAACAATAAAAAGATATGAATTATTGAACTCTGACCAATTAGAAGGTGCCATGTAGGAAAATTGGTTCAGAATAGAGAGGAAGCGAGAGAGTGATCGAGCCCGAATGACCAGCGTACCCTTACATGGATCAACGATGAAAGAAAAGGAGTGAGGGAAATATGGTCATTTGACCAAGGGGTTTCTTCCCCAACCTCTTGACGCCATGACCGACATGCGTTCTTGGGCATTTTTGGGTGAAATCACTACACGTGATGGAATTCAAAGCACAAGCTGTCAAAAGAAAGAGCAAAGAAAAAGAAACTCAATGGTACCTTTGATTTTGCTGGAGACAAAGAGAGGAGAGAGGTAGAAGCACTGTAAGGTTAGAGCCTTTGGCCGCTCGTCGGGGGGGTCAAACAACGATGGAACACAAAATCGAAGGGTGCGTTGAGTTGCAAAGACTCCCAGGAAGCCAAAGGTAGGGATATTTATAGGTGGGGGTCGATTTCTAGGGTTTTTGAAGGGGCCCACTGAAGCTTGGGGAGCAAGCTTTGGGGGTTTCTTTAATTCTTGACCAAAATAGGAAACTAAGGGATTAATAGGTGCAAAATATAATTTGGAGTGCAATGGAACAAAAATCGTGTGATTTGGTTTAATTTGAATGAGATATTCACATTTGAAAAATCATGCATGTATCTTGCTATTTCCGGATTGGGATGGAGCTAGAGGATGATGCAGATGCCATCCGATCATGATCCAATGGTCCTTGTTGGAGTGTGAATGACGACATTTAATGAATTGCCAAATCCAACTCGGACTAAATTTCTTATTTAATGAGTTAACTTTTTATCTTTAGTTACTCCAAAATTAATAAAATTTGACACCTAAGATAATTTCAATATGTAAAATCCAAATATAAAATTAAATTTTCCTTTTGAGAAAGTTTGTTTTGTCAATTAAGGCAATTACTATTTTCCATTTCTTCTCTCATTAATGACTATAAGATTCTCCAAAAATAATGAAACTTCACTCATAAGTCATATTAAGTATGTTGGACAGAAAATTTGCCATTATTTCCATTTGTTGAAGTTGTTTGTTATTTTAAATAATGAGTTGAGGGTTTTACATATGTTCTCTCTCCTAAATTCACCTTCTCATCAAATATTTTCCAAATTGAGTCAAAATGCATCCAAATATACATTTTAACATTTCGAACACGAATTTGGCATTATTTTATTTTTTTGAAGATTTATAATTTTATTTAATACATTTAAATTTTATCACTTATTTTATCCTTTTAATTTATTAGAGGCATCTAGAAACTCTATAAAAATATAAAACTTATCCTATAAGCAATATTAAATGTGAGGAACATAGTTTTGACATTAATTAATATTTTTCAACACCCTACTTTCCTTGCATTTCCACCATACATCCATGCCATTCACCTACCTTGGAGGAGGGAGCTCAAGCTGTAGCTGCTAGGAGGTGGACAAGGAGGAGACTTCACTGAGCTCATCATGGCTTTTCACTCCTCTACTCATTTTATCTCCTTTCTCTTTGTATTTTGCTTTGTTATGAGTAGCTATGCCCCTTGGGTGGGCTGTTTGGGGGAAATTATGTTACCTTGATACCATGTTGGGGGAAAAATGACATGTAAACTCTATAATTCCATTTGTTAATGATTATATTCTATTTTTGTCTCATTCTCCATGAATTGCTTGTTGGTTTGTGTGTGAAATCACCTAGTAATTTAGGCAAATCGCTTATGTGTATGAATTTGGGATTTGCCCCTAGGTCCAATTCTTGGATCCCTAGGTTGCCTCCCATCTTCCTACATCCTAATCAATCTCCCTAAACTTAAGTGAGAGATCTAAGTAGCTAGATTGGATACTTCTAGTACAATTAGCATGGAGCCTTCTCAAGGCTAGAATGTGGGGGAATTGGGGTCCAAAACCCTAATTTCACCTCCCCATTACTACCCTCGACCCCTAATTGCCCTAGGAATGCCTAATCTAGAATCCTAGGATTTATTAGACGCTAATTGAATTGAACCTAGTCCCTAACCCAATTGAGCCTCGTAAGGGTAGTAGGGGGTGTTAGGGACTAGTTCCCCTATACACAACCTAGCATATCCATGGCCAGTTAGTAGCTTAGGTTAATTCATTAGACTCTTACTCGTTGTTTGGTTTGGATAATCTAAATGGAATCATAATGTTCATATGTCACTCCCCATCTTAAGTGATACATTCATACCCCTAAACAGCCCATACCTCTCTTTACTTCTTAAAACCCTAGTTTGTGCTTGCTTAGCTTAGTTAGCTCTTTCTTTTCTTAGTTAGCTTCTTGTGTTGTTCTTGCCTTGTTCATGTTAGTTTAGGTCTTTAATTTCCCTTTTGATTCTCTCTTTCTTGTCTTAGTGTAATTTGCCTTTTCATACCTAGCTTAATCCTTTCTTGCCTATTTAGCCTTACTCTTACCTAGGGTTAACTTAGATTTCATTCTTGTCTTTCATTGCTTCTTTGTTCATAATAGTTTAACAATCAAAACAACCTTCAAACCCTTAACCCTAGTATCCATAGTAGGAACCTAATGAAACTAAACCTAGCTATAGTGCCCCCTCTTCTCCCTGTGGATCGACCCTATACTTGCCGCTTGCCTATACTATGACACGACCCCATGCGCTTGCGGGTTTAGTTGTTTTAGTGTGAGTAGGTGTTGAGTTAGGTTTTATAAATATCGAAAGTTCCTCCCATGTGTGTCTGTTCATGGGGTTGCATCTATTCAAACTCCAATTGAGTAGTGTGTAACACCATTGGCAGAAACACACCAAGCTTTCTGTCGCCGTTGTCGGGGATTAGAGGTGCTCAGCCTAGCTAGTTAGTTTTGCTTTGATTTTTCCTACTGCCCTCATCATTGCTATTATTTATTCATTATTCTTTGCATTCTTTGTGTATATTGGTTTACTAACTTGTTCTCTTTTATTTAATTGTGCTTTTTGCATGTGACAAGCCATTCCGGAGGAAACAAGATGGAAGGCCAAAATGCACTTCACAAGCCACTTCAAGACAACTTCATGCCTAGCAACAACAAATCACCAATTGCTAGCAGGGTTGATCAAATGCTAGGGGAGCAATTCTCCATCCCCCTAGGTCTTCTGGGGCTCCTTCCCATCTTCTACGACTCGGAGAGTGAGAACCCCTACAAGCACCTGGACTACTTTCTTGAAGTATGCTCCACCTTCAGGACGCTGACAACAAGTGATGATACAATCAGGTTGACTTTGTTCTCCTTCTCCCTCAAAGACAAAGCCATAGAGAGGTATGATTCAAGAAAGGACATCATGAGTTGGGGAGGGATGAAAAATGCTTTCTTGAGGAAATTCTACTCTATAGAAAAGCTAACACAAATGCGGCATGCCATATCAAGTTTTAGTCAAATAGATAGTGAGCGATTCCATGAGGCTTGGGAGAGATTTCAAAAGATGTTGAGAGAATGTCCACATCACTAGATCGCTTTATGGTAGCTAGTTCAGTCCTTCTACTCCGGTCTATCTCACGCAAGTCAAGCTACAGTGGATTTTTCTTGTGGGGGATTTTTTATGGCTAAACCACCTGAGGAGACGTGGCCATTATTTGTGAGTTTGGCAAAAAGTTCAAGTATAAAAGCTTCTAGTATGGTCAGTGGCAGTGACCTGTCTTATGGTGTGACATCTCCAACTCATGATGATTCAATCCCACAATTGATGAAAATGTTTGGTGAAATGGTGAGCTTCATGAGAAACCAAGTTGCCAAACATCCCTATCATTCAGTTAATGCTATGGAGTTCTATGGGGAAGAAAAGAAGACACCTCACTCCTATAGCTACCAGGAACCACAAAGTCCCGCATATAGATCAAGGTTTGAGGAAGATGTTCTCTCTAGATTGAAAATATTTGATGATGTTCAAAGAGATGTTGCAAGGTTAGAAGAGAGAATAGAGCAGCTATCTTCCATAATCACTCTCTAAGAAGAAAAATTGTCTTCAAAACCCATCATGAGCCACCATGAAGCAAGTGTACCTATGCCTTCTTCCCACGTTTTCTATAGTCCACCCCCATTCAAGTACATCCCATTCACTCCTTCCAAGGTTATTCCAAGCCTTACACTCCTCCACCACCTCCCTCACCTCAAATTTCCCAAAACTTCACTTTCCAACCCCAATTCTCTCCTCCCCCTCAATTCTCTTCTCCACCTCAATTTCAACCCCAAGTGTCACCTCCACCTCCTCCACAGCCACAACATGCTCCCCCTCTCCACCATGAGCAAGGTAGTGTTGTGACAGTTCTAAGGAGTGGAAAGTCTCTTGAGCAGCCCGCAAGTCAAAGAAAGGTTGATAAAGCAAAGCAAAGGCAGCCAAGTGGTGAAACTATGATTGATATTACTAAAGATGATGTTGTGATACCACATGTTGAGTTTGGGAATCCATGTGATCCACCACATATCCCTTTTGTAGGTCTCACCATCCCTACTGTTCCGCCTCATGTTCATGCAAGTACTGCAAAAACTAGTGATCCTCCATTCGTACAAGCACTAGATGAGCCACCGAAATTGTAAAGGAGGCAAAAGCACAGTGTTGATATTCTTGAAGTGTTTCACCAAGTGAAAGTGAACATTCCACTTTTGGATGCTATTAAGAAAATCCCATCTTATGCCAAGTTCCTCAAGAACCTATGCACTGTGAAAAGAAGGTTAATGGGGATGATTCCGAAGAAGGTGAGATTAACTGAACAAGTGAGATCCATCATACAACACTCACTTCCCATGAAGAGAAAAGACCCATGAGCCCCACTCATACCTAGTTGCATAGGGGAACATCACATAGACATGTCCTTACTTGATTTGGGATCTAGTGTGAATTTGATGCCATATAATGTCTATGTTGAGCTGGGCTTAGGCAAGTTGAATCCAACACATTGCACTCTCTAGTTGGTAGATAGATCCATAAAAGTGTCTAGGGGTAGAGTGGATGATATCTTGGTGATGATACACAAAGAGAAAGGCACGGTGTTCTCGACAGATTTCATTGTCCTTGATATGGAGCCAGAGGATAGGAAGATTCCCATTATCTTGGGAAGGCCGTTCTTGTCTACAGCTGATGCCGAAATTCATGTGCACAGTGGCACCATGACAGTCTCATTCATGGACATGAAGATCAACATGTAGAAGACCCTGACCTGGTGAGTCCCAAATAGGGATATTGGACATGATCACTTCACAAGTGCAAATGGGCATTTGAGAGGACACCATGGTGAAGAAATTGGTAATGATTATTGTGATGAATAGGATGAGGAAAATAGATTGAGTGCAAATGAGGGATGCATGTTTTGCAAGAATGGACACATGAGAATTCCAAATGAATGAATGAATGAATGAAGAATCACCAATATGCCTAGCTGAAGGCAAGAAACTCAGTGCTTGTGGGAGGCAACCCACCTAGGTTTGGGAATTTTTGACCCAACTTACATTTTTTATACTTTTGCTTTATTTTTACATTTTCCAGGAACACACACACACACACTTGTATTTGATAGTTTTTGTGTAGTTTTGATATGTGTAGCTGAGGATAGAGTGAAATGAAGAAGAATAGATGAAATTTTGACAAAGAATCAATGCAAGATCAACTTCAGATCAAAGTATTGATGTTTGAACAAGATTTGAGTGTCATACTACAGCCACAGTGCCCACCACGGCCGTGGTGACTTGGAACGACCGTGGTGGTACACTCACTTTCAATAGAGAAATCATAAAGTAGAGAATTAGGGTAGCTCGACCGTGGTACCTGAAGACACCACGGTCGTACTACACAGCACGACCGTGCCGCAACCCGATTCTAGCAACTTAAGTCAGATTTTGCAAAATTTCTATTCACTTGCTCATTTCTCCAAACAACAAAACGGCCGTGCTACGCACCCTAGCGCCCATACAACCTTCCACCCACCCTCTCCAGCCATCGAATCTTCACCAAATCACCCCCAAATCATCCCAAATCATTCCCCTACCATCTCCACTACCTTAATCTCCAGATTCCACCAATTTCCATCCACAAAATCACCATTTTCTCTCCATTCCGCCCCAACAGCCCCGTTCTTCGGAGAAATCTGAAATTTGTTAATTTCAACTCCGTTTTTGAGCAAAAATGAAGAAGTTCGCAAGGAAAGCAGTAGAAAAGACTAGGGGTATCATCTCCTATCAAAGGAAACCAAGAAACAACCACCCTCGGTTGACGGAGGCCGAGTTGGATGAAATGGTGGATCCTATCACAAAAGAGGTCTCCGCACAGCCACAACGGGGGACACCGTCATTGTCGCAGCCATCGTCATCTGCTTCCTGGCCCTATGTCTCATACGAGAGACCTTCAACTTCAGTTGCACAACCGTCAGTCTCAGCCGCACGACCGTCTGTTTCTTTAGAAGCACAACCGCAACCCGAGCCACAACCACGACCATGTCGACGGCTCGTGCTAGATGATGAAGAAGATGGAGATATGCCAAATGTTGAACAGCAAGCGATACCACAATAGTGCCCCCAGCCACAACCCTAGGTCACTACCAGCAGGGTAAAGGAACCTAAGTACTCAGAGTGCTTGACACACAATGTGATAGCAACTCGCTATGTGTGCCATGCAACGATGGAGGCTATGGGCTTCTACGCCTATTTTCAGGGACTGATGGAGAAGATGGGACTGTTCAAGATCTTGATGCTGCAGCAAGAGTCATATATTGAGCTGACTCGACAATTCTTTGCCACACTGGAGAAAACAACTGATGAGGGCGACAATGCCGTTAGAGTGATGATTGGGGACAAGAGGTGGAAGATAACCTCAAAGCTTCTAAATCAAAATTTTCCCCAAGTGAAGAGATGGCAACCCTCCTGGATGAAGGAAAGACAAAAAATGACTCTAGTTCCACATATCCGACTATGTGGAAATACTTCACTGGCCAGAGTACCTTTGTAGTGAGGAAATCCAAGATGAGTGCTACCCACAATCCATTCCTCTGCTATGTTGAAAAGGTGTTAGAAAACACCATCTTTGGCAGGTATGAGAACCAAGGCAGTTGCACAAAGAATGATCTTTTTGTACTTGGTTGGATGACTAAGGAGAAGCATGTAAACCTGGGGGCTTTACTTATTGAGCATCTAAGAACAATCCCTTCCAAGAGAACAAATCCATTTGTAATGGGAGGGATTGTGACGTCCTTAGCCACTGCCTTAGGACATGACATGAAAGGATACACAAAGGCAGATGGAGGAAAGTTCGTTGACTTGCATTGCTTGGCCCACTCTTCCATGATCATAGTTGTAGAGTAGAAGATCATCTACCAAGTCAACCCACCATACTTTGGAGTCCTCTTAGAGCTTCCCTACCATACTCCACCCCTCATGGCACAATATGGACCAACGCAGGATTTTCTGGAAAAATTGAGAAATATGAGGAGGAGAATCCCAGAGGAGGTAGCATCCCTAAGGTGGTTTTTGCAGGGGGGTCTAGCAGAGCCTTCACAGGAAGTTGAGCTGAGATGGGTGGTGAAGGAAAGAGCGGAACGACAAGCGAGGCAAAGAGAAGAGAGGATAGGGGTGTCAGAGCCACAACAACCCTCAGTGAATGCATTTGACATGGCCACAATTCATGCACAACTGGAGGGTATTTAGGCAACCAGGATAGAATACTATGGGCACATGAGGGATTTTAGCGGATGTAGGATGCCATGTGGTTGGACCATTAACATATGCATTACCAGGTCAACCATATTTACCAGTTTCAGAATGCCCAGACCCAGAGGAATCCACAGTGGGGTGAAGAGTGGTGGAGTTCTTTATCAACTTTTCAGGACAGCTATCCGCCTCCACAGTCAGACTACTGGGGTTCCTACTACAGACAGGGAGGAGCACCCCCACCACCACCACAGTGATTGTCTACCCTATCATCCTAGACTTTAGTGTCATGCTGAGGACAACATGATTCAATAGTTTGGGGTGGTAGGACGGTATGCCCTTGTTTTCATTTTCACTCTTTTTGCATCTCACTTGCTGTATACTTTTTGTTTGTTGTTTTTCTCTGATTTGCTTGTCTTGCTTTCCAATTTAGAGTTTACTGCTTTGCATACCTGCATGCCATGTAGTTTGCTTTCTTGCCATTTTTGCATAATTTTCAAAAAAAATTGCATTTTTGCCATGCATTGCATATCATGTAGATTTTTGGTAATTTTTGCATATTTTAGCTAGGGTTTGTTTGTTTGTTGCTTTAAGTTTAATAATATAGGCTTAGATGTGATTGGAGGCAACTTGGCACCGTTTTGGCCAATTTTGCCCAAATTTGAGAGTTCTTGTCTAAAAAGTGTGTTTTAACCCAATCTCTATTGTTTTGAGTAAAAATGATGACCTTCGACAAATGCAAGTGAACTATCATTGTTTGTTTCTAAGTGGTATCAATGTTTGACTTTTTACATGTGCATCACCTCTCAAAAAATGCAAAAAGGTTTGATGACAGGTCTGAAGTTTGCTTAGTACTTAGGATTGTGATTGATTTGGTTGAATTGTGAGTTGCGCAAGATTTGAACGCTTAGTGTTTGTGGAATCACTTGACTGATATATCAATTTCATCTTATTCACTCATGTGGTGTGATATCTAGGATGAAGTATTGGATTAATTTTCATGCATGATGTCTTATGTGGAGAATCATACCAATGACCCCACTTTGACCCGACTATTCACTCACCATATTCTTACCCCTCCGCCTCATGAAAGGATGCCAAAGTGCACATATCATCTGTGGACACCTCCAAAAGTTTGGGGTGGCCACATCTACATCTCACCACTTCACTCTCCTCACCATATGCCCTATCCAATCCAAGGGCAAAGAAAAAGAAAAAAAATGTAAAAAGAAAATAAAAGGATGCTCCTATTTAAGAGCATTCAAATAAAAAAAGATGATTTCTCTATGTAATAACACACCAAAAATCTTACCGCAACCCTTTCTTCCACATTCATACCCATTGATCTAGGAAACATAAAACCTAGCTCATTTTGCCCTTTTCCACAGCCACATGGGTCATTTGGTGTAATTGGAAACAAAAGACTGAATGCATGAATGTGAAACAATACTCCTACTCGTCTTTGATTAAATTCACCATGAAATGGTTTACCTGGAACTTTATGGAAGAAATATGGATAACTTGTGTATTCTATGCGCTATATTTGAAGTTCATATGCTTTGTGCTCTTTTCATGATTGGATTATGAAAGTAGGAGAGGAGAGAGTTGAAATGCATGTACTTAGTCATCTTTGATCCCATTCAGCAATAATCATCTTTTACATTGCATTTGTCATTTCTTGTTTGTGGAAAATTTGTAGAGAGATTGAGTCAGAGCATACTTGAGGACAAGTATGTTTCAAGCTTGGGGTGGTGATTCAGCCCCATTTTAGGGCTTCATCTTGTGTTATATTGCTCTTCAATCACATCTATACCTATTAGATTATATGCTTTTCCTCCCAATATGCTTATTCGTATAAAATGTATTTATGGACATTATTTGCATGTTTTTTCGGCATTTTGACCACTCTTGATGGAAGAGAGAGAGAGGAGTGATCTTAGGGTTGCTCTACCCTTGGAGAGGCCCAAATTGAAGTCCGACGCTCCCTCAACCTGCCCCTAGTAGCCAAAGACCCATTAAAGCAAAGATGTCCAAGAAAATCCAAAGAACAGAGTAAAAGTGCTGATCTAAGACCGAGAACAACTGTGGTACCACAGAACAACTGCGCTAGGTCACTTGTAATTCAATAGGTTCAACCCCAAGTCAAGTTGAAAGCACCACGGCCGCGCAACCAAGAATGGTTGTGCCAGAGGTAGCCACCACAGCCATGCTGCACAGCACAACCGTGCTACAACAGAGTATAACGGGTGTGGCACATCACCACAACCACCATCACCTAGATCACCACGATCGTGCCACCCAGCACAGCCATGCTACCCTCAGACCACCACGGTCGTGGTGACCACCATGACCGTGCCAGTTTTAGCCCAAAACTGACTACCAACCTGACATACATTTTGCCATTTCAATTAACATGATCGTTCCCATCCACCATGGTTGTGCTACCCACCATGGCCATGGTGACCCACCACGACCGTGCTACTCACAAAACCTACCCATTTTTCACTACTTTACCTATTTTGCCCCTACTTACGCTAGTGCTTCACCCCACACCTATATATACCTAGGTGGCGGCTGGGGCATGAGGTCAGCTACACTACAGCCACTCTAGCCTCCCCATTTCGTCCTCCACCCATTCCCACATCATTCCACCTCCATTTCACCATTTCCACCATAAAAAACCTACTTTCCTTCCATTTCCACCATACATCCATGCCATTCACCTACCTTGGAGGAGGGAGCTCGAGCTACAGCTTCTAGGAGGTGGAGAAGGAGGAGTCTTCACCGAGCTCATCATGGCTTTTCACTCCTCTACTCTTCTATCTCCTTTCTCTTTGTATTTTGCTTTGTTATGAGTAGCTAGGCCCCTAGGGTGGGTTGTTTGGGGGAAATATTGTTAATTTGATACCATGTTGGGTGAAAATGACCTATAAACTTTGTAATTCCATTTGTTAATGATTATATTCTATTTCTATCTCATTCTCCATGAATTGCTTGTTGGTTTGTGTGTGAAATCACCTAGGAATTTAGGCAAATTGCTTATATGTGTGAATTTTGGGATTTGTCCCTAGGTCCAATTCTTGTATCCCTAGGTTGCCTCCCATCTTCCTACATCCTAATCAATCTCCCTAAACCTAAGTGACAGATCTAAGTAGCTATATTGGATACTTCTAGTGCAATTAGCATGGATACTTCTCAAGGCTAGAATGTGGGGGAAGTGGGGTCCAAAACCCTAATTTCACCTCCCCATTACTACCCTCGACCCCTAATTGCCCTAGGAATGCCTAATCTAGAAGCCTAGGATTGAGTAGACTCTAATTGAATTGAACCTAGTCCCTAACCCAATTGAGCGGTAGTAGGGGGTGTTAGGGACTAGTTCCCCTATACACAACCTAGCATATCCATGGCCAGAGTAGCTTAGGTTAATTCATTAGACTCTAACTCGTTGTTTGGTTTAGATAATCTAAATGGAATCATCATGTTCATATGTCACCCCCAGCTTAAGTGATAAGTTCATACCCCTAAACAGCCATACCTCTCTTTACTTCTTAAAACCCTAGTTTTGTTCTTGCTTAGCTTAGTAGCTCTTTCTTTGCTTAGTTAGCTACTTGCGTTGTTCTTACCTTGTTGATATTAGTTTAGCTCTTTAATTGCCCTTTTTCTTCTCTCTTTCTTGCCTTAGTGTAATTTGCCTTTTCATACCTAGCTTAATCCTTTCTTACCTGTTTAGCCTTACTCTAGCCTAGGGTTAACTTAGATTTCATTCTTGCCTTGAATTGCTTGTTTTTTCATAATAGTTTAAGAATCAAAACAACCTTAAAACCCTTAACCCTAGTCTCCGCAGTAGGAACCTAGCAAAACTAAACCTAGCTCTAGTGCCCCCTCTTCTCCCTATGGATCGACCCTATACTTTCCGCTTACCTATACTACGAGATGACCCCGTGTGCTTGCGGGTGTAGTTGTTTTAGTGTGAGTAGTTGTTGAGTTAGGTTTTATAAATATCGAAAGTTCCTACCGTGTGTGTCTGTCTGTGGGGTTGCATCTATTCAAAATCCAATTGAGTAATGTGTAACACCATTGGCAGAAACACACCACTTAGTGGTCCCTATCAACTCATCCTAACCTCTGATACCGAGTTATTACAACCACATCTAATAATAACCACTAATTGTGATATTAGGGCATAAATTGAGGACTAAACATCATATGAAGAACACTCTTACCTTGTTTAGTTTCAAACTCTTTGGCTTCTCACATTCAATCACGCAAACCAACATTGTAAAGAAATTTAAACCTTGATTTATCTAATCTAATTTCAAATATAATGATACATTTCTAAGACATTCGTTCTAATTCTCATACTTCCATGTACACAAGACTTGACAATTAGATACATTTGTTAAAAAAGAAACAATATTACACGTTGTCATTCATTACTCTCATATTTCTTTACAAGGACCTAAAGTGATAAGTACCGACTAAATATGAGTAATCTCATACTTAACTCTTATGGAAGATCTACTTTGATGCAATGACATCTTGAATCCTGGTTTCGATAAAGATTTATGAGTAGAGGGGTGAGCCTACTCGCTAAGTGAATGAGTAAAACAATAAAATAGTCTAAAGCACTAAATTAGGCATTTAGTATTGTTGAATAAATGAAATAATAGCAAAATAGTGTTTTAAATTAATAGACTAGCTATTCAAAAATTTACAGATAACATTTAAGCATGCATCGCTAGAAATAAGAAAGTATCAAAACGTATTCCTCATTATTTTCTTTTTGGTCTTTCATTAACTTTGAATTGACTTGACTACTAAACTGACTGAAAATCGACACTTCTCCAAATCCAAAAATGGAAGGGATTATAGGATTACTTCTTGGAGTAAATACTTTTATGCATACCTCTTCTGACTGATCCACACCATATACTGTTATGTTGGCCAGCTAAACATAAGTGACTGATCTGACTACTGAACTCTTTATGGACTCAATTGAACTCAATTATCTTTCTCTTTTACTTTTCCCCTAAACTCTCTGGGATTGTATCATCCAAAGGAAAATCACTACTATGTGACTCACTGTAGAAGTCTTAAGGTAAACATGGGGACCATAAGACTGCTATTACTACCTTGGTCTGCATAGAGGGAGCCTTATAAGGGCTGACAATGGCTAAATAGCTGGCCATATATATGTGTCCTCTTGTCATGGGTACTCATGAGGGGTGCCTCTAAGATAAAAATCCTCTGCCTCATCTAATGTGGTTCCTCAAGGTCTAACACACAATATAGAGTAACTCCTAGAATGAGTAGGTCCACTAGGGCTATATACTCTAACTGGTGGGTACCACTGGATCTCCAATCATTGTTGGATACCCCTACTACAGAAATAGTACCACCAGGTTCTCTGGTTATTGTTGGGTACTCTACTACTAAATTTTAGTAACACCAAAACCAATTAGTTTGTGTTGGATACCCAATTCTAGGGTATTTCTTCCTATATCTGATAGTCCATAGCCCGTTTCACTCATCCCACTACAAACATGTAGGGAGGGCTCTATTGTGTTTTGGGCGTCTACTACTATTATAATTTTTTGGTTATATCTTTCTCTTTGTCCGATCTCTTTAAACCATGCATTTTACTGAATATTTGGACTACTAAACAGATTTCACTGATGTTACTTGGATGAATATATAACATACTGATCGCCCTTCTCTCAAGGTTTCTCACTGCTCAAATGCGTAACATAATTTTCACCCTTCTCTATGGGTTTCTCATTGCTCATGCACATATAACGTTTCTCACATATTCAAATAAGAATCATGTCTACTGATATAAACATTCCCATTCAACATATCTCATGTTTATACATGGCATAAATAACATCCATATCTTGAGGAATGCCATTTTTATTTACTTGCAATAACATGACAACTTATGTATTTCATGAAAAGGATATGAACCAGAGATTTTTGCATTACACAATTCAAAATGTGTATGCATATAATGTAATATTCAACTACAATCCCATAGTATCACATAAATCATGTCAGCTATTCATTTACTACTAAATTAAACATGTACGCATTTAGAAGCATAATGTAATGGGTTTCCATCGCTAATTACTTGATTTTCACAAGATACGTATGTGGATGTCAAAAACTCTACTTATCAACATATCAAATTGAATTGATCAAACATGTCCAATTAAACATACTAATCACATGAGCAAGATCATATAAGAATTTATCTGAATACTAGCTAAGTTGTTGTTCAAACACCTAAATTTCAAACATTTCCATTTCTAGAAAAGTCCAAAATTAATATTAAATTATATACTATCCAAGATACATGGATTTTTGTACCCATTTCATCACATAAACTTTCTCAGATTGTATAAGCATTAAATGATATGCTCTATAAACAAAATTCTAGAACAATACTTTTTACTTGCAGTTATCTATGGCGAAATTGAGAATTTGAATTAGAATCATCTAATTAAGTGCAATATATGGAAATATTCTTTTACCCACTCACCTTAGGTGTTAAACACCTAAATTTCAAACATTTCCATTTCTAGAAAAGTCCAAAATTAATATTAAATTATATACTATCCAAGATACATGGATTTTTGTACCCATTTCATCACATAAACTTTCTCAGATTGTATAAGCATTAAATGATATGTTCTATAAACAAAATTCTAGAACAATACTTTTTACTTGCAGTTATCTATGGCGAAATTGAGAATTTGAATTAGAATCATCTAATTAAGTGCAATATATGGAAATATTCTTTTACCCACTCACCTTAGGTGTTAAACACCTCAAAATAGTGGTTCAAGAACTATTCACCTTGAATCCAAATCAAACTTTTAGAAATCTATTCTTTTCTTTTCCCATTCAACTCAAAAATCCTATAAATGGAGATTGAAGAGAAAGAAAGAGAAAAGATGGTGATTTGAGATCTTTTTGGTTCAAACCAGAGGAGGGACGAAATTTATATTTAGGAGATAAGATTCACCATGAAAACCTATCTAAATAACATTAACTTACTTTATTTCATCACTTCTGGGAAAATAGAACCCAAGATCAACATCTCCACTCCTTTCCTCCTCCAAACCCTGACTCTCCTCTCTCTCTAGGATTTTGTTTCTTTGGGATTAATCACAAATTATGAGAGCTAACATGATGTTAGGTTATTTATATAGATCAATTTAAGTGCTTGGCTTAATTGCAAACAACTCTAAATGTTACATTTTATTTTATTTTGGCAGAATTTTCTGTTAGAAAAGTTATCTGATATGTTAATTATTTCACTACTTAAACGTAGCCAAAAATTCTTAAAATTTAATATGATCTCTGAAATACATATTCAGACCTAAAATCCAAATTTCACTCAATTCAGACTTACCAATAAAAAATAAAAATAAATTGATGTACTTATAAGATTTCACTATTTTAGTATATCTGACTGAATATTTGCTGATAAAACTCAGCTGATAAACATGTATATCACTCAACTAAAATTCTGAAAATTTTAAGAGATCATCACATGAGAGTTATATAACACTCCAATTTTTAGTACTATATGGCTACCAATAAAATACTAAAAATCATTTATTCTACTATTATTTTTATCATTGAATTTCTCATCACATTTGTGATTAGCATGCTACAAAAATTTGTGTATTGAGCTTCAACAAGATAAAAATTGTACATTAGGATTTATAGTAAAATCATATATATATTTCCAACTATATGAATAAGGATCATGCACATCTATATTTGATATCAATTTCATGTTAAACATATGAAAATTGAGATTAGGGTATTATAACCCTAAGTTACCTACTAAGTAGGGGTAGGGTCATTGCAAAGAAGGAAATATGGATTTTGTAACATACCAAAATTTATCTTCTTAGTCCTTGAAATAAATATCATGAATCATACATTAGTAGGCTTAGGTGTTGAGAAATCACACAAGGATGTACAACATATACATGATTTATATACCTATTGACACTAATGAACCTAGAATGCATAGATATGTGTAACTTAGAGATAAACCCTAGATTTGGATACATATGAGTTGGAGATACCTCAAATATGTAGACCTTGGAGTGATGTATATTATGGACATATAACCTAACCTTTGGAATTAGAAGATGTTAGATAAAGTGAAGTTGTTGAATACTGATGGTTAAACCTAAACCCTACGTTATGGTCAACTAATCCTCACATGTACACAATCGGTACAATGATTAAAAAATTGATGAACTTAGATGTTGAGCCACTTTAACATATCTTTATATATACTTAGGTGGACTAATATACTAATATGACCTAAATGTAATGTTGAGCTCATAATATATAGAATATCTATCACATCTTTCATTAGTATACACCTATTGGCTTGGAAGGGTTAACAATTTCTAACATGAGTGAAATCATGCATAACCAACTCATGTGGGTTGAAATTAGTTTAAAGCATATCAAATGTACTAATTAAATGTCTTAGCAGAATTGAGTATGATTTATGTTGCCCTTCCCTAAGTTAATGATTGACTTCATGGACTTAACGAATTAATTAAGTCAAATATTAAATTTTGTACAATATAGTATAATGAGACTCTTTTCATGATGATATGATGTTGTTATGGGTTTATATCCTAAATTTTGATATTAATGACATTATAAAATGGTAATCCTCTAGATAATAAGGACAAAGCCTAGATTTATTGAAACTCATAAAAGATAATATCAAAATATATATTAAAGTGTAAAATTGGATTCTACATGGTTGAAATATGTAGGGTGTCAATTTTCACTTATTTGGATAGTGCTTAAGGGTTCAATTTAATAAAAGAAGATATTACATAAATAACTAATTGTACCGTTAGTAGCAATAATATTTTAATTATTCAAATCACGATTTAACATGATAAATGCAACCTAGATGGCAATGTCACACTCTCACTGAAGCATTGACTTTTGAAGACTCTCCCTTTAACCATGAAATTGTGATCCAAGGGTAAATAGATCATCCTATACCTTAGTTCTGAGACAGAGCTAGTCACACACAAGTGTCTCCTGATCTCTGGTCTATACGGTTCAAATCATTCATTTCTCTTGAAATCCATTTAATTCTTACTTCTTATGGATTGATTGAGAATGATTCTAATCTCTCCTATCCCTATATATAGGGAGTGGGTGGTGCTTGATCTGGCAAATGTCTAGTGGAGATTGAAGCAATCTTGGTGATGAGTTGCTATGGTATCTGTATATCGAATACATAATTTAAAATGAAAATAGACCGATTTGATATCACCCCTCATTTTCCCTGGACAAATGAGCCATCGAAGGCTCTCCACAAATTGAAAATCCCTCTTCTACACTCCTTGATGTATCTATATCTTTTCACCTTCAAAAATTCCATGATTTCCCAAATCCATTAATCCATTACTCATCGGTCTTGTCACATTATAAAAGAAGTCCCTTAAAATCCAATTAAGATTCCAGCCCGATTGAAACTCTCATATCCCTACCCATGAAAAACAAATGACTCCTATATCAGAATACACAATAAGATGTTTCTTTTAGATAACCTGATGATCTATCCTTCACCCTAAATTTTGCATGGCATCATGTGTAATGGTACCGCATGGTCGATATCCAACTCTGGTGACGATAAATCCAATTGTAACAAACTATGATACTTGATATACCTTTTGCTCGTATTAGGGTGACATGTATAACATGTCGTCGTTCAATCCAACTTTGAGATCCTGGAGGTGGATGTTGACCTATGTCTTGGTGCTCTAATTCACCTCTGACTGTGGTTCTTTTCACTAATCTGATCACCTAAACTTCATCTTTCTTTCTCTATGATCTATAACCATTATTTTCCTGATGCATAGATAAAGCCTCCGAAGTAGACACTTGTGCTGCTTCCTGAGCTTATGCCAATCATATATTCACGACCAAGAGGTAAGACTAATTCATTCGGATTGACATGGGGGTCCAACTACATTGAGCTCGACCGATAGGGAGAGGAAAGGAATATAATATTTTGTGCCTGTCCCTTTTGTGTGAGAATTGTCCCCTACATTCATACCTTAATATTGGACTCAATTGCTTTCTAGTTTTAGCAAGTCATGGTGGGTTTCTCATGTTTGATATCCTTGTTATTCTTAGCTGAAACAAGTATAGTGGAGGCTTTTTGTGGCATTTCCTGACCTTGCCAATAGGTCTATTGGCTCACAAGAGGTTGGTGACCTCAAAAACAATTTTCTCCTTCACGATTTGACCATGGTTATCAAGTCTGGGTTGAAGAAAGGGAGCTGCAGTAGAAGTGTTAAGATAGAATGGGAAAGAAGATGGCTCAGGGTTAGATATAGAAGAAGTCCCTACAGTCAATTTATTTTGTAACCCAAGTTTTTCATATCTCGATATTTATGCTACAATCTTAATTGATATCATGCCCCTATTTCATCATCATCATCATCATCCAAGCCTCAATCCCAACCGTGTTGGGTTCGACTACATGGATCCTTCTTTTCCAATCATCTATGTTATCAGCCATACACTAATCAAGATCTAAAGATCAAAAATTTCTCTTTTTTAGCACTTCTAGAGTTAATTTAGGTCTTCCTATGCTTCTTTTAGTCATGCTTGACCCAATAACCTTGCTTTGAATAGGTGCATTTCTCGGTCTATGCTGCACATGTCCATACCATCTTAGACTACATTCACACAACTTGTCCTCGATGCTCACCACCCCACTTTATTTTTGATATATTCATTCACTACGACCCAATTTGAGTAATTAAAATAACCCACTCTGCCCTATTATGATTCTAGCTTTGATGCATGATCTCAAGATAGTTATAAAATTGTGAAAAAAAATTTGTTTTCTTTTCAATAAATCAATTGAACTTTGAAAATTTGTAGAAATTAATATGTAGGTCAAAACTGTTATAAAATATTTTTGGATTTCAAAAATCAAGACATATAGATTGGTAAATTTTCCAAAAGGTGAATTAGTCTTTTCTAGAATTTGATTTGTAGAGTTTCATCATTCAATTATAATTAATCATAGTTAATCCTAAAGTATACCCAAATTATAGTCATAGGTCTTTGAGACTCTGAAATCCGGAATTGGCATTTTGGGGGATAATTAGGATCATCAACTAAGGTATGTTTCTAACCCCCTATTTGTTTGGGCAATCAACGTGTGCCTATAAAACCTATTTTCCCGTCGATGAGGCTAATCTCCTAATATTGAATATGTGGTTCTTGAATTCTCTTTTATAGTTCTTATTTATTTATCTTGATATGGATAGTGCAAATCTTTTATATTCATCTTGATTGTTTTTTATCACTATTGATGGACCATGTTGTGAGTGATACCTGAATCATGGTTTGATTTAAATGAACTATCTTTCCTACCCAATTCATTAAGCATGTTAGATTTTTTTATTAGTCGTATCTATTGTAGTGGTACAATATGGGGTTGGATCCCACTGCACAACTTTCTCTCTATGGGTGATGGTTCTCTCACCTTATCCCAGGGCTCTACCAGTTTTATACCTTTATATAGAGTATTGGGGTGCTTTCACCTCCTTCCTAGGCTTATGATGTGGAAGTATCCTATCCCTACTCATAGGTAGACTGGTCAAGTTATAATCTACATCCAAACTTAGCGATTTGACATTACATAAGGCAAGAGCTACTATTGTGATTACATGTTATTTCTTTCAAAGTCCCATTACTCTTAAACTTATACATTCTTTAATATGACTTATCTCTTATTTCCATTCCTTCTTTTGAACAAGAACAACTATTCTACTTGACCATAATCATTATTGCTCAATGTTAGATTTTATAGTGCATACTAGATTGTACTGATAAGCTTCTCTATTTCCTTCTCACAATACAGGTGTTGTTACCAAACTACCCAGGTGCTTGTACTTAAGGAGAGGAGAATCAAGATGAGACAAATTCACACTCGTAGATTCTTGGGTTATCTTGAAGTAGCTAGGTTTCCCTCTACAACTGGTCCTTGCAACTTTGTCAGAATTTCATCTTTTTTTTGTATTGTCACTCATATGAGTGAGGAATGAACAATTATGTAATGAGAATAATGTTGTAATAGTTTGATTTTTTGATGCTATGTACTCAAAATGCTTTGTGTATCATAGGTTTGAGAAATAAAAATACATGCCTTCCTTCATACATGTTGGTGTGTTTGGGGGGGAATGGGTGTTGTTTCTCAATAGTAATGAGTGGATCCACTCTCAGGTCCCACTTATTACTAGTATGGTATCAGATCTATAGCAGTCAGTGAATTTGACTGTTTCAAGTTATCTTACTAGTTCCCTTACCCTTGTCTTATCTAAGGAACTGGATAGATGTGTGGTACGGTTTAGGTTTCTACCCTGAGTTGTAGATTGGCAAATTAAGGTTATAACCCATTCATGATCTAGTCACCCATTTTCCCAAGCCACGTATTGGTGGAGACTCAATCTAGGGTATCTTCAATTACCATTAGACTCTTCCTAGTGGTTCGAGTTTCCCCTTATATAAGAACTTACCCTTTTAGTAGTAGTCTCTATGTTTGGTCATATGGGGAAATTCACCTTGACCATTGTGTGTGACAAGGAGAGTAGTTCATCTTAAATCTCTTCCATGTTGTGCTTTAAGTTTGATTTCAACTTTTTCTTTTCTTTCTAGACATTGAGAATGGCTACATGACAACTTTGAATCCCAACTTAATACCTAGATTTATGGTTCCCACTTAACTAATGGTAGCTAGAATGAATCGATTAGTTTTAGTCAGGGCTTGCCTTCAACATGGAGTTGACCAATATGCCTTGGGGAAATATCGGTGATCGTTCTGTTGAGGTTATGGATTCCCCAAACTTTAGGGCTAGTTGAGGTTTGTAATGGGGTACCTATTAAAGATACTTGTCAATACACACCTCTCATCTATGTGGGATTCCTAAATATCCCCTTTATGCCATATGAGGTAAGATGACTATGTAATTATATAATATATCTTCGAATAAGGTACTAAGACCCTTTTTGGACAATCCGTGTTTTTATGAATCAATAAGTGGTGAATAATGAACCCCATTAGAATCTTAGAGTAGCTGCCATCATGTCATAGATAATTATATACCTCTCTCCTATGTAGTAAGTTAAGGAGGAAAATAGTGTTCCCTTTGAGATGCTTGGAGTTGTAGATTGTCTTAGTTGAAATAAGAGATGATGAGGTGGCATGTAAATATGTTCCAACATTGGAATTGGCTTGGCTATCGGGTTGATTATGGCTCCATTTTCAGTTTTACATCCTAAGATTTCATTACTACACTTATTTTCAATTATAATACTATAAGTATATAGAAAAGGTCTCCTGGATATTGTCAATGATATGGAACCAAGTCAACATTTGATGATGTGATAAGTAGAAGAAAAATTATGTAGAGGACAACCATGTAGATGTTTAGATCAAACCCTTTAACCCTAGAATTAGGTATAGATCATGCCTTGCATGTATATGTTGTAGTTGACCTAACAATAGCATCCCTTTAAGTGGTTAGTCATGTTAGGTTAATCCTTTAAGGGGTGTATAGGATTACCATATTGGTTTCTAGGTGGGTAACTGATGTGTTGTCGCTAACACACAAAATTCACTAGAGAAATAGTCCCCGGGGTTAAGCCTTTTATGACTAATCAATTCACTTGTAAACAAATGAATTGATGTAGTATAGAAGGTATTAGTCCCAAGAGATGGTGTGTCAGGAGTTAGTTCAAATTTAATGTGATGGAGAATGATTAAAGCCAATTTTGAGAGGCATAATTAATTTAGAATGAGAAAGTAAACTTGCATAATTGAAACTAATTTATCAATGAGAAGACTAAAGAAGAAGTAAAATTGCAGAAGTAAAGACAAGTTTATTAAGAAAAATTAAACTAAGGAGCAAGGAAAACCAAAGAACAAAAAGAACTAAGGAAAAAGAGAATAAAACTAATCAAAGATTAACTTAGTTAAACGGAGTTGCTGGAAGCCTGGGTTTCAGTACCATGAACCCCATAGTTATCTTAGACACTTTTACTTTTTAAAAATAATTTTTAGATTAGGACAATGGATATTTGTTCCTTTCAGAATCAAATTCCTTGAATCAAACTATCCACAAACCCACGGTCTCGGTATTCTATAGGTTTTGGTTCAATTGTCAAACATGTTTCTGTGTGTGGTCTCATCAAGAGTTTTATCCAATGTTCTGGTCCACAAATCAAAGCCATATCATCAAAGATCATAACATTCATGGAGCACAATTGATCAGATCATATTCTACACTATTCAAACGGACAGAAACACATCTTTTATTATCTTTAAAGAATTATAATTTTCTAAGAAAGTTATGGAGATAATGGGTCTAGTCCCCATGTCCCGACAATGGGAAGACTACCCATATTACCCATATTATAAAGAACACGAGTAAGGAGTTACAATCTCCTTTTCTCCAATCATTGCTCTTATTCTCTATGATAGAGTTCAGGGGTAATAGGGGGTGATAGATGAGTTTAAGCACTTTCCCTCCTTTGTTAGCAGAGGAGGTGTCATGGTCACCCTATAATGGAGCCTGGCCCCAGTTGGAAAAGTCCCTAATCAGCATGCCATTCAATCGACTGGGTTTGCCAATCAATTGACTAGATTGAATGTTGTGCATTTCTTGAGAATGGAAAATTGATTGTTGTGTTGGTTGCTTAGGTGCCAAGGAAGTCCAATTGTCTGGTTTGAGGTGAGTCGACCAGTTCAGTCATGCAAACTTGCCTTCATAAGGTTGAATCTAGCGACTGGGGATCTCCAACGATCGGTTGACCCATTTCATCTTCTTCCTTTCTACTATTGATTCAATTGACCGAAGGGGGCGAGTTGATTGACTGGTCTTCAAAGGGCTAAAATCAGCCTTTTATTCTTTACATTTCTTGAGGGAATGAAGTAATTATTAGACTAGGGTTAAAGGAGTGACAAAATACAAACCTAAAAAATGAGGGCAAAAATAATAAGAAATCTAATTAAAGAGAGACAAGTAAGGAAATTTCAATTAGATCCTAAAAATGAAGACAAATGGACATGCATTCCTAAATAAATGACCTAAATAATGCGATAAAAGGTTATGAATATGAAGTCATCAAATAACCCAAACTTATTTGTTGCTCATCCTCAAGCAGCACAGAATCATAAATACCCACCAATTTGTACTGACACCTTCTTCAGCTTTCTACATAGCACTACCTTGTCCTCACCACTTTTTCAATTTCAATCACCCTAATTTTTTAGAACCACAAAAAACACATTTTTCCAACATTTTCACTCAAATTTGCTTTACAACTTGCTTCTATTTCATAGCATGCAAGGAAATAGATGTTATATCCCTTTTGTTATTGGTACCCACATATTCTTATGAAAGGTTGCACAAGACCAGGGTACAAGGATTTTATGGTCTGGGGTTATGTAGATTCCCCTGGGTATAAAAGCAGAGTGAAGGGACGTATGGAAGGAGGCGACCTCTCCTCCATTCGAACCGAGATCTTTTTATTTCTTTGTTTGAAATTACATTGATTGCATGTTTTGGTGTGAGTTTGGCATCTTTTCTTGGTGGTATGCCCCTATTAAATTTACGAGGGGTAAGGAAGAAGTGGTAGAGGGGGAACAAGGGGTATGCCACCCTAAATTTGGATTTTGGCATATTTTTGGCTTTTGATTCCTTTTTTGGCAAGATGGAGAGATAACAAGGTGGTTGAAGAAGTGTAGAAAAGACTGGTCTTGTGCGTTCTTGTTTTTTAGAATTTCAGTGCCTTGGGAGTATCTTAACATCATTTCATATTATTCTATAACAAGAAAAAATCCAAAAAGTTCACAAGCTAATTCCACGAATCTAGTGAAGACACATGTTTTGGTTCCTATCTATCCATTGAGCTTGCCAAAAATTTCAAGTAATAGTGCTAATTGAGATATTAGATGATAGGAGCTTTTTAGAAAATATGGTTTTATAATAAATTTACAAGAGATTCACTTCAACTAAGGGGATGCATTGACTACATGTATATCAAATGACTGGCCAACTAGATAAAATCCACATTGCATACAAAGAAAACTAAAGCTAAAGAAACTAAACTACATGCAAGCAAACATAAATTATGGATATGCTAGAAAAAGGGAAAGATAGAGGGGGTGGAAAATGGAACGTACCACCTGTTGGATTAAAGGGGTCTAGAAGGGTGGGGTGAATAGAGCTAAAAAGCACTTAAACCAAATTGATTAGACCTTCAAATTACTTCAAGAAGTAGGATTGCTTTATATTGAATTTGATGTGCAACTAAGCATACATAAAAAGGATAAGATAGATTGAAAGACATCAAAAACAAGCTATGTGGAGTTGTTGCAAACTCCAAACTAGGAGAATGTACATCCAATACCTAGAGAGGCTAAGTCCTAGGATTTTGTAACCATTGCATACTTATATTCCATTATAAGACTTACAATAAGATCTTTCTTTTTTAGGGCAAGGATACCTAGCCCTCCCCTTTTAGGAATAAAAGGAGTCAATAAACCTTACAAGGTCTTACCTATCCTTTGAGATAGAGTCTTCAACCTATACAAGGGCTTACCCACTCTTTTATGAGTTGTGCACATTTGCCAAGGAGCTCCCCTCTTGCAGGAGTCTTCCACCTTGAAGGAATTACCTACTCTCTTCTAGGATCTTCTGCCTTCACCTTCTCCTTCACCTTGGAGAAGCTTTCACCAACTTTGTTTAAGGGGTTGGGAAAGGAAATATTTGAGATATTTACAAGAGTACAATGGGGTATCTCTCTCACACATATCATATCTCACTCATAAAAATGTTTTGATTAGTAAGCAAGAGAGAGAAGGAGGTTCTATGTGGACAAAATTACTCAACCATAGCTAGGAGAAAGGTAGGCAAACTTGGAATGAAGTCCAAGGGCCCCTATTTATAGTTGGGGGTGTCCACTAGACACTAGAAGTACTTGGGTACACAATGTAGTCATTTGGGGTGTTGCAATAGTTATATTTTTGATGTTTGCAACATTCCAACAACTAGAGTCACTTTTTTTGCACACTCCGTACAGTGCAGTCGGTCGAGTTTCAAATTAGCATTCTCGGCCGATAGCACTATGTGAAAAAGCAAATTTGAAGTGTCAGTTGAGTTTATCCTAGATGAAACTCGACCGACGACTTAAATTTTGTTTGGTCAGTGTAGGGTGTCAGTTGGGTTTGTCCTGAGGAAACTTGATCGACCCTGGCATTTCCCAAAATCTATCAAGGGCATCGATCGAGTTTATGAAGGATGAAACTCAACCCACAAAACCCTTGTATGAATTTTGGAAAATGTCGTTAGAGTGATTAAATAGTTGTTTTTCTCAGCTTGATTACAAGTCATAACATCAACCCAAATGATTAAAAAAATGGTCCTAAGGGTTTTAGGGTGTTTCCATAAAAGTGCATTTGCATTGACTTTGGCTTGTATTTGATCAAGCTAGGGCTTGGTTGAATTTATCCTTTTCATGTAACCAATACCTTAAATCAATCTCAAATAGAAATATTAGATACATATGAATGGAATGGTCAAGTGATAATCAAAATATGGAAAATGTACAACTGTTAGGTCAACATTCTCCCCCTTTTTGAAGATGACAAACCATTCCTCAACATATTGAAAAGGACTTAGAATTTATACTCTTATCTTTTGAATTGTAGAGGGATACATGAATGAACAATTATAATTGCTTCCCCTCATCCATGCTTACCTTTGCCTGTATGGTTAGTTTCTCTGAGAAGCAACCATAGCGCATATACTATTGAGTCCTCTTACAAGTCACATGATCTTTTAGAAAATTAACTAGAAAAGGAACACAATTCAATATGTACTAAGCTCACTTCTCCCCCTTTGTCATATCAAAAAACCAAGGGGGTAGAAATCTAAAAACACATGTCTTATCCATAGGTACAAATGATACAAGCAACCACTATATGCAAGCACCAACCAACAAACCATAGAGAACATGTATACTAGAGTCACAATCAAAATATGGAAGCACATACACAGAACTCACGAGATATAACCAAGCATAGAGTTAAGGTACATATAAGTCGATTACAACTTAAGATATGTCCTCTCTACATAAAAACTACAAAATAATGAAAAGCAATGAGATATGGAAATAGTAAGCCTCAAATACAGTGCCCAAATGTTCAATACATGAAAGTATACAAAAAGATATAGATATAAGCACCCTATAGACTAAGAACTAAACATCCATGCCATATATGTCAAGGTCCTCATTGCCATTCAGTTGGTAGTCTTCATCTCCATTATATGGTGCATTAGTGGCAACATGTGTATCATCATCTCCATCATTTGAGCCATCATCACCATCCTCATCCTCATCTTCATCTTTATCACCATCATCCTCAACATCCTTTTCTGCAATATCCTCATCCCCATGAGGTCTAAAAGAGAGAGTAGAGGGCCACCTGGCATGTTTCTTCTCCCAAGATATAGGACATGCAACTAGTGCATTTTCTTGCTCAAAGTTGGGTGTAGAAACCGCATCAAAGCTAGCAAGAAAGGTGGAAGCAGGTTCAAAGGGAAGAGCTAGTAGTTGAGTGGAACTTGGGTGAGAGGAGTTAGTAGGGAAAAGTCCCCCATTAGATGTAGGGGGTACAACAGAAGCAACATGGTGAAGATCCAGGTAGAACTGACTATATGCATAGGAATCATAGTCAGTAGCTGGATAGGGCTGATAGATGGGGTAAGGATGGGTGCAAGACAAGTTCATGTTGGACATTATTTAAACTAAATCCTGGTGTAGGTCCTACTATACCTGTAGGTTCTATGCTTATTGATGCATCATGTAGCCCAACAGGGTTTCATTAGATACTAAGAAAGAGGCACAATAAAGTATAGAAGGAGGTGGAGGATCCTGGGTGGAGGTCAAAGTACCATGGTAGAGGTGGAGGTGTGAAAGGATTTCTTCACCATGGTGTCACTAATATAAATTCAGCTGAATTTGTAATTAAGATGTTTGGAAAAGGATTGATCAGTGTGATCTTGAAACACACCACTGATCAGGCCAGGGTAGGGCGGGTGGGAGTCTCTAGTGTTCTTCTCAGTATCAAAGCAAGTCATGTGATGAAGAATGTATCTTGCCTATTTGACATAGATATTATTGATATGACAATATATGATCACAACTGAGTTTTCTACAATATCTATTTGATTCTTTTTCATATGGATGTTGTAGTTAACAAGGAGAGCAACCAAGTGTGTCTTAATATCCAGAGAGGAAGATGAAAGGATGGCTTGCTTCCTATATGTAAACTCAGTCTTATTAAGAGTTTTGTTGATATCAAAAAGAGAAAACTCATGGTCAAAACTCTTATAGAAGGCTTCAGGGTCAAGGAGGTTTCTATATGTATGATAGGGAGTCATCTAACTAGGAGAAGAGCAAGATAGAAAATTATTCAAAGATTGCATAGAGATTTGAAATCATATCCTGTCAATCATGGATGTAAAAACTACTTGGGTGTTGGGAGGGGGCACTAAGGTTGTGTAGTTCCAGGTTACATTTGAGTAGAACTCATGAACCACCTTCTTGCTCGTGAGGGAATTGTTATAGGTCCAAAATTCATAGCAAAGAGCATCAATCTTTTGGTTAAATAAGAGTTGCTTGACCTCTTTGAGAAGTTCATTGCTAGGAATAAAGAGAGGCCGAAAGGGGTAAGGGTTCCTAGGGAACATCTTCATATACCTATTTATTGCTTGATTGGACAAAAAGGATGTACCATCTTAAGAGAGATGCCTAATGGATATGGAAGACGAAGGTACACCTTGAGGACCTGTTCTTTCACCAATTAGATTCCATGGAGAGAAGATCAACTGAAGATGGCACCAATAAAGTAAGAGAATACAACAAGAAGACCTTCCAAGCTAGTTTAGAGGTACGAGAAGATTACAAGGGTTAGAAAGTGCTAAGAAAGGGGATATGGAGACCTAGGGTTCAAGGACAAACTGAATGGAAGAGGAATCAGTCAAGTTTTCTCTAGTTGAGAGGGAGAAAACCAGTCAACACTCAATATATATTTACATGCAATAGTTGTCGATCGAGTATTAGATTTGGAGAACTTGGTCGACGCTACTGTGTGTTCAGCCCTTGGGTCTATTATCAGTTGAGTTTCCCCAGAGAAAACTCGACTGACAAGAAAGTCTGTCCAAAAGATAAAAATTTATTTCTAGGCCACTGGAGTGCTATATAAATTTATTTTTATATCCTATCATGTATTGTGAATACATTAAGGCACATTTAACTCATCATTGGCTACTATTTTATGATAAAATAGTTATTTGCAAAAAATATCCAAAAAAAAGAAGCAAAACAAGGCATAAAAACTAGGCATGTATAGCACTAACAAACAAAAGGTGAGCAAACTATGAGCAAGAACATATAGGTAAGATAACATCTAGCTAGTAGGTACTTCATTATCATTAAGAGAAGTGATAAGAATTTTTGATATAATGAAGGCAAATTTCTCTCTATCTAGAGGGTTGGTGAAAATGTCCGCAAGATGATTTTTGTGACCACATACGTGATATAGATATCCTTTTTGGCAATATGGTTACAAAGGAAGTTATGGAAGACCTTATGCAATATAGGATTGTAAGAAAGATTAATTGCACTAGTAGGACTTGGGCACAACAACTCCTAATTACTATGTAATCAGTCTTGATAGTTGAAAGAGCCACTATGCTTTGTTTCTTAGAGAACCAAGAAACTAAGCATGGTACTAGGAGGAAGCATGTGTCACTTGTGCACTTTCTATCGATTAATCACCATGCATTATCAACATCACTATAAGCACTAAGAGTAAAGTCCCTTGACTTGGGATACAATAATCCAAAATTTTGGTTTTGTCTGGGTACCATAGAATCCTCTTAACCCCTATAAGGTGAGATTTTCTAGGACTTGATTGAAATCTAACACACAAGCCCACTTAAACATGATATCAGGTGTAGAGGTAGCTAAATATAGAAAGCTACCAATCATACCTCTATAGAGCTTCGCATCTACCTCCTCACCTTCCTCATCTCTATCAAGTTTGGCGGTGTTTGACATGGGGGTATCCATCGGCTTGGCATTCTCCATCCCAAAGCTCTTCAAGAGTTCACTTGTATACTTGCCTTGGTTGATGAAGTTTCATTCCTTTGATTGATTAATTTGGAATCCAAGGAAGAAAGTAATCTCCCATCATACTCATCTTGAACTCACTCTGCATAAGAGAACTAAACTCCTTGCATATATTAAGTGAAATTCCACCAAAAATTATATCGTAGAAATATATTTGAATAATCAAAAGTTTCTAGAAGTGTGTTTAAGAAAGAGGGTGGGATCAGCTTTGCCCATGACATAGCCATTGTCTAGAAAAAATTGCTTTAACTCCTCATACCAAGCTCTAGGGGCTTGATTGAGTCCATAGAGAGCTTTTTGCAACAAATAAACAGGGTTAGGAAGATTGTCAAATTCAAAGTCGGGAGGTTTAGTCACAGAGACTTGATCCTCTATTCTACAATTTAGAAACACACTTTTAACATCCATTTCATATAACAAGAAATTCTTACAGCTAGTGAAGGCATGTAACATTATAATAGACTCAAGACTAGCAACAAGAGCATAAGTTTCATCAAAGTCAACACCTTCCTATTGATTGTAGCCTTGAGCAATGAACCTTGCTTTTTCCCTTACCACTTTTCCGCTTTCATCTAGCTTGTTGTGGCAGACCCACTTGGTGCCAGTGGTCTTCCTATCATTTGATCTTGGCACTAAGGTCCACACTTTGTTATTTTAAAATTTTTCTATCTCTTCTTGCATAGCTAGGATCCATTCATCATCCTTGATAGTTGCTTTCACATTCTTGGGATCAAGTTGTGAGATAAAGGTGTTTTCAGCTTGTTCTTTGTTGAAAGGAGCTCCAGTCTTCACCCTTTCAAAAGGATTGCCAATTATGAGTTCTTTAGGATGATCTTTAGAAAACCATGGGCTATATGATTCTTTTCTTCTTCTTTATCTTCTTCATATACTCTGCCTCTTTTCCTTTATCGTTGATGTTAAGCTCATTTAATCTAGGAATCATCTCATCCACAACATCATCATTTTTAGTATTCTTGTAAATAGAGGGGTTAGTTTCAATAGATTTAACATTGATAGATTCTTCTACTTTAGATAGTTCAATGTTAAATACTCTATAGGATTTAGTGGTAGTGCTATAGCCACGAAAGAAAGCCTTGCAATATTTCACATCAAACTTATCAAGAGAATCCTTGGTATTTAAAACAAAACAAGGACAACAAAAAACATGAAAGAAATCAATAGAGGGATTTCTACCACACGATAACTCATATGGAGTTTCCCTTAAAGAAGGATGAGTGAAAACTCAGCTTTGCACAAAACATGAAGTGCTAAAAACTTCGGCCTAGAACTTCTTTGGAGTATCATACTCCAGAAGCATGGTCCTAGAAATTTCCTATAAAGACCTATTCTTTCTGTCTACAACCACATTTTTTTTGAGGTGTATGAGGGGAAGAGAAGTTGTGCATGTAACCAAATTCCTCACAAAACCATTCAAACATATCATTTTCAAATTCTCCCCCAGGGTCACTACAAATAGAGATGATGTGACAAGAAGCTTCATTTTCAACCCATTTGCAAAAAGTAGAGAAAACATCGGGAGTATCCCTTTTTGAAACTAAGAAGAAAGTCCAAGTAAAGTGAGGAAAGTCATCCACAACCATGAGGCAATACTTGCTACCGTGAAGTGATTGAGTTCTCATTGGTCCAAATAGACCATGTGAATAATTTCAAGAACTATTTTGGTACTAAGGACTCATTTGGATTTAAAGGAGGATTTGGTTTGCTTTCCTTGTGTACAAGGTTTTCGTTCTCCATCCCTCTCAAAGTTCAATTTAGGAAGTCCTTTGACCAATTCCTTTTTGCTCAACTTCTTCAACTGGTGCATATTTACATGACCAAGCCTACGGGGCCACAAGGATATATCACTTTTATCAACACCAGACATTTACCAATGATAGGCTTAAGAGAATCAAGAACAATAACATAAAGGTTTCTATTTCTAGTTCCCTTATATATAACGTTGTAGGAGAGGGAATCTAGAAGTAAGCATTCAAGTGAGGTAAATAAAACAAGATAACCATTATCACATAATTGGCTAACACTAACTAAATTATGATGTAGGCCATCCATAAGAAGTACGTTCTTGATGCATAGTGAATCGCCTGCATCACCCTCACCTATAATTTCACCTTTGTTGTTGTCACCAAAGGTTACCGATCCTCTTTCTTCTTTGTGAAATTGTTGAAGTGGCTTATTTCATCAGTCGTATGCTTGGAACAAACTATCAACAATCAAATTTCCTTTTACCTACAAGAAAGGAAGACGATGTCATTACCCAATTCAAACCCTGGGGTCTGGAGTTAGCTTGTTTACCCATTTCATCCTTGGGTTGATCCCCTTCTCTTTGTAAGGACAATAAGTGGAATAATGATTGTCACTCTTGCAATGCACACAACCCATATGGCTCTTAGAGCCGGATGATTCTCCATGGAAAATAGGAGGTCCCTTGATCTTTTTCTACCCTTTCCCTTTCTTTTGGGAGCTCCCTCATATCCCAAACCACTTTTACCACTTTGGTTGGTAGAGTGATCTAGAACTTCATTGAGGGATTTTTTTGCTTTGAGGAATTTTTGCAAGGAATCTGTAAGCATGTGATTATCATCACTAAGAGTAATGATAGTATAAGAAAGACTCACTGAATAATATTGAGCACGGAGTAGTTCGGCCTCTAGGAGAGGGCTTTAGTATGATAAGAATCTCAATCAAGAGTTATACTAGCTACTTAATTACTTGGAAATAAAGGTCTAGAAGAAAGATAATTAATTTTAGCAAGAAATCTAGCATTTTTAGTTATAAGCAAAGTAAGCCCGTCAAGATACATTTTGTTTTCATTATTAATATTATAACAAGCATGTCTAAGATCATTAGAGTTGGCAACACATTTATCATTTTCAGTTATAAATAAAACAAGCTCATCAAAGCGAATTTGGTTCTCATCTTTAATAGTATTCATGTTCTTAAGATAAATCACATTTTGTACCTCAATGACGTTGTATTGCAACTCAAGTTCAATAAATTGACCTTGCAAGGAATCAATACTATCAAGATGAACCTTCCCATTTTGTTCAAGAAAATCAATTTTAGCATACAAGTTATCAATGATTTTCCCTAACCTCCTCTTCTTGGATTTGCACTTAGAATAAGAAGAGCGGGAAGCATTAAGCATATCAATGAGGGTTCCTTTAGATAGTTCATTTAAACTTACCTCACTTACCTCATTGGATCTTGAATCACTAGAAGAAGACTCCTCTCATGTGGCATGGGCTGCATCTTTGCTTCTTCTCTCCTTATTGTCCTTCCTCTTATACTTGCCTTCCTTCTTGTAGTCCTCCTTCTTCTTGGAGCTGCTCTTGTGGTAGGACTTCTTTGCTTTGTGGCAATCATTCTTGTAATGTCCTTTTGGTCACACTCATAGCACCTTGGAGTAGAGGATGAGGACGAATGTCCTTTGAAGTGCTTCCCCTTAGAGTAGTTAGCTTTATGATCACTAGGGGCTTTAGCTTCACTTAAGGAGGGATTATCCCATAAAGCAAGTTGTTGTTAAAGAATAATTGCCTCCACTTGAGCTTTGAAGACATTTTCCTTCATCTTCCCTGATTCCTTCTCTTCAAACTTTTCTTCTTCTTCTTCTTCTTTCTTGTCAAGTCTTGGCTCATAAGCTTGAAGGTTCTGAATGAGCTCTTCGGTAGATATCTCACCAAGGCTTCTTGTTTCTTTAGTGGAGGTCACCTTGGATTGCCACCTCTTAGGAAGAGACCTAAGGATCTTGGAGTTGATGGTACCTTGATCCATGGGTTGGATCAAAGAAGCAAGTCTATTGATGAAGGCGTTGAGCCTTTAGTACATTTAAGCCACTTTCTCCTTCTTTCCCATCTTGAAGTTCTCAAGAAGTCCTTCGAGCATGTAGACTTTTGACTCCTTGACTTGCTTGGTCCCTTCATAGGTGATGTAAAGTTTGTTCCATATCTCATGGGTTGTGTTCTAAGAAGAAATCCAGTGGAACTTGGTAGGAGTGAGGGCTATGTAAATGATGTTTATGGCCTTTACATTCAGTTGTGCCTTCTTTAATGTAGCTTCATCCCAAGTGGACACATCTCCAACTGGATCCTTGTAAGGAAGGATGATTATTTCCACATGTCATAGCTCATCCCTTGCAAGTAGATCTGCATCCTTCCTTCCAATAGAGGAAGTTTGTGTCGTCAAAAGATTGGAGGTCTCGTGGAGAATCCACCCTCCAAGTTGAGAAAACCTAGAGGTTTTCATCCATTTTCTCATCTCGTGGGAGATCTTGTCAAAGAAGACCATGGCTTTGATACCACTTGTTGGATCAAAGGGCTCTAGAGGGGGGGGAGGTGAATAGAGCTAAAAAGCACTTAAACCAAATTGATTAGACATTAAAATTACTTCAATAAGTAGGACTAAAAATATGAAATTTGATGTGCAACTAAACATACATAACAAGGATAAGAGAGATCGAAAGAGATCAAGAACAAGCTATGTAGAGTGGTTCCAAACTCCAAAATAGGACAATGTACATCCACTACCTAGAGAGGTCAAGCCCTAGGATTTTGGAACAATTTTGATACTTATATTCCATTATAAGACATACAATAAGATCTCCCTTTTGAAGGTTAAGGATACCTAGCCTTCCCTTTTAAAGACAAAAAGGAGCCAATAAACCTTACAAGGTCTTACCTATCATTTGAGGTAGAGTCTTCAACCTCTATAAGGGCTTACCCACTCTTTCACAAGCCAGACCCCTTTACCAAGGAGCTCCCCACTTGCACCGAGTCTTCCGTCTTGAAGGAATCACCTACTCTCCTCAGAGATCTTCCACACTCACCTTCTCCTTCACCTTGGATAAAATTTCATCAACTTTTTTCTTGAGAAAGGGGTTGGGAAAAGGGAAGATTTGAGAGATTTATAAGTGTACAATGGAGTATCTCTTTCACACATAGATTATCTCACTCATAAAGGTGTTTTGATCAGTAAGAAAGAAAGAAAAGGAGGCTCCATGTGGACAAGATCACTCAACTATAGCTAAGAGAAATGTAGGCAAACTTGGAATGAAGTCTAAGGGCCCCTATTTGGGATGTTGAACCTGATCTATTTTTTATGTTTGAAACACTCCAACGGCTAGGATCACTTTTTCTGAACACTCACAATGTAGTTGGTCAAGTTTCAATAAAGCAAACTCGGTCTATAGAACTATGCGACAAAGCAATTTTGAAGTGTCGGTTGATTTTATCCCAAATGGAACTCGGTCGACAAATTAAATTTGATTTGGTCACTGCAGGGTGTCAGTCGAGTTTGTCTTGAGGAAACTCAGCCAACCCTGGCATTTCCCAAAATCCATCAAGGGTGTCAGTCGAGTTTATCAAGGATGAAACTCGGTCAACAAAACTCCCTATAATGCATTTTGAAAAACATCATTAGAGTGAATAAACTTTTGTTTCAAGTGATCCTAATTTTTTCTTAGCTTGATTACAAGTCATAACATCAATAAAAACGATTACACAAATTTTCCTAAGGGATTTAGGGCATTTTCCACAAAGTTCATTTGCATTGACTTTGACTTGTATTTGATCAAGCTAGGGCTTGATTGAATTGATCCTTTTCATGTACCTAATACCTGAAATCAATCTCAAATAGACATATTAGATACATATGAATGGAATGGTTAAGTCTTCATCAAAATATTGACAATGTATAACTGTTAGGTCAACACCGCCCACCTCCACCTTAAACTTAAAAATTGTGCTCCCGTAGAGAAAATCTCAAGTTTGAGATGGAGGGAAGAAGATAACTGGGAGGGTGGGGGTGAGAAGATGAAAATGCAGTCTCATAATAGTCATGACTCCAATACTGAGAGTTGGAGTTAGTGTAAGCTTGTGCTCCATACTTCTTGTAAAAGGAATGAGTGGGGGCGTAGTTGGCACTCTGAACATGCCAGCATTCCTGAGAATGTTTCCTAAGATAAAGATGGTTAAGTTGGTTGCCTTAGCATTTCTTCTTTCTCTCTGTGTGATGATGGATTTTCTCAATGCCCCTCAGGACCTTCATCCTTAGTAATATGCCTCTTAGTGTGACGTAGTGGCGGAGGAGGAGGAGGACCAATCTTGTCATTGTTCAACTCTCAGAGAAGCTCTGACAATGGGCTACGGGCTCGGGGATGACACCCTTTGGAATTGGGTTCTTTAGGAGGAACTGTTGAATCTGTGCTGGTAGATTTTGCAGCTGATAACATAGGGTAATGATGTGAACGTGGCGTGGTGGGGCAGTTCCAGCTGAATAGTGGTATCACAGAAGATCGATGTATAAATACCTTTTTGGATACCAGAACGTATAACATGGCCCGCCCGGAAGTAAATGACATCAATTAAGTGCCAAGTCCCCTTAGGTTGAATTGTCGTGAAGGGGATATGAGTGTAGCCCAAAAATATGGCGATGGTGGTGACTATATTGCCTAATCTGAAAGCCACGATAGTGCTTTGACTCACCTAGAGACTGATGTGGTCAAGGATGGTGCTTCCCCAATTGAATGGTTCGCCATTATGCAAGAACAATAGGGTGTGGCAGTCTGCCAGAGTGATGGTGTTCTGTGTGCCTGACTTGTTGTAGATGTTGTAGGTGAGGATCTGGTAAAGGTAATAGACAACTAGATTGTGTATATTATAGGTCTTTGGTCTCTATGTCAGAGGGGGGGGGGGCATGCCAATGAGATCCCCCCCCCAAAACTTACCAGGATCATACTAGGTGTAGTAAGATGTGTAGGAGCACTCCATGCATTTTGGGAACCAAGAAGGATCGCTACTATTGAGTATGAGGGAGGTGATCTGACTGGTAGTGATCTATACATTTTCCTAGAAAATCTAGATCAAGCACATGGAACCACCTCGTGAGCTATGGAGTTTTTGGAAAGTGGTCATGAACTTCAGCGTAAGATCACTAAAGATAGAAATGATCTGGTAGGGGAAATGCAAGATGTGGTTCTGTCACAATATGTGGTTGACAGACTCACATATCTTGAGGGTAGTAAGGGTGTCACCCCATGACCATCGAGGAAGCATGACACCAATTGTGCTCATGGTGCCAAAATTCACTTGAGGTGCTCTCCATTGCTGAAATAAACATAATTGTCTGGAATAGGGGCAATATGTGGGCGGGTGTGGGGAGGTCAATTAAGGATCCGAGTGTGAAGCTCTATTGTCCTTAGCATTGTCAATGAAGTTGTTAAGATCTACAAGGTCAGCCATAAGTTCCTTAGCTATGTCATGGGAGGACTCACCTATGGACCCATCATCCAGATCCCGCCACCTAATTTGTGGTGGCGACGAGGGACACATGGGGCAGGTTTTTTGGAAAATAGCTTTGCCCTTGCAAAGGCGACTAAAGAGTTCGCATATGGAGTCATCTTGTGACATCCTCTAGCTACTTAAAGATCCTAGTCAATCGACTAGGAGTGGGATTTTCTCGACTTGTAGTGAGAAAATTGACGTTGCAGGTGCACTGGTCACTCGACTAGGAGTATGAGTCGCTCAACTCGAGTAGGAGATGAAGCAGTTAGGAAGGACATAAACTAGCCGATCGACAAGTTGAATCAGTTGACTCATCTAGTGGTAAAGGTAATGACTGAGCAACACTAACGTGCTCGATCTTGGAGATGAAGAGGGGAGGCATGGTAGAAACATCAAAAACATGCTGGGGGGAGGGGTTAGAGAAGCGGCTGGGTGAGATGTCAGTCACATGACTCAGTGATGAGGAGCTGCTAAAGCAGTGTCAGTGGTGTGCTCGCTGCTTGGTTGGAGAGGGGGGTGGGCTCGACTGATGCATAGAGGCAGTGTGTCAAGTGTTGGTTGAAATCGACATTAGCTTATTTTCTCTTTTGATGATGACAAGTATTTCCTATTTGTGGATCTAACATGTCATCTAAGTGCTTCTGCAAATAAGTACATCTCAAAAGGAAAGGTGTACCAAATGCTTGCTTTTTTTTCTCATGTACATATTTGTAATTCAAAATGTTCAACTATTTCAAACTCATGTAAAATCAATATATGACCAACCCCACCTATCCCAAACCCATTTATATGTCAAAACTAAGTGTTTAGGATAGGTATGTCCTATAAGAAAGATCATTACTTAGGATTTTCCAAAATATACATGCCACTTTATAGGGATTTTTCTCAATCAAAGAACCTTGTCACTTGAGACAGACTCAGCCAAAGAATTTTTCGGCCAGAAAACCCTTCATCCAAGGATTTAGACAACTAAAAGACATTTACAATACAATAAGTTGTGGGTTAGTCTCGGATAGAGTTTTAGTCGACTAAAACCCATTCGGTCAAGTCTTGGTCGATCGGAAAAAGATTGTTATCTTGTTGACTAAGAAGATCAACTGACACATGACCTTTATAATGAGTTGAGCTCTCAGAACACTTCTTGGTCGACAAACTTCTCGATTGAGACAGTCATGGTCGAAGAATTTGTCGATCAAAGTAGTTCTACAAACACAAATTTGTTAATGATCAAATTATCCATTGCAACCCAACTAATTTCGTCCTAACTACTAGTTGACTACTAAGAACACTCTAGACACTCCCCACATAATCCTAACCACTTGTAAGCATTTCCTATAAATAAGAGTGTTTGTAGGACACCTAGAATACAACTTTCATACTTGAGCATACTACTTTTTGAGCAATTTGAGCTAAAGGACTTCACTTTCAATCTCCTATAGATATAATTTTGTGTCATAGTCATAGAATCCCAACACCACCACTTAACATTGCCCTATCCACTCTTGTTTTGGTCCATATGCTTGATATAGGACACTTGTGAGCTGAATCGTTGTTTTCCTTTCTCCAATCTCCTTTTTGTGTTGCTGCATTATAGTTGGACTATTTTTTGGAGTGAACACTGTCTAGGATCCCAAGAGAGAAGAAGGAGTGTTCTTACTGGTGCTCTTCTGTGGCCTTAAAAGAAGAGGGTGATTCAATGTTTTTTGTGTCCATCAATGAAGATGTGATAATTTGGTGCTATTCCACATTTGTCAAAGAAGAGGTAGTGATTTGGTGCTCTTCTGCATCCGTGAAAGAAGAGGTAAAGCAGGTGCTATTCCACAGCTGACAAAGAAGAGGTAAAGCAAGTGCTCTTCCATGGCTGAAAAAAAAGAGGGTAAAAGCAATAACAAGTGTATTTTGTAATTTGTCCTTACATATAAACAATAAAATTGATTGTTGCAAATCTTAGTTGGAAACAACTATAAGTGGACTGAGGTCTTAGATAAAACCACTTTAAATTCTATCTCTTGTGGTTTCTTTCTCTTCTCTTCTTTTATGTGAGCTAAGTTATTTTATTTGATTAAAATTTTGTAAAATATCTGTTCACCCTCCTCTAGATCTTTCATTTGGTATCAGAGAAACTCTTTAAGGATCCTTAAGAAGTCTTAAAGAATGGGGGAGAACACTACAACAAACATACTCATTAGCGGCCTTTCAGAAAAGCCACTAAAAAAAAAATAAAAGCCAGTAAACAGGTTTAGCGGCATTTGTTGACATTTAAAAAAATGCCTCTAGCGCCAATGCCACTAGGAAGATAGTGGCTTATGTTGTAAAAGCCACTAAAGGTTTGTCTTTAGTGGCTTCGAATAAATGCCACATAAAGGCCACTAAACCATCATTTGGCATTTATAAAAAACCCACTATTCATCAATTGGCTTTTATACAAATGCCACTATTTTGTATTATGTTGGTGTATGAAAATGTTCTTATTGAGTTTAATGGCGTATAAAAAAAGCCACTAATGACTACTAGTTCTGTATTACTACATTTTCATGGCTTTTAGTCATTCAGTTTTCAACTCATTATCAGGTTTTCAAATTGAATGTCAATTGCAACCAAACTCAGTTTTTTGAAATTATGAATATTTTTTATATATAAACAAATGACAATTACATGGGGAGGACATTTTACCTTGCCCCTTATATTGAATACAACACCAATGACATACTTTCATACAAAAGTTTTCTATACAGTACAATAACTTTTGATTGAAGGAACTTGTCTTCAATAGAACAAAAAGAATATGCCACCATACTTGCAGCCTACATGACATCTTCCACGTATTCAAATGTATCTTTCTAGTGGATTCCCCTCAAGCACCCAGCCTCCGCCTGCAAGCCAACTTGTCATTTTGGGCATCATGTTACCTTCTTCCCGGCCAATTGTGCCTCAAGGGTTGTCGTCTACTTTGCATAGTTCAATAAATGTACAAGGAGTAGTGGCTAACGTAAATCAACAACAATTACATGGATTGAGTATAGCACAGTTGACTCAGCAGCCCATTCAACATCCCATTCAGCAAGCACCTTCTCGTTCTAGATTAAGTAGACCTACCAAATGATTGAATCAAGTTTCTCAATGGCCTCCCTTCATAATGCACCTCTACAAAATACAAAGTGAGCATTAACAAAAAGAAGTATCAACCACTTCATTTTACCATCAAAATAACGCCATACATGCTATGGTGCCTATGATAAGCACACTCAAGCCCATGACCAACTTTCCTTCAGGATCTATCCGGCTAAAGGTCACTGAAGAGTGGAAATTATAAGCATCAGCTGGAACATTCAAATCTGAATAACAAATTGATCGATGTATAACCACTTGACTTAGAAAAAGAAATAACAAATCAGCTGTAAACCAGCATCTAGAATAACAAATCAGCTGGAAACCAACATCTAGAATAACAAATAAATTGGAAAACCAGCAACTAGAAATGCAACAAAAAAGAAGGGATCTAGCACATGAAGATACCTCTGCTGATTGGAATGACTTTTGCTTATCAAGGAGCTCAATAGTAGTTAGCCCCCCAGATTTCATTCTTACATGGCAGCAAAGGGTAGATTACAGATAAACAAGCAGCCATTCTCAAGAACTAGCTCATTTTCATCCTACAAATCCATTAGATCCTACAACATCAAACCACCACTATCAATTTCAAGATTATCACATTTAGCACCATGTATAGGAAATAAACAAAAAAATCCATACCTGTAGATCAAACTATTAGGCTCGGCCATCCCCCATTCTCATTCTTGAGCTTCATTCACATCATCAAGAGGTATTTGCACTCGCTACATCCATCCTTGAACAATACAAATTTGTTGATAATCACACCACTAACACAGAAATATACCACATATGCTCAATTAATAGATGTGTAGAAACAAATGTGATGATCCTTGTAGAAGCAAATAATTTACCTACTGACTCATCTCAACAATGCCACCTGCATTATCAACAATAGGTCCAAACATATCCATAGTCAATACATATGTAGCAGTTCTCAACATCCAGGTTGAATCCACCAAGTGGCCTAATACAGAGCAGCTGCAACATCCATGTCGAATCGACCAACAGACTAACTGACAGTACATTCGTTCATCAAATTAAAAAGAAATTTACATTCCATCTCTATCAAAGCAATGTTCATGTTTGCTTATTCATCAAATTAAAAAGAATTTTACATTCCATCTAAATTAAAGCAATAAGAGAACTAACTTCAATAATTATGAGTGATGTTTGCTTATTCATCAGAGAACAATATAAAAACTCCCCAATAGATGAAATTCCCTTGGCAATATGTATGAAGGCATGTGAAGAATGAGACATAATAACAAGGTAAATAATGATTCCTGCTCTACAAAAAATGTTTGGAATATGCAATGTAAATTCATGAGTTAATTATTAAACAGAGATGTAGAAAAGATGTGCACCAAACATATATGCTTGTCCTACAGGGAAGCCGAGCATACTCCTCATAAGCATGTAGTTATTAGCCAAAGATGTGGCTGCCACAACTCATTGTACAAAGTGCAATGCTTCCCTCAATGTAGAAGGAAATTCCACCATCTGACCTATAAACCAGTCATTATCTCACATATTTGACAAGGCTGCAACTGGGTTGTCTTGGATTGTATTCAGCCACTATAGTCCTCCCTATAGCTAAAAACTAGTTTGGTCTTGGTTGGCTCCACTTCTAACCTGATCATGTCCAGTTCAAGAACATGAAAGTAACTATACATAAAAAGGCCTGGAAAGTTTGTATTTTCCTCAATCCACCACTTTGGGTGCACCTTTGAAGTTATGTGTTTTAATCAGAAAGAGATCAGGGATAGGAATGCAGAACTACAGGGCTTTTGGCCGTATTTGGCTTAAAGTAGATGCAAAACAGAGCATGCACAATTCATATTATATACAGAGGAAGCCTTGTCACCCCTAATGGTGCAAGCCTCATAGACAGATGGACCTCCAACAAAATCTAGCATATGCAAAAACACATGTGATTGTTCAACTATCACAATAGCTCAAGTGGTCACTTGAAGGCAATTTATAAAAAATTACAATTACACTTACAAAGTGACATGTTGAATAACCTTCCCTCTTCAGCTCATCCTTCTCTTCTAATTGAGCACTCAACACATTTTTCTCCACTCTAAAATTCTCCAATGGAAACTGAAATGATATGTAAATAAGTTTGGTATCTTTAAAAATCAAATGATGGGCATAGAAGCACTAAAGCATGGGCAGAAATAATGATGGTAACTTCTGGTTCACTTGTATGATATGTATCATTATAAGTTAGTAGCATACCATCTTTGTGCACACTTAGCATCAATAGAATGTCTGTCATACCCATGGAAAGCTTCAGACATGCATTCAAAAAAAGGAGTCTTTGAAATTAAATGCAACTCGATCTTCACAAAAATGTACATGTATACATGTCCTTTTCCAGCATCAAGATAGAACTATAACACAAAGGGATAAAGATCAGCCTCCAATTCCAAAGTGGATTACATAAAAACAACTATAGCTCTCCTCTCTTTAGATAGTATCCAAGAATGCATACTATAGCATGATGATTTCGTGTTAGCTTAATGACACTGAAGGACACCAAAATAAAATAACTTCATGGATGGCAAAGGAAAAAGTGAAAAATGTACCTAACTCTTAAATTATGGTTAGGTTTTAGTTAACTTGTATCTCTTAAGCATTGAAAAACCCATACATATGCTAAGTAGTCAAAATTCAAAACTTACATCATCTATTGATGGCTTGTCCGACTGCCCAGGGCTACCATGGGACGCATCCATTCCTATTATAATAGTTGGCTCTTAGGAGATCTTTGGCATGGATGGAGGATGCTCAGCTGTGGTGAACTTCTCTGCAGGCTTGTTCAGGATCTCATTCATTGTGGAAACATTAAGTGCGTTGTCAGTAAATTTTTTTATGTATTTCGTTTAACTAATTTAAACAAAATACATTAAAAGATTTTACTTACAACGCCCTTCATGTTTCCATAGTGAATGAGATCCTGAATATGCCTACGGGTGTCACATTGCGCAGATAAGTTCACCACAGCTGAGCATCCTCCATCCATGCCAAAGATCTCCAAAGTGCCAACTATTATATTAGGAATGGATGTGTCCCATGGGAGCCCTGGGCAGTCGGACAAGACATCAATACAGAGGTTTTCAGCTCTCGAGATTGGCCTTTAATTAATCTCTAAGAACAGAGCTGCAGTTAGCAGAGGATCATTACCATAGTTATTGGCTTTTAGGGCCTGCATCACAACCACATGTTACAGAAAGGGTATTATTTTAGATGGAGGGGGTAAAGGAAAAAAGACAAATATACAAATGTTGTTTTAACAATTAAGGGAACAAGGAGGAACCCACATTACTAAGAACACCCATTTTTTCTTGAGGCTTCTGCCTAGACTTCTCAACCAGAGCAGACCTCTGAAATATTGACAATGACTTAGTGTGCCTCTGCAAAATGCAAAAACACCAGGCTATATTATACTTAGTACCAAAAACAAAACATTCAAAAACAACGTAGTGGGAAAATAGAACAACACTCGTACAAGTAACGCACCTCATCCGTACCCACAAACAAGAATCTAAAACACTGCTCATAGCTAAAACCCACAAACCAATCATAATGCATGTATCATCCATAATACTAAGATTCTCCATAACAAAATTAAAAGAAGGACAAAACAAAATAGGATTGTTATTTGGCAACATTGTCTACGAAAATGGACATGAAACACCATTATTTTGGATCGGCATGTACAAATAACAAAGTGGATTACATAAAAACAACTATAGCTCTCCTCTCTTTAGATAGTATCCAAGAATGCAATTAAATTTAAACTTCATGTCCTGCAACAAATGAAAATGACTTTAGATACTACTTTTGTTTTCAATTATTTAACAGTATAAGCAATACTTTATGCTCACCTTGGCAACATATGTGTTTTTGGCCATGCTATGACGTTGCCAACAACATCATCAACAGATTGATATTGATCATAAGGTCTAACTAGAGGATCGTTGCCCAACAAAGCAACCTCTACATAAACAACAACAAATGATGAGCCTAAAATTGCACCTCGCACCCTTTTCATGGGGTCAACCTCAGAGACTCAACCGAATGCAATTCTAGCATATGGATCTGTAAAACTCAACAGATACACATCCTACAAAAAAAATACAGTTGACATAACAAATTTATATAAACGTAAAATGAAGTGCAATTCACAGTAATACAAACATACTTGTCCCTTCTAAAATGATGAATGTCTTATATGGAGTGGAGTTTGCATTGATAAGTTTGTCTGCACAATTATTTTATTTTTGTCATAAGTCCATAAAAGTCAACATGGAAAATTATTGATACCACACATCTTGTATAAATAGTATTCATACTTGGCCAGTGCCAACATGCTGTGCTTGACTGTTTCCTGCTTTAGTTACAGCAAGTAACTCCTCTAATTTTTGGTTGAATTCATCCTTTTGTTGTTGAAGTTTTGCATCAAATTCCAACCGTTGTTCTTCAAGCTTATCCTGGAAATGCTTCCTTTGTGCTTCTTCAGCTTCTTGGGATTTACGGTTCTTGCCCTAGATATCAGAAGGTGATGGTCCAAGTCCATAACCACGAACATATCCTGGTCTCTCTTCTCCCATAACATTCCTTTAAATTTCATCTGAAGTAACATCAGGTTGTTTTCTTCGCAGCTCTTCTCCTACCTCAGAAAATTTTTCCTACATACAATAAATCATACGAGATGCAATTTATACCAAATATATACCTCTATGAAATTAGTAAATGTAACATAATACTATAGGATATTATGTGTTGTACCAAAATTTTGGCGGATTCAACATCAACTATGCTCCCATCTTTTTTACGATGAATTTTCTCAAAAAAGATTAAGGGATCCACTTCTCCGCCTATTTCCTTCTCCATCTTTATCATTCAAACAAGGTTATTGTAAACATCAAATTAACGGATGCCATATGGATCACAAAAATTACTAACTTACATCATATTTCAGACATGCAAACGACTTGGTTCCTGTTGTGTGGCTAACCTTTTGAAATTTTCTGCTTGTCTCGTTAGTTATAGACTTCCTCTGTAGAAAACATTGTAGTATTGTGCATAGTAATTATTTGTGCAGTACTGTAAGTATCAACAAATAGAAAAAATAATATTACCTTTCCTTTATTACTCCTCCAATAATCGACAAGAAATTTCCAATGCGACTTGTCCACGTGGGGAACAACTTGTTCAAGCTGTTGTTTGTATGGACTATCTTCTATGAAGTATTGTCTCCTTAACTCGCACTTGTGGTCCTTCCATTTCTTTCCTAGTCTCTTCATTGTCCACTCCTTCAGATTTGAATCCATTGTGAATTTACTCTACCAACATAAAGGATATCAATTAGATGCTTCATTTAACCATTTAAAAATAAAATTTAATAATATACCTTCACAAAATTCCATATAGAATCTTTTTTATTGGCAGGAAATTGTCTCCAATCCTCATAGTTTAGTGGACAAAGATTGGGATCTCTTGCAATGGTTGTCAGAAAACTTGATAAGTGACTTTAGTTTTCACCTACTGGTTGTCCAAATTGATTTTTCTCAATGGGAATTGGATCGTCGGGCTTTCTTTTCTAAACTTTCAAACATTGTGTTTGGCCACGTGCTCGATGTTTTTGACCTAAGCATTCATTCATAAAGGATAAAATATATATATGAATAATTATATATGATTAAATGCATCACTATAAATACAATGATATGAATGAAATGATTACCTAGCCCATCAGAAGGTTTTGTTGTAACATTCAATGACTCAACATGGTGATCAAAGATGTTATTTTGGTCCATGTTATCAGCAAATACATTGCTATTTTGGTTACTGGCAGCTCTATTCTCTACAATTCTTGAATGAATAGACACGGAAGCATTGACATTAGGCACATGGGGTAGCTGTGAAATTCTTGATCTTATAACTTTATCGCCACTTTCTTTATTTTTCTGATTTTGGAACATTGTTCCCATCTCCTTTTCAGTTGTGCATGTTTGAGAGTCTTGGGGAGACGTGGCTGATTGGGCATTTTTGGCAGAGCTAGCAGCAGTTTTATTGAATTTGTTTGCTCGATGTTTTTGACCTAAGCATTCATTCATAAAGGATAAAATAAATATATGCATAATTATATATGATTAAATGCAGCACTATAAATACAATGATATGAATGAAATGATTACCTAGCCCATCAGAAGGTTGGGCATTTTTTGCCATATTAGATTCTTGGGGAGACGTGGCTGATTGGGCATTTTTTGCAGAGCTAGCAGTAGTTTTATTGAATTTGTTTGCTCTATCATTACGAATTTCAGTTGGAAGGGAAGCTAAAAAATTTTTGGAGCGATTTGAGGTTGACATGTTCAAAGATTGCAAACAAGCATGTCGAGTAATGCTAGGCAAATGAGTCACCGTACAAGAGTCATTGTTGTTGTTCTTATCATTGCTTGCAGCTGTCATGCTATGGCTATTGTCACTGTATTGTTCCTTCATCTTGAGTATATCAAGTCACATAAAAATGGTCACATTTAGAAAAATATTGAACAACATAATAACAATTTTATTAATAATATTTGAAAATGAAACGTAGATATTTAAGCAAATATAATTATAAACAATAGTAGAGACAAGGATAAATATTAATAAGAATAATGTCAGACATGTAAATTTGATACACCTAGCTCGATCACAATTTGAGACAGAAAATTAAAGAGATACATTCAGCCAAAAAAAGGCTTATTTAAGTCAATTATTAATGAAAAACAAAAAGAAACATTGGCTGCTATTTTGTAATCTTCTCATTGAAAACAATCATCATCATCACTTTGAGATACACTTTCATCATCCTGCTGAATTCGGGATTGGTCTTTTTCAGTTGTTGAACTAGCAACAGTAATTCCTTCCATATCCAATCTAACTATGTCACAATCAGTATCTCCATCCTCTGATGTCATTGATGGCCCATCTCCAATTTCACCTTGCACATAAGCTTCAACATTCTCAATACAAGATTATTCTTCCATGTTGAACATATCCCGTGGGGCAATCTTTACAGCAAAATGCCACCCTTTTGCAGTGACATCTTCTACATAAAATACTTGTCGAACTTGAGATGCCACTACAAATGGTTCTCTTGTAGTTTGAAGGCGTCTCAAATTAACAAGAGTCAACCCATGTTCATCATGCTTTATTCCCCTCGTTGAGTAGATGTCCACCCAATCACACTTAAATAATGTCACCTTAAAGTGTTCATAATAATTGAGCACAATAACATCCTTCAAAACACCATAGTAGGTTACATCTCTAGTAATTGGATTGCGGTCAGTGGTTTTAGAATAACAATCAGTCTTAGCTACCAGAAAGACTCCACTATTTTGTGTTGTTTGATTTGCATCTTTTGCCTTGGTATGAAATCTGTGACCATTGACAACATAGCCCTTGTACTTAATGGCCAGTTGATGTGGACCTTGAGAAAGAAACTTGATTTTATCATCTACCATATATGTTCTTAGGAGTGTCTCAATCTAACAAAAGAAAAGTTTGTTAGACTTTATTCATGAAGCATAACTAATTTAATTACCACAACTAAACTTACATGTTCCTTAAACCATCCATCAAATGAGTTACTATGTATTCTCTGAACCTACTTTAAGGACTTTTGAGGATGTTTTTGCCTAATGATATCATCGTGCATCCTGAATACAAAATATGTGCAATATGTTATTGGAATATGTTATAACATTTTATTAATAGAAGACAGTTGACACTAACTTACTTAATGTAGGGTTCAATTGCTTCACAATTGAATAGTACATACTTATGGGCTTGTTTCAATGTATGTTCGTCCAAGACACATGTTACCATTTTACCAATACCATGACCTACTGTCGAGAAAATAGTCCAATCATCACTGTCAAGTGTTGGCTCGTTTTCCAAATTTGCTTCGTCAGTATCGTTTCTATTTGGCCGATTTAACTTTGTTTCAACTCCATCCAAGTATCTTGAACAAAAAGTTAGACACACTTCAGCTATATATCCTTCTGCTATTGACCCTTCTGGATATCTTTTATTATGAACATATCCTTTTAGGGTCATCAAATACCTGAAAACAAAGTTAAGGAAAATATTATGATAAATTACATTCCAACAGGTAAAGTCATCACGACGTGTGAAATGTTACCTTTCAATTGGATACATCCAACGATACTGAACTGGGCTGGCTATCTTAGCTTCATAAGAGAGATGGACTAATAGATGCACCATTATGTCAAAAAAACATGGAGGGAATATCTTCTCCATCTTACAAAGTGTAACAGCTATTGCATTTTCCAATGCAGAAAAATCAATTGGATCTATGACTTTAGTGCACAACCTTTGAAAATAGCGACAAAGATTAATAATACATGACTTAGCATTCTTACTGGGCAAGGACACAGTGATAGCTAATGGCAAAAGTTGTTGCATCAACATGTGATAATCGTGACTTTTCATTGGTAGCATCTTGTGATTCTTCGGCCGTGCACATCTAGATATATTAGATGCATACCCGTCTGGAACGTTGACAGATTTTAGGAGGTTGCAAAATAAAATTTTTCATCTTTTTTCATTGTATAGCAAGCTGGAGGTAGGATGGTATATTTACCAACAGTTTTTGGATGAAGCGGAAATTTGATTCCCATATCCTCCAAATCCTTCCTTGCATTCAAGTTGTCCTTACTTTTATCCTTCAAACCTAGCAATGTTCCAATAATACTCTCACATATATTCTTCTCAATGTGCATGACATCGAGATTGTGCCTTACAATGTTAGTTTTCCAATATGGTAGCTCAAAAAATATGCTTTTCCTTTCCCAATTGTGTGTTGAATCCTTACCTCTTGGCCTTTTCTTACCAATTACAGTTGTTTCGTCCTCCAATTGTGACAAGATTTGAGCTCCAGAAGGAGGTTTAGGTGGACACCTAAATTCTTGCTCACCGTCAAATGCCTTTGCTTCTTTTCGGAATCTGTGGCTAGTTGGAAAAAACCTACGATGTCCTCTGTAGCAAACTTTACAGCTATGTCGCAACCAATGTGAGACAATATTTTTATTACAATAGGGACATGCTTTGTAGCCTTTAGTACTCCAACCAGATAGATGTGCATATCCAGGAAAATCACTAATTGTCCATAATAAAGAAGCACGCATCTGAAAGAATTCCTTGGTTCCAGCGCCATATGTATGTACACCAGTATCCCATAGTTCTTTCAACTCATCAATCAATGGATGCAAGTACACATCTATATTTTCGGGTGAAGCTGGTCCAGGAATGAGTAGGGACAACATAAAATATGGTTGCTTCATGCACAACCAAGGAGGTAAATTATACGGAATAATCACAACAGGCCATGTACTGTAAGAAGTACTCATTGTCCCAAAAGGATTAAATCCGTCAATTGCAAGTCCCAATCGAAGGTTTCTAGCGTCTACAGCAAATTCTGGATGCATCACATCAAATGTTTTCCATGCAGGTGAATCAACTGGGTGTCTTAACTTGTCATTTTTTCATATTCTTCTGCATGCCACCTCATTAAGGATGAGGTTTTTGATGACATGAATAACTGCATTAGGCGGGGTATAAGTGGAAAGTGTCTGAGCACTTTGATAGGTATTCTCTTGGGTTTTTTTGCAAGCTCGTCATCATCATCTGGGATTGTAATCGGTTTCCATCTTGATACTCCACATGTATCACAGACGTCTTTATCAGAAGAATCCTTCCAAAACAACATGCAACCATTTGGACAAACATGAATCTTCACATAATCTAAGCCCAACCCCATAATCATCTTTTTTAGCTCATAAAATGAATTAGGTAATTGTTCTCCCTTCTGGTAGCATCTTCTTAATGAATGTAAGAAACATAGATGATGCTTTCTTACTCAAGCCATTAAGACAAACCAGGTGATAGAATTCTAGGATGCAAGCAAGTTTGCTATATTTCTTACACCCTGGATATAATTCTGTCTCAGAATCCTTTAAAAAGATATAAAATTTATCAGTATTGAAATGTTGATCACTAGATGGCTCCACTCCTTCTGTATTTCCATCTTCACTGAAACTCGAAAAAGTATCATGCAACATATCTTATAAATTTTTAGCATTAAGGAAATCTCCCTGATCAGTAGGAGCATCCATTTGAACATTGGCATCTTCACCATGAAAATCCCAAGAAATATAGCTTGGTAAGAAGCCATGCCACAGTAGATGGCTCAATGTAGTCTTTCTGGTGACCTGGTATACATTAGCACACTTTCTACATGGGCATACAATCTTGTCTCCAATCGATGAATGTTCAAAAGCAAAATCCAAAAATTTAGATACTCCACATAAGTATTTACTGTTGGTTCGGTCATCCTCTGCTATCCAAGACTTATCCATTCCATAAAATTAGTAAAACATATAACATATGAGTAAGTATGTCATATTAAAATAGACTATACAATATGAGAAAATATTAGTGTAATCATGAAAATGGGAACATTTATGGGAACACACACTTCAGTTATAAGCATTCATGTACCAACTTTCAGTTCCATTCATTAATCTTTTTTTACATCCACACACAGGGGTGTACCCCTAAACAGTAACTAAACAAAGGGGTTGGTGTACCCCTAAACATGCACATAATTAAAAAAACTATTAATACAGACAAGTCTAGATAGATAGACAACTAAATACTACACCAACATGGTCCCGCATCAGTAACTTCAAGGACTTATCATTGTGGCGATCTTCTCCTGAAGTTCAGAATAGAAAGCAGCTATGAGTATTGATTGCTTTCAAACAAAAAGTGTAAACGCAAATTTTTTGTCTTGACAATTATATTTGTTAATTGGACTTACCGTGGTTTTTTTGATGATGAAGCTGTGTCACAAAGCTCCTCACTGTATTTAGACGAATCTGAACTGACAGGGGCCTCATAATCAGATTCGTCCGAGCTGATATCATTCGACTTGCGCTCATACCGCAGTAGATGATCGGGGGTCTCGCAGTTGCTGTTGGTTATCCAAACATTGATGGAATTATGGCCAACTGGACGGAGAAAAAGCCTGTTTCCACGAACCACATGCATCTCTCCAATCCAATCACGCCAACTGGATTTTGATACAAGATTACCCACCAAATCATACTCAACCTCGATAACATGTGAATAATTGCCAAAAGTTAGGGTCACTTTACCAGGCATGTAGTGTCTTCCTTTTAGAAAATGCCAATGTTTGGGTATGACCAATTGGTTTAAGGAACGATCATCTAGGATGATGTCCAATTGTTCTTCAATAGGGAACGTTAACATTGACATAGAGGCCCAGTTCATAGTGATTGTTGTGGGTGGACAGGGACTGCATAATATTAGTATTAACAAAGTGTAAGTACATATAACGATGTTATATATTTTCAGAAAAAGTTTTATAACATCAGTTAACCTTTTATTGCTTGTCATAAACAACTTTATTGTGGTAGACATGATAGCTTGAAAAGAAGTATAATAGAGTAGATCATGTCCTATATCTTTGCAATCGGTCCAATGTTCACTAATCCTTCTTTGAGAATTTCAAGGAAGTAACTAGTATTTTCTATAATTTGATGTATCCTTTTTTTTGTTGAACCATGCGTGCCTCCACCTTTATTAAAAACAACACCAAAACAGAGTTTAACTCTTTAGAAGCTAAGAAGCTAACAATTGTACAGAAAGGAAAACTATAACTATCTATTTATGCTATTGACATCACGTATACACAGGGTCCAAACCCCTTTGGGATCACAAACATGAAGGAGCACGACCATACTTAAGCTTGAAGAAGGACCAAAGCTCAGTGCAATAGAAACAGTCAAAGAAGAGGTGTTGTCCATCTTCTTCATGCTTCCAACATAGATAGCAAACAGAAGGGAGATGGAAGTTAAATTTCTATAAAGTGTCCTGAGAAGGTAAGTGCTGAAGGTAACATTTCCAAAAGAAAACAGAGATATTCCTAGGACTCAAGGATGCCCACACATCAGCAGTCCAGTTCAAAACTTGAGCCTTGGACCTGCATAAGTCCCAACACTCTTTCAGTGACAAGGACACCTTACCATTAACAAGAATACAATCTTTAGTATTTGCATTGGGAATAGCCAGATTTTGAAGGATCCGGAGAACATCATCTCCTCCACGAATATTACCAGGGATTGCCCAATTACCATTACTCAAACCTAAGTTAATGATTCTAGAAACTCATGATAACTAGTGTATCAAATGATTTATTGAACATGTAGGCTATAGACAAATGAAAACAAAAGATGGATATAGACATAATGGGGAATAATGAGGAAACAAAACAAAACTGTAGTCGCGGGGTACTGAATCTTATTGTAGGCCTCATCTTCACTCTACATGGTGGTGATGGTGGGAAGGAAGGATAATACAACTTTCCTTATCACAATGACATGATTTAGACACCTTTAAGGAATCACACCAGTGGATTTGGACTGTTATCATCACAACTGGTGAAGAGTGATGATGAGTTTGGCAGCACTTCATGGAAGAAGATGGGCCCTTTTTTGAAGGCTTGGGGTCCCTATTTAAAAGAATTGGTGTGTGATCAAGGCACATGAGCATATGAGAATTTTTCTTGCACTCCAAGAATCATGAGAGGTTCCTTGGGCAAACACTTAACTAATTAGGTAGGCATAGGGGTTAAAAGGATCTTTGTCACTGAACGAGAGCTTGTTATGTCTCCATTGATAACTGGAGTCTCTCCTCCACTACTGGATGTGTTTCTTCATTTGGTAATGAATACAATGTTCTCATTAGTGGGAGATAGAAAGAATTACATAGGTAGGTGAGGTTTGTGATCCCATCAATGGACTCTTGTCTACAAGTATGTAGGAGGATTAAGGAAGCTTTTTCATTATTTGGTGACCTACTCTTGTCATCGGTCTATGGATACTTATGAAAATGCATAGTCTTTGAAGTCTAAGGTTTCTGGAGCATGAGGACCATCAATTTATGGATACCAATGAAAATGTAAATAATACATCATTAGTTGGTTAATGAATAAAGTTCCAAGTCTTCAAGTTGGTCACCCACCTGACCATCAGTTGATGTGCTTAGCACTTTTTGTAGATTTCTATAGATGAGAAAGAATTGAGGTTTTCCATCGATTGATGAACCAATGGTTTTTATAATATTGATTATGAGTGTCCTTTTATCGACTAAGAGGTCATTGGTTGAAGAATAATCTCAAATAATGAAATTTCTTCGGCTCCAAAACTTAGTAATTTTCTACAAAATGATTGAAAGTTATTACTAAATGGTGGAAATATCATTTAATGCAAGTAAAGACAAGAGTTATATTTTAAAGAATAGAATAAAAAGGGAAATACACGGTAAAATATGCATATAACACCAAAATCGGATTTTATCCAACCTTACATGTGGTATGACCTATGTGTTACCAAAATATTAAGTGTTTGGCTATGTATGTACATCGTGTTCATGCACCATCCAAAATATTGTCTATTAACTATGAAGCCCCTAAAACAAGGAGTGTCACTCTCAAATACACACACAAAATCTATCCCTCAAGTGTATGAGTTTGGACACATTCTAAATATTTCAGTCATACATAGGTCACTCCACCTTCCACTTTATCCACCTCGTGCCTGAATAATGACCCAAATTGAGGAAAATGTGGCATGAAACAAAGTGATGGTTCATATCTATGGAAAAAATCATATCAATCCAATCCATATAAAAAACACAACTAAAGCTAAGCATGCGAAAAAATCAGTAAATCTTAAGTGAAAATCTCTATTGAAATCCTGTATAATTTGCCTTGGGAAAATATCTTATGCCCAATCAGTAAACCGTGCATGGGCTTGTTTGTCGTGGCCATCTTTGGTGATCTAGACTAGAGGTTGGCTTCTCCTAGAGGGGACGAGATGGGGGTGGGAGGCGGAGAAGATGGTGAGAGTGTCACCAAATTGGGAGGTAGAGAAGAGGTGAGAATAGGGTGTGAGAAATAGAGTTTGACCATGGGTGGGATTTGTGGGGGTGAAGGGGGCTAGAGGAGTGAACGAGGGAAAAAAAGAGAAACCTGACGAGCTCATTGAGTTATTGCATGCAGGGAGGAGAGGGGGAGCGCCAACATACCTCTTCAGAAAGTTGCAAAGCTTGGGATGATTGGAGTCCCTTGAGCTCGCCGGCGCCTGAGGCGGTGCTTCAGGTTGGCTAGGTCTAAATCCCGATTGACGCGCACGACCAGCAACTCTCCTCGACGCACCGGTTCCAGGGACTCACCATCGGCGTTGGACGGCAACTTCTCTGGAGCTTCTCTGTGGCCGGAAGCTTCTCTGCGCTGGCTTCCTTGCTAGGGCTCATCGCGAAGGAGAGAGTGGAGAGGGAGAGGAAGTCGATCACAAGCTTGTGAGAGAGTGGCATGGGATGAATTAGGGAGAGTCAGGGAAATTTGGAGCGTGAGTGAGTGAAATTTGGAGCGGGAAAGGCAATATTGCCTTAGCAAATTTGGGTATGGCAATTTAGGATTGCCGCTAAATAAAAATACAAATGCCGTTAATGTTAAGTGCTTTTTAGAAACTCTATAATAGGAGGTTTAGTGGCATTTTAATTAAAAATGCTTGTATATTAAAAAGATAGTGGCTTTTTTTTATAAATGCCACTAGAATAAATGTCGCTAATGGGCAATTTTGTTGTAGTGGAATGTGGTCAGCCACCTCAAGTTGGAAGGATCACATGCAAGCAGGCCACCTGTGTTTGATGGATCCAACTACACCTACTGCAAGAGGAGGATGCAATTCTACTTTCAAGGAATAAGCTTTTAGTTATAAGATGATATCTAGACCCTATACACTTCCAACACGGAGCTCAAAGAATGGAACACCAAAATGGTAAAGCAAGCTACACTCAATGCAAAGGATGTAAGTATTATTTATTTTTCTTTATATTGTAGTGAATTTAATTGTATATCCTCTTGTAAGACCGCTTATGAAATTTGTCATAAGTTGTCTGTAATTCATAAGGGTACTACCTAAATAAAGAACACTAAAATTAGCACGTTAAACACAAATTTGAACTATTTTATATGGAGCCTAACGAATGTATTGCAAAAATGTATGCAACATTTTCTCACATTGTCAACAACTTGAGTTTGTTGGGAAAACACAAGCGAAGAATACCAAGTTTCCATAATACTCAGATCATTGCCTCCCATGTACAAGTCAAACTTCATTGCAATTGAGGAAGCTAATGATCTTACAATGTTGAAGATGGAACAACTCATAGGGAACTTGGAAATGCACAAAGTCACTTTTGAGGAAGAACAAAGAGTGGAAGCTGCGCAACAAAGGGGAATAAGGAAGGGTCTTGCTTTCAAAGCCACCACCAAAGTGTCATAGATGAACATCACTCAAGAAAGTAGTGATGCAAGCAGTGATGATGATGGAGGCGCCTTGATTGTAATGGTAAGAAATATAAAACATTTCTTTCTTCTAGGTGTTTTGAATGTGGAAAGAAAGACCATTTGAAGAGTGAATGCCCAAAGCTCATGAAAGGTAAGAATGTTGGATAAATTGGATATTATGATAAATCCCTTTGTTTCGATGATGACAAACATTTCATTCTTATTAATCTAACGAGCTACTTGAGTGTGCAGGATGACAAAGTAACAAGGGAAAATCCAAGAGCTTACTTAGTTATATTTTCATGCAATGTAATCAATGTTGTAAAAATTGTACAAATATATAATGTACAAGTACTTAGAATTGCATGTAAATCAAGCGTTAGATTTTCCCTAGCCAAACACCATAGTTAGACATGTCATCCCATTTAAATAGGATCATTTATGCACACTCACACATATAATTAGTGCCTAAATTGAAACAGGATCATTCTCGGTCGACAAACTCCTCGACCGAGACACTCTCGGTCGACAATCTTCTCGACCGAGAAAGATCCAAAGTAGCCGTTAGATACAACAGACAAGTTAGTTGGCAGTTGAAGAAAGACGTTGCAAATCACTTGTTCCAGAGAGCCTGTCGGTCGACAAAAGTTCGACCGAGTAGGTGTCTCGGTCGACCATTTGTCGACCGAGATGGTCTCTGACAGCAACTGCAGAATAAATTAATTAGCCGTTGTTAAAGCAACAACTTTGTACCTAACGGCTAGTTAAGCACTTAGAAATCCCTAGAAGTTGTCTAGGACGTCCTTAAGCATACTTAGGCCATTCCTATAAATAGGACAAGCCATAGGACACTAGAATTCACTTGTTACACTTGAGAATACACTTGAGCATACTTGAGCAATCTATTGCAAGCAATTTGAGCACTGTGATCATTAGTCTACATTGTCCTTAGCTCAATCTCGTGTCCTATAGGCTAGATTCTCCTACCCACAGCAATCACAAGTTCACACACTTGGCTAGGAGATCTATACGCTTGATCTAGGCATATCAAGCCTTGGGCTTAAAGGATAAGTTGTAATTTCCTTTTTCTTTCTTGTTCCTTTTTATCTTTTGTACTCTCCTTGCTACTCCTAGGGTTGGAGGCTGCGGATTGGAGAGGGTTGACTTCTCAGGTGGAGAAGGGGACTTCAAGCTACTTCAAGAAGGCTATCGCAAGGGAAGCTACTTCAGAAGGCTGGTGCAACGGGAGTTGGTGCATCTACTTCAAGGGAAGGCTGCTTCAAGGTTGGCGATTACTTCTAGGTGAAGGCTGCTTGAAGGGTTTGGGAAAAGAAATTGTATTTTATGTAAAGTCCTTGCGAGGTAATAAAATAAATTTCTTTTCAAATCCCGGTTGGGTAAGCAACCAGGTAGTGGACTGACGGCTATAGTATTTGGTATAGTTGGAACCACTCTAAACCCTGTGTCTCCTTGTCCAATATCTTCATTGTGGTTGTTTGAGTTTAAATTATTATTAAAATCCTTATAAAACTCTATTCACCCCCCCTCTAGTAGTTTTCAATTGGTATCAGAGCTAGGCTTCAAGGAGCCCTAACCATGTCTTGAAGAAATGGGTGATGGAATGCTCAACAACCTCAACATTGAAGGGACACTTGTTGCTAGGCCTCCAGCGTTCGATGGAACAAACTACCAATATTGGAAGAGAAGGATGCAGTTCTACTTCCAAGGCATCAACTGGGATCTATGGAGAATGGTATCTACTCCATATGTGTTCCCTCAAAATGACTTTGCGGAATGGGATGCAAACACGGTAAAGCAGGCCCAAATGAATGCAAAAGCTGTAAGCATTTTATATTGTTCTATTTCAGTAGGAGAATTTAATAGAATATCTAATTGTGATACAGCTTATGATATTTGGCATAAACTATCTATAACTTATGAGGGTACATCCCAATTCAGAAATTCCAAAGTTAGCATGCTTAAAATGAAATTTGAACATTTTTGTATGGATCCTAATGAGTCTATTAGTGAAATATTTTCAAAATTCTCTACTATTGTTAATGGTTTAAGTGCCCTAGGAAAACTTGTTCCTGAGGAAGATCAGGTATCAAAAATTCTTCGATCACTTCCTCCGAAATACAAGCCAAAGGTGACAGCCATTGCAGAAGCAAATGACCTCACTCGACTCAAAATGGAGCAACTCATTGGCAATTTAGAAGCTCATGAGGCAGATCTAGAAGAGGAAGAAAGAAGAGAACATGAATGTCAACATGGGAAAAAGAAGGACATTGCATTCAAAGCTTCAACTAAAAACAATCATGACACAAGTGAAGATGATAGTGAAGAAGAAACTCTCGTTGTAAATGGTAAGCAATATAAAAGTTTTAAAACTAATAAAACTTCTAGTGTTTCTTCTTCCAGGTGCTTCGAATGTGGTAAGAAAGGACATATGAAAAGTGATTGTCCAACACTCAAGAAAGGGAAGAAATCATCTCACAAAAAGAAAGAAAAAGCATATCGAGCTGCATGGGATGATTCAAGTGATGATAGCGATGATGAAGAAGTAGAATGCCTCATTGCTACAACAAATGAAGACGAAGAAGAGGTAAGTCTTTATGATCTACCAAAAGAAGATATAATTGCTAGTCTTCAAGATACTCATCAGAAATATATTGAGTGCAAGAAGAAACTTAAGAAAGCAAATAAAGAATTAAATGCTAAACTTCTTGCTCTTGTATCCGAAAATGAAAATCTCAAAAAGGAAAATGAAGATTATGCTCTTAAGTTAAAATCGGTAGAAGCTAATTGCAATCTTCTTTCCTTAGAAAAGTCAAATTTGCAAACTCAAGTGAATGATCTTCAGAAACAACCTATTCTATGTTCACATTTAGATTATGATGAGGTTGTCAAAGAAAGAAACTTTCTAGTATCCAATTTAGATCAGGCAAAGAAAGATATTGCTAAGTTACAAAGAAATGTAAATGAGTTAAGAGGAAATGACATGCTTGAAAACATTCTGAAAATTTCCTCTAGCTATAATGGAAAAAGAGGATTAGGATACGATCCAAGTAGAAATAAACCCAAAAGAGCTAAAGCATCCAAGATTATATTTGTACCAAGGAACTCAATTCCTAGAAAGAGAAATGAAGTTGATGCTATTAGTTGTCATTATTGCATGCGTCTTGGACACTATTCATTTTCATGCCCATATAAGAAAAGGAATGATGAGTTAGCTTGGATTCCTAAAACCTAGTAGCTTAAAATTAACTAGTTGAGATTTGACCTAAATTGATTCTTGATATCATAATGTCTTATCTCAACACAAATTGAGCTCTAATTTGTATAATTTCTTTTTGCTTGAAATCGATTTCTGAACACTTTTCAGAAACTTGGTCGGTCGAGCATTTGTCGACCGAGTGAACATTCGGTCGAACAATTGTCGACCGAGCATGTCACTGTTTTTCAGAATGCTGTAAAATTGCTGAATTCTTTTGAAATTGTTCAAAATTGTTGTCTATTCGTGATTAATGACTGTATAATAAAGTATCAATTATGAAAATCATCCCTGAAAGATTATGAGAAATGAATTTGGTCAAAAACCAAAATTATTCTTAGTTTAATGAAAATTTCTGTTTTATTCTTACATGCTCTTATTGTTCTATCATTACATAGGCAAGCAAAAGAATATATTGGTGATATATCTCTTAAAAATGCTTGCAAAGATTACAATGTTTTCAATTGGTATCTTCAAAAGATTTGAAATATTCATTGTGTTTTCATGTTTAGTATCATTTAAACACGCATCAAAAATTGATATGAATGCTTAATTGGAAATCTGAAATTTATGCCTCTTGGTTAAAATGTAATTTGACCAAGGGGCGCTATGGTCGTAGTCAAGGGCGACCTAAAATAAGCTTTGACAAAATGCTTATTTGGACATCAATTTATTGAACTTAATCTTAGTATACTTTTGATAAAGGTCAAAATCATTTGTGACCTTAAAAGCCTTAAATTGCTTAAATTGTAAGATTAAGGGGGAGCTTATAAAAACAAATTTGATTATTTGATTATGAAGCTTACAAAAACATTGTTAACATCATTTTGTTATGACCTTCGGATTCTTAAAAGTAATTTGTATGAAAAAGAATTTCATCAAAATGATATATCTTGCTCTTAAAGGAACTCTCTAAACAAATCAGGGCTTAACATCCCTTGTATTTGGTTGGAGACATTTTTTATGTACTCTAAGATTAAAGGACTCTCATTTAATTTAGGGCTTAACATCCCTTGATAAATGAGAAATAAATATACATTCATAATAAGCTTATGGGAATCTCATATCATTTCAAGGCTTAACATCCTTTGCAAATGAATGAGAAACAAATTGTGGATAAATTAGACAAAAATCCATGTTCCCAATAGATATCTATTTAAGGGGGAGCATATTATATTTAAGGGGAGCATATTATAAAATTAAGGGGGAGAAGAAAATTAAAATATTCAACTTGGATATCTTTTTGAAATGACAAAGGGGGAGAACGAATATAAAATCAAAAATATAAATGAGTTTCATCTTGATGGCTAGCATTCACTTGCAAAAACAAGAATGGCTACAAAAGGTAAATTTCAGGTATGAAACTTACATACTTTATAATTCCTTATTTCATATTTAGGAAATGTTTGTCATCTTCAAAAAGGGGGAGATTGTTGGATAAATTGGATATTATGATAAATCCCTTTGTTTCGATGATGACAAACATTTCATTCTTATTAATCTAACGAGCTACTTGAGTGTGCAGGATGACAAAGTAACAAGGGAAAATCCAAGAGCTTACTTAGTTATATTTTCATGCAATGTAATCAATGTTGTAAAAATTGTACAAATATATAATGTACAAGTACTTAGAATTGCATGTAAATCAAGCGTTAGATTTTCCCTAGACAAACACCATAGTTAGACATGTCATCCCATTTAAATAGGATCATTTATGCACACTCACACATATAATTAGTGCCTAAATTGAAACAGGATCATTCTCGGTCGACAAACTCCTCGACCGAGACACTCTCGGTCGACAATCTTCTCGACCGAGAAAGATCCAAAGTAGTCGTTAGACACAACAGACAAGTTAGTTGGCAGTTGAAGAAAGACGTTGCAAATCACTTGTTCCAGAGAGCCTGTCGGTCGACAAAAGTTCGACCGAGTAGGTGTCTCGGTCGACCATTTGTCGATCGAGATGGTCTCTGACAGCAACTGCAGAATAAATTAATTAGCCGTTGTTAAAGCAACAACTTTGTACCTAACGGCTAGTTAAGCACTTAGAAACCCCTAGAAGTTGTCTAGAACGTCCTTAAGCATACTTAGGCCATTCCTATAAATAGGACAAGCCATAGGACACTAGAATTCACTTGTTACACTTGAGAATACACTTGAGCATACTTGAGCAATCTATTGCAAGCAATTTGAGCACTGTGATCATTAGTCTCCATTCTCCTTAGCTCAATCTCGTGTCCTATAGGCTAGATTCTCCTACCCACAGCAATCACAAGTTCACACACTTGTCTAGGAGATCTATACGCTTGATCTAGGCATATCAAGCCTTGGGCTTAAAGGATAAGTTGTAATTTCCTTTTTCTTTCTTGTTCCTTTTTATCTTTTGTACTCTCCTTGCTAATCCTAGGGTTGGAGGCTGCGGATTGGAGAGGGTTGACTTCTCAGGTGGAGAAGGGGACTTCAAGCTACTTCAAGAAGGCTATCGCAAGGGAAGCTACTTCAGAAGGCTGGTGCAACGGGAGTTGGTGCATCTACTTCAAGGGAAGGCTGCTTCAAGGTTGGCGATTACTTCTAGGTGAAGGCTGCTTGAAGGGTTTGGGAAAAGAAATTGTATTTTATGTAAAGTCCTTGTGAGGTAATAAAATAAATTTCTTTTCAAATCCCGGTTGGGTAAGCAACCGGGTAGTGGACTGACGGCTATAGTATTTGCTATAGTTGGAACCACTCTAAACCCTGTGTCTCCTTGTCCAATATCTTCATTGTGGTTGTTTGAGTTTAAATTATTATTAAAATCCTTATAAAACTCTATTCACCCCCCCTCTAGTAGTTTTTAAGAAGTCCTCATTGAAGAAGAAGGACAAAGGAGACAAAGCCTACAAAGTTGCATGGGATCAATCGAGCGATGATAGTAAAAGTAAAAAAGAGGAGGAGATAGAATGTCTCATGGAAAAAGAAGATGGAGAAGAATCCAATGAGGTAGATATTTTTAAACTATCTAAAGAAGAATTAGTTACTAGTCTTCAAGAATTTCATGCAAAGTATATTGATTGCAAAAATCAAAAGAACAAACTTACTAAAATTATTGATGAACTTCACGATAATCTAAATAACCTTAGTTCTGAAAATGAAACTTTAGGAACTTCAAATATTATATGAAAAGCAACCATTGAAATTTACAAGGCTAAACTACTTACTCTTGAAAATAACAAGAATCTTCTTTCTCAAGAAAATATTGATACGATTGCTTAACTAAATGATTATCAAACTTAATCCATCTTGTATACCACATACAAATTATGACACCTCAGTAGAAGAAATAGATACCTTGTTTTCAAATCTTGCTCAAATAAACCTAGACATAACTAGAAAAATTGCTGAAAATGATAAGTTGCAAAAACAAATGTCTATATTAATGCAAGGAAACAAAAATCTTGCTATATAATGCTTTTAAACGAGTAAGGAGGATAGGTCTTGGATATGTACCGAAGAAAAAAGCTTCACACATGACTAAAACTAAAATGATCTACATTCCCAAGATAAGAACTATATATGTACCTAAAAAAAGTTTTTGTAAATCTTCAAAGTGGTGAAAAGAGAAATGAAATATCTTGTTTCTCATGTCATTACTGCCAATGTTTTGGACATTATTCCTTCTCATGTGAATATCAAAAGAAAGGAGCCATTGACATGATTTGAGTTTTAAAACCTCGAACTTAGAACAAAAAGACATTGATATGTTAGATTTGACCGATAGCTAATCTTGACAAATGTACTTATGTCTTATCTCAACTTAACCTAATATACATGCACATATAATTTATTTAAAATATTAAACTTTCCTAATTTAACTAATTTGAAATTTTGGTTTCTCCAAAACTTATTCTTGGTTGACAAAACTTCGATCGAGGTGCCCCTCAGTCAACAAAGTCGTTCGACCGACACAACTCTATCTTGAAAATTTAATTCATTACAATAAAAATATTTCAATATCATCTCTGCAAAAGTCCTTTTGGATTATATAAGTTCCATTCATGATATCTATCTTAGCCATCATGGACTTCATTTCTGTACCAAAATCCTTTTCAATTCTATAAGATTGGTGGTTGATAGTGGAAGCTCCAAGAATATGGCATGAGATAAAAATTCCTTCAATTCACTCAAAAGAAAAAGGGAGGATAAGTCACATTTGGAGACAATGGCAAAGGTACCATCGTGGGAATTGGTGATATCATAACTAATCTCACAATTAAGAATGGGCTATTAGTAGATGGCTTGCACCACAACTTGCTAAGTGTTAGTCAATTACATGATAGTCATTATGATGTGCTTTTTAATAAAACTTGTTGCAAATTACTTGAAGAAGACACAAAAAATATAGTACATGAATGCAAAAGAGTAGGCAATCTTTATATCCTTAGGCCTAACTTTATGAAATCAATTGTTGTTAAATGATGGTTGTGCTCAAAATCTATGGCGTAGAAGATTAGGACATTCTAGTATTCATGTTATTAAAAAGTTAATTAAACATGATCTAATTCGTGGCTTGTCTAAAATTTCCTTTGATAATCCAAAAAATTGTGAAGCTTGCACTTAGGCAAACAAATTAAAACTTCTTTTAAAACAAAATCAATGCTTAGTACATCTAGACCTCTTGAACTCATACACATGGACTTGTTTGGTCTTATGAGAACACAATCTATAGGTGGAAAGAAATATTGCTTCATATGAACAATAGATATGTTTGGGTGCATTTTCTCTCTGGAAAACATGATACTATAGGAATATTTATTTAGTTTTATTGAAAAATTGAAAATGAACATCAAAATAAAATTGTCACCATTAGGAGTGATCACGTGGGAGAATTTGAAAACCATGTTTTTGAAGAATTTTTCTCATCTAACGGTTATATTCACAATTTTTCTACTCCTAGCACTCCACAACAAAATGGTGTTGTTGAATGGAAAAATCATTGTAAGAAATGGCTAGAACCATGCTATTAGAACATAACACACCTAAAAATTTTTGGGATGAAGCCATAAATACCACATTTATGTTAAAAATAGAATCTCAATTCATCCACAACTTAAAAAGACTCCTTATGAAATACTCTTTTCTAAGAAACCAAGAGTGGATTACTTTCACAACTTTGGAACTCTATGCTATATTTTAAACACCAAAAATGATACAGACAAATTTGATCCTAAATCACAAAAAGGGTTCTTTTTAGGCTAATAAACCTCAAGTAAGGCCTATAGAATCTTTAATACTATCTCTAAGAAAATAGAAGACTCAATTCATGTAACATTTCATGAAAATCCAACAAATAATGCAATGGAAAATGAGATTCTAACTAATTAAAGATTTAATTGTATCGCCTAAATATGATAATAATGTTGAATTAGAACAAAATCAAAATCAAAATGAAGAACCAGATCAACCTATAATAAGAATAACAAAAGAGCATCCACAAGATCTAATAATCGGTGATCCTTTTGATAAAGTAAAAACTAGATCTTCTTCTAGATTTAGCTAACATTACCTTTGTATCCATATTTTAACATAAAAGGTTGATGAATCTCTTAGAGATGATTATTAGATAATTTCTATGCAAGAAGAACTCAATCAATTCACTAAGAATGATGTATGGGATTCAGTTCCTAGACCTAAATATAACACCATCATTAAAACTAAATGGATATTTCATAACAAGTTAAATGAAGCCAGGGAAGTTGTTAGAAACAAAGCTAAATTAGTTTCTCAAGGGTATAATCAACAATAAGGAGTTGACTTTGATGAAACCTATGCGCCAGTATCTAGACTTGAATCAATTCGTATGTTATTAGTTCTAGGCTCTAGCTAGACATAAAAACATCAAACTCTTTCAAATGGTGTTAAAAGTGCATTTTTAAGTGAAACAACACAAGAAGAAGTTTATATTGCTCAACCTCCAAGTTTGGAAGATCCAAATTTTTTGATCATGTCTACAAATTAAAGAAAGCACTATATGGTTAATACAAGACCCTAGAAATTAATACGAGTGTCTCAAAAATTATCTTTTTGAAAATAATCTATCTATGGGCAAATCAGATCCTACACTGTTTATTAAGAAGTATGAATCTAGTTTTCTCATCATCAAATATATGTTGATGATATTATTTTTGGTGCTACAAATGAATCCCTTTGTGCACAATTTAGTGATACTATAAAAATGAATTTGAAATGAGTCTCGTAGGTGAGTTAACATTTTTCTTAGGTTTTCAAATTAAACAAACTCCTCGTGATATTTTCCTCAATAAAAAAAATATGAAAAAGAAATCTTGAAATATTTTAATATGAAATATTGCAAGTATGCCTCTAATCCAATGGCCACCTCTGCTAAAATTGATAAAGATGAGGATGACTAACCCATTTATAACTCCTTATATAGAGGTATGATTGGTAGTTTTTTATATTTAACTACATCCAGGCCGGATATTATATTTGTTGTTATTTTATGTGCTTATTTTCAATCGAATCCTATGAACTCTGACATGGTCATTGTCAAAAGAATCTTATGATATCTAGTCAGAACAATCAACTATGGTATTTGGTATCCAAGAGATCAATCGTTTGGTGTTATGGCCTATACTTACGTTGATTATGCTGATTTCCACCTTGATCACAAGAGTACTAGTGGAGGTTGTTTCTTGCTTGGAAAATCACTTGTATCTTGGTTTAGTAAGAAATAAAATACCATTTCTTTATCGACCATTGAGGCTGCATACATGGAAGTTGGCTCATGTTGTGCACTAGTATTATGTATGCAACAAGTGTTAAATGGTTATGGATTTTCTTTATCTGACCCCAATTTTCTATGATAACACTAATGCCATCAATTTAGCACATAATCCTATTTTACATACCCATGCTAAACACATTGAAGTTTGATAGTATTTTCTTCATGATCATATTTTCAAAAATAACTTATGTCTTCATCATGTTGATATTGAAAATCAATTTGCTAATATTTTCACAAAACCCCTTATTTTACAACAATTTAGAGCAATTAGAGACACATTAATTATTGTTCCTCTTAAAAAATTATATTTTTATCTCCTTGCAAAATTATTTTATATTGCTTATCAATATTATACTTTTAATATTTATTTAACATGTTTTAATTTCATGAATATATTGCTCAGTAAGATCAGTCATTATTCTAGTAATACTATTTTCATCTGATTAATTTATGTCATTCTCGATCGAACAAAATCTGGACCAAGAAACATCTCGGTCTAGACCAATAGTCTCTCAGTCGACAATCTAGAATTTTGTGAACCCACTCTTCGAATCATTAATCAGTCTCTCAGTCGAACAAAACATAGACTGAAATTGTCTCGGTTGACAAAGTTCTCGACTGAGCAGAAATCTGAAAGTTGGTGACTTTGATCGAACTAGCCTTTTTTGACCATTGTTATCTAATTGTTGGGATATTCGATCAACAAATTCATCATCCAAGTAGGTTTCTATTTTGGTTATAAATAGAGATCAACTCACCCTTTCTCAATAATTTCTAGTTTCCGTCTTCACCATCTCACTTTCCATTGAATTTGATCATATTCATCATTCTACATGTAGATGGATTCTCATGGCAGTAGGAAGTAGGTTGTATCCAAGAACGGACCTTCCACCTCAGCTCCTCTTTCTCCAGCTCAGACGATCATCAATGGGATTTCCTTCATCAACGCCACTACAGGAGAAAAGTACTTGTGTCTTACCTCCAAAACTCCTCTTCCTCACCGACCAGTGGAAACACATGATTTTTAGGATCTCCTAAACCTTCTACGTCTCTTTTCATTCCAAAATCTTCTGCATTTCCTTATACCCAGCTATTTGGTCCACTTAAGTTGTTCATGAGTTCTATTCTATTCTTGTTAGGGACCGAAATGATCTTTTCTCTTTCACCTCTATGGTTCATGGGTTATCTTTTAATTTTTCTAAAAATGACATCCTACAAATGCTAGAAATAGACAAAGAAGCCTATGCACAATTTGTAGATCTTTTTTCTGGAAATCCCCTTAATTAAATATGTGACTATCAAGAAGAGGCAATCAACCTTAGCATCATCAAAAGAACCGTCTTCCTCTCCAATGCCACTCCTCAAGAATAAAGGAGAACTTTCAATGCTAATTCTCTTTCCCATGAATCTTGAATAATAAACCTTATAATTAGTCACAATATCCTTCCTCGAGCCAACAAAACTATAATTCCACAATTTAGAATGCTTCTTATCTTTTACATTCTTAAACGAATTCCCATTAACTTCATTTGTGTTATTCTTTCCAACATGGATGATTTCTCTGACAATCCACCTTACGCGGATTTTTTTGGCAAATTATTCAAAACTCCATTAGTAAATACTTGGTTGATTTTGGATATACCCCTGACTGTCATAGTTGATGAATTACCCAAAATACAATTGACAAAATGGGGATTGACTTTAGGCACAAATGAGCTAGACTTGAAGAAGGTGCATCCCAAGATGTCACCCCTCCACCTTCTTCTCCTCCCACTAGTTACTCCTTGAGTATCCTTGCAAATGGTGTTTCCTACCCCAAAGGAGTTACATATCAAATTGGGAGGCACTTTGATAATAACTACAATGATATGAGATATCTTAATCAAAAGATGAAAGACTTGACTCCAAACACTCCTAATAACTTTACTTATGACTCATACCATGCAAGTATATATCCTTTTAACCCATCCATCAACTATTCTCAAGTTCCACATCCCCCATCTAATGATCTAAGCCATACCCAATTCTCTACAACAGAACTTCAAGATATAGATGTCGGTTTCCATCTTGATAGGGCACCTTCCTTCCTTGAGGCATATTCACTTGCAAAGACTCATGAATTGAATTGGGGAACTCTTGTGAAATATTATGGAGTTGACACCTTCTATAGGAATGATCCAGAGGTGGATGAGATTTCAAATCAATTAAGTGATATCTTGGTTATCACTTATGTAATTGGTGTGATTCTTATCAAGGCTACACACTAGCCAACTAAAGGTGGCTAGATGCAACCCTAAGGGAAAACACACACGTGGATATTTCAAAATTTATAACAACCCTATCAAGAGTTGATCACAACACCAAATAGGTCACCCACAAGTGCACGAGGTACTATTTTAGTATAGGTGAAAGGCAAGAGTAGGGGTCGATTCTCAGGGAAGAGGGGGCACTAGAGCTAGATTAGAGTTAGCTACATTCCTAATGCAGAGACTAGGGTTGAAGGGTTTAAAAGGGTTTATTTTATTGGTAAACTAGGTGAACAAGCAAGTAATGGCAATTATGAAATCTAAGTTATCACAACCCTAAATTATCCTAATCAAGCAAGTCTAAGGAACTAGATTAAGCAACTAGCCAAACAAGAGAAAAGGTTAACTACACTACACTAGTAGAGCAATTAGCAACTAAGAACTAAATTAACCACTATAGAGAGAAAGAACCTAAGTTAACACTAAGTAGTAAGACTAAACAATTAACTAGATTGAACAAAAGCAACTAAACTAGACTAGCATGAACAAGCTAAGAAGGCAAATCAGGTTTTAAGCAATGAGATTAGGTAGGTGAACCATTTGGGGATGTGATTTGATACCAGTTGGGGGTGTCAACATAGCAAGCAATTATCACATTTCTATCTAGATTGCCAAACCAAACAACAAGGCAAGTGCTACTAGAATGTAACATATACCACTAGTTGGAGAACTAGGGTTAGGTGTAATTCCATTAGGAATTGACAAGTCTAGGTCTGTAGGGTAAGTGGTATTAGGGAAATTGAGAGCCAAGGGTAGAAATGGGAGTAGAGATGAGGGTTTTTCACCTCATGCCACTAGCCATCTAGCCTTTAGAAAGATCTAGGCAATTGCACTAATCACACTTACACTAGCCACTTAGATCTCACACTCACTTGTAGAGGGAGGGATATGTATGTAGGAACAAAGGGGGCTAGCTAGGGATCCACTAATTGGACCTAGGACCCATGCTTAAGATTGCAACATATACTCCAATTCCTCCTATAATCCAAGTGTCATCAAACATCTCAAAGAAAGCAATCAATGTTATAGGCACAAATTATATGCAATAAAATAGGAAATGAGATAGAAGCAAGAAGCAATCATCATAGATATAAATTATGTTTATTACAAGTTATTTTTCCCAAACATGGTATCAAAGTCACATTTTAACCCCAAACAACCCACCACTAGGGGCTTAGCTAGACACGATCAAAGAAATATCAAAAGAAAGGGGAAGAAGGGGGTATAACTCCATGGAGCTTGAAGTAGAAGCCTCCTTCTTCACCTCCTAATATCTTGGGGACGTCCTCTCTCCTCCAATGGTGCAGATGGGCATGAGAATATGGGCGATTATGGAAGAAAACCTAGAAATCTAGCTTTCTATGGTGGAAATGAGGTGGAAATGGTGGGTGGAGAGCATAAATGCAAGTAGAATGCAATGAATGCTCAAGGAGTGGGTGGAGAGGAGTAATGGCAGCTACCCTAGTACTGTGGCTGCCACCCATGTATATATAGGTGGTGGTGGAAGAACTAGGGTAAGTAGGGGCATTGTTGGAAAAATAGTGTAGAAAACAGTAGGATTTAGATGGTAGAACGACCGTGCTAGGTAGCACAGCCGTGGTGGGTAGTAGTGGGAATGGCCGTGGTGGTAGAGAATGGTCATTCCAAGAAAGTGGCAAAATCATAGGTTGAAGTGGTGGAATGGAGGTTGGTAGCACGGCCATGCTGGGTAGCATGACCATGGTGGTTGAGTTTGAGAGGAGGCCGTTCCCACTGGCATGCCCGCTCTGTCTTCATCTAGCACGACCATTTTGGGAGCTTCATGGCACGGCCGTGCTGGGTAGCACAACTGTGGTGGCTAAGTTTTTGTAGCTTGCAAATCTTGAGAATTTCCCTGTAAGTTGTGCATCAACCAGCACGACCGTTCCTTGGCACCACGACGGAGCTGGGGTCTTTAATGGTAAAATGAGCTTCAATCTTCATCATCAAAGGACTACTTTGCTTGATGTTGAATATTGGCCATTAGGGGTAGGTTGAGGGAGCTTTGTGGCCTTATTTGGACCCCTCCATGAGTGGAGGAACCCTAGAACTCCTTCCTTCTCTCTCATCCACCCAAAACATGGTCCAAGTACATGAAAGAACGTCCATAAGTGCATTTGACAATTACACTTATATCGGAGAATTTAACTTGCATTCTACTATGTTTATATGTGAATAAAGTACAAAATGGCACAAGATGGAGCCCTAAAATAGGGCTACATCACCACCCCAAACTTAAAACATACTTGTCCTCAAGTATGCTCCAACTTAATCTCTCTTTTCATTTTTCTTTCAATAAACAAGAATGACAAATACATAGCAACATATGATTATTGACTAAATGGTCTTGGTAGTGACTAAGTGCATGTGTTTCACCTCTCTCCTCTCCTCTTTCAAAAACCAATCATGAAATTGATCACTGGGCATACAAACTTCAAATATAAAACATAGAATACGCAAGCTTTCCATATGTCCTTCATATCATTCCGGGTAAACCATTTCATGTTGGTATTAATCAAAGATGACTAGGAGTGTTGTTTCACTTTCATGCATTCAATTTTATGCCTCAAACCACACCAAATGACCCACATGGCTGTAGAAAAGGGTAAAATGAGCTACATTTGATGTTTTCTAGCTCAATGGGTATGGAAATAGAAGAAAGGGTTGTGGAAAGATTTTTTGAGTGCTATTACATAGAGCACTCACCTTTTCTTTATTTGAATGCTCTTAAATAGGATCATCCTTTCATTTTCTGTTTGCTTTTCTTTTCTTTTCTTTTCTTTTCCCTTGGTGTAGATAAGGCATATGGTTGGATAGAGTGAAGCGGGGAGATATAGATATGGCCACCCCAAAATTTTGGGGGGTGGACAAGGCTGATTAAGTGCATTAGGGCATCCTTACATGAGGAGGAGTGGTATGAAGATGGTGAAAGAAGGGTCATATCAAAGAGGAGTCATTAGTGTAGCCTTCAATATGAGCTTTCCTGCATGAAAGCTAATCCAACACTTCATCAAATGCTATCACACCACATAATTGAACAACATGAGATTCACATTTATATCAAGTGATTCCATAGGCTCTAAGCATTTGTAGTTTGCTCAATTCATAATTCAACCAAAACATTCACAAACTTAAGAGAAGTGTTGCACATGTAAAGAGTCAACAATTAAGACCATATAGCAATAAATCTAAGAAAACGACATGCATTTGTAAAAAGATTAAAACTTTCATTTCAAACAGTGGAGATTAAGTCAAAACATGCTTTCAGGCAAGAACATTCAAGTTTGGGAAAAATTGGCCAAAATGGTGCCAATTTGCCTTCAATCACATCTAAACCTAACTTTTAGAGAATTTAAATCATATAGCAACAAATCCTAGTTAAAACACACAAAAATTGCAAAAATCTACATGGAAATGCAATGCATGACATGGGGTGACAAAAAGAGAATTTTTTTTGAAAAATTATGCAAAAATGCATGGAAGTAAACTACATGTATGCATGAATGCAATTAGACACACAAGGTCAGGACAGACAAGTATGAAAGTTGGTCAAACTTTTTGATCATCTTGCAAAAGTTTAGCACAAGGTACACAGATAAAAATGCGCTAAAAGGAGGGCTTACTACCCTACCGCCCCAAAATTTTAAATCATGCTTTCCTCAACATGAAATAGAAGTTTAGAATAGTAGGGTGAAGGGTATGGAGTCGCGGAAGATAACCACCAAGAGGTGGAGTGATCAAAGTAGCACTAGGTGAGAAGGGTCGAACCACCACGGCCGTGCTGAGCAACACGACCGTTCTGTTTCACAAGTCACACGGCCGTGCTATGTGGCACAACCATTCTGGACTCCTTCCTATAGCTCTTCTATTGATTTCCAACCTTCTCTTCCACTTTGATCTTCTTCTTGGCTAAACCCTTTACACATCACCTTTTCTTCCTTGTGCCTGTGCTAACATGATTCACAAATAGAAAAACTATCAAGTTTAGTGTGTCTGTGTGTGTTTCTTGAAAACTAAAAGAAAGTGTGATAAAATAAGGTTCGAGAATCTCAAACCACATAGGTTGCCTCCCACTAGTGCTAAATTTATAGCCTTCAATCGAGTTTGTTGCTTTCTTCACTAAGTGTTGACACCCACGGTGTCTTCCTTTTCTTCCACAGTGATCCTTTCTAGAGTTTTGACAACATGGGCTTCATCCCAAGGAGTGTATATTGAATAGAAGTAAGGACTTCATTTCCATAGCTCTAGGGGATCATAGTAGCCTACACTATCTCCGAAATCTTCCTCACCCAACTTGTACCTCTCTTCCTCAGTGAATATAAGGAAATCAAACTTTCTCCTTTTATAAGTGACCGTTAGAGTGCCCATACACACATTGATCTATGCACCCACGGTGGACAAGAATAGTCTCCCCAATATGAGGTATTATTTTCCATCAATAGGTCCATAATCCACAATCAGAAAATCAATCATGTATGCAATGTCTATCCTTTGATCCATTGCTACTACTGCGTTTTGTAATATCCCTAGGGGCTTCCTCTTAGTTCCATCACCCAGGACGAGGATACAATCCACCGGTTCCATTTTTTTGAGACCGAGTCATAGATACATGCTCCATGGCATGATGCTTGTCCCTGCACCTAGATCAAGGAGAGCGTGCTCAATAGGTTGTGTACCGATGTTGCATGTAATAAGATGAACTCTTGGATTGCCCTTTTTTTTCTGGAAAGCCAAGGTCAAATATGAAATTCACTAATTTTGTAGCAACAATTTCCTTGGACGGTAATAACATCAATTTTCTCTTCCCCATTCAAACATCTTTCACCAAAGAAAAGAATGCTTTGATGCCTACCGTTCCTTGCTTCAAGGATCCCAAGAGATTCATGATACTAATGCTCTTTTCTTGGAGAGAGGGACCTTCTAGAGTCTCATGGAATTGCTCTTGAATTGCATCAAACATTTCTGCAACACTTAGTGGGCCTTGAGGAGGTGTGATGGTGATTCTTGTCTCATGGGGAGGTTTTGGCTGCCAACAAGGTATTGCATCAAGTGTTGCTATGTCAATGGCATGTGGGGCAGAAAACATGGTCTTGTCACAAAAAGACATAAGAACTGAATCTCTTGCACTTTCACACTTCCAAGAGAGGGTGGTACAGATGAGGGTGCTTCTACAATCACACCAGGAGCAGTGGAAACTTGGGTGCACTTGGCATTGTCAAGCAGTAGTTGAGCAGAAAATCCGTTGCCACTTTTGTGATCTCTACCAGACTCTTCTAGCATCGAGTCTTTGTCATCAACCTCAATCACTTTATTGTCCCTTTTTTCAAGCTTTTGAGCAGCTTCTCTCCCCATATTAGAGACACCATATTCACTTGTTCATGGGAAGAAGGAGGGGCTTGTGAAGATGAAGGTGGTGGCGGTCTTTGATGAGGCGATTTAGGATTTTGGAGTATGCAAGTTGGTTGTTGGGGAGGTGGCAGTTGATAAGTATGTGATGGCGGTGGGGTATCTTGATATTTGAATGGGGGTTGGTGAGGTGGAAGATTATATGGATGTGGTGGTCCTTGGTATTTGAGGAGTGGGGGTGCTTGGCCTTGTGGTGGGATGTATGCACCTTGAGTAGTGTTCACATAACCACCATCATTGTTCAGATTTGCCATTGGTTGAGATGGGAGCCTTCCCTCTTCACGGAGGGCAAGTGAGATTGATATTTGATCTAGCCTTTATTCAAGGCAGCTAATATTTTTCCCTTGACAGGACACCTCTTTCTTTACATCATCCAAAATTTTCAACCTCCCAAGCACTTCATCCTCAATTTTGGAGTTATATCTTGTCCTTGGCTACCCTTGTCCTTGCCCATCTTAATTTTGCTGCTTCCATGAGAAATTGGGATGGATCATCCACTCGGGAGTGTAAGTGTTGGACATGGGGCCTTGATTATCTGATTGCCAAAAGAGTGTAAGGCATGAACTTCCTTGGCTTTGGCTTCAACCACCATGGTCGATTGAGTAGAAGAACCACCAACTTGGTTCTTCATCATATTCATCATGTACGCCATCATCTTCATCAAGTCGAGGTTGGCAACATTGTGGGATGGAGCTACGGAAGAAGGTGGAGGGACATAGTTCCGGCTACAATGTTCCCCTTTTATAGAAACTCGATGGCGGGAATTTTCAGCAAGGTGCTCAAACAATGGCCATGACTCCTCAGGTGGCTTTGCCATGAATGTGCCTCCACATGATGAGTCAATGTTGTTCTAGCTCAACTCTTCAAGCCTGGTGTAGAAGGCTTGGACTAGCTGCCACAATGGAACTTCATGGTGGGGGCACTCACGAAGGAGCTTTTGGAACCTTTCCCACACCTTGTGGAAGGGTTCATTTTCTTTTTGGGCAAAGGTGGTGATACATCTTCTCATATAAGTCAGCTTGGAAATTGGGAAGAAATTTTTGAGAAACTCATTCTTGACCTCATTCTAAGTCACCAACTATGTCTTCAAAATGTACCATTATTTAGCTTTTTTCTTAAGCGATAATGGGATGAGAGTCCTCCAGATGGAGTCACTAGTAGCGGGGGGGGGGGGTACGAAAGGTGGAGCACATCTCAAGGAATGCGTCGATGTGATGGTAGGGATTCTCATTGTCCATCCCATAGTAGGTAGGGAGGAGTCCAAGGAATGCGGGTGGAATGGAGAACTATTGACCTGACATTTGGTCAACTAGGGTGACAATGGGAGAGTTGTAGTTTCCCAGGGTGAAATACTCATGGAGTGGGTGGTTGGGCTATGGTGGAGGTTGTTGAGAATTCCCATGAGGGTTGTTTGACATGTGGTCACCCATCTCGGCTTCTCGATGTTGGTTGCGGTGGCTTTGGCATCTCTTCCTACCTATCTCGGGGTCATACAACACCAAGTTGGTACAAGTAGAACGCATGTGGCACATGCACAACTGTCACCTGCACAATACACAAACAAGCAACAAGAAACCAAGTTACAATGACAATATGCAAAAGTCAACAAAGAATAAAGAATAGCAATGATGAGGGAAAAAGGAAAGGCTAAGCTACACTAACTAGCTAGGTCGAGCGCCTCTATCCCCGGCAACGATGCCAGAAAGCTTGGTGCGATTCTTACCAAGGCCACACACTAGCCAACTAAAGGTGGCTAGATGCAACCCTAAGGGAAAACACACGTGTGGATCTTTCAAAATTTATAACAACCCTAGCAAGAGTCGATCACAACACCAAATAGGTCACCTGCAAGTGCACGGGGTACTATTGTAGTATAGGTGAAAGGTAAGAATAGGGGTCGACCCTCAGGGACAGAGGGTGCACTAGAGCTAGATTAGCATTGTCTAGCTTCCTAATGCAGAGACTAGGGTTGAAGGGTTTAAAAGGGTTTGTTTAATTGGTAAACTAGGTGAACAAGTATGTAAATGCAATTATGAAATCTAAGTTTTCACAACCCTAAATTATCCTAAGCAAGCAAGTCTAAGGAACTAGATTAAGCAACTAGCCAAACAAGAGTAAAGATTAACTATACTACACTAGTAGAGAAATGAGCAACTAAGAACTAAATTAACCACTAGAGAGAGCAAGAACCTAAGTTAACACTAAGAAGCAAGACTAAGCAATTAACTATATTGAACAAAAGCAACTAAACTAGACTAGCATGAACAAGCTAAGAAGGTAAATTGGGCTTTAAGAAATGAGATTAGGTAGGCGGGCCGTTTGGGGATGTGATTTGATATCATTTGGGGGTGTCAACATAGCAAGCAATTATCACAATTCTATCTAGATTACCAAACCAAACAACAAGGCAAGTGCTACCAGAATGTAACCTATACTACTAGTTGGAGAACTAGGGTTAGGTGTAATTCCATTAGGACTTGACAAGTCTAGGTATCTAGGATAAGTGGTATTAGGGCTATTGAGATCCAAGGGTAGAAATGGGAGTAGAGATGATGGTTTTTCACCTCATGCCACTAACAATCTAGCCTTTAGAAAATCTAGGCAATTGCATTAATCACACTTACACTAGCCACTTAGATCTCACACTCACTTGTAGAAGGAGGGATATCTATGTAGGAACAAAGGGGGCTATCTAGGGGTCCACTAATTGGACCTAGGAGCCATGCCTAAGATTTCTACATACACTCTAATTCCTCCTAGAAGCTAAGTGTCATCAAACATCTCAAAGCAAGCAATCCATGTTATAGGCACACATCACATGCAATAAAATAGGAAAAAAGATAGAAGCAAGAAGCAATCATCATAGATAGAAATTATGTTCATTACAAGTTATTTTCCCCCAACATGGTATCACAGTCACATTTTAACCCCAAACAGCCCACCACTAGGGGCTTTGCTAGACATGATCAAATAAATAACAAAAGAAAGGGGAAGAAGGGGGTAGAACTCCATGGAGCTTGAAGTAGAAGCCTCCTTCTTCACCCTCTAGTATCTTGGGGATGTCCTCTCTCCTCTAATGGTGCAGATGGGCATTAGAATATGGGGAATTATGGTAGAAAACCTAGAAATCTAGGTTTCCAAGGTGGAAATGAGGTGGAATCGGTGGGTGGAGAGCATAAATGCATGTAGAATGCAATGAATGCTTAAGGAGTGGGTGGAGAGGAGTAATGGAAGCTACCTAGTGTTGTGGCAGCCACCCATGTAATATAGGTGGTGGTGGAAGCACTAGGGTAAGTAGGGGCATTGTTGGAAAAATAGTGCAGAAAATAGTAGGTTTAGGTGGTAGAACAGTCGTTCTGGGCAGCACGGCCATGGTGGGTAGGAGTGGGAATGGCCGTGGTGGTGGAGAATGGTTGTTCCAAGAAAGTGGAAAAATCATAGGTTGAAGTGGTGGAATGGAGGCTGGTAGCACGTCAATGCTGGGCAGTACGACCCTGGTGAGGGCTAGGTAGAACGGACATGTTGGGTAGCACGACCGTGGTGGTGGAGTTTGAGAGGAGGTCATTCCTACTAGCACGCCCATTCTATCTTCATCTAGCACGGTCGTGCTGGGTAGCACAACCCTTTTGGGAGCTTCATGGCATGGCCATGCTAGGTGGTACGACCATGGTGGTTATGTTGTTGTAGATTGCAAATATTAAGAATTTCCCTATAACTTGTGCATCAGCTAGCATGGCCATTTTTGGCACCACGGCCATGCTGGGGTCTTCAATGGAAAAATGAGCTTCAATCTTCATCATCAAAGGACTTATTTGCTTGATGTCGAATCTTGGCCATTAGGGGTAGGTTGAGGGAGCTTTGGGGCCTTCTTTAGACCCCTCCATGAGTAGAGGAACCCTAGAACTTCTTCCTTCTCTCTCATCCACCCAAAGCATGGTCCAAGTACCTAAAAATAATGCAAAGAACGTCCATACGTGCATTTGACAGTTATACTCATATTAAGGAGTTTAACTTGCACTCTACCATGTTTAGATGTGAATAAAGTACAAAATGGCACAAGATGGAGCCCTAAAGTAGGGATACATCAGTAATCATGTATTGATCTTTATGTATTTATTTTGAAAAAAAATCTATGTACCGGTTCACATTTATAAATGAATAGAGCTTGCTTAGCTACTTGTTCACGACCAAATTATTGTAGCTGAAATTGACATATTTTTAAGAATCATATTAAGGAGGAGCTTTCAACAAAGGGGGGTCATCTTAATTTATTTTTCTTTACCTTTTTGATATGACAAAGGGGGAGAAATAATTAAAAGCTAAACCTAATTCCTTGAGCTTTATGTTTAACTCTCTTATCTAAGATGGATGTTCCTATCCTTTCTTAGCCAAGGAGATACACTTCTCTTGATACAAATTGCTACAAGCTTATTTGAGAGATGGGTAAGATGTTTCATATCCATCAAATACGAATTCTTTACACACACTCAAGGGGAAGCTTACTAAGGTATACAAATTTCATTTTAAGTTTTGCTTATTATAAAAATGTTTGCCATCATGAAAAGGGGGAGATTATTGGCTGAACTTGGCATTAGCTTATCTTCTCTTTTGATGATGACAAACATTTCCTATTTGTAGATCTAACATGTCATCTAAGTGTTTTAGGAAACAAGTACATCTCAGAAAAGAAAAGGCATACCAAATGCTTGAATTTTTGTTCTCATGTACTAATTTGTAATGCACAATGTACAAGTATTTAAAAATCATGTAAAATGAAGATATGGACCAGCCCCACCTATCCCAAACCCTTTCATATGTCAAAACCAAGTCTTTTGGATAAGTAAGTCTTATAAGAAAAATCATTATATAGAATTATCCAAATTTACATGCCACTTCACATGATTTTTATCAGTTGAAGAACCTTGTCAATCAAGACACACTCAGTCGAAGAACTTTTTGACTGGAACAACCCTTGGCCGAGGACTCATACAATTGGAAAAACTTCTACAATATAGTAAGTTCTGGGTCAGTCTTAGTCAAAGTTTTAGTTGACCAAACCCATTCGATCAAAGTCTTGGTCGATTGAAAAAAGATTGTTTTTACCTTGTTGACCAAGAAGATCAACCGACACATGACTATTGGAATGAGTTGAGCTGTCACAAGACTTCTCAGTCAACAATCTTCTCGACCGAGATAGTCCTGGTCAAATAATTTGTCAATCAAAGTATGTTCGGCAGACACAAATCTATTAATGATCAAATTAGCCATTGTGACCCAACTAATTTTGTCCTAATGACTAGTTGACCACTAAGAACACTTTAAACACTCCCCACAGTAACCCTAACCACTTGTAAACATTTTCTATAAATAGGAGTGGTCTTAGGACACCTAAAAACAACTTGCATAGTTAAGCATACTACTTTGTAAGCAATTTGTGCTAAATAACTTCACTTGCAATCTCCTATAGATATAATTTCGTATCCTAGTCATAGCATCCCAACACCACCACTAAAGTTGGCCTATCCACTGTGGTTTTGGTCCATATGCTTGATATAGGGCACTTGTGAGATGATTTATTATTTTCCTTTCTCCAATCTCCTTTTTGTGTTGTTGCATTGCAGTTGGACTACTTCATGGAGTGAAGGTTGTCCATGATCATGTGAGAAAAGAAGGAGTCTTCTCATTAGTGTTCTTCCATGGCCATTAACGAAGAGGGTGAATCAGTGCTCTTCTGAGCCTGTTAAAGAAGAGGTGGTGTTTCAGTCCTCTTCCACGTCTATCAAAGATGAGGTAGTGATTCGACGCTCTTCCACATCTGTGAAAGAAGAGGTAAAACATGTGCTCTTCCGTGTCCAGTAAAAAAGAGGGTAAAAGCACAACAATTGTATTTTGTAGTTCGTCCTTATAGATAAATAATAACATTGATTGTTGCAAAACATAGTTGAAAACAACTACGTAGTGGACTTTCATATTAGATAGATCTATTCTAAATTCTATCTCTTGTGGTTGCTTGCTCTTCTCTTCTTTTTTGTGAGCTAAGTTATTTTATATGATCAAAATTTTGTAAAATCTCTATTCACCCCCTCTAAATATTTCATTAAGGCCCTGATTGCTCGACTCAGGAGTGTAATAGGTCATATGAGCAGAATCAGTGGTGTAATATACTACTTTGGTGGGGGGGCTCGGTTGAGGTAGGAAAAGTGAGTCGACCTTGACAAGTGGAATTATATAACCACTACGTGACTCGCCACTCAACCGACTAGTTTACCTAGTCAGTTGACTTGGCTACCATGGGGGCTTTTGAATTGTTTCAAATTCTATCCCAAACCACCTAATTCGGTCACTTTGATGTGAAAAAGATACGAGTAAGGGATCAGACACATAGAAGTTAAGAAAAAATAGAAAAATATATGAGTAAGGGGGGAGAAAAGAAAAAGGTTGGGTTGCCTCCCAACAAGCGCCTTGTTTAACTTCGGAGGAATGATGCCTTAGATCAAGTCATAGATGGTTCAGGTTTGAAGAGAAGTAAAGAATGATATTTCCTTGGCTCAAGATCTACTGTTGGAGGGGGACGTCTTACACCGTGCAAGAAGAAATCATCATCACTGAGATAGCTCTTCAGTTTGTGTCCATTTACTACAAAATCACCTTGGAATCTTTCCCAAAGGATGAATCATCCATTGGGATAATCATGGTTTACAAGATATAGCATGTACCATTTGGACCTTAATTTCCCAGGGAATAGTCTCAATCTAGAACTATAGACTAAGACCTAGTCACTCACCTAAATGACATTCCTTCTCAAATGGCCATTGTACCACATCTTAGTGTGATATTTATAGATCATGGCACTCTCATAGGCTGTGATGTAGAGTTCTGCCAACTCCTAAAGTTGGAGGGAGCACGTTCATCAGCCACAAACAAGTCAAAGTTGAGAGTCTGAATATTCAAATTGGTGTTGTGCTCCATTTCTGCAGGTAAGTGGTAAGACTTCCCATAGATAAGATGGAAGGGTTTGGTTCTTGAAGGTGTTTTGAAGGAAGTGAAATATGCCCACATGGCATTGTTGATCTTTAAGGCTCACTTTGTCCTTGTATAGTTCATGGTCTTTTACAAAATGGATTTTATTCTTTGATTAGAGACTTCAACCTGGCCACATGTGTGAGGATGGTAGGATGCAACCTTTTGGTAAATGCCATATTTCTTCAACATGGACTCAAAGTTGTTCTCTATAAAGTGTGATCCACTGTCTGATATGATGGTGTCAGGAACTCCCAATTGGGGGAAGATGGTATCCTTGATGAGTTTTATCTTGGATTTTCGATCGCTGGTCCTTGTGGGATTATCCTCTACCCATTTGGACACGTAGTCCATGGATAAGAGGATATACTCAAACCCACTTGAAGAATGAAAAGGGACCATGCAGTCGACCCCCAAATATAATTTTTTTAAAGTTCGTGCTAAGAGTTCATTGGCATCTAGTTTCATTTCAATATACTTCCAAACCTTTGACACTGGTCACAAGTAAGGATGAGTTCATAGGAATCCTTAAACATGGTGGGGCAGTAGAAACCTCAATAGAGCACTTTTCTTGTGGTCTTTTGAGAACTCATATGCCCACATGTAGGGCTTGGATGACATTGCTCAAGGATATCATTGACCTCTTCTTCGACAACACATCCGTGGAAAATACCATCAACACATAGTTTATAAAGATACATATCATCCTAGTATAACTTTTTAACATTGTGTAGAAATTTTACTTTTACATGTCCCCTATATTGGAATGCAAGACACCAATTTCTAGATACTCCATGTAATCTGCAAACCATGGAAATTGAGGTTTGTTTTGAGCAGTTGGTCTTTTGACAAGTAATCATCTATGGGGATGTCATCGTAAGGCTGGAAGTTAAGATGACTGAGATGATCCACAATGACATTTTTGGAACCCTTCTTTTTGTGGATTTCTAGATTCAACTCTTAGAGTAGCAACTCCCATCGAATGAATCTAGTCTTGGCATCCTTTTTGGTCATCAGATACTGATGACAACATGGTTTGTGTACATGATCACTTTAGCTCCCACCAGGTATGAGTGAAATTTATCAAAGCATAAACGATTGTTAACATCTACTTTTTGGTGGTAGTGTAGTTGTGTTGTGCATCATCGAGGGTCTTAGAGGCATAGTAGATAAAGTGATGATTTTTATCAACTCTATCACCAAGGATAGCTCCAATGACATAGTCACTAGCGTCACACATGACTTTGAAAGGAAGTGACCAATCAAGAGCACATATGATGGGAGCAGTGGTAAGAGCTCCTTTCAGGTTGTTGGGACTTGTCATGCTATCCTAATCAAAGGTGAATATTGCATCTTTCTATAGAAGGTTTGTAAAGGGTTTATCAATTTTTGAGAAATCTCAAATAAATCATTGGTAAAACCTAGTGTGCCCTAAGAAGGCACAAATTTCTTGAACAAAGGTGGGATGAGGGAGGTTGGGGATGACTTCAATCTTGGCATAGCTGACTTTGATATCTATATTGCTCAAACCTATGGACAAGGACAATGCCCTCCTTGACGATAATGTGGCACTTCTCCTAGTTTAGAATTAGGTGTGATTCCTCACACTTTTTGAGTACTAGAGAGATGGTGCAAACATGAGACAAAATAGATGTAGATGGAGAATTCATCCATAAATACACCTAACACAGTCTCACCAAGTCAACAAAAATTGTGGCCATGTAACACTAAAAGGTGGCATGTGCGTTATAGAGGTCGAACAACATCCTCTTGAAAGTGTAGCTGCCAAAAGGACAAATGAAGGTTGTTTTTTCTTGATCATCAGAATGGATGTAAATCTGATAGAATCCCTAGTAACCATCTAAGTAGCAAAAGTATTCCTGGTGAGCAAGGCACTTCAACACAGAATCAAGAAAGAGAATAGGGAACTGATACTCTCTGTGGCCTTGTTTAGCTTATGGTAGTCAATGCAAATTCTCCACTCGGTAATAGTGCAGGCGGGAATGATCTCATCATTTTTGTTCTTTATTATAGTGGTTCCACCCTTCTTGCGCACAACTTGGACGTGACTTACCCAAGGTGAATCAGATGTTAGATATATGTTTCTAGTAGTAAGAAATATGATTACCTCGAGGTGAACGACCTCCATCATGTTGGGGTTCAACTTGTGTTGAGGGTCTCTTGAAGGTTTCTATTCCTTGACCATGGGGATTTTGTGCATGCAAATGGTCTCAATAACCCTTGTTGGGTCGATCATCTTGTATCCTAGAGCGGTCTTTCTTTCTTTAATTCAGTCATAAGTTTACTCTCTTGGTTAGATGTAAGATTAGAATTGATGATGGTAGGTCAAGTTTCTTTGTCATCAAGGAAGGCATATTTGAGTCCTTCTAGAAGGGGTTTAGTCTTAGGATCATTAAGAGGTTTAGTTGTTTCATCTACAATAGAGACCATTTTAAGGTACTCCACTTTATTTGTAGTGTCTTCCTCCTAAGTGTCAAGATGGGCTCGACACTAGCAGATTTTCTCATTGTCGAACTTGGACGTAATCAGATTTGCAACACTGATTGCAAGGGGTCTTCAGAAAACTCATCCTCTTGTTGCAGTTGGGAGAGTTTGTCCATGCAGTTGAGCAGATAGACTTCTTCTTGGAAGCTTGGTTTTCTCATGCTCTCGGATACCCAAACTTCTAAGGTTTGTCTTCCAAGATACAGGAGTATGGTGCCTGCATCGACATCTATCAAAGTATGAGAATTCACCAGAAATGGTTGGACAAAGATAAGGGGATAACAAAGATCCTCTTTAATATCCATAATGACAAAATCACAAGGAACACATGCTTCCTTGCCAACCTTGACTGGGACGTCCTCGGTGATGCCCATTGTCTTAGTCATAGATGAATTTGTCAATTGGATGGCCATTACTATAGGAAACATATCTATGAACCCTAGCCTCTTACATAGGCTTAAGGCATAATAACAATGTTGGTGCCCATGTTTGCCAACCCTTTCCGATTCATATTGTCGCCTAAATAACACCTCATCCTAAAGGATCTAGGGTATTTCATCTTCTTAGGCATTTTGTTAAGAAGGATGTCAGATGTGGTTCTTCTGAGCTTGAAGGTCTCATATTCTTTGGTCGTGTATTTTCAAGTCAGCATTGACTTGAGATGCTTGGACCATGAGGGCATTGTTGACTTGAGAGTTATATATTGCCCATATTTTGATAATGACCTAACCATTCCATTCCTATGTATCTAATATGTTTTTTCAAGATTGATTTCAGGCTTTAGGCACATGAAAAGGATCAAATTAAACAAGCCCTAGCTTGTTCAAGTTCAAGTCAAAAGCAATGCAAGTGTACAATTTGGAAAATCACTCCAAATGACCTTAGATGATTTTTGTAATCACTTGTATTGATGAGATGACTTGTAACTAAGATGAGGAAAAAATTAGGGAAACTTAGTTCCAACGTTTGATCACTCAAATGTCAATTTGAAAATTTGTCACAGGCTGTTTATCGGTCGAGTTGGAAACTCGATCGATCCAGTGATGGATTTTCTGAAGAGACCAATCAGTCAAGTTGCATACTCACATAACTTAACCAACCAACTCATTGAGAAAAATTGATTTTATCTCATCGGTCGAGTTTCCCAGAACAAATCAACTGATAGTTTGAAAATTGGCTTTGTCTCTTAGTGGATCGGTTGAGTTACCTTTATTGAAACTCGACCGAATGTACATTATGAAAAAATGTAGAAAAAGTGATTATAATCATTGGTGAGTTGTTTTAAGTGAAAATAGATCCATTGGAACTTGGAAAATAGCTATATTTCACCCTTAAGTGATCCTACACTCAACGGAACACCCCCAACTATAAATAGGATCCCTTGGAGTTCATTCCAAGTTTTCTCATTCATCCTATTATAAGTCCTTACTATAGTTGAGTGTGTTGCAACTCCTTAAACCCTTTTCTCTCTCTCATTTACATAGCATTTCATGATTATGAGTGAGTTAGGCCAGTTGTAAGAGAGCTACTTCCTTGTGCTTATAAAACTCTCATTCCATTCCATCTTCCCTACCCCTTTTCTCAAAGAAGAAAAGGTGAAGCAAGTTACTCTAAGTGAAGGTGAAGTTGTTGTTGTTCTTCTTCAAGGTTGAAGAAGAGGTGAAGATCTTCTCCAGGTGAAGGAGAAGGCAAAGGCTAAAGATCCAAGAAGAGTGGATAATTCCTTGAAGGCTGGAGTCTTGTTCAAGAGTAGGTAAGTCCTTAGAAGAAGGGGGGAGACTCTTTGTAAAGTGGGTAAGTCCTTAGTAAGGTTCAAGACTCTTTGTAATGGATAGGTAAGTCCTTTGGTGGGTCTTGTGTTGTAATTCTTATAAGTGAATATATATAGGAAAGCACTTGAAAAGTCCTAGAGGTTAATCTCTCTAGGTAGTGGATTGACTCTCTCCTAGTTTGGAGAGTGGAACCACTCTAAACGACCTTGTCCAAGTGCTTTTTTCATTTTCTCTCATCCTTGCTATGCTTGTTAGTTAGGACTTCAAATTTCACTTAAGATATTGGTTTTAATTGATATAATTTGAAGGTATAACTTATCTTGTGAGAATTTGAAAGCTCTATGCATCCCCCTCTAGAGACCTAGATCCAACAAGTGGTATTAGAGCTAAGGATCTTCTCCAAGAATCTCCCATGAGATGAGAACATGGGCGAAAACCTACTTAGTTCACTCAACCTAGAGAGAGGCTTCTCCATGCGTCCTCCGGTCTTTGACGCCACCAACTTCCTCTACATTTAAGGCATGAACTTTGATATGTGGAAGGTGATGGCCACACCATGCAAGGAGCCAACCTGAGCTATTGCAACATGGAGTGAAGCTACACTTAAAGAAACCCAGCTCAATGGCAAAGCCATAAGCATCCTCTATGCAGTCCTTACCCTAACGGAGTTCAACCACGTCTCATCTTGGGACACCGCCTATGAGATTTGGGATAAATTGTGCAATACCTATTAGGACACAAAGAAATTCAAGGAGGCTAAGATCTATATGTTGAACAACCTTCTAGAGAACTTCAAGATGGACATGAAAGAAGGTATTATGGAGATGTACTCTAGGCTCAATGTCATCATCAATGGCCTAGTTGCTTTGGGCAACACTTTGGATAGAGGTGTAATCAACTCCAAGATCTTCAGGACTCTACCAAAGATAGGGGAGTCAAAGGTGACCTCCATTGAAGAAGTTAGGAGCCTTGGTGACATCCCAACTGAAGAGCTCATTGTCAACCTCTAAGCTCATGAGCCAAGGCTTGACAAGCAAGAAGAAGAAGCTAATCAAGAAGAGAAGGAAGCCAATAAGATCAAAGATAGTTCTTTCAAAGAACAAGTGAAGGCGATCATCCTTCAACAACAACTTGCTTGGCGAACATCTCCCTCCTCCTTAAGATAATCTGATGGCCCTAGTGAGCATGAAGCCAACTACATCAAGGGTAAGAACTTCAAGGGAAATCAATCCTACTCCTCTACTCCTAGATGGTACAAGTGTGGACAAAAGGGACACTACAAGAGTGCATGTCCCAAGTCAAGAAGGACACACCACAAGGGCAGCTCCAAGAAGGAGGAAGAGTACAAGAAGGAGAGCAAGTACAAGAGGAAGGATAAGAAGGAGAGAAGACGCAAAAACACAGTTTGGGAGGAATCATCCTCAAGTGGCTCTAGTTTCGAAAAAGATGGAGAGTGCCACCTTGCACTCCTGGCCTCTACTAGTGAAGAAATTGGTGAGGTAAGTGAGGTGAGGTAAGATTGCATTAGTTATCTAAGGAAACTATTATTGATATTCTTGTTTCTACCCGTTCTTTTTTGGCTAAGTGTAAATCTAAAAGAAAAAGGTTAGGAAAAATTATTGATGATTTGTATGCAAAACTTGAAATTCTTGAGCTTAATGAGAAAACTTATCTTGAGAGCATTGATAACTTGCAAGGCCAATATCTTAATCTTGAGCTCCAATATGATGGAGTTGAAGTAGAAAATGGTGTCTACCTTAAGAACATTGAAAAACTTAAGGAAGAAAACCAAAAGTTCCTAAATGAGCTTAAAACGCTTAAAACTAAAAATGCTAAACTTATTGTTGATGCTTGTAGGGATGAGATAGATGTTTATCTCAAAGACATTCGAGTGCTTAAATATGAAAATGCTAGGTTTCTTGGTCAAGTTAATGATTTATCCTCTAGACCTACCTTGCCTAGTAATGATATTGCTTCTATTTCCCTTGAGAAAGATTCTTATTTGACTAAATCCATCTGTTTAGAGACCGACCTTATTCATGCTAGAGATGATATTTCTAACTTGTCTTCTACTATTATATCTCTAAACACAATAATAGACTTAGGGCCTCTGTACAGAAATTCCTCAAAGGAAAAAACTCCCTAAATGAAATCCTTGACCATTCTACCAAAACAAAGTGGTACTAGTGGTTTGAGATTTGTATAGGGAGCACCAAAGGGCAAGAACAAAGCCAAAGCTAAGAAAAAGATCAAGGAGACCTCCTTCTTTGTTGGAGAGTCTTCTGGCACTAAGAATCATATGGTTTGTTCTCATTTCAAGTGTGATGATCATTACTCTTCTTATTGTCCTTAGAAGCCTAAGGGGACCAACCCAAAGATGAAATGGGTCCCCAGCTAATTCCAGATCCCAAAGTTTGAGTTGGGAACCAACACTCTCCTTTCTTATAGGTAAAAAGAAGATGGATTGTTGATAGTGGCTGCACTAAGCATATGACAGGTCATAAAAGCCATTTCAACAACTTCACCGAAAAGAAAGGAGGTTCGGTTACCTTTGGGGATGACAAGAAAGGTAAGGTCAAAGGTGAGGGTGATGTAGGTGAATCATTGTGTATCAAGAATGTTCTTTTTGTGTATGGCCTACATCATAATTTACTTAGTGTTAGTCATTTATGTGATAATGGTTACCTTGTGTTATTTACTTCTTTTGAATGTTGGATTCTAGATTCCCTCACCTATCAAGTTATATATAAGGGAACTAGAAGTGGTAATCTTTATGTAATTATGGTTGACTCTATTAAGCTTGTTGTTCGTAGATGCCTATTAGTCAATTTGAATGATATTTCTCTTTGACGTCATCGACTTGGTCATGTAAATATGCATCAGTTGGGAAAAAATGGCTTGGTCAAGGGACTTCCCAAATTGGATTTTGAAAAGGATGAGGAATGCCAACCTTCTACCAAAGGAAAGCAAACCAAGTCCTCCTTCAAATCCAAAGGGGTCCTTAGTACCAAGAGATATCTTGAAACTTCTTCACAATGATCTATTTGGACTAATGGGAAATAGATCAATGGGAACCCAATCGCTTCATGGTTCCAAGTACTGCTTTGTCATTGTTGATGATTTCTCTAAATATACTTGGACCTTCTTTCTCATTTTCAAGAATGATACGTTTGATGTTTTCTCATGTTTTTGTAAATGAGTTGAGAATGAAGCTTCTTGCCGGATCGTTTCCATCCATAGTGATCATGGGGGAGAATTTAAAAATGATCATTTTGAACGTTTTTGTCAAGAATCTGGTTATGCACATAACTTCTCTTCACCTCAAACACCTCAACAAAATGGGGTTGTAGAGAGGAAGAATAGGTCACCATAGGAGATGGTTAGGACCATGCTTTTGGAGCATGACACTCCAAAGAAGTTTTGGGCCGAAGTAGTCAGTACCTCATGCTTTGTGCAAAATTGGGTTTTTACACATCCTTCTTTAAACAAAACCCCCTATGAGCTAGCTATGGTGTGGTAGAAAGCCTTCTATCGAGTATTTCCATGTTTTCAGATGTCCTTGTTTTGTCTTAAAAATGAAAAATTCTCTCGACAAGTTTGGTCTGAAATCTTACAAGGCTTTTTATTGCTATATCACTACTAGCAAGTCTTATAGAGTGTTTAATATTGATCTTGCTAAAGTAGAAGAATCTACAATGTTAAGTTTATTGAAACTAACCCCTCTATTCCCAAAGATATTGTTCCAAATGATGATGTTGCAGGTGAGGTAATTCCTATTCTAAAAGAGCTCAACATCTCCCAAAAGGGAAAAGAGGTGGTCATTCATGAAAAAGAGAAAAATGTAGAGAAGAAGGATCAAACTCCCCGATTTGCACAGAATCATCCAAAAGAGATGATTTTAGGTGATCAATTTGAAAGAGTGAAAATGTGGGCTGCATTCAACAAAGAACAATCCAACAACACCTTCATCTCATAACTCGAGCCAAAGAACGTCAAGGAAGCTCTTGGGGATGATGAGTGGATCCTAGCTATGCAAGAAGAGTTGGAGAAATTTGAAAAGAATAGAGTATGGACCCTAGTGCCAAGACCAAGTGATAGAAAGATCATTGGAACCAAGTGGGTCTACCGTAACAAGCTTGATGAATGTGGCAAAGTGGTAAGGAGTGAAGCAAGGTTAGTGGCTCAAGGCTACAATTAGCAAGAAGGTATAGATTTTGATGAAACATATGCACCTGTAGCTAGACTTGAGTCCATTCGTATGTTTCTTGCCCTTTTCTAATTATATAAACTTTCTTCTGTATCAAATGTATGTTAAAAGTACATTTTTGAATGGTACAATTGAGGAGGAAGTGTATGTTGCACAACCTCTAGGATTTGAACATGTTAGTCTACCTAACCATGTTTATTTGTTGTAAAAAGCTCTATATGGACTCAAACAAGAACCTCAAGCTTGGTATGATAAATTAAAGAACTTTTTGTTAGATCATGGGTATATCATGGGCAAAGTAGATTCTACCTTATTTCTAAAGCACAATTCTAACATTTTTCCTTATCACTCAAATATATGTTGATGATACCATTTTTGGTGGAACTAACCTTGATCTTTGCAAAGAATTTAGTGATCTTATGCAGAGTGAATTTGAAATGAGTATGATGGGTGAACTCACATTCATCTTGGGCTTTCAAATCAAGGAAACTAAAGATGGGAACTTCATCAACAAAGGCATACACAAGTGAGCTACTTAAGTGCTTTAGGATGGAGAACACCAAGTAGATGGACACACCCATGTCAAATACTGCCAAACTTGATAAGGATGACGAAGGTGAGAAGGTAGATGAGAACATCTATAGAGGTATGATCGAAAGTTTACTTTACTTAACTACCTCTAGGCCTTATATAATTTTTAGTGTTGGCATGTGTGCTCACTTTTAATCAAATCCTAAGAAATAACATCTTATAGTTTTTAAGAGGAATTTAAGGTACTTAGCCAAAACCCAAAACTTTAGACTATGGTATCCCAATTTAAGGGACTTTACTCTTATAGCTTATAGTGATGTGGATTATGTCGGGTGATTGATTAACAGAAAGTGCACAAGTGGCACTTGCTTTCTCCTAGGACCATGCTTGGTATCTTGGTTCTCAAAGAAACAGAGCACAATGGCATTATCAACCAGTGAGGCTGAATACATTGCAGTCGAGAGTTGTTGTGCCCAGGTCCTATGGATGAAGCAAATACTCCAAGACTTTTTTTTTATGAACTCAGCTCCTTCTATTTCTTTTTTGTAGTTTTAAGAATATACAAAGAAAAAGAAAGAGAAAACATCTTAAGGAGCAGAACCTCCCAAGACAAACTAAAAGATAGAAAAAGGAAGAGAAACTATACAGAAAAAAACTCCTATAGACTGTCCATCAAAAGGTCCAGGTCGTGAAGAATGAGATTCCAAATAAGATCGACATCCTTGGAAATCCCACCATGAACTCGATCATTTCTCTCCCTCCACAGCCAGCTGAAAATACCAAGACCGAGAATATAGGCCTTTCTGTCTTTGAACAGATAGATATCATTTATCGACCTGGGTTGCCGAAGATTAAGAAACACACTGGCTCTCCTCCAAATCTCAGACGAGTAAGAACAACTGAACAAAAGATGCTCAAAATCCTCTTCCTCCCTGTAGCAAAGAAAACACATTGACGCAAGGCTGATCCCAATATGTTTCACAAAGCAAGAAGTCGGAAGTCTTCTATGACCAACTTTCCAGCCAATCATTCTCCAGTTGCTTGGGCAGCTGAAACTCCAAAGCCACTGAAAAAAGACAATCGTCTGATTCTCAGGGTGGAGACATCTCCAAATATATTTAAAATTCACCTCCGTCTTTCCATCAAACAGGATGTTATCACTTTCACCAGTAGGACTCAGAGTAGAATGGAGAACCTCAATCAGACTACTGTGAAGTCTAGAGTTCTCAACAGTCCAGGAGCCGTTACTTATAAGATGATTGAGCTTGGCGTCAAAAGGAAATCCCAGCTGGATAATACTCTGCCTTCCCAGCACTTCAGTCAGGAAATTCGACCCCTTACACCAGGGATCCTTCCAAATACTAATATCTTTACCATCGCCAATGACAAAAGTAATATATCTTCTTAAGCAGTCTCTTTCACCAAGAATTCTTCTGAACAACCACGAAAAACTCTCATTAATAGGAAGAGACCAGAACGAATGTTTCACTAAGTACTTCTCATGTATCCATTTTATCCATATACTGTCTTTCTTCTTGGCAATGTCCCAACCATTCAAGAGAATATACGAATGAATAATGTCTCTAATACATTTAATCCCTAAGCCACCTTCCATCTTTGGTTTAACAACCTCACTCCACTTGACCAAATGAATAAGATTTCTACTAACAATCTTCCCCCAAATGAAATTCCGATAGAGCTGTTCAATTTCATCATAAATAGCACAAGGGATAGGGAAACTAGCAACCCAATAATTAGTCATAGCAGTAAGAGTAGACTGAACAAGCTCAACTCGACCTGCCATAGAGAGCTGACTTGCTTTCCAGCCATCAAGGCGACTCTTAATTCTGTCAAGAAGGGGACTACAATGAGCCTTAGTCAACTTACCAATAACCAAAGGAATACCAAGATATCTCTGAGGGAGACATCCTTCAGCAATGCCCAAAATGCTGCCCATCAAATTATTATTGGCATTTTGACTATAGAGAACAACACTCTTATCAGTGTTAATCTTCAAACCAGTAGCAACATATAGATGGTCAAGCACCCTTTTAATAGCATAAGCACTCCGATCATCCGCCTCAGAGAATATCATCAAGTCATCAGCATAAATCAGGTGAGAGACAGAGAAATTGGACGAAGCCTTCAAAGGTTTCATATTTCCCTCTTTAACCTCTTTATCAAGAAGAAGTGTAATAACCTGCATAACAAGAACAAAAATGTAGGGAGCTAGGGGATCTCCCTATCGAACCCCATTACTCGGTTGAAGGGATTCAGAAGCTTCTCCATTAATAAGGATCTCATAGGAAATAGTGTTAAAAATCTCCTTGAGCCACACAACCCAACAGTGAGGAAAGTTCATAAGCTCAAGAATAAGAAAGATGGCCTCCCAAGCAACTGAGTCATAGGCTTTAGAAATGTCTAACTTGATACACATCTTAGGCCTACACTCCTTCTTGTTAAAATCATGTATCAGTTCATTAGATAAAAGAACAGAATCCTTGATAGACCTACCCTTCACGAAAGCACATTGATTACTACTCACTACAGAAGGCAAAACAAGTTGCAATCTGTTAGCAAGAAGTTTGGAGATAACTTTATAGAAGACATTGCACAAAGCAATGGGTCTGAAATTCTTGAGCTCACTGGAATTCTTCACTTTCGGAATAAGAGTAATGAAAGTACGATTAGCTTCTCTAAGCATTCTCCCAGAATTAAAGAAACCAAGGACAGCCCTAACAACATCAGAGCAAATAACACTCCAGCAAATCTTGAAGAAGTGAGCATTAAACCCATCAGGTCCTGGGCATTTCTCAGAATTAAGATTCTTGACTACATCAACAACTTCCTTCACAGAAAAACATCTATCAAGAGCCAACTTATGAACATCATTCAACTTAGGAAAGACCAACATCTTCAGAATATCAGCATCAATACTATGACCATTATTGAATAAGGAAACATAGTACCCCGGGATATGCTGTTAAATCTTAGAACAATTAGTGCTAATGCTCCCACCAATATCAAGGGCACGGATGTGGTTAACATTTCTTCTCACTTTAATCGAAGAATAAAAAAACTTAGAGTTGAAATTCCCCTCTTTAAGCCACTTGACTCTAGATTTCTGTCTTAGCAAAGATTCTTCATGCTTATTAGCAATAAAGGCTTCTTTTCTTCTAGAAACAGCTTCAATTTGCAGCAGAACATTAGAAGGGTCTTTATCAAGGTTGCTTTGTGCTTCACAAGCTAACAAATTAATCCTCTTAGCAACATCAGTGAAATTTCCAACTGTGCTTCTATTCCACTTAGACAACTCATGTCTGAGCTTCTTAAACTTACTATAGACAATGAAACTAGGAAAGCCAATGTCATCCCCAGACCAAATTTTTCTAACAATGTCCCTGAAGCCTTCTTTTTCAGTCCAAGCATTAATGAAACAAAAGGGGGAAACAATTTTACCTTTCTCACCAATGTCTAGAGTGAGGATCTTATGATCACTGATAATATTGGAATGAAGAAAACCTTTGAATTCAGAAAACTCCCTCATGAAATCAAAATTATAGAGAATCCTGTCAATAAGAGAAGTGACAAAAAAATCCCCCGATTGATGGTTATCCCAAGAAAAGGAGGGTCCACTCAGTCCCAGCTCAAAAAGACCACAATTGAGAATACAATTATTGAAGTCATCCATGGATTTCTTAGTAGGAGGATCTCTGCCCAGCTTTTCTTCATCCTTTCTAACAGCATTAAAGTCACCTAAAATGACCCAAGGAGAAGACACACTCGAATTAATAGACTCAATATCAATCCATAATTACTCCCTATCACCATCAGGATTATGCCCATAGACAGCCGTCAAGAGGAAACTCCTGTTGTCACAAAAAACCTCCATATGAATTAACTGATCAGATTCCTGAATCTTAGTAATGTTGCAAACCTCATCCCTCCACAGAACTACAACTCTACCGAGCACATGAGAGGAGTGATTAGAAATCCAACTAAATTCAGGAAAATATTTACTAAGCAGCTTTGAAATCTTCTTCTGTCTAACTTTAGTTTCATTGAGAAGAATAACGTGAGGATTGAACTCTCTTATTTTTTCCCAGACTGTTGAGACCTTGAGGTTAAGGCCCCTAACATTCCAGGACAGCATATTCAGATTGAGACTAACCATTAGAAACAGTTGAGACCAGTACTTCACTAGTTTGGAACTCCCTCCTCCTATTCTCTTCAGTCACTACTTTCAGATTAGCAAATTTATTTGAAAGAGCAGCTTGAGTGACAATCTCCTGGTCCTTTGTATTATTTCTAGTTTTACCCTTCGGTTTCCTTTTTATGTTCCCTTTTTTAACAACTTCAAATCCCTCCTCCTCCTCATCTTGAATGGAAGCAGCGTTATGAGGAGTAGAAAGATCTACAACCCCGTTCAGAGCTTCCTGGATTCTGTCAATATCTCCTTCCGATGAAGTCAGACTGCTTTCCTCAAACGAGTCATTAGGTACATGGAATTTCTCTTCTTTATCTTGGACTTGCCTCAACAGACCACCATGTCCTTCCTGATTCAGATTAACACGATGAGAAGAAGTGTCATTAACTCTAACTTCAGCCACTTTTTCAAACAAATCAATAGCAGTATCATTGTCACAATTAATCTTATCATCTTGACCTTTATGAATCAGAATTTCGCTCTGAGGAGTTTCGTCAACAACCTTAGGTGCAGGTATTTCCATAGAAACAGAGGAATCGGGAGCAACAATTTTCTTGACCCACACTTTCTTAACCTGGTGATTTGAACTTTTAGCAGAATCTCTACAGTCAGCATGTCCAAACAAATTGCACACCGAACAGACCTGTGGCACCCATTCATATTCAAAGTTAACAGTATGAGAGACACCATCATCGCTTGAAACTTCTAGATCAAGAGGGAAAGTCGACGCAGCCGATATCAATACTTGAATTCTAGCATATTCAAGATTCCTCAGACTAAAGGTCAATCTGTCTGCTCGTAAGGGGAATCCAATATAAGACCCGATTCTTGAAAACATCTTCATATCCCAAAGCTCCAAGGGAAGATTATGAATCCTGTCCCATACCAGCATGTCAGTCAACCTGAACCTTTTCAGAGGATCCCCGGGCTTCCATTCCATCAGAACCATAGGCCTTCCCCTGACAAAGTAGATGACATTGTCTAAGACATTCTCCAGATCCACTTCATCCATGAATTTAATCAGGAAGAAACCTCGACCATGGTTCAGTATCTCAATCGATCCATTCAGTATCCAAATCTGAGATAAATACATCTCCAGCGTAGGAAGATGAGGATTGAAGCCAACTATGTAACCTGCAACACACCGCTTCCATCTATCCGCATTCTTCTCAGCTTCTTCTCTCGGGTAGATGAGCTTCTGGTTTCGCAACTCTATATCCAATTTCTCCAGTGAAGTATCGTAGAGCCTTGGTTTCATCAGTTCCACCCATGACTTCGTGTTTTCAGATTGAGCATTCAGATCTTGACTCACTCCAGATGAGCGAACGAGAGAGGAGGGAAGGGGGGGCCCTCCAGCCTCAGGCACAGTGCCTCCAATGACCTCCTCATCGCGCCGCCGGGTATCGCCAGAGCTCATCACGCCAGAGATCTTTACTCCAAGACTTTAACATTCCTTTTGGTGCTTCTCCTATCTATTTTGATAATACCAGTGCAATTAACATGTCATATAATCCTATTCGGCATAGTATAGCTAAGAATATAAAGGTTCACCATAATTTTCTTTGTGATCACATTGCCAAAAAGGATATCTATATCACACATGTAGACATGAAAAATCAGTTGGTGGATATTTTCACTAAACCTCTAGCTATAGAGCAATTTAACTTGCTCATAACTGCTTTGAATGAATCTGATATGCCTTCTAGTTAGTTGTCATCTATCCTATATGCTCTGCTTATGTTTTGATCATAATTTCTCACTAATATGCTAGAAATAGGTTTTCATGTTCTTTTTGCATTATTTTTCTCTTGCTTTTGGGTATTTTTCACAAACGCTTGTTTTATCACAAAGTATGTTCAAAATGAAAAATGGACTTGAAAAACAAATTTAATTATCACTCTACTGGCTAGAAATTAGAATCTCTAAAGTTGGTTTAGGTTGACCGTCGATCGAGTTGCCAACTTGACCGATCAGAGGCCGAGAGCTTTTTTAAAGAGCCTATCGGTCGAGTTTTTGAGTCACAGAACTCAACCGATGGCTGAGCTGGAGCAAATATAAGTTAGGTTTGGCCAACTTTTCTCCCTCTCAACTAGAGAAAAATCGACCGATCTAACGTCTATCTCCCTTAAGTTCTCAACCCTAGCTCCGACCTTCCTCTCCCTAGCCCTATTTCGACCTAGATTGAGCTTCCTTGACCTATTTCCTATCAACTCTAGGTCTGTAGATGAGTTTTGGTGGTGTTCTTCTTGTTTTCTCTCTCTCTTTCCTCTCTATTTCGTCTCCATGGTAACCAACAGAAGAAAGAGGGCCTCCCCATCTAGTACACCATCATCGTCTACCAACTCGCATCTCATTTCTTTTGATGACACCTTCTTTATCTCCATTGAGGCTCTTAATAGGTACAAGGAGTTCCTCCCTAGGAACCCCTTTCTATTTCATACCTTGTTTGAGCCACGCCCACAAAGACAAGAGGTGATTGATAAAGTAGCCAAGTTTTTGTACGACCACCATCTCTCCACCTTGTGTGTCGAGTGCTTGTGCTATAATAATTCCTTAACTAGCACAAAATCCGTTCATGAATTCTATGCTAACTTGCAATGGAATTATGACACACTCGTACCACCACCCAATACTCAAGTATTTCTAACTACCATGATTGCCGGGAAGAATTTCCAAGTCTCTGAGGATACCCGGAACATCTTCTTTTTAGGTACTGAAGTGACTGACACTTGGCGAAAGGACTATCCCGAGTATTTTGACCTAGTCAAGCCTGAGGCCTTCTACAAGAAATATGATCTTCTTCTCCCTGATATTCATAAATTCCTGAAGAAACCTCAATTCCCATATAGGAATAAGTAAAACCTTCCCTCCTCTACCTTAGACATCAAGAGACACATACTTGCCTTAGTTGTTAACTATAATACTCAAACAAAGAAAAGTCAGACTGAAATTGTAAAAAACACAACGGTAATTATTTACTGTCTCTTAAATAACATAGGAGTCAAGTGGGCAAGATACATACTCCACCATATGACCTACTTTGACTCAAGCAAGAACACCCGTTGAACCCACCCTCCCTACCCAACCCTGATCCATGGTCTTTTCCAGCTTTCCACTAGAAAATCTCTTTTCCATAACCAGCACTACAAACCTATCTGAAAAGGAGTTTGCATCAATGAGACAACACTTTAGAATTATGTGCCTATCCCATCCTCTACCACACCTAGTGCCTCTACCTCTACCTCTACCTGAGCACCTCCACCACCTCAACCTACCTGACCTACCCGTGCCTCGTTCCATGTATCCAATGGAACCCTTTTGGGCTACATGATGCATCAATTGGTGTACAACCTTCAGGTTCAGGAGCACATGCATCATTACCTCTGTACCATCATGTCCAACATGAACAAGTCCTGTGCACACCCTTATCCTGCCTACCAGCCCTACCCATGAGGTGACTATGCATCCTATGCATATGTTCACTTTTACCATGCCCCTCCACCTGCTTCTTCCGCTGCTACACCCTTTGTTGTTGGTGGATCTTCCCCTAGAGTGCTACCTATACGTGTTGTCCCCTTGGCCACCTTTCTTGCTAGTCTTGGTACTTCTGCTCCTTCCTTCCCACAGGCCAATGAGCTTCATGCTCTTGGCATGTATTGGGCGGAGAAGAATTCCCGTTGGCCCGATTGTGGTTTTGGTTCCCTTACTGATAAGGAGATGCCAGACCTGGCTAATGAGGAGGCTACTGCTACTGATGAGGAGGCTGATGAGGATGATGAGGATGATGATGGCTCTGATGGTGCCTCCGGTGATGAAGGTGATGTTGTTCTCTCTGATGCACCTTCAGACAGAGATGATGACTACAGCCCGAAGTCTCTAATGTTGATGATGAGGAAGATGTTGTGGACTTAGATAGCTTATATGTTTAGATTTTCTGGTTTCTAGTCTAGATGTTGATCATATATATCATTCTAGGCTATTTTGTATTAAAAGCATTTGGGCACATTTTCTGAGTTGTATTAATTTATCATCTAGTTTTCATCATTTTGGCTTGTAGTTGTTTCTGAGAACACGCTTTATGGGTTGTAATCTTAATCATTTATACACTTACTCTTTGATTTACTATATCTCATGAGTTGGTGCCATGTTTACCATATTTTGATTATGACTTATATGGTTTGTTTCTCTCGTCTCTATTTGATGTATGTTTTGAGATTGCATGTTGTGGATGCATGTTTGGTTGTGCTTGGAGAATACCCATTTATGTGCTCCTCTACCCCCTTCCTTTTTGATAATATCAAAAGGGGGGGGGGAGAAGTTCAAAGTTTTGAAGCTCAACCATATTGCTTTTATTGCCTACGTGATCCTTTTCTTGTTCATTATATGCTTTATCATGTGACTTGCTAAAGGACCATATAGTATATATGCCATGTTTCTTTGTGTCAATAGACTAACTATGCAGGTAAGAGTAAGCATAGATTGAGGGGGAGCAATTTACATTGTTCAAATCATGGATTCCCCTACAATTCACAAGGCAAAGGTATAACTTTACATATTCTTTTCAATATGATTGAGGAATGGTTTGTCATTGTGAAAAAGGGGGAGAATGTTGACTTGAGAGTTATGCATTGCCCATATTTTGATAATGACTTAATCATTCCATTCCTATGTATCTAATATGGTTGTTTAAGATTGATTTTAGGCTTTAGGTACATGAAAATGATCAAATTAAACAAGCCCTAGCTTGTTCAAGTTCAAGTCAAAAGCAATGCAAGTGTGCATTTGGAAAATCACTCCAAATGACCTTATATGATATTTGTAATCACTTGTATTGATGATATGACTTGTAACTAAGATGAGAAAAAATCAGGGACACTTAGTTCCAATGTTTGATCACTAAAATGTCATTTTAGAAAATTTGTCACTATTTGTTTATCGGTCGAGTTGGAAACTCGACCAATCCAGTGATGAATTTTCTGAAGAGACCAATTGGTCGAGTTGCATACTCATAGAACTTGACTGACTGACTCACTGAGTAAAAATGATTTTAGCTCATCGATCAAGTTTCCCAGAATAAACTCGACCGATAGTTTGATAGCACCCAAGGGAACAACCCCAACTATAAATAAGACCCCTTGGAGTTCATTCCAAGTTTTCTCATTCATGTTATTCTAAGTCCTTGTTATAGTTGAGTGTGTTGCAACTCCTTGAGCCCCTTTCTCTCTCTCATTTACATAACATTTTATTATGAGTGAGTTAGGTCAGTTGTAAGAGAGATACTTCCTTATGCTTGTAAAGCTCTCATTCCATTCCATCTTCCCTACCCATTTTCATAAAGAATGAAAGGTGAAGCAAGCTACTCAGAGTGAAGGTGAAGCTATTGCTATTCTTCTTCAAGGTTGAAGAAGAGGTGAAGATCTTCTCCAGGAGAAGGAGAAGGAAAAGTCTTAAGATCCAAGAAGAGTGGGTAATTCCTTGAAGGCTGATTACTTGTGTAAGAGTACGTAAGTCCTTGGAAGAAGGCAGAAGACTCTTTGTGAAGTGGGTAAGTCGTTGGTAAGGTTGAAGACTTTTTGTAATCGATAGGTAAGTTCTTTGGTGTGTCTTGTGTTGTAATTCTTATAAGTGAATATATAGAGGAAAGCACCTGTAAAGTCCTAGAGGTTGACCTCTCTAGGTAGTGGATGTACTCTCTCCTAGTTTGGAGAGTGGAACCACTCTAAATGAGCTTGTCCAAGTGCTTGTTTCATTTTCTCTCATCATTGATATGCTTGTTAGTTAGGACTTCAAATTGCACTTGAGTTGTTGGTTTTAATTAATATAATTTGAAGGTCTAACTTATCTTGTGAGAATTTTAAAGCTCTATTCACCCCCTCTAGAGCCTTAGATCTAATAGGCATGTCGGATAGTGCATCAAGAAAGGGGATGTCGACATGGAGTTTCCCCATGGTATCTTTAAATTCATGAATTTGGTTCCAGTCTCGTCTTCTTGACACGTCCCTGATAAGATGGATGCAATATATAGACGGGCATGTCAAGGTCAACATTCTCAACTGGTGGAGCTCGTCAACATGAGGTTTGGCCATACTGGAGGTTGTAGTTTCTTTTGGCAGTTGGTCTTTATCAATCAAGATGGCATCGTGATCGTTGAAATTGACATAACTGATAGGGAGTTCTCAGGAGGAGGAGGTGTTGGTTTGTATCCCCAGAGAGCCAATCATATGATGATTGTAATGGCATACTTTGTAATTGATTTGATAAATAAATAAAGTCAAGCTTCAACTTTATTCTATTTAATTTAGTTATGAGATAATGTTGTAACATTATAAATGTTTAGAGAATAATATATTACTTAATGACGTATGTCTTCAAGTACCTGACTTGGAGAAATGAGACCATATAGATGTTAAGAGTACATACATATTCTCATTATGTCCCAAATTGATTGTTATTGTGGAGGTTGATAGACAACAATGACACACAAGATTAGAGTGTGAGTTGGTTGATGAAAGAGCCTCATTAGTCATGATATGGCTATATCAAACCAATCACATAGATGTTGATCTGAGAGTTATACATTGTCAGTATTTTGATAATGACTTAACCATTTCTTTCATATGTATCTAATATGTTTTTTTACGATTGATTTCAGTATTTAGGTACATGAAAAGGAAAAATTTACACAAGCCCTAGATTTTCCAAGTTCAAGTCAAAAGCAATGCAAGTGTGCAATTAGAAAACCACTTCAAACCACCTTAGATTATTTTTGTAATCTCTTACATTGATGATATGGCTTGTAACTAAGATGAGAAAAAAACCAAGGACACTTAATTCCAACGTTTGATCATTTTGAAAAATTAGTCACTACAACTTTGTCAATCGAGTTTGAATCTAGACCGACCAATGATGGATTTTTGGAAATGGATCAATCAATCGAGTTGTAAACTCACAGAACCTGACTGACTGACTCAGTGACCAAAATTAATTTTGACTCATCAGTCGAGTTTCCCAGAACAAACTCGACCAATAGTTTGAAAATTAGCTTTGTCAGTTAGTGGATCGGTCAAGTTATCTTTATTGAAACTCGACCAAATGTACTGTACTAAAAATGTAGAAAAAGTGATTTGAACCATTAGATAGTTGTTGTAAATGAAAATAAACCCATTGCAAGTTTTAAAACAACTAATTTTCATTCTTAAGTGATCCCACACTCAAACGAACGTCCCCATCTATAAATAGGACCTCTTATACTTCATTCCAAGGTTTCTCATTCATGCTATCCTTGGTCCTTGCTATAGTTGAGTGTGTTGCAACCCTTTGAGCCCCTTTATCTCTCTCATTTACAAAGCATTTCGTGATTATGAGTGAGTTAGGCATGTTTTAAGAGATCTACCTCCATGTTATCGTGTAAATATCTCATTCCTTCCATCTTCCCAATCCCCTTTCTCAAAGAGCAAAGGTTGAAGTGAGCATCTCTGAGTGAAGGTGAGGCTGCTGGTCTTCTTTAAGGTTGAAGAAGAGGTGAAGTTCTTCTCTAGGTGAAGGAGAAGGTCAAGGCAAAGATTCAAGAAGAGTGGGTAATTCCTTCAATGCCAAACACTTGGTGCAAGTGTGGGTAAGTCCTTGGTGAAGGATGAAGACATCTTGATCAAGTGAGTAAGTCCTTATGCAGGTGAAAGACTCTTGTCTTGAATAGGTAAGTCCTTGGATGTATGGTGGTCACCTTGTATCTCTTATGATGTAATATAAGAATACATGGGTTGCAAAGTCCTAGAGGTTGACCTCTCTAGGTAGTGAATTGACGATTTCTTAATTTGGAGATTAGAACCACTCTAACCACCTTGTCTAAGTGTAAGTTTCAATCTCTCTCACCCTTGCTATGCTTGCTTAGATAGGACTTCAAATTATTCTTAAGAATTGGTATCAATTGATATAATTTGAAGGTCTAACTATTCTTTTTAGAATTTTGAAGCTCTATTCACCCCCCTCTAGATCCCAAGATCCAACTAGTGGTATCAGAGCCAAGGATATTCTCCAAGACATCTCCCACAAGACAATAAGATGGGTGAGAACCTACTTGGTTCACTCAACCTAGAGGGAGGCTTCTCCATGCATCCCCCAGTCTTTGACGACACTGACTTCCTCTATTGGAAGAGGTGTATGCAGTTCTACATTCAAGAGATGAACTTTGATATGTGGAAGGTGATGATTACATCCTCCAAGGAGATAAATAGAGATGTGTCAACATGGAATGAAGCTGCCCTAAAGGATGCCCAACTTGATGCCAAAGAAATTAGCATACTCTACGCAGCCCCCACCCCAACCGAGTTCAACCGCATCTCCTCATGAGATACAACCTATTAGATATGGGATAAGTTGTGCATCACTTATGAAGGCACAAAGAAAGTGAAGGATGAAAATATGTACATGTTGCACAACCTCCTAGAGAACTTCAGGATGGGGAAGAAAGAAGGAGTTTCTGAGATGTACTCTAGGCTCAATATCATCATCAATGGCTTAGTTGCTTTGGGACACACTTTGGATAGAGGAGCAATAAACTCAAAGATCTTGAGGTCTCTACCAAAGAGATGGGAGTCAAAGGTGACCTCCATTGAAGAAGTGAGAAGTCTTGGTGACATTCCAACTAAGGAACTCATTGGCAATCTACAAGTTCATGAGCCAAGACTTGACAACCAAGAAGAGAAGGAAGTAAGGAAAATCAAAGATGGTACCTTCAAAGCTCAAGTGGATGTTGTCATTCTTCAACAGCAACTTGCTTGTCAGACCTCTCCCTCATCCTCTAGTGAAGATGCTGGCCCTAGTGAGCATGAAGCCAACTAATGCAAGGGAAATCACTTCAAAAGAAAAAGCAATCTTCTTCTTCTACTTCAAGGTGATACAAGTGTGGTAAAAAAGACACTACAAGAGTGAATGTCCGAAGGCAAAAAGTCAAGAGCAGCTCTAAGAGGGAATAAGAGTACAAGAAAGATAGCAAGTACAATAGGAAGGATAAGAAGGAGAGGAGACACAAAGATGCAACTCATGCAACTTGGGAAGCATCATCCTCTAGTGGCTCAAGCTCAGATGAAGATGGAGAGTGCCACCTTGCACTCATGGCCTCTGCAAGTGAAGACATTGGTGAGGTAAGTGAGGTAAGATTGCATGAGTTAGCTAAAGAAACTCTTATTGATATGCTTGTTTCTACCTTTTCTTCTTATTCTAAATGTAAATCTAAAAAGAAGAGGTTAGGAAAATTCATTGATGACTTGTATGCTAAACTAGAGATTCTTGAGCAAAATGAGAAAATCCATCTTGACAACATTGATAACTTCCAAGGACAATTTCTTCATCTTGAGCTCCAATACAATGAAGTTGAGGTAGAGAATGGTGTCTATCTTAAGAACATTGAATCTCTTAAGGAGGATAACCAAAAGTGCCTAAATGAGCTTGAAATACTTAAAATTGAAAATGTTGAAGTCAAGCTTATTGTGGATGCCCGTAGCGATGAGAGGGATGTTTATCTCAAAGAAATTCAATTGCTTAAATATCAAAATGCTAGGTTGCTTGGTCAAGTTATTGATTTATCTTCTAGACCTATTTTGCCTAGTGATGATGTTGCTTATATTTCTATTGAAAAAGATTCATATTTGACTAAAGCCCTCTGTTTAGAGGCCAATCTTATTCATGCTAGAGATGATCTTGCTAACTAGTCTTCGACTGTTATATCTCTCACTGATGACAATCATAGACTAGAGCCTCTTTGCATAAATTCCTCAAAGGGAAAAACTCCCTAATGAAATCCTGACCATTCTACCAAACAAAGTGGTACTAGTGGTTTAGGATTTGTAGGGGGAGCACCTAAGGGAAAGAACAAAGTCAAAGGTAAGAAAAAGAGTAAGGAAAACTCCTTTTTCATCGGAGAGTCTTCTGGCACTAAGAACCCTAATATTTTCTCTCATTGCAAAAGTTATGATCATTTCTCTACTTATTATCCTTACAAGTCTAAGGGGATCAACCCAAAGATGAAATGGGTCCCCAATCTAAGTTCAGATCCCAAAGTTTGAGTTGGGAACCAACACTCTCCTTTCTTACAAGAAAAAGGAAGATGGATTGTTGATAATGGCTACACTAAACACATGACAGGTGATATAAGCCATTTCAACAATTTCACTAAGAAGAAAGGAGGTTCAATTACTTTCGGGGACAATAAGAAAGGTAAGGTAAAAGATGAGGGTGATGTAGGTGAATCCTTTTGTATCAAAAATGTCCTTTTTGTAGATGGCCTACATCACAATTTAATAAGTGTAAGTCAATTATAGGATAATGGTTACCTTGTCCTATTTACCTCTTTTTAATGCTTGATTCTAGATTCCCTCACTTATCATGTCATATATAAGGAAACTAGAAGTGGTAACTTTATGTAATTGTGCTTGACTCTATTAAGTCTATTCTTGATAGATGCCTAGTAGTCAATTAGAATGATATTACTCTTTGGCATCGTTGGCTTGGTCATGTAAATACGCATCAATTGAAGAAGTTGAGCAGAAAGGACTTGGTCAAGGGACTTCCCAAATTGGATTCTAAAAAGGATGAGGAATGCCAACCGTATACCCAAGGAAAGAAAACCAACTCCTCCTTCAAATCCAAAGGAGTCCTTAGTACCAAGAGAGATCTTAAACTTCTCCATATTGATCTATTTATGTAACATCCCTGACCTGGGTTATGCCTTAACCCTGGGATTTTTGCTTAAGCAAGTTAATTAGATCCTTAATTTTATCTTTTGAAAAGTAGTTAAGGCTCAAGAGGAACTTATATTTCAACTTTGGTCATATCTGAATAATGTTAAAGCAATGTTTGCTTATTTTGGACTAAAGTGCAAATTACCCAAGTTGAGGGGTTAACTTGAAAATGTTACATGAATAAATGTCCCTCATGTGTTGAAGCATCATAGGAATGAGTATGATGCAGTGGTATGGCTTTCACAAGCTTGAGGACCAAGAAAGAGCTGATAAAGCAATGTTTGTGCATTAAAACCTAGTTTTGGTGTAATGTGCAATTTAACCAAAACCTAGGTTTCAATATGCAAATTATCACTTCAAAATAGTCCCTAATCTTTCTTGGCATCATGTAGAGCAAAGAAAATGAGAAGGGTGTCTCATTTGAATTACTTTGGAGGAGAGAGAATCTTGATATTAAAATAATCTAGATTTAAGCATAATTGAAACCCTGATTCAATTTAATGCAAAAATAAACATATTAATTGAAATGACTTTCAACCAAAATTGTAATGGTTGAATTCAGATATGTTTGGAAGTCCTTGTGCTTTGCAAGGACCACGAAATATCTCAAGGAGGGGGAATACCCACTCACATTATTATAAGAAAAAGATATATCCACTCACTTATGGATATTATTATAAAATGATTTAAGGTGCTTAATTTGCTTTTCTTTAAATCATGGATAATTGAGAGGAATAATAGGCAAAGAGGATATCCTCGTCTCTAAGGAATAAAAGGGGGCAAATGGAAAGGATAAGGGGGAGATAATTCCTACTTTCTCTCTCCTAATTGAATTTTTAATAAAATTTGCATATAAGCCCATGTATCCATAGAGTAAAAAGGGAATTTCGAATTCACTTCCACCCTTTGCTTGCAAAACGACCTTGGGATCTTGGGAGCAAGAGGATAACGAGCCCCAACCTGTTGGTAAGTTTCTTGACCCTCTTTCACCTTGAATCCATGGTGGAAATCACAAGTCGATGCATGATTTCTTCCTATCTCGATTCCCTCTTCAAGTGTAACCATTCCTTTTCACTCAAAGCTTTAGGAAGAGCCTTGGGGTAGTGAAAGGAGTTACATAAACCATTTTTGACGTGAGCTTGAAGCTTTGTAGCTCAATTGGAGGTGGGTTATATAACTTGAACCCCTTTACATTGTTATTCAACTATCAATCTTGCAATTTTCGTTGATTCCTTCATCTTTTTGATTAATTGTTGGTTGAAATTGGTTATTCCATGAAATCATAAGTACTAAGACCTTCAGGGACAAAGGTAGATGATGATGACATCATCTTGGACTCATTTCCTAAAGAAATTGTATCTTATTCGGTTTCAACAAAACCATTTGAAAGCAAACGGTTTCATCAAAGTGTTTGAAACTAAACCGTTTCAAACCGTTTGGAAGAGTTTACCAGGGTTGACTATTTGGGAAAAATTATGCTAATATCGATGATTGATGACCCATCAAATTTGATTGATTAATTCCAAAGGGTTCATCAGTTGAAGGTTAATCAATTAGCAAACCCTAATCGGGTTTAGTGCTGAAATTCAATTTGGTTAACTTAGATTTTTGGGTGATTGAGCCCAAACGGTCTCAAGACCGTTTGGAGGTCACCCAAACGGTCTCAAGACCGTTTGGGAGTCACCCAAGACCGTTTGGAGGTCTAGGGTTAAGTATGGTTGAATAATTGTAGGTCCAGAAATACCAAATTGAAATGCAATTAAGTGCTGATTTGATGATCAATCTAATGATCTAAACCCTAATGGAATTTCACAAAATCCAAGGATAGGATGAGGAAAATGGACTCAAGACCGTTTAGAGATCATCCAAATGATCTCAAGACCGTTTGGGGTCTGGTCATATCAAAAATTTGATAATGAATCATTAGTTGCAATGGAATCAATTCCACAATGTTGATCATGGATGGCTATTCGATTCCAAGTCCTAATTGAAGGTTCCTTGAGTTGAAATCCTAGATCAATTGGGTTCAAAACCCTGATTGATAGTCTATTTGAAGGTTGATTCAATAATTCAAGTGATAAACAAATCAAGGACTCAATTGATACACTACTACAGAAATGGCTTATAAAGTCACTTTTCAAGGTGTCGGTTGTATACCAAAACCGACACCTAAACTCTACAGTGTCGGTTGATAACAGAAACCGACATCCAATCCATGAAGGTCGACCAGACATGGGTACCGCTTTTATTAAGTGTCAGTTAATTAATAAACAACCGACACCTAAACTCAACCGCCAAAACCAAAATTCCAGCGAAACAACTGGCTCCAATATTTTACATATTGCGGCGGTTCATAACTAAATAACCGACGACTAAAGGGTATTCGTGAGATAAGAATAGTTGTCGGTTGTCTTTTAATCAAAAACCGACGACTATAATATAGTATAGGTGTCGGTTTTTGCAAACGAACCGACACTGTTGGTTTAGTTGTCAGTTTTATAAATAACCGACACTTATTTTCAACTTAATAGCTCACCCTGCCCGACCGATTCTTCCCATTTCCCTATTTCATTCCTGATTTCCCTAGCTCCGGCGATTTCTTGCTCCCTGCCGCCGCCGCCACCGCTCCCTGCCATTCGTGCTCCACCGTCGTGCTCCGTCGCCGCCGCTCCTTCCTCCGTGCTCACCGCTCGTCGTCGTCTCCGCGAGAACCAGTCGCCGCCCGCCCGCCCGCCGCCCGCCCTCTCCACCGTCGCCGGTAGCAGCTAGGTATCCTAGCCTCGCCGCCCTCTCCGCCGCTCCTCTCTTCGCCGCCAGAAGCTGCTAGGACTTGCTCCGGCCGCTGCTCCTCTTCCCTCAAGGTGCTCGCCCTGCCTTCTTCTTCTTCTTCCTCTGCTCGTCTTCCCTCAAGGTGCCGCCCTATTGCTGGGCATTTTTTTTAATTTATTTACTTCCTATGAGAATCAGTTTTAATTAGGGCTCATACACATATTGATGTCTAACACCTAAATGAATATCTAGTTGTGTATTTTCCTAGTATCGTGAAAGATTCTCAATCGTGTGTATCAAATGGGATTCTTATATATATTGAGATCTTAATGTTATAAATGGAAGACTCGAATGTTATAAAATCCCATCAAAGTAGGTAGAAACAACTTATATATATTCAGATCTTAATAATTCCATGAAGTGCACATTATCTTACTCAAGAAAAGTATGTGTATAATGTAGGATTAGTTCCATATAATGGTTCTATTTTAGTAAGCACCTAGAAACCCATCCAAGATTTACTCATTAGGAGCATTTCCTCGTTTGTTCTCTAAGTACATTTGTAGACTTCTTTTCAAGATATCATGTCTACCACAATAAAGTTGGTTATGACAAGCAATAAAAGGTTAACTGATGTTATACAACTTTTTCTGAAAATATATAACATCGTTATATGTACTTACACTTTGTTAATACTAATATTGTGCAGTCTCTGTCCACCCATAACAGTCACTATGAACTGGGCCTCTATGTCAATGTTAACGTTCCCTATTGAAGAAAAATTGGACATCATCCTAGATGATCGTTCCTTAAACCAATTGGTCATACCCAAACATTGGCATTTTCTAAAAGGAAGACACTACATGCCTGGTAAAGTGACCATAACTTTTGGCAATTATTCACATGTTATTGAGGTTGAGTATGATTTGGCGGGAAATCTTGTATCAAAATCCGGTTGGCGTGATTGGATTGGAGAGATGCATGTGGTCCGTTGCAACAGGATTTTTCTCCGTCCAGTTGGCCATAATTCCATCAAAGTTTGGATAACCAACAGCAACTGCGAGACCCCCGATCATCTACTGCGGTATGAGCGCACGGCGTCGGATATCATCTATGAGGAATCTGAATCTGAGGCCCCTGTCAGTTCAGATTCGTCTAAATATAGTGAGGAGCTTCGTGACACAGCTTCATCATAAAAAAGAAGTTATTGATGCGGGACCATGTTAGTGTAGTATTTAGTTGTCTATCTATCTTGACTTGTCTGTATTAATAGTTTTTTTAATTATGCGCATGTTTAGGGGTACACCAACCCCTTTGTTTAGTTATTGTTTAGGGGTACACCCCTGTGTGTGGATGTAAAAAGAGATTAATGAATGGAACTGAAAGTTGCTACATGAATGCTTATAACTGAAGTGTGTGTTCCCATGAATGTTCCCATTTGCATGATTACACTACTATTTTCTCATATTGTTTAGTCTATTTTAATATGACATACTTGCTTATATCTTGCTTAATGACGAACTGTAATGCACACATGTGGCATGCTTGGAATGTAAATGATGAACTTTTCCCTAAATTTCCAATCATGCTTTTAAAGACATCAATAATCACCCTAACTTGAAGAACTAGGATTTTAGGTATAAGAATGACAACACATTATTTGTTGGCCTAGAAACCCATCTAAGATTTACTCATTAGGAGTAAATCTTGGATAGTCCCCGGTTTGGGACTATTCTTGAACACCTAATCTCGCTTAGGATGTAAGTGTATAATGTGTATTGGGTTTTCAAGAAAATTTTGGCAGCATTTCCCCGTTTGTTCTCTAAGTACATATGTACTTGGAGAACATCAAGGAAATGCTGCCGAAATTTTCTTGAAAACCCAATACACATTATACACTTACTAGTGAGATTAGGTGTTCAAGAATGGATAGGTGGTACACATTTATTATATATAATAATGACATCACATGTATTTGTTAACCCTAGACCCTAATCTTGTCCCAATATATACTTGTTTTCTCTTTGATCATAGAATGGATAGATCATGGATGTCCATTCGCAATCGCTGCACCCCAGAGTTTATTTCTGGTCTTGACCAGTTCATTAAATATGTCGAGGAACATAGGAAACAACCTGGAGATAGGTTCTACTGTCCATGGGAATTTGACTACATAGATTTCAGAATTCCGCTCTTCAAATGTAATTGGGTTGATAACACCAAAGGAGTTATAGTGGATGAATTGGGTTTCACTTTAGTGAACTTTGAAAAGATTGGCAAGAAGGCTGAACCATTCATATTGGCATCACAGGCGAAACAAGTATTTTATATCGATGATCCTGCAAATGATAAATGGTCGGTTGTTCTTCATGGTAAAAGACAGTTCATTGAAGATCCTATAGATGAAGAAGAGTACTATGATAAATATGATGACTCCGGTCCATTCTCAGTTGGGTTGCCAACTCCACAAAATATTGAAGCTAATGATGACTTATATGTGTGCGGAGATCACAATGAAGTATTTTTAATTGATAAAAGATCACAATTTTAGAGGCATGCATGTTTATATTTTTTTTTTGAAGCTAAATGTTTACTTTTTTAATATCAATATCATTTTCTGATTTGATGTTTCATTATCTTCTAGTTAATACAAATGCTAAACATTGTGGGAGGGTGCTAAAGAACTATAGGACCAATCTCACCCGAGATTACATACGCGATGCTGAGAGTAGGTTCTTGATCGATTCCAATTCTAGACATTGATCAGTATTTCACTAACTCTACACTAATAATTTTTATTTGTATTCGCTTTGAAAAATAAATATAGGAAGAAGGCTATGCAGGACGGACATGACATAGCTATGCAGGATATGCAGGATATGCAGGAAGAAGCCCCAATGAAGAGAAGCAGGATACAGATACAATACATAAAGTGCAGCACACACAAGTGCTTCAGATTCATATAACAACATGACAGACTAACACATATATAGTGCATAACAACAGCAGCGCCGAATTTACATACAACACTAACTTAGTACATATATAGTGGGACTAAGGTGATGATACCACCTGCTAAAATAGGTTACCGACTACATGTTACGACTGGGAGGTCATGATTCAGCAACGTATGCATTAGCAGGAGGACAAACATATGGTGATCTGTTTGTCCTCCTGCTAATGCATATTGTTGCTGAATCACGACCTCCCAGTCATAACATGTAGTTGTCGGTAACCTATTTTACCAGGTGGGATCGTCACCTTATAAGTCCCACTATATATGTACTGAGCTAGTGTTGTATGTAAATTCGACGCTGTTGTTGTTATGTACTATATATGTGTTAGTCTGTCATGTTGTATGGACATCGATTGTATTGCTCAGGTATTATATAGTCTCATTAAATAATATGAAATATATCAATCTTATTTATAGCTCATTAATTATATATATACATCATTCTCTTTATAGGTGTTTAAAGCTGACCCCACTACAGGAACAGACTTACCAGATGTACATGCTCCCTATACGATGGGAGAATTAAATGAAGTAAGAGAAGAATGGGCAACAACCATACAAATAGTGGGGGTTTTAAAATATAATTGGGATGTTGATAGAAAATAATGACTAAAGAATTATATTTTGTAAATGAATTTCAGAATTATAATATATGTGTGAATGTTTCTACATGTCTAGATGTTTCTACATGTGTCTGAGTGAAAATGAATGAAAGTGTTGGTTACTATATGAATGTTTCTACATGTGTGAATGTGAATGAATGGAACTACAGATTGCTAGCTACATGAATGTTTCTAAATGTGTGAAAATAAAATGGAACTGCAGGTTGTATTGCTAAATGCATGTGTGAATATTTTTGTTGTTAAATTTGCAGGTTTGTGGTCTGTTGTTGGCTGATATCAATGGATGTCGTAAAACCTACAGTTCAATTAACTGAACTGCAGGTTTCTCATCCTGCGACCAGCCACAGCAGGTCTGCAGACTGACAAAAAAAAACAATAGGCGTCGGTTATTTGTAAAAAACCGACACACAATGATGTAATGTCAGTTTTTTAGATATAACCGGCGCCTATTTCCTGTGGCGTGAACATATATGGTGTCGGTTTCTTACTACAAACTGACACTGATAGTGCCCAAGCTAGCGCCAATAACAGGCGTCGGTAATTGTAAACAACCGACACATAAAGTTACAGTGTCAGTTATTTACATGTAACCGACACATATTGTTTTGGCGCGAAGACATATTTCGTCGGTTTTTGGCTTATAACCGACACTGATAGTGCCCAACATGGCGCCCTTTTTGTGGCGCGAAGGGTTGGGGCGTCGGTTTCTTATCTAATAACTGACACCTATAGTCCCCTGATGGTGCGTTTTCGGTCGCGCGCGAAGAGTTTGGGTGTCGGTTCTGGAACCGACGCGTAATGGATGACCTTTTAGTGTTGCCCACATAGGCGTCGCTCAGAAACCGACACTAAAGGCCTTAAATAACCGACACTAAAGGTAGGTTCTGTAGTAGTGATAATTGGTTCATCCATTGATATTATGAATCGTGTAAGTGTTGAAAGGACTTTTTGGTCCATTCGGTTTTGAGATGGTTTGGACCAAACAGTCTTAAGACCGTTTGAGACCAAATGGTATCAAGACCATTTGGGTCCAAACGGTCTCAAACCATTTGGAGACCCAAAGTGAAAACGGTTTCAACACCTATTTTGTCTAATCAGTTTCAAGCGTAATTTGCCCAAATGGTTTTCTACCAATTAAATTCTAAGAACTAAGATTGTTTAGGGCCTATGTAATCAGATCTTTTTGAGGTGCAACATGGTTGATCCATTAGGACACCTCATGTAATCGAATGTCCAACAGGGTCAATCCAATTGGATACCTAATGCAATTGAAGATTCAATTAGTTAATCCAATTGATCACTTAATGTGATTGAAGACTCAATTGGTCAATTCATTTGAATACCCCATGTAATTGAAGGTTCAATTGATTAAACCATATGGATACTTGATGTAATTAGATGATTAATATCCTTAGTGGGATTAATCATTGATGCATAATGATACAATAATTCAATATATCATGCTAACCCTAAATGCATGTATTTGAATAAAGAGTAGGCTCAGTCTAATCAAGAATTGAGTAGTAGATATCCTAGAGAGGATGAGAGAAAAAGGAATCCATACATATAGAATAATCATGTAATGGATCAGCCTCAATACTTTCAATATGAATAAACTATGAATTTTAGGGAATGATCCATGATAAAGAGATCATGAAACCCTAATGAAAAAGAATGATGAACCTTAACTCTAATTAGGGCAATGCTAGGTATAATCCTAATCTATAGTAAGGATGTAACCCTAATTAAGGGTGATGACATGTGAAACCCTAATTCAGGGTAATGTGATTCAAAACCCTAATTGGGATGAGTAGTAAACCCTAATTGTGGGTTATTGAATGTGAAACCCTAATCTAGAGTAATGTCATATGAAACCCTAAATAAGAATGATATTATGTGGAACCCTGAATAATGATGTGATGTGAGACTCAAATCCAGGGTGATGCCATGTATTGGTATATGAAACCCTAGTGATGGTATATTAGCCAATACACTAATGAAGGGTGTGGCTAATATAATCAAGTAAGATGAGAATGCTACATCCATGAAGGGAAAAATTTATAAACCATATGAATGGTAATATTAATACTGTAATGAGTAAGGATAAGGGACACGATAATGCCTAGATCATTATATGTCTAACTCTATACATGTGTATCAACCCTATACACCTTACAAAGATGAGGACATGAAACTCTTAGGAATGATGTATGCAACACCAAATTATGATGTGGATAACATCCTAAGAGTTGAAGTACCTAAAGTGGTTGATAATGATTGATTCTATATCAACAATACCCAACCATTGGATAAGTTCATATCATTAAAGATAGCTGGATAATTCTAATGGGTAACCTTCGCACTACATGATAAAAGTGATAGGTTAGAGGATAAATTACTAAGAGGAAAATACCTTAACACAAAATCAGTTGATTATCTTAAGTAAGATGGATATGAGAAGAAAAGTGATATATCAAGACATGATAGATATCACATTTAGCATTTCAAGTTTTATATACCTTGATGCATCTTAATCCAACATACTTGGATGAGACACACAAGAAGTTTTCATTATGTAAATTATTACAATGAAGATGTAATGAATTCAATGCACTCTGATAAGTATTGGCTAAACATTATGAGAAAGGGGTTAAGCCAAGATAATGGGTATGATATAAACATACCATGGTAAGGTTGAGAGATGAACTCGTACCTTGAATTGATATTCATAAATGATATATGTAATGATCATTAGTAAATACTTATGATAGTATTGAATGCTCCTAGAGGGGTGGAGCAATATATTAGGGTTGAACTAATGATGTAAACATGAAACCCTAACTAATGAGAAATGGGAGATCCTAACCCTAATTTGGGTAGTGGAATGGAAAATCCTAATTGATGGTAAACCCTAATTCTGATATAGGAATGGTGGTGTTACCATTGTATCACATGATGTGATAATTGAATCATATGACTGTTATCATGTATGTTAACCATGCAGATATCATGAGATGGTGATCACAGGCAGATTTGAGCTATGGATTTTATATATTAAAATATTGATTGGCCTTGTGTGCCTTAATGTTGTTGTTGTTAATAAAAGTAAGAAAATGTACAAGGACTTTATGAGTCATATGAGTAAGTTGTTACCTAGTGAAAGGTGACAAGACACTTAATGGGCCTTGTGAGCCATCTGTGATGCTTGTGTAACAAGTATCATGTATACCTCGGTCTGAGAAACTAGAGGTAATAATTACCTAACAAGTGTTAATAGTGTTTAGTGGTGAACTGAGGGTATGAATACCCAGTTTTAATAAGTATGATAATGATGTTGTTGAGAGATGTGAACTTTCAAGAAACGAAATGAGGGACTAAGATCCCAATGTATTATAAAGACTAAGAAGTAATTGATGAAAATAGTACATGTTTCTTTACAACATTTGTCATAATAATTCTTGTTGAGAACTTGACTGATGCTAAAAGAATATACTAATGTACTTAATTAATCAAGTGAAATCATATCATGTAGAGCCCTGACCATAGATCCAGCAGTGTCAGAATTGCTGAATGGTGAAATGGGTGCTCCGCGGCAAAACCTGGAACACATATTTTGAATATGTGGGGGCAATGGGCGAATGTATCCTCACGTCCTAATGAGGGAATTGAGGAAAGGTAAACATTAAACCTCTCAATCCTTCATTATTGTACCGGGATGGATGTACCATGAATCTCCCGATGATTGGGATAGATGCACTACACATCTCCCAATAATATTAATGTCGGATCGATGGAGATAAACAAGAAATCTCACGATTGCAGAGAGAGTGCAGCACGCCACTGTAACTCTAATAGCGAAGTTACCAGTATACCCTGGAAAGCTATCTAGCAGAGACACAAGATGTCCTACATGTTGTCTCATACTGACCGAGATGTGAGAGGTCTTGGTAGCCGTCTCTACCATTGACCTTGTATGGTATCAATTTCGACTTCGTAGTGGTCGGTTGGAGTATGAGTGGTATACCTCATCTCCTCAGGGCATAAGTGTGATTGTAAAATGTAATCAGCCGTATAGCATGTTTGCTTAAGGATTGAATATGGAAATTCATTGGTTGATGTTATATTTATTTTATGCATCTTTAGTTGATAGATGTTATTCATATCTCTTTATATTCATTGCAAGTAGATGGATGAATTATGATTATACCATGAATAGATGCAATGCTCTCCTTAGGAAAGGATATTACTTTACTCTGTTCATTCAATGACTAATATTGTTGTTAATATATAAGAATCCTGCTCAGTTTTATCATAATAAACTACCATAACAATGTTTTGGCGGAGAGTTATATATCCCGCTGGGGCAATTTACAATTGTCTCACCCTCATGGGATCCAACTTTTTAGGTAAACGCAGAATAAGAAACAGGAACCCTATAGCAAGGGAAAAGCAACAACATCAACATGGACAGTAGTGATAACTCAGGTGGAGGCATTGGATGCCATGTTTTGTATAGATAGTAGTTCTATGTGTCGTCTCAGTACTCTCAGGTTGTCGGAATTTATAGTTAGTGTTTTTAGTGAATCGATATGAGATTTTTAGCTTGATGCCTCGAGGTTCTTATGTTGTCTGTATATAATGTTAATAGGGCAGCTGATGTTGTAATCCTCGAGAAGAGTTGATACAAGTCATGTACGTATGACCCAAGATGTGAATGTTATACTTGGGTTTGAAAGAGTTTTCCTATGTATGTATCTCTTTGCAAGAAATTTTAATTTTTAGTTATTTTCAGTAATCTGCTGCAAATGATTCACTTTTGCAATAGTTAATCTTGTTTTTGTGAGTTGGATGCCACAATTTAGTGGTATCAGAGCTTTAGGTTTGCTAAGTCTACAGAGACATAGGACTAAGGTAGTAGAGGTTGTTCTAGTGTCTTCCAGTGTATCTGATAGTGTCTTCTGCTCATATAGGAGAAGAACTTGAAGATGACTGGGTCACATGAGAAATTTGCTGCAGAAAGCAGCAATGTTGCACCAAGAAGGGATGTAGGGGATCAGAGCAGAGAAGAACATACAGCTGCACATCCCTAGTTTTACCTAGCCATGATAGAGAGCCCAGCTTTCCCTGCTCTGCTTGAGTAATTTAGTATAACTATGATACACATAGTAGATCGTGCATTAGCAAAGCAACCTAGACTACCAGCCCCCAACGATGAAGTGTTGAACTCCAATAGGTTTCCTGCTCAACATCAGCCTGTTGGAGCAATGAATAATGATGAAAGGAATAGGATACAAACTGAAACCAGGATCTGCCATAGGTGTAGGAAGCCTGGACATATCAGACCTAATTGTCTAGAAAAGGAAAATAAAGGAAGAATTGAGAAAAGGCATATCCAAATCTAGGGACAGAGTCCTGGTAGTTCCAAAAAGAAGAAGTTTTTGGTACCATCGGTACAACCAGGGCCTACTGCACCAAGGAAATAGCTATCTAGAAAGGGTAAAGAACCTTCTAGACCATATCTAGAGCTCAGAACTTTCCACCAGTGTAGACAGGTAGGACATCTGGAGAGAGTTTGCTCAGCCAGAAACGTTATGATGAATCAAACTTTGAGGCAGAGTCAGCCTGAGGCAGTAAACCATCCACGAACCATGATAGGTTAGACAAAATAATGTCATTCTAATATGTCTTTTTACGGTTTCCTGAGTTTAATTGAGAAAGTAATTGATTGAGCTCTCCCTGATTAGTCCTATGAGGACTTACATTTTGCATAAGTAAACATTATAGATGTTTTATATTTTTCTTACCTCTACAAAAAAAGGATGAGGTATAGAAGAGGTGCCTGAATAAAATTTAGGAATGCTAAATCTTATACTTGTGATAATATGAAAGGGAGGAATATGACAGTATATAAAGTGCATACTACTTAATCTCAGTATTTATATACCCTGGCCAGGTATACAACTATTGATGATAAAGTGAGTATGGAAACTCTTAGATTGTTATCTTTTTTATTGCTCTGATCAAGTAGTCATTCTGAGACAATCTAATGAGTATCATGAAATTAGAAATATGAAATGAATAAATATGTCATATCCTAAGTACAATAAAGAGAAGTCTGATATAATCTCAGATAAGCATGTGTGTATGAGGAATTAAAAGTATACTCCTCATAAGATAAGAGTGAGAACAAGGGAGATGATCCATGTTCAATAAAGTTTGTAAGTATAATAAAGATCTTTTCCCATAATGTGGAGATGGAAAATTTTATGAGATCATAAGATGCTCATGAACATGTTAGATACTACCAAAGAAAGGAATAATGTTATGAGATCATCTTTATAAATTCCTATGCTGAGGGAAATGAACCTAGGATGAGATAAAGAGTAAATGATTCATGAATAGTTAAAATACATGAAATAATAATAGAAATATGACTCCTTGTTTTCTCCCTTTTTAGGGACATGGAAATCAAGTGAATCTTAGGACACTTGATGTGTATAAGATAAAAATGTTCATGTGATGGATACTTAGAAAAGTATCAGTTTATCTTGGACTTTGGTTTCAAGTTAAAGATATTTGTAACAAGTAATGTCCCAAGATGAAAAGAAGATAAATATGTGATGTGTTTTCAACACATGTGATAGATACCAAGGTAAGAGATTCTGGTATCTAAGAAATATCAAATGGTTTATGTTGATGATCTGGAGTGGTCAACCATGAAATTAGATTGATCATGTAAAATAGTGGGAACATCACATGTTAGGGGTTTATGCTTTGCATAAACATAACAATTAGTGATATCTTTAAGATAAGTTCTTAATTAATAAGTAACCTCTCTTCATGATAAGAGAATGTACACCTAATGATATAGTTAGTACAAGTAATAAGGAAATCTAGTATGGTGTCACCTGGTGAGATGACACTACTAAGGTATGAGAAGACTTATAGTCCCAAGAGGGTGACAGAACATAATTGTGATCTTAAAAGTGAAATGTTGAATTAACTAAGGAGCATGGGAGACTCCTCAGAAACAAGAAACTATCACATGAAATGGTAAAAATAAGGAAAGTGTTACCTGACACAGAATTAACTCCACAGTCAATAATAAAAAGGACAGTGGAGTATGTGTTCCGTGTGAACTATTCTATGATAAACTTGTGTGGAATAACTTTATGTTGACCAAAGATTTATGGTGTATCCATAACAATGAAATTTTATGTGGAGACTAGATAGTATGATGAATAAATAATATCTATCTCCTTTTATCTGGGATTTAGGGGACAAAATACTTATTAGGGGTTTATAATTTGTAACATCCCTGACCTGGGTTATGCCTTAACCCTGGGAGTTTTGCTTAAGCAAGTTAATTAGATCCTTAATTTTATTTTGTGAAAAGTAGTTAAGGCTCAAGAGGAACTTATATTTCAATTTTGGTCCTGCCTGAATAATGTTGAAGCAATGTTTTCTTATTTTGGACTAAAGTGCAAATTACCCAAGTTGAGGGGTTAAATTGCAAATGTTACATGACTAAATGTCCCTCATGTGTTGAAGAATCATAGGAATGAGCATGATGTAGTGGTGTGGCTTTCACAAGCCTGAGTACCAAGAAAGAACTCATAAAGCAATGTTTGTGCATTAAAACCTAGTTTTGGTGCAATGTGCAATTTACCCAAAACTTAGGGGTTCAATATGCAAATTATCACTTCCAAATAGTTCCTAATGTTTCTTCTCATCATGTATAGAAAAGAAAATGAGAAGGGCGTCTCATTTGAATTACTTTGGAGGAGAGAGAATCTTGATATTAAAATAATCAAGATTTAAGCATAATTGAAACCCTGGTTCAATTTAATGCAAAAATAAACATATTAATTGAAATGCCTTTCAACCAAAATTGTAATGGTTGAATTCAGATATGTGTGGAAGTCCTTGTTCTTTGCAAGGACCACGAAATATCTCAAGGATGTGAAATATCCACTCACATTATTATAAGAAAAAGAAATATCCACTCACTTATGGATATTATTATAAAATGATTTAAGGTGCTTAATTTTATTTTCTTTAAATCATGTATAATTGAGAGGAATAAGAGGCAAAGAGGATACCTTCGTCCCTAAGGAAGAAAATGGGGTAGGTGTCAAGGATAAGGAGGAGATAATTCCTACTTTCTCTCTCCTAATTAAATTTTTAATAAAAATTGCATATAAGCTCATTTATCCATAGAGTAAAAAGGGAATTTCGAATTCACTTCCACCCTTTGCTTGCAAAACGACCTTGGGAGCTTGGGAGAAAGAGGATAACGACCTCCAACCTGTTGGTAAGTTTCTTGACCCTTTTGACCTTGAATCCATGGTGGAAATCACAAATCAATGCATGATTTCTTCCTATCTCGATTACCTCTTCAATTCTAACCATTCCTTTTCACTCAAAGCTTGAGGACGAGCCTTGGGATAGTGAAAGGAGTTTCATTCACCATTGTTTACGTGAGCTTGAAACTTTGGATCTCAATTGGAGGCGGGTTAGATAACTTGAACCCCTTTACATTGTTATTCAACTATCAATCTTGCAATTTCGTTGATTCCTTCATCTGTTTGATTAATTGTTGGTAGAAATTGGTAATTCCATGAAATCATAAGTACTAAGACCTTCAGGGAAGAAGGTATATGATGATGACATCATCTTGGACTCATTTCCCAAAGAAATTATATCTCATTCGGTTTCAACAAGTTGCACATTCAGTTTCAACAAAACCGTTTGAAAGCACCGTTTGAAAATAAATGGTTTCAAACCGTTTTGAAGAGTTGACCAGGGTTGACCATTTGGGTAAAATGATGCTAATATTTATGATTGATGACCCATCAAATTTGATTGATTAATTCCAAAGGGTTCATCAGTTGAAGGTTAATCAATTAGCAAACCCTAATCGGGTTAAGTGCTGAAATTCAACTTGGTTAACTTAGATTTTTGGGTGATTGATCCCAAACGGTCTCAAGACCGTTTGGAGGTCACCCAAATGGTCTCAAGACCGTTTGGGGGTCACCCAAGACCGTTTATAGGTCTAGGGTTAAGTATGGTTGAGTAATTGAAGGTCCAGAGATACCAAATTGAAATGCAATTAAGTGCTGATTTGATGATGAATCTAATGATCTAAACCCTAATGGAATTTTAGAAACATCCAAGGATAGGATGGGGTAAACGGTCTCAAGATCGTTTGGAGGTCATCCAAACGATCTCAAGGCCGTTTGGGGTCTGATCATATCAAAAATTGATAACGATTCATTAGTTGCAATGGAATCAATTCCACAATGTTGATCATTGATAGCTATTCGATTCCAAGTCCTAATTGAAGGTTCCTTGAGTTGAAATCCTAGATCAATTGGGTTCAAAACCCTAATTGATGGTCTAATTGAAGGTTTATTCAATAATTCATGTGATAAACAAATCAAGGACTCAATTGATAATTGGTTCATCCATTAAAATTATGAATTGTGTAAGTGTTGAAAGGATTTTTTGGTCCATTCAGTTTTGAGATGATTTGGACCAAACGGTCTTAAGACCATTTGAGCCCAAACGGTCTCAAGAACATTTGAACGCAAACCGCCTCAAGCCCATTTGGGTCCAAATGGTCTCAAGACCGTTTGGGTCCAAACTGTCTCAAACCGTTTGGAGACCCAAAGTGCAAATAGTTTCAACACCTATTTTGTCTAATCGGTTTCAAGGGCAATTTGCCCAAATGGTTTTCTACCAATTAAATTCTAAGAACTAAGATTGTTTAGGGCCAATGTAATCAGATCTTTTTGTGGTGCAACATGGTTGATCCATTAGGACACCTCATGTAATTGAAGGTCCAATAGGGTCAATCCAATTGGATACCTAATGCAATTGAAGATTCGATTGGTTAATCCAATTGATCACTTAATGTGATTGAAGACTCAATTGGTCAATTTATTTGAATAACTCATGTAATTGAAGGTTCAATTGATTAAACCATATGGAGACTTGATGTACTTAGATGATTAATATCCTTAGTGGGATTAAGCATTGATGCATAATGATACAATAATTCAATATATCATGCTAACCCTAAATGCATGTAATTGAATAAAGAGTAGGCTCAATCTAATCGAGAATTGAGTAGTGGATATCCTAAAGAGGATGAGAGAAAAAGGAATCCATACATATAGAATAATAATGTAATGGATAAGCCTCAATACTTTCAATATGAATAAACTATGAATTTTAGGGAATGATCCATGATAAAGAGATCATGAAACCCTAATCAAGAAGATTGTTGAACCTTAGCTCTAATTAGGGCAATTCTAGGTATAATACTAATCAATGGTAAGGATGTAACCCTAATTAAGGGTGATGACATGTGAAACCCTAATTCAAGGTAATGTGATTCAAAACCCTAATTGGGATGAATAGTAAACCCTAATTGTGGGTTATTGAATGTAAAACCCTAATCTCGAGAAAAGTCATATGAAACCCTAAATAAGAATGATATTATGTGGAACCCTAAATAATGATGTGATGTGAGACTCAAATCCAGGGTGATGCCATGTATTGATATATGAAACCCTAGTGATGGTATATTGGCCAATACACTAAAGAAGGGTGTGGCTAATATAATCAAGTAAGATGAGAATGCTACATCCATGAAGGGTAAAATTGAAAAACCATATGAATGGTAATATTGATACTATAATGAGTAAGGATATAAGGGACAAGATAATGCCTAGATCATTATATGTCTAACTCTATACATGTGTAACAACCCTATACACCTTACAAAGATGAGGACATAAAACTCTTAGGAATGATGTATGCAACACCAAATTATGATGTGGATAACATCCTAAGAGTTGAAATACCTAAAGTGGTCGATAATGATTTATTCTATATCAACAATACCTAACCATTGGATAAGTTCATATCATTAAAGATAGCTGGATAATTCTGATGTGTAACCTATGCACTACATGATAAAAGTGATAGGTTAGAGGAGAAAGTATTAAGAGGAAAATATCTTAATACAAGATTAGTTGATTATCTTAAGTAAGATGGATATGAGGAGAAAAGTGATATATCAAGACATGATAGATATCACATTTAGCATTTCAGGGTTGATATACCTTGATGCATCTTAATCCAACATACTTGGATGAGACACACAAGAAGTGTGTGTTCTGTAAATTATTACAATGAAGATGTAATGAATTCAATGCACTTTGATAAGTATTGGCTAAACATTATGAGAAAGGGGCTAAGCTAAGATAATGGGTATGATATAAGCATACCATGGTAAGGTTGAGAGATGAACTCATACCTTGAATTGATATTCATAAATAATATATCATGAAAGTAATGATCATGAGTAAATACTTATGATAGCATTGAATGCTTCTAGAGGGATGGAGCAATATATTAGGGTTGAACTAATGATGTAAACATGAAACCCTAACTAATGAGATATGGTAGATCCTAACCCTAATTTGGGTAATGGAATGGAAAATCCTAACTGATAGTAAACCCTAATTTTGATATAGGAATGGTGGTGTTACTATTGTATCACATGATGTGATAATTGAATCATATGACTGTTATCATGTCTATTAACCATGCCGATATCATGAGATGGTGATCATAGCCAGATTTGAGGTATGGCTTTTATATATTAAAATATTGATTGGCCTTGTGTGCCTTAATGTTGTTGTTGCTTAGTAAAAGTAACAAAATGTACATGGACTTTATGAGTCATATGAGTAAGTTTTTGCCTAGTGAAAGGTGACAAGACACTTAATGGGCCTTGTGAGCCAAGTGTGATGCTTGTGTAACAAGTATCATCTATACCTTGTTTTGAGAACCTAGAGGTAATAACTACCTAACAAGTGTTAACAGTTTTTAGTGGTGAACTGAGGGTATGAATACCTAGTTTTAATAAGTATGATAATGATGTTGTTGAGAGAAGTGAATTTTCAAGAAACGAAATGACGGACTAAGATCCCAATGTATTATAAAGACTAAGAAGTAATTGATGAAAATAGTACATGTTTATTTATAGCATTTGTTAATTCCTATTGAGAACTTGGCTGATGCTAAAAGAATATACTAATGTACTTAATTAATCAAGTGAAATCATATAATGTAGAGCCCTGACCATAGATCCATCAGCGTCAGAATTGCTGAATGATGAAACGGGTGCTCCGCGGAAAAACCCGGAACACATATTTTGAATATGTTGGGGCAATGGCGAATGTATCATGACGTCCTAATGAGGGAATTGAGGAAAGGTAAACATTAAACCTCTCAATCCTTCATTATTGTACCGGCATGGATGTACCACAAATCTCCTGATGATCGGGATAGATGCAGTACACATCTCCCAATAATATTAATGCCGGATCGATTGAGATAAATAAGAAATCTCACGATTGCGAAGAGAGTGAGGCACACCATTATAACTATAATAGCAAAGTTACCAGTATACCCTGGAAAGCTATCTAGCAGAGACACAAGATGTCTTACATGTTGTCTCATACTGACCGAGATGTGAGAGGTCTTGGTAGCCGGCTCTACCATTGACCTTGTATGGTATCGATTTTGACTTTGCTGTGGTCGGTTGGAGTATGAGCAGTATACCTCATCTCCTCAGGGCATAAGTGTGATTGTAAAATGTAATCATCCGTATATCATGTTTGCTTAAGGATTGAATACAGAAATTCATTGGCTGATGTTATATTTATTTTATGCATCTTTAGTTGATAGATGTTATTCACATCTCTTTATATTCATTGCAAGTAGATGAATGAATTATGATTATACCATGAATAGATGCAATGCTCTCCTTAGGAAAGGAGATTACTTTACTCTGTTCATTCAATGATTAATATTGTTGTTAATATATAAGAATCCTGCTCAGTTTTATCATAATAAACTGCTAAATGTTTTGGCGGAGAGTTATATCTCCCGCTGTGGCAATTTACAATTGTCTCACCCCCCTGGGATCCAACTTTTTAAGTAAACACAGAAGAAGAAACAGGAACCCTATAGCAAGGGAAAAGCAACAACAGCAACAGGGACATCAATGATAACTCAGGTGGAGGCACTGGATGCCAAGTTTTGTATAGATAGTAGTCATATGTATCGTATTTGTACTCTCAGGTCCTCAAAATTTATAGTTAGTGTTTTCAATGAATCGATCTGAGATTTTTGGCTTGATGCCTCGAGGTTCTTATGATGTCTGTATATAATGTTAATAGGGAAGTTGATGTTGTAATCCTCGAGAAGAGTTGATTTTCAGTAATCCGCTGCAAACGATTCACTTCTACATTAGTTAATCTTGTTTTTGTGAGTTGGATGCCACAATTTAGTGCTATCAGAGCTTTAGGTTCACTGAGTCCACTGAGACATAGGACTAAGGTAGTAGAGTATGCTCTAGTGTCTTCCAGTGTATCTGATAGTGTCTTCTGCTCATATAGGAGAAGAAGAACTTGAAGATGACTGAGTCACATGAGGAGTTTGCTGTAGAAAGCAGCAATGTTGCACCAAGAAGGGATGCAGGGGATCAGAGAAGAGAAGAACAGACACCTGCACATCCCCAGTTTTACCTAGCCATGATAGAGAGCCCAACTTTCCCTGCTCTGCTTGATCAATTTAGTACAACTATGATACACATAGTAGATCGTACATTAGCAAAGCAACCTAGACTACTAGCCCCCAATGATGAAGTATTGAACTCCAATAGGTTTCCTGCTCAACATCAACCTGTTGGAGCAATGAATAATAATGAAAGGAATAGGATACAATCTGAAACCAAGATCTGCCATAGGTGTAGGAAGCCTGGACATATCAGACCTAATTGTCCTGAAAAGGAATATAAAGGAAGAATTGAGAAAAGGCCTATCCAAACCCAGGGACAGAGGCCTGGTAGTTCCAAAAAGAAGAAGTTTTTGGTACCATCGGTACAACCAGGGCCTAGTGCACCAAGGCAATGGCTATCTAGAAAGGGTAAATAACCTTCTAGACCTTATCTAGAGCTCAGAACTTGCTACCAATGTAGACAGGTAGGACATCTGGCGAGAGATTACTCAGCCAAAAATGTTATGATGAATCAACCTCTGAGGTAGAGTCAGCCTGAGGCAGTAAACCATCCACGAACCATGACAGGTTAGACAAAATAATTTCATTCTAATATGTCTTTTTATGGTTTCCTGAGTTTAATTGAGAAAGTAATTGATTGAGCTCTCCCTGATTAGTGCTATGAGGACTTACATTTTGCATAAGTAAACATTATAGATGTTTTATATTGTTCTTACCTCTACGAAAAAGGGATGGGGTATAGAAGAGGTTCCTGGATAAAATTCAAGAATGCTAAATCTTATACTTGTGATAATATGAAAGGGAGGAATATGATAGTATATAAAGTGCATACTACTTAATCTCAGTATTTATATACCCTATCTAGGTATACAACTATTGATGATAAAGTGAGTATGGAAACTCTTAGATTGTTATCTTTTTGATTGCTCTGATCAAGTAGTCATTCTGAGACAATCTAATGAGTATCATGAAATCAGAAATATGGAATGAATAAATATGTCATATCCTAAGTACAATAAAGATAAGTCTGAGATAATCTCAGATAAGCATGTGTGTATGAGGAATTAAAAGTATACTCCTCATAAGATAAGAGTGAGAACAAGGGAGATGATCCCTATTCAATAAAGTTTGTAAGTATAATAAAGATCTTTTCCCATAATGTGGAGATGGAAATTTTATGAGATCATAAGATGCTCATGAACATGATAGATACTACCAAAGAAAGGAATAATGTTATGTGATCATCTTTATAAATTCCTATGATGAGGGCAAGGAACCTAGGATGAGATAAAGAGTAAATGATTCATGAATAGTTAAAAATACATGAAATAATAAGAGAAATATGACTCCTTGTTTTATCCCTTTTTAGGGACATGGCAATCAAGTGAATCTTAGGACACTTGATGTGTATAAGATAAAAATGTTCATGTGATGGATACTTAGAAAAGTATCAGTTTATCTTGGAATTTGGTTTCAAGGTAAAGATATCTGTAACAAGTAATGTCCCAATATGAAAAGAAGATAAATATGTGATGTGTTTTGAACACATGTGATAGATACCAAGGTAAGATATTCTGGTATCTAAGAAATATCAGATGGTTTATGTTGATGATCTGGAGTGGTCAACCATGAAATTAGATTAATCATGTAAAATAGTAGGAACATCGCATGTTAGGGGTTTATGCTTTGCATAAACATAACAATTAGTGATATCTTTAAGATAAGTTCTTAATTAATAATTAACCTCTCTTCATGATAAGAGAATGTATAAGTAATGATATAGTTAGTACAAGTAATAAGGAAAACTAGTATGTGTCACCTGGTGAGATGGCACTACTAAGGTATGAGAAGACTTATAGTCCCAAGAGGGTGACTGAACATAATTGTGATCTTAAAAGTGAAATGTTGAATTAACTAAGGAGCATGGGAGACTCCTCAGAAACAAGAAAATATCACATGAAATAGTAAAATAAGGAAAGTGTTACCTGACACAGAATTAACTCCACAGTCAATAATAAAAAGGATAGTGGAGTATGTGTTCCGTGTGAACTATTCTGTGATGAACTTGTGTGGAATAACTTTATGTTGACCAAAGATTTATGGTGTCTCCATAACAATGAAATGTTATGTGGAGACTAGATAGTATGATGAATAAATAATATCTGTCTCCTTTTATCTGGGATTTCGGGAACGAAATCCTTGTTAGGGGTTTATAATTTGTAACATCCCTGACCTGGGTTATGCCTTAACCTTGGGAGTTTTGCTTAAGCAAGTAAATTATATCCTTAATTTTATCTTGTGAAAAGTAGTTAAGGCTCAAGAGGAACTTATATTTCAATTTTGGTCATGTCTGAATAATATTGAAGCAATGTTTGCTTATTTTGGACTAAAATGCAAATTACCCAAGTTGAGGGTTAACTTGCAAATGTTACATGACTAAATGTCCCTAATGTGTTGAAGCAACATAGGAATGAGTATGATGTAGTGGTATGGCTTTCACAAGCCTGAGTACCAAGAAAGAGCTGATAAAGCAATGTTTGTGCATTAAAACCTAGTTTTGGTGTAATGTGCAATTTACCCAAAACCTAGGGTTCAATATACAAATTATCACTTCAAAATACTCCATAATGTTTCTTTGCATCATGTATAACAAATAAAATGAGAAGGGAGTCTCATTTGAATTACTTTGGAGGAGAGAGAATCTTGATATTAAAATAATCAAGATTTAAGCATAATTGAAACCCTGATTTAATTTAATGCAAAAATAAACATATTAATTGAAATGCCTTTCAACCAAAATTATAATGTTTGAATTCAGATATGTGTGTAAATACTTGTTCTTTTCAAACATCACAAAATATCTCAAGGAGGTGATATACCCACTCACATTATTTAAGAAAATGAAATATCCACTCACTTATGGATATTATTATAAAATGATTTAAGGTGCTTAATTTGCTTTTCTTTAAATCATGGATAATTGAGAGGAATAATAGGCAAAGAGGATATCCTCGTCTCTAAGGAATAAAAGTGGGCAAGTGGCAAGGATAAGGGGGAGATAATTCCTACTTTCTCTCTCCTAATTGAATTTTTAATAAAATTTGCATATAAGCTCATGTATCCATAGAGTAAAAAGGGAATTTCGAATTCACTTCCACCCTTTTCTTGCAAAACGACCTTGGGATCTTGGGAGCAAGAGGATGACGAGCCCCAACCTGTTGGTAAGTTTCTTGACCCTCTTTCACCTTGAATCCATGGTGGAAATCACAAATCGATGCATGATTTCTTCCTATCTCGATTCCCTCTTCAATTATAACCATTCCTTTTCACTCAAAGATTTAGGACGAGCCTTGGGATAGTGAAAGGAGTTGCATACACCATTGTTGACGTGAGCTTGAAGCTTTGTAGCTCAATTGGAGGTGGGTTATATAACTTGACCCCTTTACATTGTTATTCAACTATCAATCTTGCAATTTTCATTGATTCCTTCATCGTTTTGATTAATTGTTGGTTGAGATTGGTTATTTCATGAAATCATAAGTACTAAGACCTTCAGGGACGAAGGTATATGATGATGACATCATCTTGGACTCATTTCCCAAAGAAATTGTATCTCATTCGGTTTCAACAAGTTGCTCATTCGGTTTCAACAAAACCATTTGAAAGCAAACGGTTTCATCAAACTATTTGAAACTAAACAGTTTCAAACCGTTTGGAAGAGTTGACCAGGGTTGACCGTTTGGGAAAAATTATGCTAATATTGATGATTGATGACCCATCAAATTTGATTGATTAATTCCAAAGGGTTCATCAGTTGAAGGTTAATCAATTAGCAAACCCTAATCGGGTTAAGTGCTGAAATTCAATTTCATTAACTTAGATTTTTGGGTGATTGAGCCCAAACGGTCTCAAGACCGTTTGGAGGTCTAGGGTTAAGTGTGGTTGAGTAATTGCAGGTCCAGAGATACCAAATTGAAATGCAATTAAGTGTTGATTTGATGATCAATCTAATGATCTAAACCCTAATGGAATTTCACAAAATCCAAGGATAGGATGAGGCAAACGGTCTCAAGACCATTTGGAGGTCATCCAAATGATCTCAAGACCGTTTGGGGTCTGGTCATATCAAAAATTTGATAATGATTCATTAGTTGCAATGGAATCAATTCTACAATGTTGATCATTGATGGCTATTCGATTCCAAGTCCTAATTGAAGGTTCCTTGAGTTGAAATCCTAGATCAACTGGTTTCAAAACCCTAATTGATGGTCTAATTGAAGGTTGATTCAATAATTCATGTGATAAACAAATCAAGGACTCAATTGATAATTGGTTCATCCATTGAAATTATGAATCGTGTAAGTGTTGAAAGGACTTTTTGGTCCATTCAGTTTTGAGATGGTTTGGACCAAACGATCTTAAGACCGTTTGAGACCAAACAGTCTCAAGACCATTTGGGTCCAAACGGTATCAAGATCGTTTGGGTCCAAATGGTCTCAAACCGTTTGGAGACCCAAAGTGCTAACGGTTTCAATACCTATTTTGTCTAATCGGTTTCAAGGGCAATTTTCCCAAATGGTTTTCTACCAATTAAATTCTAAGAACTAAGATTGTTTAGGGCCTATGTAATCAGATCTTTTTGAGGTGAAACATGGTTGATCCATTAGGACACCTCATGTAATTGAAGGTCCAATAGGGTCAATCCAATTGGATACCTAATGCAATTGAAAATTCAATTGGTTAATCCAATTGATCACTTAATGTGATTGAAGACTCAATTGGTCAATTCATTTGAATTCCTTATGTAATTGAAGGTTTAATTGATTAAACCATATGGAGACTTTATGTACTTAGATGGATAATATCCTTAGTGGGATTAATCATTGATGCATAATGATACAATAATTCAATATATCATGCTAACCCTAAATGCATGTATTTGAATAAAGAGTAGGCTCAATCTAATCAAGAATTGAGTAGTGGATATCCTAGAGAGGATGAGAGAAAAAGGAATCCATACATATAGAATAATCATGTAATGGATAAGCCTCAATACTTTCAATATGAATAAACTATGAATTTTAGGGAATGATCCATGATAAAGAGATCATGAAACCCTAATCAAGAAGATTGATGAACCTTAACTCTAATTAGGGCAATGCTAGGTATAATCCTAATCTATGGTAAGGATGTAACCCTAATTAAGGGTGATGACATGTGAAACCCTAATTCAGGGTAATGTGATTCAAAACCCTAATTGGGATGAATACACTACAAAAAATTTGGCCTTTGTTGAAGAACATTTGTGAGGAACCAAATATCGTGAATAATGATGTCTATTTGTGAGGGCTCATCCTTCAAATATGGGACAAAATCCCACAACCGTGTTTTTAACATCCTTAGACCTTTTATGTGAACAATAATCCCTCAAAAATACATTACTCACTAATCACTCCGTGAAAAATGCCATGTCAAATGTTTCCCTCCATCTCATAACCCTTCCCTCCATTCTAAAACACAATATTTGTAAATCAAAATAAAAAAATAAAAAACCCTACCCCCTCGTTCCTCCACGTGAGAACTAATTCGTCGCTCCGTGCTTCCCCCTCTCACGCCGTGCACATCCGGTCGGTCCTCCCCTCTCCGCTCCGATCCTCCCCTCTCTGCCCTCCGTTGCTCTACGCGCAAGCCCTCAGACGTCACTCTGACGCCCTCACAAGCTCGTCGCTCCGTGCTTCCCCCTCTCACGCCGTGCGCGTCCGGCCGGGCCACGAGTGAGAAAGGGTCTTAGGAATCGCCTCCTGTGCAAGGATGGAGTGTATCGGCTGCGGGAGCGCGGCGACGCTCTTGGTATCATTCCAGGACTCGAGGTTCTGGCAGAGGATGATGGTGGGGGTTCGTCGGGGAGGGTACGGGTACGGGTAGTTGCAGCGGGAAAGGCAAGATCTTTGCTCGATGGCGGTAGCAGAAAGCGGTGGGAGGGTGCGGTGCGTGGAAGTGCTGAAGGAAATGGAGGAAGTGGATGGAATGCGGGAGGGCAGGGAGGCATTCGTGGACGAGGAAGACTTCATCAAGGTCGGGGGTGGTGAGCTCACGTTTGTGCGGATGCAGGCGAGGAAGAAGATGGGAGAGCAGAGTAAGATAGCTGATAAGGTAATGCAACATCGCCCTTATCGCTTCTTCTCTTTTTGGTTTTGAAACTTTCTACTTTCTGGCATCAGAATTCTTGCTCATATTGTATTATTGTTTGAATGGGCTATCCGTTTCTGGCATGCCTTTCGTTGAACTATGCTAGTCTTCATGTTAGGCTGCGTTGAACAGTAAAAACAGTACCCTTACAGTAGAAAAAATAGGGGTCTCCCCTCCTTAAGAATATCTCCACCGATCATGTTGATGTATAAGACTTACTATATGCACACTTCTTATTATGGAAGGCAATCAACTAGTCGATAAAATATGTGCTCGTTTTGACTAGATGTTTATTCATAGAGTGTATTTTAGAATAGATGCTTAGCTACACTTCAAATTAATCTGAAGGATATACTTGCAAAAGTCCTATATAACATATTGTCAGTGTTGTAAACCACCTAGCATATTGATCCTTATCATCATGCAGCTCTACCCCCCTAAATCTTCTATCCTCCATACAGTTCTGCATGTCTCATATTTAAAAAAAAGAATAATCTAAAGAAACAGATTAAATACACCTACAGGTTAACAATACAGACTAAACAAATATATAGTTCTCACAAAGCAGTTGCCACAGTCACCAAAGTGAGTATGCATTGGCAAGTCTGTTCTGTACAATAATCTGTTTATGTTGTGTGCCTAAAGTTTTCGAATTAAGGTCGGGATAGAAAAATGCCAGCGCCCAGGTAATATATTTAGCCAGGAGACCCGGAAGTCATATTTAAACAGTGGAAACATATCAAAAATTCATCCCGAAGCCACTGACTGGGCTGAGGGAGTAAAAGTGGATAATTTAGCTTACAACATGAGGAGGTAGCGTAGGTTGAACACTATTTTGCTCAAGTCCCATGATTTTTTCTTCTTCATCTGTTGTTAAGTCCCATTTTGAGCAACTTGACGTGAGGATTTTTTGGAATTCTTCAGCTTGCATTAGACATGCAGGAACTACTTCGTTAGTTAGCTAGTACCTACATTAGGACTTAGGGGCTTCAGTAAAGAGGGTGCTAGCTTTCACGGACCATCCTTTAGCGGTGATGGACAGTGAATGTGCTCCCCGTTGAAAAGGATAATTCATGTGGCTAGGTGTTTCTTGTCATAAGCTAGGATAAGTATGTGATTTTTCTCACGTGAGGAAGTTGAATTTGATCATATGTTCTCCACTTGTTTTTTTTCCTTCTTTCCAAGGGGGTTGGATCTAATCCCCACAACGTTTGATTTCTGCAGTTAGTTCTCTGTTCGATATTTTTCCAGTTAATATTTTGTATAAATTGGTGCATTTTGCAGCTTCCAACAGTATCAATTGGTGATGCCCTACTTGATTTGGTAGTCATTGGCTGTGGTCCTGCTGGTCTTTCCCTTGCTGCCGAGTCTGCTAAAAGAGGATTGAAAGTCAGTCTTATTGGTCCTGATCTTCCTTTCACAAATAACTATGTTGTATGGGAAGACGAATTCAAAGGTTTGCTTTTATTTGGGAAAAAAATCAACAAGAGAAGCTTCATTTATCTCTTCACATTTGATCATTTTTGAAACTCTCACCAAATCTTAATATGCTCTGAATAACTCTTTCCAGTTTACATATTATCAAAGTAGGTATCTAGTTCTCTTTCAATTTTCTCTACTTCTTAGCTGATTTTTTGTGCCTTAAGTTGGCTTGGTATTGTGTATCTCTTTGTATGAAGCACTTATTTATTCAGGAACAATTTATATCATATAGATTTCTCTTTAGCTTTCCAAACTCTTTTAATAATCTGAGATGTCCGCATTACTTCAGGGAAATACTCCTCTGATGCTCACTACCATCATCAGGATGCTGACTACAATCTTATCTCATGAGAAGCATTTGAGAAGTTAAAAAATAGATTTGCTAAAGGTTTAGTGTCTTGCCATGGGAAGCAATTTACATTTTAAACTATTTTGCTAAAATTTGGAAGATTGCTCTCCATCTCAATGAGGAAACCAATAATGAAGGGGCTCTACTTGGAACAAAAGCTTGTGTTTGACTTAATAGTTCACACAACAGCTGGATTTGGCAGTTGTTAACAGATTGTGATAACATCCCACAAGACTTGTACTCAGCTAATCTCAGATTAAAAAAATATTTAGGCCATAGAAGTATTAAACTATTGCTATTGTACTACTGTGCTCTTTCCCTCATTCTTTTGATACATATATCCTCTTTTCTAATCTGAGGCAACATCTAAGTATAAATGAATGATATTAACTGGTTTTATCAAATATCACATCCGAAAGCAATAGTTATTATTTGTGAATCATGAAGATCAACATTTAGATTTTCTATTGTACCATTTAATACACTTTGAACCTAAAAAAGTTGAAAGGACTAACTCGACAATGTTTCAATATATAATATTTAGTTCTGAGGCTGTATTGATTAAATCTTCACCACATGCCAGTATCCTAGGATGCTATATCAGGTGCTGCACTTAAGAAGACATATCATGATTTTTTTCCACCCAAAGGGACTTAGTTAAAAATTTTAAGGGATTATATGAATCTTGTGACTTACATCCTACTACTATGCTTCCTATATGCTTGTATGTGAATTAACTTTCTATTTATTTTTTCACCTAGATCTTGGGCTTACTCGATGTATAAAGCATGTATGGAGAGATACAATTGTATACCTTGATGATGGTGACCCTGTTATGATCGGTCGTGCATATGGTAGAGTGAATAGAGATCTGCTGCATGAATAATTATTACAGAGGTTAGGAAGAAGTTTACATGGAAGAACTATATCAATGATGCAGTATGCACGGATAAATATGTCACTATTTTCCTTGTAGATGTTATGATGCTGGTGTTACATATCTTGACTCAAAATTAGAAAAGATAACAGAAACAAGTGAAGGTCTCAGTATTGTTGTTTGTGAAAGAGGAGCCATGATTCCTTGTAGGTACTGAAAAGATGTCTATTTGATGGTTAAAGTGCAAACATCTAACCTTGAAACAATTAGGCTTGCTATTGTTGCATCTGGAGCAGCTTCAGGGAAGCTCTTAGAGTATGAAGTGGGTGGCCCACAAGTGTGTGTGCAAACAACATATGGAGTTGAAGTAGAGGTAGGTTGCAATTCTATAGCGTATTCAATTAACAGTGAAGCATTGTGAATTTTTAGTCTACGATCTGTCTTAATCCATCTATATTATTTGGTGGGTTCCAAGACAATTAACGTCTTACATAACTAATGCTGCTTGATTGAATCACTTTTAGTGTACTGGTTTTTATAGGTGGAAAACAATCCATATGATCCCAACTTAATGGTTTTCATGGACTGTAGAGACGTCTTTAAAGGAGAAAAACAAGGTCTCAAGGATGACTATCTAACATTTCTTTATGTCATGCCAATGTCATCAACAAGAGTGTTTTTTGAGGTGGGCTATATTGTGTAAACCTTTTCCTGATTACTTATTATATGTTAATATTTTTGAATTTAAGAATATTTTCTTCCAGGAAACTTGCTTAGCCTCTAGGCACGCTATGCCTTTTGACTTGCTGAAGGAAAAGCTAATGTTGCGGTTGGAAACGTTGGCTATTAGAATTAATAAAGGAAGTTTATGAAGAGGTAGGTGCTTCCTGAATCCTGAATTTAGCATACTGGAAATAATGACAGCTGGATTGTTTTAATTTATATCTTGACAGATTAAACCACTTGTAGTTCTTGCAAATTCTGTGAAGTTTTGAGAAACTTGTAGCAATGCCATGCAACCTGCATAAAGTTTTAGCAAGCTAACTAAACAAGCGATTATGACCACAGTTGGTGTAACCGGAAGGATATAATGAAATATGTTCATAGTCTATTGCACCAAGCGGAGGTGTCATATTATCTCAGATAACTAGCTTAACTTAGGCATTTGAGATGATTTTTCCAGAAACCACCAGTGTTATACAATGTGGATCAAACAACAATGTGTTTATACAATGTGGATCAAACAGTAATGTGTTTATACAATGTGTTCAATAGCTTTCAGTAGGAGTAAAGCATGGATCCTACTGGGTATAAACTGTATATACAATGTGTTATTATAGGTCATATTAGCATATATAATAAATTATCCTTAACACAGATAATTCTTAAATTGCTGGACCTATATAGAAATGACCTAGAATTTGTTTCACATGAAACACCCACATTACTGGACCTATATACATTCTAGGTTTCATTCCTAGAATATAATATGTTGGACTTTCCACATTACTGTATCTTGTCCCCTCGTTTAATATGCTACACATTGCTGTTTGACCTATATAAGGTGTATACATTACTATATGACATGTTGGTTTTATCATCATAGACTTGTATAAGGACAATTCTAGGATAATAGTTTAAGCCAGTTTCCTTTCCAGTAGCTTTCACATGATATCCTTTAACTTATGATAATTATCCTTAACACAGATAATTATTAAACTGCTGAGTAGTCCCTTGTATATATTCACATTACACAGAAACAATGTCTTAATACTTAGACTACTCAGGTGAGCATACAAAAAGGTGAAAAGGCACTTCTCAATACCACATGGATGAACTATATGTGGTTGTAGATGGTGTTAACATCATTTTGTCTTGGTTCCATGCGATCCAAATACCACCAATGAACCCTTCTACTTTAATTAGATGGAAATTGTTGAAACCCAATCTCTTGACTGTGTAGTTAGATTGCTTTCCACTGATCCTTAGTTCTAGAGTAGAAACCACTCTAGGTTTCTAATGTATACACATTTCCTTTTAATCTTCAATAATCATGTCATGCCAGTGTCACTTGCATTTTAACATAATAAATCCATAAAAATAAAGATTGAAATGTGAATGGCAAGGTTATACCTTGGGATTGCTATCCCACTCCATATTCATAGTAGACTCACTTTCAATTGTCTTGTCCTTTTTTTTCATTTTACAATATTTGTGAATGTGTGGATATTTTATAGCACGTCTTGGCTTCGCCTTTCTTCCAGTAGTTTGTATTTTAGTTACAAGTTGTGGTTCAGCCTCAACCTCAACTTCCATTTTGGTTTCTTCTATCGACTGTTTTTCTATACACCCCATTACAACCTGATTTCTTTATGGTGTCCCCATATTATGTGCATGATTGGAATCACTTGCTTTAACTCTTCTATCTCAATCCTCTTTGTCTTTCATCCTCATTAGTATGATTCCTGATGTCCTCCAAAACTTCATTTGCACTATTCCTATCATGGTTTACCTTTTTTATTCTTCTAGGCCTTCCTTAGCTTGTCATCTACAATAAGGATCTCACCTAATTAACCATGGTTCTTCCTCATTTTGCTATTGTCTTCTTCATCTTCATTGGACATAACCTCATATCTTGCACTCTCCATCCTTTGAGCCCCGCCAAAAACATGTTATCATGCTACATATGTCCCATACTTGGAGATAACTTATTAACTCTTGTTGATTATGTTATCTTTGCTTGACAACATTGTATGGCATTACAACTATAATATTTGTCTACTATTTACTCCATACTTAAAAAAAATTTGGAGCAAAATATTATCATTACTATTTTGGAAGTAGTAAAAAAATATGATAGCTTAGAAAATTTGGTCAACACACTATACACTTGTCCTATGTGGGTAAAAAGCATATTATTGTATGCATATGAGATGAATATTGGAATTTAATGAGAAAGCTTGTTTATGTCATTAATTATCTATTCACACTTGGCACTGACAAGATGACCCTCTACCCATGTACACTTTGATCTTTATTGTTATTATTTTCTTCTTCAAAAACCATATCGTTGGTTGGCACATCTCAAGACCAACAAACTAATGTCATTTGGTGAAATACATCAATCTAGAACTGTTGTTTTGGATTTTCAGAATGTTGGCCTGGTGAACATAGAAAATCTCATCCTACAATCCTTTCAAAATAGTGTGTTGTTGAAATACATCAAACCAGAACATAGGTTAGTGTAATTCAAGACCAACAGATCGACATCATTTGGTGTGACACGTCAATCTAGAACCATTGTTTTGGAATTTCAGTGTGTCCTGGTGATGATAGAACATCCCATCCTACAGCCCTTTATTAGTTTAAAGGATTGGTTGTACCTATTAGTTGAGCAAGGGTTATCTCTAAAACAACATCTCAAAAAATTGATGCAACATGCAGCGTCCTTACACATGTAAATTTTGTTTTCTTTGTGAATCTTATCCCACTTTTCTTCTCTGAAAATAGGTAGCTGGGAATCTGCACTTGGTCCATCTCTACAAGCTTTTTAGGTTACTGATTGTTTCAGCCGTAATATAGTGTTAGCTTGTTTTATTCTTTTCAATTGTGACTACAATTACTCGGTGATATATTAAAGAACCACGTCTCCATTAATACAGCTCAATGATTTCAATCTGGTTAATCGTTCCAAGTCAACAGAAGGGGAAATGACATCCATCTTTAGTGCAAGAGCTGTATATTAAATTTGGTTGATGGTACCCTAGAAACCCGTGCTAGCTGATAGGTGAACTGTGGGCAGTCGTCAAATAGCTATTACTTGAATCTGAAGGTTCCTGTCGCTGAGTAAACACACCGTATCGATATTTTGAGATGCCTCCTCAGGCTCAAGGTTCTGAAATGTTCTTGAGCTATAAGTAAGTTACTTTATTTAATTTTTTTTCCTTTTTGACGGGACCTGTTACAGACGTTACCAGTTCAGTAGCATATTGGATAAGGGGGTGTGTGTATGTAGTTTAAATAAACTTTTTTTACGAGCCTAAGCTCAAGGCTAAGTTTCCTGAATGAACACCTGCCATTCATTTCCGTCGGTGAATGGTGTGCTTATACATCATTGAGCTGATTCGTAACATTGATGTTATAAATAGCTGATTCGTAACATTGATGTTATCAATAGATGAACTACTATTGCTGTGATTATGAACTAGTGAAATCGATTCATATTATAATTATTATTAAGTCAACCTGTAAAATACTTCACTATTTCTCCAATCCGAAAGTTGCAAGTTGAAGAAAAATTAATGTGTCTAGGAAAAATTTCGTTGAGAACATTTAGAGATTGACAAAAAAATTCTGTTGTCTCGATAATTATTAGGAATATAAGGGTTTCCTTGGAAGCTAAGAGTCCATTCGTGTGCATGTCCCAATCCGTTTGTGAAGTGAATGGAGTGGCTCTAATCACTAATTTCTATAAGGTACTTGCTTGGTTTGTACTGGGTTTACTGATATGTGGTTTCTTACTCACACTTCATTCTATTGCTTTCGTATTTCTGAAATTAATTTTCCTCAATTATTTTAGTGGATATGGGGTCGTATAAATCATTTATGTAAAATTGTTTCTTTGACGATCCATTTTCCATTTGTAACAGATTAATACAAAAATATATGTGAGGTGTATCTCTTTGAAGTTGGTTTGGACTATGCACTGAGTATTGTGGATGGAAAACTAGCTCATTCACCTGACAAGAGAGATCAGCTGGTTACATAGAAACTAATATTTGGAGGCCTGGCATTGATGAAGAATACTCAAGTACCCAACCGTATGAGGCCTGGCATTGACGGAAAACTAGCTCATTCATGTGCCAAGAGAAGAATACTCAAGTACCCAACCGTAAGAGGCCTGACATTGACGAAAAACTAGCTCATTCACGTGACAAGAGAAGAATACTCAAGTACCCAACTGTAAGAGGCCTGGCATTGATGAAGAGCACCACACCATTTGAAGGAATATGGAGACACATTATAGATCTTAAGAGTTTCTAGCATGATATGTTGATTGTCATCAATCTCAAATTTTAGAACCATATGTATTTGTTATTTATATCAACGTTGAAAACACAATGTATGGGTAATATTTTTCTTCATTAATAGAAATTGGTTTTGAAGTGATTTAACATTTTTATGTGTCATTTTGGTGTTGAAACTTCTTATGATGTCATGTGACTCTTATAAAAATATTGTTTGAGGTTATATATACAAAGTTTGAATTTAAAATTAATTAACATTTAACAAATCATTCAATAAATCAATAACCAAATCATTTACAATAATCCCTCAAAAATATATCAATGAAGGTCTTTAGTCCCTCAAAAATGAGATCCATATTGGCCATCACAATTTCATTGATGACAGCCACATAGCCCATCAAAAATAATATTAATGAAGGCATTAGCCCTTCAAAAATATATTCTCCAGGACCATCAAGTCCTTCAAAAATGTATTAATGAGAACTAAACATGCCCTCAAAAATGTTTTTATGAAGGCTAAATAGTCCCTCAAATATGTATTTATAAAGGTTAAATAGGCCCTCAATATAACATTCTTGAGGGTCAGTTGCTCTGTGACAATTCTATTCGTGAGGGCCACTGGTATTTGTCACGTGAGTTCTCTTCACGGACCATTTGTGAGGGCCAGACTCACAAACGTCCCTATTTGTGAGGGCCTATAGAGAGGGGTTTGTGACAGGACTCACTCCTGAATAATGGCCCAATTTTTACTAGTGATAGTAAACCTTAATTGTGGGTTATTGAATGTGAAACCCTAATCTAGATTAATGTCATATGAAACCCTAAATAAGAATGATATTATGTGGAACCCTGAATAATGATGTGATGTGAGACTCAAATCCAGGGTGATGCCATGTATTGATATATGAAACCCTAGTGAGGGTATATTGGCCAATACACTAAAGAAGGGTGTGTCTAATATAATCAAGTAAGATGAGAATGCTACATCCATGAAGGGAAAAAATGATAAACCATATGAATGGTAATATTGATACTATAATGAATAAGGATATAAGGGACAAGATAATGCCTAGATCATTATATGTCTAACTCTATACATGTGTAACAACCCTATACACCTTAAAAAGATGAGGACATGAAACTCTTAGGAATGATGTATGCAACACCAAATTATGATGTGGATAACATCCTAAGAGTTGAAATACCTAAAGTGGTCGATAATGATTTATTCTATATCAACAATACCTAACCATTGGATAACTTCATATCATTAAAGATAGCTGGATAATTCTAATGTGTAACCTATGCACTACATGATAAAAGTGATAGGTTAGAGGATAAAGTATTAAGAGGAAAATACCTTAATACAAGATCAGTTGATTATCTTAAGTAAGATGGATATGAGGAGAAAAGTGATATATCAAGACATGATAGATATCACATTTAGCATTTCAGGGTTGATATACCTTGATGCATCTTAATCCAACATACTTGGATGAGACACACAAGAAGTGTGTGTTATGTAAATTATTACAATGAAGATGTAATGAATTCAATGCACCCTGATAAGTATTGGCTAAACATTATGAGAAAGGGGTTAAGCCAAGATAATGGGTATGATATAAACATACCATGGTAAGGTTGAGAGATGAACTCATACCTTGAATTGATATTCATAAATGATATATGATGAAAGTAATGATCATCAGTAAATACTTATGATAGTATTGAATGCTCCTAGAGGGGTGGAGCAATATATTAGAGTTGAACTAATGATGTAAACATGAAACCCTAACTAATGAGAAATGGGAGATCCTAACCCTAATTTGGGTAATGGAATGGAAAATCCTAATTGATAGTAAACCCTAATTCTGATATAGGAATGGTGGTGTTACTATTATATCACATGATGTGATAATTGAATCATATGACTGTTATCATGTCTATTAACCATGTAGATATCATGAGATGGTGATCATATCCAAATATGAGCTATGGCTTTTATATATTAAAATATTGATTGGCCTTGTGTTCCTTAATGTTGTTGTTTCTTAGTAAAAGTAACAAAATGTACATGGACTTTATGAGTCATATGAGTAAGTTGCCTAGTGAAAGTTGACAAGACACTTAATGGGCCTTGTGAGCATGCGTGATGCTTGTGTAACAAGTATCATGTATACCTCAGTCTGACAACCTAGAGGTAATAATTACCTAACAAGTGTTAACAGTGTTTAGTGGTGAACTGAGGGTATGAATACCCAGTTTTAATAAGTAAGATAATGATGTTGTTGAGAGATGTAAACTTTCAAGAAACGAAATGAGGGACTAAGATCCCAATGTATTATAAAGACTAAGAAGAATTGATGAAAATAGTACATGTTTCTTTATAGTATTTGTCATAATAATTCCTATTGAGAACTTGATTGATGCTGAAAGAATATACTAATGTACTTAATTAATCAAGTGAAATCATATCATGTAGATCTCTGACCATAGATCCATCAGCGTCAGAATTGCTGAATGGTGAAACGGGTGCTCCGCGGCAAAACTCGGAACGCATATTTTGAATATGTGTGGGCAATGGGTGAATGTATCATGACGTCCTAATGAGGGAATTGAGGAAAGGTAAACATTAAACCTCTCAATCCTTCATTATTGTACCGGGTTGGATGTACCATGAATCTCCCGATGATTGGGATTGATGCAGTACACATGTCCCAATAATATTAATACCAGATCGATGGGGATAAACAAGAAATCTCACGATTGCGAAGAGAGTGCAGCACGCCACTGTAACTCTAATAGAGAAGTTACCAGTATACCTTGGAAAGCTATCTAGTAGAGACACAAGATGTCCTGCATGTTGTCTCGTACTGACCAAGATTTGAGAGGTCTTGGTAGCCTGCTCTACCATTGACCTTGTATGGTACCGATTTTGACTTCGCAGTGGTCGGTTGGAGTATGAGCAGTATACCTAATCTCCTCAGGGCATAAGTGTGATTGTAAAATGTAATCAGCTGTATATCATGTTTGCTTAAGGATTGAATACTTAAATTTATTGGCTGGTGTTACATTTATTTTATGCATCTTTAGTTGATAGATGTTATTCATATCTCTTTATATTCATTGCAAGTAGATGGATGAGTTATGATCATACCATGAATAGATGCAATGCTCTCCTTAGGAAAGGAGATTAATTTACTCTGTTCATTCAATGATTAATATTGTTGTTAATATATAAGAATTCTGCTCAGTTTTATCATAATAAACTGCTATCACAATGTTTTGGCGGAGAGTTATATCTCCCGCTGGGGCAATTTACAATTGTCTCACCCCCATGGGATCCAACATTTTAGGTAAATGTAGAAGAAGAAATAGGAACCCTATAGCAAGGGAAAAGCAACAGTAGCAACAGGGACAACAGTGATAACTCAGGTGGAGGCACTGGCTGCCAAGTTTTGTATAGATAGTAGTCCTATGTGTCGTCTCTGTACTCTCAAGTCCTCAGAATTTATAGTTAGTGTTTTTAATGAATCGATCTGAGATTTTTGGCTTGATGCCTCGAGGTTCTTATGCTGTCTGTATATAATGTTAATAGGGAAGTTGATGTTGTAATCCTCGAGAAGAGTTGATACAAGTCATGTACTTATGACCCAAGCTGTGAATGTTATACTTGGGTTCTTAATGAAAGAGTTTTCCTATGTGTGGATCTCTTTGCAAAAAGTTTTAATTTTTAGTGATTTTCAGTAATCTGCTGCAAACGATTCGCTTCTGCATTAGTTAATCTTGTTTTTGTGAGTTGGATGCCACAATTTGGACCTATGAGAACTCAATCGGTTCACGGTTGCAAGTGTTATCTTGTTATTGTCGATGATTTCTCTCAATATACTTGGACTTTCTTTCTCATTTCTAAGAGTTACACACTTGATGTTTTCTCTAGTTTTTATAAACGAGTTGAGAACAAATCTTCTTATCAGATTATTTCCATCTGTAGTGATCATGGGGGACAATTTGAAAATGATCTTTTGAACATTTTTGTGAAGAATCTGGCTATGAACATAACATCTCTTCACCTAGAACACCTCAAAAAATTGGGGTTGTAGAGAGGAATAATAGGTCACTATAGTAAATGGCTAGAACCATGCTTTTAGAGTATGACACTCCAAAGAAGTTTTGGGCCGAAGCCGTTAGTACCTCATGTTTTGTGTAAAATCAAGTTTTCACTTATCCTTCTTTAAAGAAAACTCCCTATGATCTATGGTGTGGTAGGAAGCCTTATGTCAAGTACTTTTATGTTTTTGGATGTCCTTTTATGTTTTGAACACAAAACATTCTCTTGACAAGTTTGATCAGAAATCATACAAGGCTTTCTTTCTTGGCTACAACACTACTAGCAAGGCTTATAGAGTATTTAATATTGATCTTGCTAATGTAGAAGAATCAATTAATGTTAAGTTTATTGAGACTAACCCCTCTATTCCCAAGGATATTGTTCCAAATGATGAAGTTTCATGTGAGTTGATTCCTATCCTAAAAGAACTCAACATCATCCAAAAGGGAAAAGAGGTATCCACTCAAGAAGAAGAGAAAGATGAAGAGAAGGATCCAACTCCTCGTTTTGCAAAGAATCATCCAAAAGAGCTGATTTTAGGTGACCCTTTTAAAAGAGTGAATACACGGGATGCCTTCAACAAAGAACAAGCCAACAATGCCTTCATCTCACAACTCGAGCCAAAGAATGTCAAACAAGCTCTCGAGGATGATGAATGGATCCTAGCCATTCAAGAAGAATTGGAGCAATTCAAGAAAACAAAGTATGGAACCTAGTGCCTAGACCATGTGATAGAAAGATTATTGCCACCAAGTGGGTCTACCACAACAAGCTAGATGAAAGCGACAAGGTGGTAAGAAACAAATCAAGGTTAGTGGCTCAAGGCTACAATCAACCGGAAGGTATATATTTTGATGAAACATATGCACATGTAGCTAGAATTGAGTCCATTCGTATGTTGCTTGCTTTTGCTAGTTATAAGAACTTTCTTCTTTATCAAATGTATGTTAGAAGTGCATTTTTGAATGGTACAGTTGAGTAGGAAGTGTATGTTGCACAACCCCCGAGCTTTGAACATGACAATTTACTTAACCATATTTATTTGTTGTAAAAAGCTCTCTATGGACTCAAACAAGCACCTCGAGCTTGGTATGAGAAATTAAAGAACTTACTGTTAGATCATGGGTATATCATGGACAAAGTAGATTATACCTTGTTTCTCAAACATACTTCTAAGAATTTTCTTATCATTCAAATTGATGTTGATGATATCATTTTTGGTGGAACTAATCTTGATCTTTGCAAGGAGTTTAGTGATCTTATGCAGAGTGAGTTTGAGATGAGCATGATGGGTGAGATTACTTTCTTCCTCAACTTTCAAATCAAGAAAACTAAAGTAGGGACCTTCATCAACCAAGGCAAGTACACAAGTGAGCTACTTAAGTCCTTTGGGATGGTGAACACCAACCCGATGGACACCCCCATGTCTAACACTAGCAAACTTGATAAAGATGAAGAAAGTGAGAAAGTCGATGAGAAACTCTATAGAGGTATGATGGGAAGTTTACTTTATTTAACTACTTCTAGACCTGATATAATGTTTGATGTTGGCTTGTGTGATTGCTTTCAATTAAATCCCAAGAAGTCACATCTTATAACTATTAAGAGGATTTTAAGGTACTTAGCCAAAACCCAAAATTTTGGGCTATGGTATCCCAAGTCAAGGGACTTTACTCTTAGAGATTACAGTGATGTAGATTGCATAGGATGCTTGATGGATAGAAAGTGCACAAGTGGCACTTGCTTCCTCTTAGGACCATGTTGGGTGTCTTGGTTTTCCAAGATACAGAGCACAATGGCCTTATCAACTATCAAGTATGAATACATTGTAGCCAGGAGTTGTTGTGCCCAAGTCCTATGGATGAAGCAAATGCTCCAAGACTTTAACATTTATTTTGAACCTTCTCTTATTTATTGTGATCATACTAGTGCAATCAATTTATCTTACAATCCTATATTTCATAGTAGAGCCAAGAATATAGAGGTTTGTCATCATTTTCTTCGTGATCACATTGCCAAGAAGGATATTTATATCACACATGTGGATATAGAAAATCAATTGGCAGACATTTTCGCTAAACCTATAGCTAGAGAAAAATTTAATTTTATTAGATCTAAACTACTCATAACTACTTTGGATGTATCTGATATGCCTTCTAGATAGTTTCTATCTATCCTATATGTTGTGCTTATGTCTTGATCACCCTTTCTTGCTAAAGTGCTAAAGTTTTCATGCTCATAGCCTTATTTTTTGCTTGTTTTGGGTATTTTTGACAAACGCTTGTGTTATCGCAAAATGGTACCCAAGGATGAGTGATATATGCCTAAGTATGTTAAAAATGTAAAATGGACTAGAAAAATAAATTTAATTACCACACAAATGGCTAAAAAATAAATATTTTAATGTTGGTTCAGGTTGACGATCGGTCGAGTTGCCAACTCGACCGATCCGTGGCCGAGGGCTTTTGTAAAAAGCAGTCATTTGAGTTTCCATCTCATAGAACTCGATCGATGGTCGGGCTGTAGTAAACATTAGTGTGGTTCAGCAGACTTATCTCCCTCTCAACTAGAGAAAATTGACTGATTCACTCTCCATCTCCCTCAAGCTCTCAACCCTAGCCCCGACCATCCTCTTCCTCGCCCTATATATCCCTTTCTTGACCTTCCTAGACCTCTTGCACATCAACCCTAGGTGTTTAGTCAGATCTTAGTGGTGTTTCCTACGTTTTTGACCTCTCAATCTTTCTATCTCGCCTTCATGGCTTCCAATAGGAGAAAGAGAGCCACCCCCTCCAGAGAACCATCCTCCTCCTCCAAATCGTGCCTTATACCCTTGGATTATACCTTCTTTGTCTCCAATGATGCTATAAATAGGTACAAGGAGCTCCTTGCGAGGAACCCCTTTCATTTTTGTGCCTTTTTGAACCACACCCGCATAGACAAAAGGTTATTGATCAAATTGCCAAGTTGTTGTATGACCATCACCTCTCCGCCCTGAGTGTTGAACGTGCATGCTATAACAATTCCATCAAAAGCACCAAAACTGTTCAAAAATTCTATGAAAATTTGCAATGGAATTATGACACTCTTATACCATGATCAAATACTCAAATTGTTCTTACTTCCATGATTGTCGGGAAGAAATTCTAAGTCTCCGAAGATACCTTAAATATCTTTTTCTCTAGTACCGAGGTAACTGACACATGGAGGAAGGATCTTAAGTATTTTGACCTCCTAGATCCTGAGGCCTTCTACAAGAAATATGATATCACTCTCCCTGAAATACATAAATTCTTGAAGAAGCCTCAGTTTCCCAATAAGAAGAAGTCTACCCTTCCCTCCCCTGCATTAGACTTCAAGAACCACATACTTGCCCTGGTAGTCATCTGCAATATTCATCCAAAGAAATACCAAACTGCAATTGCAGAGAATATCACGGTTATTATGTTATGTATCCTGAAGAACATCAGAGACAAGTGGGCTAGATATATTTTTCATCACATGACCTGTCTTGACTCTGGCAAGAACACTTGAGGAACCCACCCACCCTACCCGACCCTTATTTGTGGTCTTTTTTAGTCTGCCACTGGCAAGTCTCTTTTTCATGAACTTCATTATAAACCTACTAGAAAAGGAGTCTACATTGGTGAGACCACAATTCATAAGAGTGGGCCTACCCCTCATTCTACCATACATGGATCCTCCACCTCCACCCAGGAACCTGCACCTCCTCAACCAACCCCACCTACTTGTTCCTCTTTTCATGTATCAAATGAAACCCTCATGGGTTACATGGTGTACCAACATGCACATAAACTTCAAGTTCAAGAGGATATGCATCAAAATTTCTCTACTATCATGTCTACCATGAATCTATCATGTGCCCATCCCTATCATGCCTACCAGCCCTACCCAGGAGGTGATTATGCATCCTATGCATATAATCACTTTTACCTATCCCCTCCACCTCCTTCTTCCTCTACTACTGCTACACCTTCTACTGCTGGTGGATCTATCCCTGGAGTGCTACCTCTCTCTTCTGGTCCTATAGCTACCTTGCTTGTAGGACTTGACACCTCTACGCCAACCTTTCCTCAAGCCCAAGAGTTGCATGACCTTGGTATGACTTGGTCTAAGCAGAATGCCATGTGGTTCGATCATGGTTTCAGTCCTTCTATTGATGATGAGATGCCAGACCAGGCTAATAATGAAGTTGTTGTTGATGAGGAGGCATATGAGGATGATGGCTTTGATGGTGCATTTGGTGATGACAATGATGTTGCTGCTTCTACTGCACCTTCAAATGACGATGAGAACTTCGAGCCTAAAGCTTCTGATGATTATGTTGATGATGACCCTCTGGACTTAGATAGCCTAGACATTTATATGTTTTAGTTTCTAGTCTGTAGATGTTGATCATATATATCTTTCTAGACTATTTTGTACTAAAAACATCTGGGCACATTATCTGAGATGTACTATTTCTATCACCATGTTGTTTTCATCACTTTGGCTTGTAGTTGTTTTGAGGACATGCTTTCAGTGTTGTAATCTTAACCATATGTACACTTACACTTTGATTGATTACATCTTATGAGTTGGTGCTATGTTTCCCATATTTTTATTATGACTCAGCTTTCTTGTCTCTCTCATATCTGTTTGATGTATGCTATGAGGTTGCATGTTTTATCTTGTGGATGTATGTTTTGGTTGTGCTTGGAGAAGATATGTTTTTGTGCTCTTCTACCCCCTTACTTTTTGATAATGCCAAAAGGAGGAGATAAGTTCAATGTTTTGAAGCTCAACCATATTGCTTTCATTGACTATGTGATCCTTTTCTTATTTAATATATGCCTTATGATGTGACTTGCTAAAGGACCATATAGTACATATATGTTATATTGCTTCACATAGAAAGACTAACTATGTAGGTAAGAGTGAGCATAGATTGAGGGGGAGTAATTCACATTGTTAAAAATCTAAATCCCCTTGCAATTCACAAGGCTAAGGTATAACTTTATATCCTTTTCAATATGATTGAGGAATGGTTTGCCATTTTCAAAAAGGGGGAGAATGTTGACTTGAGAGTTATACATTGTCCATATTTTGATAATGACTTAACCATTACATTCAAATATATCTAATATGTATATTTTAGATTGGTTTAAGGCTTTAGATACATGAAAAGGATCAAATTAATCAAGCCCTAGCTTGTCCAAGTTCAAGTCAAAAGCAATGCAAGTGTGCAACTTGGAAAATCACTCCAACCCATCTTAGCTTATTTTTGTAATCGCTTGTATTGATGATATGACTTGTAACTAAGATGACAAAAAACCAGGGACACTTAATTCTAATATTTGGTCACTCTAAAATCATTTTGAAAAATTTGTCATAGCAACTTTGTCGGTCGAGTTTGAATCTCGATCGATCAGTGATGGATTTTTGGAAATGGATCAATCGATTGAGTTGTACACTCACAGAACTCGACCAATCGACTCACTAACCAAAACTAATTTTGACTTATCGGTTGAGTTTCCCAGAACAAATTCGACCGATAGTTTGAAAATTAGCTTTGTCAGTTAGTGGATCGGTCAAGCTTTTATTGAAACTCGACCGAATGTACTTTACGGAAAATGTAAAAAAAATGATTCAAACCATTGGAGAGTTTTTGTAAACAAAAATAGAGCCATTGTAAGTTGTAAAACAACTATTTTGCATTCTTAAGTGATCACACACTCAAAGGAACACCCCCAGCTGTAAATAGGACCCCTTATAGTTCATTCCAAGTTTGCTCATTCATGCTATCCTTGGTCCTTGCTATAGTTGAATGTGTTGCAATCCTTTGAGCCCCTATCTCTCTCTCATTTACAAAGAATTTCGTGATTATGAGTGAGTTAGGCATGTTTTGAGAGAGATACCTCCATGTGATCTTGTAAATATCTCATTCCTTCCATCTTCCCAATCCCCTTTCTCAAAGAGCAAATGTGAAGCTGCCAGTCTTCTTCAAGGATGAAGAAGAGGTGAATATCTTCTCCAGGTGAAGGACAAGGGAAAGGCATATGTTCAAGAAGAGTGGGTAATTCCTTCAAGGCCAAAGACTTGATGCAAGTGTGGATAAGTCCTTGGTGAAGACTGAAGGCATCTTGATCAAGTGAGTAAGTCCTTGGGAAGGTGCTTCCGAGCTAGAGGTCTACACACTAGCCAACAAGAGGTGACTAGATGCACTCCATGGAACTCGAGCACACGTGATCTCTCAAAATTTATATTAACCCTAATAAGATTCGATCACAACACCAAAAAGGTCACCCACAAGCGCACATGGTACTATTGTAGTATAGGTGAAAGGCAAGAGTAGGGGTCGATCCTCAGGGATAGAGGGGGCACTAGATCTTGATTAGCATTGGCTACATTCCTAATGCAGAGACTAAGGTTGAAGGGTATAAAAGGGTTTGTTTGATTGTTAAACTAGGTGAACAAGCAAGTAAAGGAAATTATGAAATCTAATCTATCACAACCCTAAATTATCCTAAGCAAGCAAGTCTAAGGAACTATATTAAGCAACTAGCCAAACAATAGAAAAGGTTAACTACACTATACTAGTAGAGCAATTAGCAACTAAGAACTAAATTAACCACTACAGAGAGCAAGAACCTAAGTTAACACTAAGGAGCAAGACTAAGAAATTAACTAGATTGAACAAAAGCAACTAAACTAGACTAGCATGAACAAGCTAAGAAGGCAACTTGGATTTTAAGCAATGAGATTAGGTAGGTGGTTCATTTGTGGATGTGATTTGATATCAGTTGGGGGTTTCAACATAGCAAGCAATTATCACAAATCTATCTAGATTACCAAACCAAACAACAAGGCAAGTTCTACTAGAATGTACCCTATACTACTAGTTGGAGAACTAGGGTTAGGTGTAATTCCATTAGGACTTGACAAGTCTAGGTCTCTAGGGTAAGTGGTATTAGGGAAATTGAGAGCCTAGGGTAGAAATGGGAGTAGAGATGAGGATTTCTCATCTCATGCCACTAGTTGTGGCATCCAACTCACAAAAACAAGATTAATTAAGCGGAAGCGGTCATTTGCAGTGGATTACTGAAAATCACTAAAAATTAAAACCTTTTTCAAAGAGATCCAATCATATGAAAACTCTTTCAAGAAGAACCAATGTATTACATTTACATCTTGGTTCATAAGTACATATCTTGTACTATCTCTTCTCGAGGGTTACAACATCAACTGCCTTATTAAAGTTAAACACAGACATCATAAGAACCTCGAGGCATTAAGCCAAAATCTCAAAATGATTCATTAAAAGCACTAAATATTAACTATGAGGACCTGAGAGTACAGAGACGACACATAGGACTTCTATCTACGAACACGACAGACAACACACTCCACCTGATCTGTTGCTGTTGTACCTGCTGCTGCTGAAGTTCTTCCTCTGCAATATATTCTCAATCTCCTCCGTGCTCGTCCACCTAAAAATGTTGGATCCCACGGGGGTGAGACAATTGAAAATTGCCCCAGCGAGAGATATAACTCTCTGCCAGAAACATTATTATTGCAGTTTATAATATAAATCTGAACAGAAGATAAGCAGTTTATATCATTCTCATCTTTAGCTATTGCAACTATCTGTGATAGAGCAGTAAATCATCTATTCTCTTTATAAGGAATAGAAAGAACATGTATATTATTTATCTATTGTATTAGCTCAACATCTGATGCTTTTCTCATGATACTCATTACTCTGATATGTCACCCATGACTCTTTCTTATTTCTATCTAATGGCCTTAGTCAATCTGCTAAATAGATATTGATTTATACTGGACATGAGAGTGTACATCATCATGTCTTATTTATGCATTGGTCCATACCAATCCTGTATAAATATTCCAGGCATTGGATTATACCAATCCCGTGCAACTAGTATGAGCATTGGACTTATATTGTTCCTATGTATCCATTCCAAGTATTAGACTATGCCAAACATGTGCATCTATTCCAGGTATTAGAATTTGCCAAACCTGTGCATACATTCCAGGTATTGGACTATGCCAAACCTGTGCATCTATTCCAGGTATTAGACTTTGCCAAACTTGTGCATACATTCCAGGTATTGGACTATGCAAAACCTGTGCAATTGTTCCAGGTATTAGACTTTGCCAAACCTGTGCATACATTCCAGGTATTGGACTATGCAAAACCTATGCAATTATTCCAGGTATTGGGTTGTTACCAATCCTATGCAGTTATTACAGGTATTGGGTTGTTACCAATCATGTACAGTTATTCCAGGTATTTGGTTATTACCAATCATGTGATGTTATTCCAGGTATTGGGATTTAACCAATCCTGTGATATTATCCCAGGTATTGGGATTTAACCAATCTTGTGATATTATTCCAGGTATTGGGATTTAACCAGTCATGTGATATTATTATAGATATTGGGATTTAACCAATCCTGTAATATTATTCTAGGTGTTGGGATTTAACCAATCATGTGATATTATTCCAGGTATTGGGATTTAACCAATCTTGTGATATTATTCCAGGTATCATGATTTAACCAATCTCGTGATATTATTCCTGGTATTGGGATGTAACCAATCCTGTGATATTATTGCAGGTATTGGGATTTAACGAATCTGGTGATATTATTCTAGGTATTGGGATTTAACCAATCCTGTGATATTATTCCAGGTATTGGACTATGCCAATCATGTGCATCTATTCCAGGTATTGAACCATGTCAATCCTGTGACTTTATTCCATGTAGTGAACTATGTCAATCCTATACAACTATTCCAGATATTGAACTATGTCAATCAATTTCACACATTCCATGTCTGTTTATACAACATTGGGTACCTCATTCTTCTACCGACATTTAAACTTTGACCATGCCATCATGCTCAAACACATTCTTTATGTAATACAAGTATCCCTCTCTTCTCCACACTTGTACAACAAGGTTCCATCATTGCTATTGTATCCTTCTGTTATTATTATTATATTACTAAGTTTCCATTCCTTGGTTTATTATGAACATTATCATCCCTTACAAGAGACTTTTATAATCATCTTGATACCTTTCACTAGGTATCTACTTACTCATGTGGTTCACAAGGCCTATTAAAATATCTTATTACCTGTCACTAGGTAACAACTAATCTCATGGCTCATAAAGCACATTTAACATTTTGTCACCTTTTACTAGGTAACAACCATTCTCATGGTTCATAAAACACATTCCATCTTGATGTACTGATTAGGATATCACTCTTTATATGTTTTTTTGGTTGGCTAAAATTCTTGTTGCTATATTACACAAAAACTTTAGGTACAGTTTGCACCACATATCGAGAATCCAGAAAATCTTGATACTCAACCAACGAGTAAACAAGATACTCAATAAACAAAAACTCTGACATGTGTTGAATACGACTAAGCCCTATATAACAATCATACTGAAGGCCAGAACCTATACAAACCATGCATTCATCCTGAAGACCACCCACAAATAAAGAACACAGAGCATTGCATACAGATCAAACCCTACCGGATGAAGTCAGACAGATATCAGACCCATTGCACACAAATAGAGTACTTCGGATGACTAGGACTTAAGGGAAAAGAACCCAAGTCAGCGAGATTTGTAAAATATCCAACCAGCATACCATATTCATAACCAGGCTGAATGAGTCAAAGCATCAGGAATTTGACATTAGATGCGCACTGAGGCCTTTCTCCACTTGCTATATGCTCACCTAGAATATGTGGAAAGATGGAAACATATAGCAACCAACATCTCCTTCGAAACTCATTGACTGGATTCAGAGCAGCAACAAGCTAATATGAAATGGATCAGATAGGATACGTGGAGGAATAAACATCTTCCAACAGACCTGCAACTCCCCAGGACAACTGGATAGAATTGCCAAGGTTGTTAAACACAAACCTTTTGATCTCTCTAGTTTTTGTCTTAGGCTTTTTCTTCTTTTTCCCTTGCTTGGGACTGTCGCTCTCCTTGAAATCATCCGCTAAGTCTGGTTCAAGGTCACAGGAGCAACAAGAGTCCTCGTCAGAATCTGGGGTCTGCACATTCTTGTACTCTAGGAAGATTCCAGTCGTTTGTACCAGCTGTTTTGCTCCTTGCGGGGTGACATCTAACCTGGATAGAGACAGCTCCCAGTCGAGGTTGAGAGCCTCCCCTACCACGAAGGGTGAGGTGCAGAACATCTCTGGTTCAAATGTCGGAGGTATATTGCTAGAAACGAATTCATCCTGTTTAGGATCCCAAGCAGCTCTAGTGTCGTCAGCTTTAGCGGTGGATGACTCCTTAGCCAAACGTCGAGCATTTGGAGTGCAACTGGATTTCCCAGACCGGAGTTGGAGTTCGTTTGGCGTTGGCTTCCGCCTGACATTCATGGGGCACGACGAATGTCTATTCCCAAACCAGGAGCATTTGGTGCACAACAGAGGCTTGGAGACAAACTCGATGCTAAGCTTCTTTGGTATATCGTCGATTTCCACCGTAACATCTTTAGGTAATCCCGCGCCTACATTTAGATCCACACAAACTAGGGCTTCCTTCAAGCAATTAGCCGCAACTGCAGCATCGTCGAAGTCCACTGGTCTTCCGATCAGACTAGCAATGCCGCCTAGCCGATCCAAGGTCCAGGGCAAGCCTGGATTCTCAAGTCTAAGCCAGACGGGGAGCTTCTGGAAGGACAACGGACAGAGAGCACTACCTGGCTCCCACAGATGAATGATGACCAGACCGCCGTCCATCATCCAGGGGGCCTCGTCGAGGACCCTCTTCCTTTCCGCAGTTGTCGGAAGCTTGATAATGAAGCCTTCGACTTTTCTGCGATGATTTGGAAGTCATCACTCGGCCTCCATTGTCGTTTCACCCAACCTTGGAGTTGACTCCGGAATGGCTTCCTCCCAGTAAACCGAATCGAGACATATTCCTCCCCGGTTGGGAGGGTCTCCTTCTTACTGGACATCGCAAAGTATTTAGCTCCGTTCTTCACCAACGGCTCTACAAAGTTGATGACTGGAGAAGCATCGCAAGCCCTGCCAGGCCGGCTAAGCTGTATCCAGTCACTCACCGGTAGATTTGGCCCTGGTGTTGCATTTCCTTCTTGCGATTGCAATGAAGATGGGGAAAGGGGTTGGGATGTGGAGGCCGACGGGTCCTTTTGGGCAGCGTGAACTAGTGACGAGGTGGAGGTCGCTACTCCGTCGGCCGCTCTTGAGCCCTCCAGAGGAGTCGTTGAAAACTCAGACACACTACCACCATCTCTAGCATCAGTGCCTTCGCTAGGGATTCTCCCTCCCCCTCGCACCCTTCCGCCTCTTCTCACTCTCGCATTTCCTTCTTGTGATTGCAACGAGGATGAGGAAAGGGGTTGGGATGTGGAGGCCGACTGGTCCTTTTGGGCAGCGTGAACTGGTGACGAGGTGGAGGTCGCTACTCCGTCGGCCACTCTTGAGCCCTCCGGAGGAGTCATTCAAAACTCAGACACACTACCACCATCACTAGCATCGGCGTCGCCGCCAGGGATTCGCCCTCCCCCTCGCCCCCTTCCGCCACTTCTCGCCATCGCCAATGAAATTACGTTTGTTACCACTCTATGTATGTTACTCATCTAAGTATGCACTCTTTATATGTTACTCATCTAAGTATGTTGGATTTGAGATGCATCAAGGAATATCATTCTTAAAGAACTGGATGTGATATCTATAATGTCTTGATATATCACTTCCCTCAGTACTTTAAACTTACTAGAGTTTATCAATTTATATTGTATTAAGGTATTTTCCCATATTAATACTTCCATACACTAACCTATCACCTTTATTTTGAAGTGCATAGGTCATAGAACACTCATTAGAATTATCCAACTATCCTTAATGATATGGACTCATCTCAGGTTAAGGCAATGCTTGCTATAAGGTTATCTATAATCAACCACTTTAGGTATTTCTCTTATCAATGTATTAGTTACTATTCCATTATTAGGATTAGGGTCTCCCATACCCTCATACTTTATTAGGGTTAGGATTTTGCATACCATCTCTCATCATTAGGGATAATATTTCTCATACCATCTCTCATCATTAGGCTTTCACATCAAATTGCCCATAATTAGGGTTTACTATTCATCCTAACTTGGGTTCCTCATAGCATCACCCTCAACTATGGTTTCTCATGGAATCACCCTCAATTAGGGTTTCTCATGGAATCACCCTCAATTAGGGTATGGAATCACCCTCAATTAGGGTTTCTCAATTCATATCAATTGGAGCTACTCATCCCAATTAGGGTTTCACTCCCCATTCCCATAATTGGGGTTTTACATTATATTCCCCTAAATTAGGGTTAGGGTTCATTAACCTTTTTAATTAGTTCATGGTCTCTTTATCAAGGATTATACCCTAATTACACATTCATTCATGTTGGAAGTGTTGATACTTAAACTCTACATGATTATTATTCATGTAAGAAGTTCTCTTTCTCTCTCATCCTTTATAGAATGATATTTACATCGGACTTGATTATATTAAGTCAACTCAACTTGATTGAAAGGTTGACACCATGCATTATGTCACTACTTCCTTAATCATAAGGATTAATCATTCACAAGGTATTAATCACCCTATTTTAATGAAGGTACAATTACTGTAATCATCCTGGAATTACATCATGTAATGTTCAATTCAACAATTGATCTTTAAACACCTTAAGTGTCCATACGGTTTTGGTTGATTATTTCTCAAACGGTCTTGGTCACTTAGACCCCAAATGGTCTTGACCAACCAAACCTCTAACGGTCTTGCATGTATAACCTTAAAATGGTCTAAGACTGTTTAGACCTCCAAACGGTCTTTGTCTAACGGTTTGAAACCGTTTGGCAAAGTTAGTACTTGAAAATGTTTGACAAAGTAGGTGTTTGAAACCGTTTGAGTCTCAATCGGTTTGGGATTGTTTGGTCCCAAACGGTCTTGAGACCGTTTGGTCCCAAATGGTCTTGAGACCGTTTGGACTCAAATGTTCTTGAGACCATTTGGACTCAAGTGGTCTTGAGACGGTTTGGTCCAAATCTCCTCAAAACCGATTGGACCAAAAAGGGTCTCAACCTCTCACATCAATTTAGGGTTTCCAAGGTTAACCCCCTCATCAATTGAATCCATGTAATTAATCATCATTTCAACCTAAGCACCATTCTTCAAGTGAGCTTAATGAATCATCCTTCAATTCATTCAATCTTCAATTGATCATCAATTAGGATTTTGAACCCAATTGAATTAGGGCTGAAATCGATGAACCTTCAATATTAGTCATTGTGGAACTAATTGCTTAGAAATCATTGGTCCATCATTCAAATTGGGCATGAACTGACCTAAAACGGTCCTGAGGTCGTTTGGATGACCTCCAAACGGTCTTGAGACCGTTTTCCCCATCTATCATGAAAAATTGGTGAAGTTCAATTAGGGTTTGCATCATTGAATTGCTCATCAAACTAGCTATTGATTGCATTACCATTTGATATCTTTGGGTCCTCAACTACTTCACCATACTCAACCCTAGACCTAAAAACGGTCTTGGTTGACCTCCAAATGGTATTGAGTCCGTTTTGGTGATCTCTAAATGGTCTTGAGACCGTTTGGGTTAATCAACCCAAAGAATTAAATCAATTAGTTACAAAATCAGCACTCAACCCGACTATGGTTTCTAATTTGATGATTGTCCAAATATTAATTCAATCAATTGGAACCATTAGATCCTTATCCAACAAGTTCTAGGGTTCTGAACTCAAACAGTCAACCCATCCAAACGGTCAACCATCCTAAACAGTTTGGGGTTCAAAGCTCTAAACGGCTTACAAACCGTTTAGTCTCCAAACGGTTTGCTGAAATCGTTCGGATCAAGATCTTCAAAACCGTTTGCAATTGATATTTGGGGAGGTGTGTGCTTATGATTATGTAGTCATCATCAAGCTCTAAACCCACGAAACTTACTATGATTTTCATGGTGATTGCATCCATCAACCAAATAAATTTTCGAGAATAAAGAAAGGATCAACATTTGATAAGGAATTGAATGCAATAACAATATTAAATGTTCAAGTTATAAAACCCACCTCCAATTGAGCTTTAAATCTTGGAGCTTCACGTAAGAAATGGTGGATGAAGCTTTTGCAACTCCCCCTAGGCTCATCCTCAAGCATTTTGGTGAAAAGATTGGCTAGGGTTGAAGAAGGAGTGAAGAAAAGAAGAAATCAAGCATTGATTTGTGATTTCCACCATAGATTCAAGGTGAAAGAGGGTCAAGAAGCTTATCAACAGGTTGGGGCTCGTTCTTCTCTTTCTCCCAAGCTCCCAAGGTCGTTTTGCAAGCAAAGGGTGGAAGTGAATTCGAAATTCCCCCATTACTCTATGGATAAATGAGCTTGTATGCAATTTTTATTAAAAATTCAATTAGGGGAGAGAAAGTAGGAACTATCTCCCCCATATCCTTTCCACTTTCACCCTTTTCTTACTTAGGGACGAGGCTATCCTTTTTTCCTCTTATTCTTCTCAATTATCCACAATTTAAAGAAAAGCAAATTAAGCACCTTAAATGATATTATAATAATATCCATGAGTGGATATTTCTTTTTCTTATAATAATGTGAGTGAGTTATCCACTTCCCTTAGATATTTTTGTGCCTTTGTGAGGAACTTGGTCGTCCACATATATGGATTTCAACCATTTCAATTTTGTTTGAAGGGCACTTCAATTAATATATTTATTTTTGCATATAATTGAAGTAAAGTTCCAGTTATGCTTAAATCTTGATTATTTTAATATCAAGATTCTCTCTCCTCCAAAATGATACAAATGAGACACCCCTCTCATTTTCTTTGCTCTACATGATTCCAAGAAACATTAGCGACTATTCTAAAGTGATAATTTGCATATTGAACCCTGGGTTTTGGGTAAATTGCACACTGCACTAAAACTAGGTTTTAATGCATAAACATTGCTTAATCAGCTCTTTCTTGTTACTCAGGCTTTCCCAAGCCATACCTCTGCATCATATGCATTCTCATGATGCTTCAACACATGAGGAACATTTATCATGTAACATTTGCAAGTTAACCCCTCACATTCGTTAATTGACACTTTAGTTCAAACTAAGCAAACATTGCTTCAACATTATTCAAGCAGGACCAAAATTGTATTTAAGTTCCTCTTGGGCCTTAATTACTTTTCATCAAATAAAATTAAGGATGTAATTATCTTGCTTAAGCAAAACTTCTAGGGTTAAGGCATAACCCAGGTCAGGGATGTTACAAATTATAAACCCCTAGCAAGGATTTCGTCCCCAAAATCCCAGATAAAGGAAAACAAATATTATTCATATATCATCTCATCAAGTTCTTCACATATCATCTCAATGTCATGTTTATGCAACGCATAAACCCCTAACATATGATGTCCATGCTATATAATATAGCTAAATTGATTTCACAGTTAACCCCTTCTAGGTAGTCAACATAATTTATCTAATACCAGAATTCCTTACCCTGGTATTCATCACATGTGCTGGAAACACATCACATTTTCATCTTTCATCCTGAGACATTACTTGTTATATAAATGTCTTTTTCTTGGAATCCAAGTCCAAGACAAACTGATACTTTTCTCAGTATCCATCAGACAAACATTTTTAATTGTACACATCAAGTGTCCTAAAAACCCACTTGATTGACATGTCCCTGAAAAGAAGAAAACAAAGAAACATATTCTTCTTGTCACCCATTGTTATCCAGAGTCATTTATTAATGAGAAGAGACTATCATCTCCTCTAAATATTGCATGAACTTTCTATGTGCATGAGTTATTTACCCTTATTTTATCCTTGGTTCCTCACCATCAGCATAGGAATTATAAGGATGATTACATCTCATCATCCCTTATTCTCATTATCATCATGATCACTAGATGTGGGTATTCAAACCCTCAATCCATCATTTTTATTGTTACCTCTTATCAGGTAACTATTACCTCTAGGTCTTCAGACCATGGTATACATTATACTAAACATCTTCTTTTGTTTATAAATTTATTTACAATTAAATCAAATTCATTCACATATCAATTAAAATGTGGTAGAAATATCCATGCCACATCTTCTACTTCTTTCTTTAGATTGTTTCAGAATGATTAATTGATCAGAGTAATCATAAAGATAACAATATAAGTATGTCATACTTACCTTGCCTTCAATAAATGAATACATGGACGGGGTATTCAAGGACTGAAATTAGGCAGTATGCATTTATTTTATTTTATGTTTTTGTCCCTTTAGATTTGATATACTTAATGTCTCAGATTTTCTCTGAGTTCCTTTTACATCTCTTCCCTTTCTACATGAAAAGAGAAATTTTCAAACATATAAGAGAATATTGGACTAAACATAAGTTCTCATCCTTCTTATCTCTTCCTCATATCCTTAAAGGATAATACAGATGAACTAAACAACAACTACCTTTCTTATAGTAGAAAACAGAAGGTAACTCAAAATAGAAAGTTCTATCGTGACAAGTCTACCTTTTACAAGTTAACTAGCATCTTATCTGACCCAAAACATGAACTTATTTGTTATTTGTTATTGCCTTTGTCCTCTACTACCAGAAGTAGATGGACCAAACTGTGACACTTGTCTTCATCCTCTACCATCTGCTCCACTGGACTTAGGTCCTTGTGGGTTTTGCACATTATGCCTTGACTGATGGGTCACCTCACTATTTCTCCTTGGACATTGTTGTCTAAAATGTCGTAGCTGTCCACATTTATGACAAGCTCGACCCCAACTTGATGACCCTGCATAGGTGCACTATTTTGTGATTGAACTAATGAATATTTTGGTTGTTTGTTGCCACTACTCCATTGTTCCCGTGATTGTGTAGACTTCCTTTTAAGGTTTGTCTCTTATTTCTATGTCGTATACCTTTCTATCCTTTGTATAGACTCCACGAATGTGACAAACCTCTCTCTAATTTCTAGGGAAGATGCCGAGATGGACATCTCAACATTCAATCCCTTCTCAAAATGTCGGATCTTCTCCTCCTCAGTAGCTTCCATTTGAGGACAAAATCGCAAAAGTTCCATAAACTTTACCTCATATTCATTTATCGACATGGCTCCTGTCGAATCTTCTCAAACTATGAGATCTTTTCATCTAAGTATGTCTTTGGAAAATACTTATTGATGAATTCTTGACGAAATTCCTCCCATTCAACCTCTTCATCATTCCTTTTTATTTCTTTTATAGCCCACCAATGTCCAGCACTATCCTTCAAAAGATGCACTGCATGTTTAACTTTGTTTGCCTCTGGGATACTAAGGATCTTAAAGGCTTTTTCTAACTCAGTGAGCCAGAGATCAGCATCTGCTGGGTCAGATGTTCCAGCATATTCTATGGCTCCTACACGACGTAGTCGTTCAAAGGTCTTACCAGACCCATATCCCTCATTGGAAACTGGTGCCCTAGGTGCCGGTGTTGGCATCCAGTCTACCATATACCTCAGTGTGGTCATGAGTTTCCCAAAAAGATTATGAACATCTGGGTTTCCTCTCATGACTTCATCAACCTGGCAATTTTCAGGCATTGGTTCCTCCCTTGCCGGATCACTTGCACCTCCCACTGGTGCAGCAACATTGTTTTCAACAACGTGTCCCTCACGTTCTTCAGACATCTTCGAGATATATATCTTCTTCTGCATAAGCAGAAGGCACTATAAGATACACTGGATTACACTTAGAATAGACTCGATACCTTAGTCCTATGTCTCTGTAGACTCAATGAACCTAGAGATCTAATACCACTAAATTTTGGCATCCAACTCACAAAAACAAGATTAATTATGCAGAAGCAGTCATTTGCAGCGGATTACTGAAAATCACTAAAAATTAAAACCTTTTTCAAAGAGATACAATCATATGAAAACTCTTTCAATAAGAACCAATGTATTACATTTACATCTTGGTTCATAAGTACATATCTTGTACTATCTCTTCTCGAGGGTTACAACATCAACTGCTTTATTAAAAGTTCAACACAGACAACATAAGAACCTCGAGGCATTAAGCTAAAATCTCAAAACAATTCATTAAAAGCATTAAATATTAACTCTGAGGACCTGAGAGTACAGAGACGACACATAGGACTTCTATCTACGAACACGAAAGACAGCACACTCCACCTGAGATGTTGTTGTTGTACCTGCTGCTTGCAATATATTCTCAATCTCCTCCGTGCTCGTCCACCTAAAAGAGTTGGATCCCACGGGGGTGAGACAATTGAAAATTGCCCCAGCGAGAGTTATAACTCTCTGCCAGAAACATTATTCTTGCAGTTTATAATATAAATTTGAATAGAAGATATGAAGTTTATATCATTCTCATCTTTAGCTATTGTAACTATCTGTGATAGAGTAGTAAATCATCTATTCTCTTTATAAGGAATAGAAAGAACATGTATATTATTTATCTATTATATTAGCTCAACATCTCATGCTTTTCTCATGATACTCATTACTCTGATATGTCACCCATGACTCTTTCTTATTTCTATCTAATGGCCTTAGCCAATCTGCTAAACAAATATTGATTTATACTGGACATGAGAGTGTACATCATCATGTTTTATTTAGGCATTGGTCCATACCAATCTTGTATAAATATTCCAGGCATTGGATTATACCAATCCTATGCAACTAGTAAGAGCATTGGACTTATATTGTTCATGTGTATCCATTCCAAGTATTAGACTATGCCAAACTTGTGCATCTATTCTAGGTATTAGACTTTGCCAAACATGTTCATACATTCTAGGTATTGGACTATGCCAAACCTGTGCATCTATTTCAGGTATTAGACTTTGCCAAACCTATGCATACATTCCAGGTATTGGACTATGCCAAACCTCTGCAATTATTCTAGGTATTAGACTTTGCCAAACATGTGCATACATTCTAGGTATTGGACTATGCCAAACATGTGCAATTATTCCAAGTATTGGGTTGTTACCAATCCTATGCAGTTATTCCAGGTATTGGGTTGTTACCAATCATGTGTAGTTATTCCAGGTATTTGGTTATTACCAATCCTGTGATGTTATTCTAGGTATTGGGAATTAACCAATCTTGTGATATTATTCCAGGTATTGGGATTTAACCAATCCTATGATATTATTCCAGGTATTGGGATTTAACCAATCCTGTGATATTATTCCAAGTATTGGGATTTAACCAATCCTGTGATATTATTCCAGGTATTGGGATTTAACTAATCCTTTGATATTATTCCAGGTATTGGGATTTAACCAGTCCTATGATATTATTCCAGGTATTGGGATTTAACCAATCCTGTGATATTATTCCAGCTATTGGGATTTAACCAATCATGTGATATTATTCTAGGTATCGGGATTTAACCAATGCTGTGATATTATTCCAGGTATTGGACTATGCCAATCCTATGCATCTGTTCCCGGTATTGAACCATGTCAATCCTGTGACTTTATTCCAGGTAGTGAACTATGTCAATCCTATGCAACTATTCTAGGTATTAAACTATGTCAATCATGTGCATACATTCCATGTCTGTTTAAACTTTGGCCATGCCATCATGCTCAAACACATTGCTTATGTAATACAAGTATCCCTCTCTTCTCCACACTTGTACAACATTCCTTGGTTTATTATGAACATTATCATCCCTTACAAGAGACTTTTATAATCATCTTGATACCTTTCACTAGGTATCAAATTACTCATGTGGTTCACAAGGCATATTAAAATATCTTATTACCTCTCACTAGGTAACAACTAATCCCATGGCTCATAAAGCACATTTAACATTTTGTCACCTTGTACTAGGTGACAACCATTCTCATGGTTCAAAAAACACATTCCGTCTTGATGTACTGATTAGGATAGCACACTTTATATGTTACTCATCCAAGTATGTTGGATTTGAGATGCATCAAGGAATATCATTCTTAAAGATCTGGATGTGATATCTATAATGTCTTGATATATCACTTCCCTCAGTACTTTAAACTTCCTAGAGTTTATCAATTTATATTGTATTAAGGTATTTTCCCATCTTAATACTTCCATACACTAACCTATCGCCTTTATTATGAAGTGCATAGGTCATAGAACACTCATTAGAATTATCCAACTATACTTAATGATATGGACTCATCTCAGGTCAAGGCATTGCTTGCTATAAGGTTATCTATAATCAATCACTTTTGGTATTTCTCTTATCAATGTATTAGTTACTATTCTATTATTAGGATTAGGGTCTCCCATACCATCACCCTTTATTAGGGTTAGGATTTCACATACCATCTCTCATCATTAGGGATAGAATTTCTCATTCCATCTCTCATCATTAGGGACAAGTTTCTCATACCATCTCTCATCATTAGGCTTTCACATCAAATTGCCCATAATTAGGGTTTACTATTCATCCCAACTAGGGTTCCTCATAACATCACCCTCAACTATGGTTTCTCATGGAATCACCTTCAATTAGGGTTTCTCATGGAATCACCCTCAATTAGGGTTTCTCATGGAATCACCCTTAATTAGGGTTTCTCGTGGAATCACCCTCAATTAGGGTTTCACAATTCATATCAATTGGAGCTACTCATCCCAATTAGGGTTTCACTCCCCATTCCCATATTTGGGGTTTTACATTATATTCCCCTGAATTAGGGTTAGGGTTCATTAACCTTCTTAATTAGGGTTCATGGTCTCTTTATCAAGGATTATACACTAATTACACATTCAGTCATGTTGGAAGTGTTGAGACTTAAACTCTACATTATTATTATTCATGTAAGAAGTTCTCTTTCTCTCTCATCCTTTATAGAATGATATTTACATCATACTTGATTATATTAAGTCAACTCAACTTGATTGAAAGGTTGACACCATGTATTATGTCACTACTTCCTTAATCATAAGGATTAATCATTCATAAGGTATTAATCACCCTATTTTAATAAGGGTACAATTACCATAATCATCCTTGAATTACATCATGCAATGTTCAATTAAACAATTGATCTTTAAACACCTTAAGTGTCCATACGGTTTTGGTTAATTATTTCTCAAACGGTCTTGGTCACTTAGACCCCAAATGGTCTTGACCAACCAGACCTCAAATGGTCTTGCATGGATAACCTTCAAACAATCTAAGACCATTTAGACCTCCAAACGGTCTTGGTCTAATGGTTTGAAACCGTTTGGCATAGTACTTGAAACCGTTTGACAAAGTAGGTGTTTGAAACCATTTGAGTCTCAATTGGTTTGGGATCGTTTGGTCCCAAATGGTCTTGAGACCGTTTGGTCCTAAATGGTCTTGAGACCGTTTGGAATCAAACGGTCTTGAGACCATTTGGTCCAAACCTCCTCAAAACTGATTGGACCAAAAAGGGTCTCTACCTCTCACATCGATTTAGGGTTTCCAAGGTTAACCCCCTCATCAATTGAATCCATGTAATTACTCATCATTTGAACCTAAGCACCATGCTTCAAGTGATCTTAATGAATCATCCTTCAATTGATTCAATCTTCAATTGATCATCAATTAGGGTTTTGAACCCAATTGAATTAGGGTTGAAATCGATGAACCTTCAATATTAGTCATTGTGGAACTAATTGCTTAGAAATCATTGGTACATCATTCAAATTGGGCATGTCCTGACCTCAAATGGTATTGAGGTCATTTGGATGATCTCCAAATGGTCTTGAGACCGTTTTCCCCATCTATCATTAAAAATTGGTGAAGTTCAATTAGGGTTTGCGTCATTGAATTGCTCATCAGACTAGCTATTGATTGCATTACCATTTGATATCTTTGGGTCCTCAAATACTTCACCATACTCAACCCTAGACCTCCAAACAGTCTTGGTTGACCTCCAAACGGTCTTGAGACCATTTGGGTGATCTCCAAATGGTCTTGAGACCGTTTGGGTTAATCAACCCAAAGAATTAAATCAATTAGTTACAAAACCAACACTCAACCCGATTAGGGTTTCTAATTAGATGATTGTCCAAATATTAATTCAATCAATTGGAACCATTATATACTTATCCAACAAGTGTTTGGGTTCTGAGCTCAAACATTGAACCCATACAAATGGTCAACCATCCTAAATGGTTTGGGGTTCAAAGCTCTAAATGGTTTACAAACCGTTTAGTCTCCAAACGATTTGGTGAAACCGTTTGGATCAAGATCTTCAAAACCATTTGCAATTGATATTTGGGGAGGTCTTTGCTTATGATGATTTCATCATCATCAAGCTCTAAACCCACGAAACTTTCTGTGATTTTCATGGTGATTGCATCCATCAACCAAATAAATTTTTGAGAATAAAGAAAGGATCAACATTTAATAAGGAATTGAATACAATAACAATATTAAAGGTTCAAGTTATAAAACCCGCCTCCAATTGAGCTTTAAAGCTTGGATCTTCACGTCAGCAATGGTGTATGAAGATTTTGCAACTCCCCCTAGGCTCGTCCTCAAGCTTTTGGGTGAAAAGATTGGCTAGGGTTGAAGATGGAGTGAAGAAAACAAGAAATCAAGCATTGATTTGTGATTTCCACCATAGATTCAAGGGGAAAGAGGGTCAAGAAGCTTACCAACAGTTTGGGGCTCGTTCTCCTCTTTCTCCCAAGCTCCCAAGGTCGTTTTTCAAGAAAAGGTTGGAAGTGAATTCGAAATTCCCCCTTTACTCTATGGATAAATGAGCTTATATGCAATTTTTATTAAAAATTCAATTAGGAGAGAGAAAGTAGGAATTATCTCCCCCATATCCTTGCCACTTGCACCCTTTAGGGACGAGGATATCCTTTTTTCCTCTTATTCTTCTCAATTATCCACAATTTAAAGAAAAGAAAATTAAGCACCTTAAATCATATTATAATAATATCCATAAGTGAGTGGATATTTCTTTTTCTTATAATTATGTGAGTGAGTTATCCACTTCCCTTAGATATTTTCGTGTCTTTTCAAGGAACTTGGTCGTCCACATATATGGATTTCAACCATTTCAATTTTGTTGAAGGGCACTTCAATTAATATATTTATTTTTACATATAATTGAAGTAAAGTTCCAATTATGCTTAAATCTTGATTATTTTAATATCAAGATTCTCTCTCCTCCAAAATGATACAAATGAGATTCCCCTCTCATTTTATTTGCTCTAAATGATGCCAAGATACATTAGGGACTATTCTGAAGTGATAATTTGCATATTGAACCCTGGGTTTAGGGTAAATTGCACATTGCACCAAAACTAGGTTTTAATGCATAAACATTGCTTAATCAGCTCTTTCTTGTTACTCAGGCTTTCCCAAGCCATACCATTGAATCATCTTCATTCTAATGATACTTCAACAAATGAGGAACATTTATCAAGTAACATTTGCAAGTTAACCTCTCACATTGGGTAATTTGCACTTTAGTCCAAACTAAGCAAACATTGGTTCAACATTATTCAAACATGACCAAAATTGAAACATAAGTTCCTCTTGGGCCTTAATTACTTTTCACCAAATAAAATTAAGGATCCAATTATATTTCTTAAGCACAAATTCTAGGGTTAAGGCATAACCCAGGTCAGGGATGTTACACTAGCCATCTAGCCTTTAGAAAGCTCTAGGCAATTGCACTAATCACACTTACACTAGCCACTTAAATCTCACACTCACTTATAGAAGGAGGGATATGTATGTAGGAACAAAGGGGGCAGCTCAGGATCCACTAATATGACCTAGGATCCATGCCTAAGATTCCTACATACACTCCAACTCCTCCTAGAAGCTAAGTGTCACCAAACATTTCAAAGCAAGCAATCCATGTTATAGGCAAAAATCACATGCAATAAAATAGAAAATGAGATAGAAGTAAGAAGAAATCATAATAAATAGAAATTATGTTTATTACAAGTTATTTCCCCCTAAAATGGTATCAAAGTCACATTTTAACCCTAAACAACCCACACTAGGGGCTTAGCTAGACATGATCAAAGAAATATCAAAAGAAAGGGGAAGAAGGGGGTAGAACTCCATGGAGCTTGAAGTAGAAGCCTACTTCTTCACCTCCTAGAAGCTTGGGGATGTCCTCTCTCCTCCAATGTGTAGATGGGCATGAGAATATAGGGGATTATGGAAGAAAACCTAGAAATCTAGGTTTCCAAGGTGGAAATGAGGTGGAAATGGTGGGTGGAGAGCATGAATGCAATGAATTCTCAAGGAGTGGGTGGAGAGGAGTAATGGTAGCTAACCTAGTACTATGGCTGCCACCCATGTATATATAGGTGGTGATGGAAGCACTAGGGTAAGTAGGGGCATTGTTGGAAAATCAGTGCAGAAAATGGTAGGGTTTAGGTGGTAGAACGGTCGTGTTGGGTAGCACGGCTGAGGTGGGTACTAGTGGGAATGACCGTGGTGGTGGAGAACAATCGTTCCAAGAAAGTGGCAAAATCATAGGTTGAAGTGGTGGAATGGAGGTTGGTAGCATGATTGTGCTGGGTAGCACAACCGTGGTGAGGGCTAGGTAGAACGACCGTGCTGGGTAGCTCAACCGTGGTGATGGAGTTTGAGAGGAGGTTGTTCCCACTGGCACACCCATTTTGTCTTCATCTATCTCGGTCGTGCTGGGTAGCACAACCATTTTGGGAGCTTCATGACACGGCCGTGCTGAGTAGCATGTCCATGGTGGCTAAGTTGTTGTAGTTTGCAAATCTTTAGAATTTCCCTATAACTTGTGCATCAGCCAGCACAGCCGTTCCTTGGCACCACGGCCATGCTGGGGTCTTCAATGGCAAAATGAGCTTCTATTTTCATCATCAAAATACTTCTTTACTTGATGTCGAATTTTAGCCATTAGGGGTAGGTTGGGGAAGCTTTGGGGCCTTCTTTGGACCCCTCCATGAGTGGAGGAACCCTATAACTCCTTATCTCTCATCCATCAAAAACATGATCCAAGTACTTGAAAATAATTCAAAGAATGTCCATAAATGCATTTAATAGTAATACTCATATTGGGGAATTTAACTTGCATTCTACTATGTTTAGATGTGAATAAAGTATAAAATGGCACAAGATGGAGCCCTAAAATTGGGCTACATTAGTAGGTGAAAGGCTCTTGACTTGAATAGGTAAGTCCTTGGATGTATGGTGATCTCCTTGTATCTCTTATGATGGAATATAAGTATACATGGGTTGCAAAGTCCTAGAGGTTGACCTCTCTAGGTAGTGGATTGATGGTCTCCTAGTTTGGAGATTGGAACAACTCTAACCACCTTGTCCAAGTATATGTTTCAATATCTCTCACCTTTTCTATGCTTGCTTAGATAGGACTTCAAATTGTTCTTAAGCATTTGGTTTTAATTGATATAATTTGAAGGGTTAACTATTCTTTTTAGAATTTTGAAGCTCTATTCACTCCCCTCTAGAGCCTTAGATCCGACAACAGATACATGTTGAGAATAATGTATCTTACATGCCCACCATGAGATTGACACATGGAAACTATTACCATGCTAGTCATAGTGAGCTCTCATTGTGATTGTAGTGTTTGTGGTTCTTAGACCTAAAATCACTACACCCATCACTTGTCATTCGGTATGCTTTGACATTATCAAATGCAATCCTTAAATATGAGTTGTGATAAAAGTGATGATTGGGTGACTATGACACATGGGAACTAACTGCGAGTGATAGACATGGGATTTTTCCTTCTAAGGGAGTATGATATCCAAGATCTCTAGATTAGAGAGAATGAGAAATGCATAACTTGCACATGTGAGTCAATATGTGATATTGAGCTTACCTATATATTAGACAGTCTACTCTAGTTCAAAAAACAAGATTCAATGTTGAAGAGGGTGACTACTCCATACCTCAAGTTCAATTTGGATATCAGAGATAAAGGAATTATACAAACACTATAAAACCAAGCACATATTGTATAACATCCCTGACCTGGGTTATGCTTTAACCCTAGAAGTTTTGCTTAATAAAGATAATTAGATCCTTAATTTTATTTGGTGAAAAGTAATTAAGTCCCAAGAGGAACTTATGTTTCAATTTTGGTCCTGTTTGAATAATGTTGAAGCAAAGTTTGCTTAGTTTGGACTAAAGTGCAAATTACCCAATGTGAGGGGTTAACTTGAAAATGTTACTTGATAAATGTTCCTCATGTGTTGAAGCATCATGAGAATGAAGATGATGCAGAGGTATGGCTTGGGAAAGCCTGAGTAAGAAAGAGATGATTAAGCAATGTTTATGCATTAAAATCTAGTTTTGGTGCAATGTGCAATTTACCCAAAACCCGGGGTTCAATATGCAAATTATCACTTCAGAATAATATCTAATGTTTCTTGTCATCATGTAGAGCAAAGAAAATGATAGGGGCATCTCATTTGTATCATTTTGGAGGTGAGAGAATCTTGATATTAAAATAATCAAGATTTAAGCATAATTGGAACTTTACTTCAATTATATGCAAAAATAAATATATTAATTGAAGTGCCCTTCAACCAAAATTGAAATGGTTGAAATCCATATATGTGGACGACCATGTTCCTTGCAAAGGCACGAAAATATCTAAGGAAAGTGGATAACTCACTCACATTATTATAAGAAAAAGAAATATCCACTCACTTATGGATATTATTATAATATGATTTAAGGTGCTTAATTTGCTTTTCTTTAAATTGTGGATAATTGATAATAATAAGAGGCAAAAAGGATATCCTCGTACCTAAGTAAGAAAAGGGTGCAAGTGGCAAGGATATGGGGGAGATAATTCCTACTTTCTCTCTCCTAATTGAATTTTTAATAAAAATTGCATATAAGCTCATTTATCCACAGAGTAAAGGGGGAATTTCGAATTCACTTCCACCCTTTGCTTGCAAAACGACCTTGGGAGCTTGGGATCAAGAGGAGAACGGGCCCCAACCTGTTGGTAAGCTTCTTGACCCTCTTTCACCTTGAATCTATGGTGGAAATCACAAATCAATGCTTGATTTATTCTTTTCTTCACTCCATCTTCAACCCTAGCCAATCTTTTCACCCAAAAGCTTGAGTATGAGCCTAGGGGGAGTTACGAAAGCTTAATCCACCATTTTTGACGTGAAGTTCCAAGCTTTAAAGCTCAATTGAAGGCAGGTTTTATAACATGAACCTTTAATATTGTTATTGCATTCAATTCCTTATCAAATGTTGATCCTTTCTTTATTCTCAAAAATTTATTTGGTTGATGGATGAAATCACCATGAAAATCACAAAAAGTTTCGTGGGTTTAGATATTGATGATGATGACATCATCATAAGCACACACCTCCCTAAATATCAATTGCAAATGATTTTGAAGATCTTGATCCAAACGGTTTCACCAAACCGTTTGGAAACTAAACGGTTTGTAAACCGTTTAGAGATTTGAACCCCAAACCATTTAGGATGGTTGACCATTTGGATGGGCTGACCATTTGAGGTCAGAACCTTAGCACTTGTTGGATAAGGATCTAATGGTTCCAATTGATTGGATTAATATTTGGACAATCGTATAATTGGAAACCCTAATCGGGTTGGGTGTTGATTTTGTAACTAATTGATTTAATTCTTTGGGTTGATTAACCCAAGACCGTTTGGAGATCATCCAAATGGTCACAAGACCATTAGGAGGTCAATAAAGACCGTTTGGAGGTCTAGGGTTGAGTATGGTGAAGTAGTTGAGGACCCAAAGATATCAAATGGTAATGCAATCAATAGCTAGTCTGATGAGCAATTCAATGATGCAAACCCTAATTTAACTTCACCAATTTTTAATGATAGATGGGACAAACGGTCTCAAGACCGTTTGGAGGTCATCCAAACAACCTCAATACCGTTTGAGGTCAGGACATGCCCAATTTGAATGATGGACCAATGATTTCTAAGCAATTAGTTCCACAATGACTAATATCGAAGGTTCATCGATTTCAACCCTAATTCAATTGGGTTCAAAACCGTAATTGATGATCAATTGAAGATTGAATCAATTGAAGGATGATTCATTAAGCTCACTTGAAGCATGGTGCTTAGGTTCAAATGATGAGTAATTACATGGATTCAATTGATGAGGGAGTTAACCTTGGAAACCCTAAATCGATGTGAGAGGTTGAGACCCTTTTTGGTTCAATCCGTTTTGAGGAGGTTTGGACCAAACGGTCTCAAGACCATTTCAGTCCAAACAGTCTCAAGACCGTTTAGGACCAAACGGTCTGAAGACCATTTGGGACCAAATGATCCCAAACCGATTGAGACTCAAACGGTTTCAAACACCTACTTTGTCAAACGGTTTCAAGTACTAACTTTTCCAAACGGTTTCAAACCGTTAGACCAAGACCGTTTGGAGGTATAAACGATCTTAGACCATTTGAAGGTTATCCATGCAAGACCGTTTGAGGTCTGGTTGGTCAAGACCATTTGGGGTCTAAGTGACCATGACCGTTTTAGAAATAATTAACCAAAACCGTATGGACACTTAAGGTGTTTAATATTCAATTGTTTAATTGAACATTACATGATGTAATTCAAGGATGATTATGGTAATTGTACCCTTATTAAAATTGGGTGATTAATACCTTCTGAATGATTAATCCTTATGATTAAGGAAGTAGTGACATAATACATGGTGTCAACCTTTCAATCAAGTTGAGTTGATTTAATATAATCAAGTCCGATGTAAATATCATTCTATAAAGGATGAGAGAGAAAGAGAACTTATTACATGAATAATAATCATGTCTCAACACTTCCAACATGAATGAATGTGTAATTAGGGTATAATCCTTGATAAAGAGACCATGAGCCCTAATTAATAAGGTTAATGAACCCTAACCCTAATTCAGGGGAATATAATGTAAAACCCCAATTATGGGAATGGGAGTGAAACCCTAATTGGGATGAGTATCTCCAATTGATATGAATTGAGAAACCCTAATTGAGGGTGATTCCATGGGAAACCCTAATTGAGGATGATTCCATGAGAAACCCTAACTGAGGGTGATTCCATGAGAAACCCTAATTGAGGGTGATTTCATGAGAAACCCTAATTGAGGGTGATTTCATGAGAAACCATAGTTGAGGGTGATTCTATGAGGAACCCTAGTTGGGATGAATAGTAAACCCTAATTATGGACAATTTGATGTGAAAGCCTAATGATGAGAGATGGTATGAGAAATCCTATCCCTAATGATGAGAGATGGTATGTGAAATCATACCCTAATAAAGGGTGATGGTATGGGAGACCCTAATCCTAATAGTGGAATAGTAACTAATACATTGATAAGAGAAATACCTAAAGTGATTGATTATCGATAACCTTATAGCAAGCAATGCCTTAACCTGAGATGAGCCCATATCATTAAGGATAGTTGGATAATTATAATGAGTGTTCTATGACCTATGCACTTCATAATAAAGGTGATAGGTTAGTGTATGGAAGTATTAATATGGGAAAATACCTTAATACAATATAAATTGATAAAATCTAGTAAGTTTAAAGTGTTGAGGGAAATGATGTATCAAGACATTATAGATATCACATCCAACTCTTTAAGAATGGTATTCCTTGATGCATCTCAAATCCAACATACTTGGATGAGTAACATATAAAGAGTTCTATCCTAATAAGCACATCAAGATGGAATGCGTTTTATTAACCATGAGAATGGTTGTTACCTAGTAAAAAGTGACAAAATGTTAAATGTGCTTTATGAGCCATGAAATTAGTTGTTACCTAGTGAGAGGTAATAAGATATTTTAATAGGCCTTGTGAACCACATGAGTAAGTTGATACCTAGTGCAAGGTATCAAGATGATTATAAAAGTCTCTTGTAAGGGATGATAATGTTCATAATAAACCAAGGAATGGAAACTTAGTAATATAATAATAATAACAAAAGGATACAATAGCAATGATGGAACCTTGTTGTACAAGTGTGGAAAAGAGAGGGATACTTGTATTACATAAAGAATGTGTTTGAGCATGATGGCATGGCCAAAGTTTAAATGTCAGTAGAAGAATGAGGTACCCAGTGGTGTGTAAACAGACATGGAATGTATGCACATGATTGGCATGGTTCAATACCTGGAATAGATGCCCAATTGGCATAGTCCAATACCTGGAATAATATCACATGATTGGTTAAATCCCAATACCTAGAATAATATCACAAGATTGGTTAAATCCCAATACCTGGAATAATATCACAGGATTGGTTAAATCCCAATACCTGGAATAATATCACAGGATTGGTTAAATATCAATACCTGGAATAATATCACAGGATTGGTTAAATCCCAATACCTGGAATAATATCACAGGATTGGTTAAATCCCAATACCTGGAATAATATCACAGGATTGGTTAAATCTCAATACCTGGAATAGCTGCATAGGATTGGTAATAACCCAATACCTGGAATAACTACACAAGATTGGTAACAACCCAATACCTGGAATAACTTCACATGATTGGTAACAACCCAATACCTGGAATAGATGCACAAGTTTGGCATAGTCCAATACCTGAAATGTATGCACATGTTTGGCAAAGTCTAATACCTAGAATAATTACACATGTTTGGTATAGTCCAATACCTGGAATGTATGCACAGGTTTGGCAAAGTCTAATACCTAGAATAGATGCATAGGTTTGGCATAGTCTAATACTTGGAATGGATACAGAGGAACAATATAAGTCCAATGCTCGTACTAGTTGCAGAGGATTGGTAAAATCCAATGCCTAGAGTATTTATACAGGATTGGTATGGACATATGCCTAAATAAGACATGTCTGTTTAGTAGATTGGCTAAGCCCATTTGATAGAAATAAGAAAGATTCATGGGTGACATATCAGAGTAATGAGTATCATGAGAAAAGCATGAGATGTCGAGATAACATAATAGATAAATAATATACATGTTCTTTCTATTCCTTATAAAGAGAATAAATTATTTACTACTCTATCACAGATAGTTCAATAGTTAAATATGAGAATGATATAAACTGCTTATCCTCTGTTCAGATTTATATTATAAACTACAATAATAATGTTTCTGGTAGAGAGTTATATCTCTCACTGGCGCAATTTTCAATTGTCTCACCCCCATGGGATCCAACATTTTTTTAGGTGGACGAGCACGAAGGAGATTGAGAATATATTGCAGAGGAAGAACTTCAGCAGTAGCAGGTACAACAACAACAACTCAGGTGGAGTGTGGTGTCTGTCCTGTTCGTAGATAGAAGTCCTATGTGTCGTCTCTGTACTCTCAGATCCTCGGAGTTAATAGTTAGTGCTTTTAATGAATTGTTTTGAGATTTTGGCGTAATGCCTCAAGGTTCTTATGTTGTCTGTGTTTAACTTTTAATAAGGCAGTTGATGTTGTAACCCTCGAGAAGAGATAGTACAAGATATGTACTTATGAACCAAGATGTAAATGTAATACATTGGTTCTTGTTGAAAGAGTTTTCATATGATTGGATCTCTTTGAAAAAGGTTTTAATTTTTAGTGATTTTCAGTAATCCACTGTAAATGACCGCTTACGCTTAATTAATCTTGTTTTTGTGAGTTGGATGCCACAATTGAGTGGTATCAGAGCTCTAGGCTCACTGAGTCTACAGAGACATAGGACTAAGGTATTGAGTCTGTTCTAAGTGCAATCCAGTGTATCTTATAGTGCCTTCTTCTTATGCAGAATAAGATATATAGCTCGAAGATGTCTGAAGAACATGAGGGACACGTTGTTGTCAGCAATGTTGCTGCACCAGTGGGAGGTGCAAGGGATCAGGCAAGGGTGGAACCAGTGCCTAAAAATCCCCAGGTTGATGAAGTCATGATAGAAAACCCAGATGTTCATAATCTTTTTGGGCAACTCATGACCACACTGAGGTATATGGAAGACTGGATGCCAACACTGGCATCTAGGGCACCAGTTTCCAATGAGGGATATGGGTCTGGTAAGATCTTTGAACGACTACGTCATGTGGGAGCCATAGAATATGATGGAACATCTGACCCAGCAGATGTTGATCTCTGGCTCACTGAGTTAGAAAAATCCTTTAAGATCCTTAGTATCCCAGAGGCTGACAAAGTTAAACAAACGGTGTACCTTTTGAAGGGTAGTGCTGGACACTGGTGGGCTATAGAAGAAATAAAAAGGAATGATGAAGAGGTTGAATGGGAGGAATTTCATCGGGAATTCATCAATAAGTATTTTGCAAAGACATACTTAGATGAAAAGATCTCACAGTTTGAGAATATTCGACAGGGATCCATGTCGATAAATGAATATGAGGTAAAGTTTATGGAACTTTTGTGATTTTGTCTTCAAATGGTAGCTACTGAGGAGGAGAAGATCCAACATTTTGAGAAGGGATTGAATGCTGAGATGTCCATCCCGGCATATGCCCTAGAAAGTAGAGAGAGGTTTGCCACATTCGTGGAGTCTATACGGAGGATAGAAAGGTCTACGATAAAGAAACATGAGACAAACCTCAAAAGAAAGTCTACACAATCACAGGGACCAATGATTAGTGGTACTAAATGATGTGATGATTTTGAGTCACATTTATAGACTTGTTTTACTTGTGTTTTATGCATTTATTGGTCATTTTGGTGGTTAATATTGCATAATTCATCTACTTAGGTATATGATCCATCTCTATGTCAAATCTCCCTTATTTTAGTATTTTGAGCATAAATTATTACAATAATATGTTTATTTCGGCTTATGTGGTTTTGTGTTGCAATTTCAGGAAAAATGAATATATGTTGTTGTCGATACCATCGACAGTGGTCGATACCATCGACATGACCACAGGTTGCCAGCCGCAAGGAGCATCACAGAGTCGATACTATCGATAGGAGAGTCGATGGTATCGATGTCCCATCAGGTTGCTGGCAAGAAGAGAGTCGATACTATCGACGAGTGGAGCTACAACGACACAAAAGGGTAAAACTGACGCCTTAGGATGTCGATACCATTGACCCTGGTCGATGGTATCGAGTCAGCATCAGGCGCAACAACGAAGAGAAAGAAGATTGGCTGATATCGCGCAAGGTCGATACCATCAACCCGCGTCGATGGTATTGACACCGTCAGATACAAGTTTGCTTCAGATCGTTCTAAATCCAACGACTGTGAGATTTTGGTGATCTAACTCGGTGATTATACCTAATGACGGCGGCCAAGAGCAATCGATCACGTCATTAGCTGTTGCACATGTCCCGAGAAGGTGTGGAGAGAAGGACGGAGCCCAGAAGCACGCCCCAGCCGTTCCGGATGCCGAAGAAGACGTTCTCCACCACCAAAAGGCGAGAGATCGCATATTCTACGCCAAGGAGCGCCTGGATCTCCTCCGTTCAGGGGTTTTAATTCTTATATCACATTTTTCCCCATATGTCCCTTTTCTCTACCATGTTTTGCTCTGAGATAAACATGCAGGGCTAATCCCCTTTATCTTTAGGACTGTGAGTAGCCCGGGAAATCATTGTATGACAATTTTATCATAGTAATTCATCATTTATCTCTTAAATCCGTGGTATGATTTCATTTTCTCAATTATATTGTTATGCTTGATCACCATAATAATAATCTAATGCCCTTAATTACTTTGAAAGAATAATTAACGATTGAAAAGAGACGAAATTCACATTAATTGACAAATCCCTTGAACAAGGTGGTGTAAGGTTAATGGTGGATACCTAGAGATCAATTCTAATGCACCTAGTTTAGGGTATAGGTTACTACGACGGTGGAACCGACCTAGACATAGGTAGTGAACTGTATCACGATAGTGGGAAATTCTGATTACAGGCCACTACCCGGATAGAGAGATGAATCTGAGTGACTATATAGAAATTCATATAATGAAAACCCGCGGTGAAACCGCAATCCTAAAGATCTCCACTTGAATTGATTAAACTAAACCTTTAATCAATTATTTTGTTTTGTTTTATTTCATTTTTCTTTTAATTTTACAACAACTTCCAACTCTTTAACCGGTCTAGCTGATTGCGAGTAGTTAGTAGTAGTCTCCGATAATTCAGTGTCCCTGAGTTCGACTCGGGCCTCACAAAGGCCTATATTACATTGACACATACACTTGCGTTCTACACACGGAAAATTCGTGTCAAGTTTTTGGCGCCGTTGTTGGGGACACGACAATTGTCGGCACTACGAGTGTTGCAAGCAGCCATTCTAGGCCACTTTTTATTTTTATTAGTTTGAAATCATTGCTAAAATTCATAGCCTATTTTTTCAATTTTTGTAATCGTCAAGCACGGTACTAAACTCAAATTTTCATTTAGCAGGTACTTTGTATCGTGCAGACGCGTAGCACCGACTACTCAGAACAGGCACCAGAGGTTCCACTGCTGGGACCTGACAACGAGGAGTATTACAATCAAGACCACTTGCAAGAAACAGATTCTGAATCTGAACAAGAAGAAATGGCAGAGGAACAGACGATATAGGAGAAGATCAAGGCTTCTTCTTCATGTGCGTCGAAGGGGCCAATCAAGAAGCAGGCGATCAACATTCCAACGTACAAGATTGATCATGTGTTAATCAACTTGGTCAAGTCAAATGCATTCCATGGGCTCAAGAACGAAGACCCGGTCACGCATATAAGCCAATTTGTGGAGAATTGTGACATGATAAAAATAGACAGATTTCCACAAGAAACGCTCTACTTGAAGCTGTTCCCGAGTTCTCTAGCAGAGAACACATGAGAGTGATTGCACAATCTGGACGATGAATATGTGGAATCATGGAACCACATGGTGGAGGTATTCTTTGAAAGGTTCTTCCCGCCCGAGAAGACCAATGACATGATCAGGAAAATCCACAATTTCACTCAAAAGGCAGGAGAGACCTACTCTGAGACCTGGGAATGGTTTCAGATCATGCTTAGGAGGTGCCCACATCACGGGCTTGACAAGGAAACACAGGTCAAAATCTTCTATTTTGCTCTCTCCGAGCATGATAGAAGTAACCTAGTTCCGCAGGCTCAGGATTCTTTTTGAACAACACAGACACGAGATGTTGGGAAATCCTGAAAAATATGGCCAAGAAGCAATCCTGGGGCGATAGGTATGTCGTAGAGCACGTTCGAGTAGCAGGGGAGTCAAAGGCAATCAAAGAGCTGAATGAAAAGATGGACCTTCTAGCAAAGAAACTGCTTGTAAAAGAAGATACTGAATCCGAGGATGAAGCTCAAGTCAAATTCATGTGGCAGCAGCAAGGTTATAGAAATAACGATTACTCATGGAGGAAGGACAAGAAATTCTCATGGAAGGATCTAAATAACTTTTTGCAGGACCCTGATGCAAAACCCCAGCCGGTGGCGGAGGACAAGAACACGGAGTTGCTCAACCAAGTGATAAATCAGAACCAAGAACTTATGAACACTTTTGGTCAGCAGATCAAGCAATAGGGGAAATTTATGAATCAGTTTGGACAGACATTGCAGAGCCATGGAGCTCATATGAGGATAATAGAGACGTCCATGGTGCAAATGGCAGCTGAGATAGCCAATCTGAAGAAGCCAGCGCAGCAAGGTTTTCCGGGTAACACGAACATTCCAGGAGGAAACCAACAGGCGAAGGCCATCTTGCTAAGGAGTGGCAAGAAGCTTTTAAACCCCAGGGCCGATGAACCAAGCAAACCCCAGTCAGAAACCGAAGGTGAGGCCACTGAGGAGGTGCCAATACCAGTCACAGAACTGGTTGAGGATATAGCAGCGGATGTTACTGAAAATCATGTTGTAGTCAAGGAGGAGACGTAGAAAAGGACACCATATGTGCCGCCGCATCAAAGGGCACAGGCTGTCTCGGTCCCATATCCGAATAGTGTGAAAGCAAGGAAAGTGGACGCCCAGTTCAAGAAGTTTTTAGACAGTTTTAGAAAGCTCTCAGTCAACATCCCATTATTAGAGGCAATAGAGCAAATCCCCACTTACAACAAGTTTTTGAAAGACATCATTACCAAAAAGAGGAAGATCCCTGACACGGAGGTTGTAGTTCTTAAGGAGCAGGTGAGTGCCTTCATCATGGGCACATTACCACCAAAGAGGCAGGATCCGGGTTGCTTCAATATTTCATGTTACATTGGAAAGGTGAAGTTCGGTGAAGCACTATGTGACTCCGAGGCAAGCATAAACTCGATGCCTCTCTCTACATTCAAGAAACTGGGATTAAAATAATCAAGGCCGAGCAACATGACAATAAAAGTGGCGGATAATTCCTTGGTGAAGCCGTATGGTATTTGTGAAGATGTGTTGGTGAAAGTAGATCGGTTTGTATTTCCAGCGGACTTTGTCGTAATGGATATGCAAGATGAACAAGGCAATGAGTTACTACTTGGACGACCCTTCCAAGCTACAGCTGACATGATACTTGAGATGGGGAGAGGTCGTTTGACCTTAGGCATCACTGATGATCGCTTCGAGATGGTCATGCCTTTTAGCACCACGTCATCTAAAGCTAAGGAGCAGTGTCGCATGGCAAAGTATTTTGATCACAATATCTCACTTTGTCTAGGGAAGCCATTTTTAGATATGGCTCATGTAATGACTAAGGTGGAGAGAGGGACATTGGCTGTAGACATCATGGAGCAGACCAAGGTTGTGTCCCTTAGAAAAGTTGTGGGTTTTCCTAACGATGAAGAGGAGGACATTTCCCCCTCTACTGAAGATGAGGCCATAGCGAGTTCAGTTTTCAATGCATATCCAGAATTGCCACTTGAAGCCTGCTTGGTCAATATAACACATGATTGGATGAGAAGCAAGTCACTGCAGGAGTGTGCCAAGATGCTTCAGGTGCTTCTGTGCTTTTATGCTAGGTACTATGAAGACCTTGGCGAACTCCCACCACCTCTTCAGTCATCCTTAATCATCCCGCCATATTTAGAATTGAAGCCATTGCCACCACACTTGAAGTACGCATTTATAGCTGAGGAAGAAAAGTTGATTGTGATTATATCGTCTTATCTGAGTGCCGAGGAGGAGGACCAGCTGCTAATTGTGTTGAAGAACCACCAAGGTGCATTCGGGTGGTCAGTCGCAGACATCAAGGGGATCTCCCCTACATTGTGCCAGCACAAGATTCAGCTTGAGGAGGGAGCCAAGCCGGTGATTCAGCCACAGTGTCGACTAAATCCTAGCATGATGGAGGTTCTCAAGAAGGAGGTGATCAAGCTCCTTTCTGCAGATATCATCTATGCTATATCTGACTCGACGTGGGTGAGTCCTACGCAGGTAGTCCCTAAAAAGGGGGGAATTACTGTTACACATAATCTACTAAATGAACTTGTCATGACCCGCTTGGTAACCGGGTGGCATGTACGTATAGATTACCGCCGATTGAATGCTGCTACGCTTAAGGATCATTTCCCTCTCCCATTCATTGATCAGATTTTAGAGCGTTTAGCCGGCCGATCGCATTTTTTTTATTGATGGTTATTCGGGGTACAATCAGATTTTGATTGATCCTAAGGACCAAGAGAAGTCTACCTTCACTTGTCCTTATAGAACATTTGCATACTGTCATATGCCATTTGGGTTGTGTAATGCACCGGCAACCTTTCAGCGTTGCATGCTTGCCATCTTTTCCGATATGGTTGAACGCTGTTTGGAGGTTTTTATGGACGATTTCTCCGTCTATGGTGCGTCCTTTGACGAGTGCTTATACAATTTGGACAAGGTTCTACAACGTTGTGAGGACACACATTTGGTCCTCAATTGGGAGAAATGCCACATGATGGTGAGCGAAGGGATAGTGCTAGGACATAAAGTGTCTAGCAAAGGGTTAAAGGTAGACCCGGTGAAAATCGAAGTGATTTCCAAATTGCCCCCACCGAATTCGGTTAAAGGGGTACGGAGTTTCCTAGGTCACGCCGGTTTCTATCGCCGCTTTATAAAAGATTTCTCTAAAATCGCCAAACCATTATATGAGTTGTTAGAAAAGGATGATGTGTTTGATTTTAATGAAAAATGTCTACATGCGTTCAACGTGCTTAAGGAAAAACTAATTTTTGCACTGGTTGTGCAAACACTGGATTGGACTAAGTCGTTTGAATTAATGTGTGATGCATCCGATTTCGTAGTTGGGGTTGTTTTGGGACAATGGGTGGACAATAAACCCACTGTGATTTTTTATGCATCCAAAACTTTGAATGACGCTCAACTTAATTACACGACAATCGAAAAAGAACTGCTCGTCGTTGTTTTTGCTTTTGAAAAATTTCGGCAATATCTTGTTGGATCAAAAGTCATGGTATGGACAGACCACACTGCCATTAAGTATTTAATGGAGAAAAAGGATGCTAAACCTAGGTTGATTAGGTGGATCTTACTTTTACAGGAATTTGATATTGAAATCAAAGATAAGGCATGCATTGAAAATGTGGTCGCGGACCATTTGTCTAGGTTGGAGAGGGTAGATGAAAAGGATTTGCACATACCCATTACCGAGACATTTCCAGATGAACAACTTTTAAAAGTGAAATCGAAAGACCCTTGGTTTTCTTACATTGTTAACTATCTTGCTTGCAAAATTATCCCGGATGATTGGACATACCAAGAGAAGAAGAAATTTTTCCATTCTTTACGTTATTATTTCTGGGATGACCCTATCCTGTTGAAGCAGTGCAGGGATGGTGTCTTACGCAGGTGTGTACCGGAGGTGGAATATGAAAGTGTTCTTCGTCATTGTCATACACTACCGACGGGTGGCCACCATGCTAGTTCTCTCACTGCAGCCAAAGTACTTGAAAGCGGCCTATAATGGCCTACTTTGTTCAGGGATGCTTATGATTTTGTGCGGCAATGTGACTCCTGCCAAGGGGCAGGTAACATCTCAAAAAGACAAGAGATGCCCCTCAATGTATTTCAATAGGTTGAGGTGTTCGACTTGTGGGGTATAGATTTTATGGGACCCTTCGTGTCCTCAAATTCTAACTTATACATTATTTTAGCTGTTGATTATGTGTCGAAGTGGGTAGAGGCAATACCCACAAGAACTAATGATGCCGCTATAGTGTGCAGGTTTGTAAAAGAATATATTTTCTACAGGTTTGGTGTACCAAGAATGATTATTAGTGATGGGGGTACACATTTTCGGAATCAAAAGTTCGCGGCTCTGTTGAGAAAGTACGGGGTAAAACACAACATTGGTACCTCGTACCACCCGCAAACTCAAGGGCAAGTGGAGGTCTCCAATCGGGAAATCAAGAAGATCTTAGAGCGCACTGTGGCTTCCATGAGGAATAATTGGAGTACCTTGCTACCGGATGCTTTGTGGGCATACAGGACGGCATATAAGACACCTATAGGCACTACGCCTTTTAGGTTGGCTTATGGTCGGGCTTGCCATTTGCCGGTGGAATTGGAGCATAAAGCACATTGGGTGCTGAGGAAATTAAATTTGAGCTATGATGAAGCGGGAAAGAAAAGGTTGCTTGAGCTCAACGAACTAGATGAGCTGAGTATGAATGCATATGAAATCTCGCGGCTCTACAAGGAGCGAATGAAGTTGATTCACAATCGCCATATTCAGATGTGCGTCTTCAAGAAAGGAGATCGTGTACTTTGGTTCAACTCCAGGCTGAAGATGCATCCTGGGAAATTGAAATCCCGATGGAGTGGACCGTTCACCATAGAAGAGGTCAGGCCACATGGCACAATCATGATGCGTGATGGCGAGACAACATTCCTGGTCAATGGACAACATTTGAAGTTGTATTTCAGTGAAGATTACACAAGGAAAGTGAATGAGGTCAAACTCATTGCACTTCCAGATGCATGAGGAGCTTAATGTCGTCTAGCCTAAGACGTTAAATAAGGGCGCTTGTTGGGAGGCAACCCAGCCATCGGTAGCGTAGTTAGTTTCTTTCACATTTTGTACTTTGGTTTGTTTTGACTTTGTTTTTAGTGTGAAAAAGATATCGTGATCGTTTGCTCAATGTGCAGGACTGAGGCAGAGTCGATACCATCAACCCTTGTGTCGATGGTATCGAGTTGGGTATAGGTTGGCGGCTACAGAAATTGCTCTGCGTCGATACCATCGATGGCCTCGTCGATGGTATCGACACACCAACAGGTTGATCGCAAGAATGAGGTCGATAGTATCGACATGGGTGTCGATACTCGCGAGATCTCTGGAGATATTCAGAAGAAATCATCTCAGTGAAGTCGATACCATCGACGGACCTATCGATGGTATTGACCCAGTTACAGGAAGAAAGTGACAGACGGGCCTCGCGAGGGTGTTGCCCTAACCAGAAGTCGATACTATCGACTTGCGTCGATAGTATCGACCCAACACGTCACCGATCCGTGAGAGGAAATCAACGACAATCGCTGCATCGAGAGAGTCGATCTGTGGGATGGGTTGATACCATTGACACCTGTCGATAGTATCGACACGTCATCGATCCGGGCCCCCACATCAAGCTATCGACAACCGTCGATACTAGCGACGGACGGATTGTGCTACAGGAGTCGATACCATCGACTCGTGTCGATGGTATCGACGGGGGTACAGCAGTGTCAGCCACGATTATATAAGGGATGGACTGTCGTCATATGACGTCACAACCACAGGGCAATCCTTCTCCACTTGTACTGTGCGTATTTGTGAGCAATCGAAGCCCGGCTATGAGCATCCACGGAGTGCGTTCTTCACTGAGCCTTCATCGAGCGTAGATAATCTTCTCTGACCTTCTCTGAGCTCCTTCTTTTATTTCTTTTTCTTCCACAAAGATGGTGCGTACAGCCGGTGCATCCTCTTCACAGGCTCTTCCCATGGAGATCCCAGAGTTTCTCCCTCCTCCTCCTCATTCTATTCCATGTCTGCAGATTGTCCATCCATCTGCGGAGGTCCGAAAGGCGTATGAGGAATTGCTGAAGCACAAAATAGAGTCAACCCGATATGTCGACCGGGACATGGTGCGTTATTTAGGGTTCGAGGCCAATCTTCAATATGTTCTCCATGACCAAGTGCACCAAGCCGACCGGACACCTGATGAAGTCGATTACTACACTGAGGGCCATCCATTCTTCGGTGAGTGGCCGACCTACAAGGAACTCATGGCGGAGTTCATGGCATCACTTGACATCAATGTGCTGCCCAACGACGTGATCTCCACTGATAGAGAATGGAGAAAAGGGAGGGTGTCGTTCTAGATTTTCAACAACAACTACACTATCACCCTTGACCAGTTTAATTCCATTTATAACTGGGCTCATCATGACTATCAGCACCGGCGGCCAGATAATAGGACTGATTACGACGCTATCTTCGACGAGCTGGTGACTACGCTGCCCGCCAAATATGTGAGCTACCACAATGCGGCGGTGGCGGACTTTGAGCATCCATTCGTGCGGGTTCTTCACCGCATGCTTTGCACCACTTTGTTCGCCCGTGGTGATCTGTCTCTCAGCAAATTTCAAGATACATACTTTTTCTTTTTGTACAAGTTACTGAAGCGGGAGGAGTGCAACTGGGGCGCGTTCTTCTTAACGCGTGTGGTGGTCGTGAAGAGGAGCACGAGGAAAGTGCCAATTCATTTTGGAGGGCTGATCACACCATTGGCCGTCTATCTTGGTATGGATCTTTCTCAGCTTACTCCCCTCTCTACCAAGAGCAAGGTCAACCTCCAGCATCTGCATTGCTCCAACCTCATCCTGCTTTGGGATGGTTTACTCTATACACACAGCCATGTAAATCAAGCATATCAATAATGTTCGCTTCCCGATCTTGTCTTCCACACTGAGGGTGCTCAACATTTCCGATGGCCCATCATAGCCATTGATGACTCAGATAAAGATGGCGGCAACGACGACAACAACAATGATGACGATGAGGCTGAAGAGGAACAGGAGGCCTACACTCCTCTTCGGGCACAAGTGGCACCTAGGAAGCGTCCTCGCATGCATCTGGCTACATCTTCATCTTCACAGCCACCGCCCTTGCAGCAAAGCGAGGATGTTTACTCAATGCAAAGAATGTATGCAATGCTGCAGGATATCCAGCAGATGTAGCAGCAACATGCAGCAGCGTATACTGATATTCAGGAGACGACGAACTGGTTTCTAGATAACCAGAGGGATATTTTTGAAAATGAGCGCCTCCTCCTCGACAACCAACAGCAGATTCATGACAGGTTACATAGGATGGAGATGCAGCAGCAACCCTTCTATGATCAATACTGGAGCCAAAACTACTTTGGGGGTATCCACAACCTCCACCCATGCCCCAGTATGATCCGAGCTTTCAGGGGTAGTACCCATCCTGGGACCCCACGACCCCATAGTACCCGCCTCCTCCGGAAGAGTAATCGGTATCTGTGTTCCAACCTTTAAGATTGTTTTTGACCCTGAGGCCATAGTCGAATTCAAGCTTAGGGGGAGTTAAAATAGCTATATCTTTTATTTTCTCAGTTTTTAGTTTTTTTGTTTTTGTTCTTGTCATTTATTTCTTGCAATATTAGTTTGTTTGTAGGATCCACACTCTATCTAGTGTAATTGTGGATGTCTTAAGTCTTGTGTCATCTCAATTGCTTGTACATGGGGATCAAGGGAAAATTAAAAAATTTTAGTGTTTGCAAGCTTGTGTTGTTCAACTTTGAGCACATAACTTAAGAAAATGATTGGTTTTGTCAACTCTAAAATAGAAAATCACAACTTTACATTCCTAATGATTCATGAAAAGTGGACGGAATTGGTTGTGTGAGCCTAAACTGACCAAATGATAATGAGACTTTAATTTGAAGTAAGAGAGAGAGACCTCTTAATTACTACACATGTTAGTAAGGAGGGACACATAATAATTTTCAAAGGTTCAGTCAATTAATCTTGTGATCTTTCCACCCCATTGTTTTTCACAATCCACCATAAGAATTGGAAGTACATTACGGTTTTAATCTTTTTGATTGCATATCATGTAGATAGGACTTGCATTGCAACCGCTTTCATATGTTTTGCATGAAAATAAAAATTAGAGTAGTTATACATGCACATTATCCTTAGGTGTGTGTCATTTAGATGCATTCATAATTTTTATGCATACAATACATCATGTATCTTATTTCTTCTGAAACATTAAGGGTGATTAACTTGTTCCATACCTTCTAAATGCTTCAAATATTTGAGTTATGCAGAAAGAAGTGAGCCTGAAAAATAATTCATTGTCATTTATGGAAATAAGGGCCTAAAAAAATGAAAAAATGGAAAAAGAAAAAAAAAGAGAAAAAGTATTGAGAAGCAAGTAGAATAAGAGGGAGAAAGGAACATAGTCTCACCTGCATTTTAAGATGAGTAAGTACATGATGTAACTTAGTTAGATATTCCATCTCATCTTGAAGATGGGATGTTAGTGCATGCATCATTCCACCCAATTATAGGCATTAGGGCATTTTCATGTGCAAATGCATCATTTAGGACATGTTCACTTTATGCATGTTGAAACCATATAATGCTTCCATTTCTTCCATGAGCCACCCATTCCATCCACTCATTGCTCAAATTGGTAGGCCACCGTGATTTTCTCCTCACTTGTGAATATCAGGAGAGCTGCTTCCATGTAGATGGTAGTTAGGGCGAGCAATGTAGAATAGGAGATCACAAGATGCACCGAGTCTGAACCAATGAATTTTATTATGTTAACTAGCTTATATGATAGTGTTCATCAATTTTGAGGTAGATATCTTTTATGGATGATTACTGTCGCCTTTAGGGTAATTATCATTCTGTGGTTAGTGAGGGTCGGAATGTGAATGTCTGGTGGGGATCATATGGTAAGGTTTGTTGTGATGTTCTGTTCTTTAGTTGACCCTTCCAATTCTATTCTAAGGTTTTGTTGCTCAAGGGCGAGCAATGTTCAAGCTTAGGGGAGTTTGATGCGATGATTTTGAGTCGCATTTATAGACTTGTTTTACTTGTGTTTTATGCATTTATTAGCATTTTGGTGGTTAATATTGCATAATTCATCTACTTAGGTCTATGATCCATATCTATGTCAAATATCCCTTATTTTAGTATTTTGAGCATAAATTATTACAATAATATGTTTTATTTCGGCTTATGTGGTTTTGTGTTGCAATTTCAAGAAAAATGAATATCTGTTGTTGTCGATACCATCGACAGTGGTCGATACCATCGACATGACCACAGGTTGCCAGCCGCAAGGAGCATCACAGAGTTGATACTATCGACAGGAGATTCGATGGTATCGATGTACCATTAGGTTGCTGGCGAGAAGAGAGTCGATACTATCGACGCATATGTCGATACTATCAACAAGTGGAGCTACATCGACACAAAAGGGTAAAACCGACGCCTTAGGATGTCGATACCATCGACCCTCGTCGATGGTATTGAGTCAGCATCAGGCGCAACAATGAAGAGAAAGAAGACTGGCCGATATCGCGCAAGGTCGATACCATCGACCCGTGTGGATGGTATCGACACCGTCAGATACAAGTTTGCCTCAGATCGTTCTAAATCCGACGGTTGTGAGATTTTGGTGATCTAACTCAGTGATTATACCTAATGACGGCGGCCAAGAGCAATATATCATGTCATTAGCCACTGTACACGTCCCGAGAAGGTGTGGAGAGAAGGATGGAGCCCAGAAGCACGCCCCAGCCATTCCGGACGCCGAAGAAGACGTTCTCCACCACCGAAAGGTGGGAGATCGTGTATTCTATGCCAAGGAGTGCCTGGATCTCCTCCGTTCAGGGGTTTTAATTCTTATTCACGTTTTTTCCCATGTGTCCCTTTTCTCTACCATGTTTTGCACTGAGATGAACATGCGGGGCTAATCCCCTTTATCTTTAGGACCGGGAGTAGCCCGGGAAATCATTGTCTGACAATTTTATCATAGTAATTCATCATTTATCTCTTAAATCCGTGGTATGATTTCGTTTTCTCAATTATATTGTTATGCTTGATCACCATAATAATATTCTGATGCCCTTAATTACTTTGAAAGAAGAATTAACGCAAATATCAATTGCAAATGGTTTTGAAGATCTTGATCCAAACGGTTTCACCAAATCGTTTGGAGACTAAACAGTTTGTAAACCGTTTAGAGCTTTTAACCCCAAACCGTTTAGGATGGTTGACCATTTGGATGGGTTGACTGTTTCAGGTCAGAACCCTAGCACTTGTTGGATAAGGATCTAATGGTTCCAATTGATTGAATTAATATTTGGACAATCATCTAATTAGAAACCCTAATCGGGTTGAGTGTTGATTTTGTAACTAATTGATTTAATTCTTTGGGTTGATTAACCCAAATGGTCTCAAGACCGTTTGGAGATCACCCAAATGGTCTCAAGACCATTTGGTGGTCAACCAAGACCGTTTGGAGGTCTAGGGTTGAGTATGGTGAAGTAGTTGAGGACCCAAAGATATCAAATGGTAATGCAATCAATAGCTAGTCTGATGAGCAATTCAATGATGCAAACCCTAATTGAACTTCACCAATTTTTAATGATAGATGGGGCAAACGGTCTCAAGACCGTTTGGAGGTCATCCAATTGACCTCAGACCGTTTGAGTTCAGGACATGCCCAATTTGAATGATGGACCAATGATTTCTTAGCAATTAGTTCCACAATGACTAATATTGAAGGTTCATCGATTTCAACCCTAATTCAATTGGATTCAAAACCCTAATTAATGATCAATTGAAGATTGAATCAATTGAAGTATGATTCATTAAGTTCACTTGAAGCATGTTTCTTAGGTTCAAATGATGAGTAATTACATGGATTCAATTGATGAGGGAGTTAACCTTGGAAACCCTAAATCGATGTGAGAGGTTGAGACCCTTTTTGGTCCAATCCGTTTTGAGGAGGTTTGGACCAAACGGTCTCAAGACCGTTTGAGTCCAAACAGTCTCAAGACTGTTTAGGACCAAACGGTCTCAAGACCATTTGGGACCAAACGATCCCAAACTGATTGAGACTCAAATGGTTTCAAACACCTACTTTGTCAAATGGTTTCAAGTACTAACTTTTCCAAACAGTTTCAAATCATTAGACCAAGACCGTTTGGAGGTCTAATCGGTCTTAGACTGTTTGAAGTTTATCCATGCAAGACCGTTTGAGGTCTGGTTGGTCAAGACCATTTGGGGTCTAAGTGACCAAGACCGTTTGAGAAATAATTAACCAAAACCGTATGGACACTTAAGGTGTTTAAAGATCAATTGTTTAATTGAACATTACATGATGTAATTCAAGGATGATTATGGTAATTGTACCCTTATTAAAATAGGGTGATTAATACCTTGTGAATGATTAATCCTTATGATTAAGGAAGTAGTGATATAATACATGGTGTCAACCTTTCTATCAAGTTGAGTTGACTTAATATAATCAAGTCCGATGTAAATACCATTCTATAAAGGATGAGAGAGAAAGAGAACTTCTTACATGAATAATAATCATGTCTCAACACTTCCAACATGAATGAATGTGTAATTAGGGTATAATCCTTGATAAAGAGACCATGAACCCAAATTAAGAAGGTTAATGAACCCTAACCCTAATTCAGGGAAATATAATGTAAAACCCCAATTATGGGAATGGGGTGTGAAACCCTAATTGGGATGAGTATCTCCAATTGATATGAATTGAGAAACCCTAATTGAGGGTGATTCCATGAGAAACCCTAATTGAGGGTGATTCCATGAGAAACCCTAATTGAGGGTGATTCCATGAGAAACCCTAATTGAGGGTGATTCCATGCGAAACCATAGTTGATGGTGATTCTATGAGGAACCCTAGTTGGGATGAATAGTAAACCCTAATTATGGGCAATTTGATGCAAAAGCCTAATGATGAGAGATAGTATGAGAAATCCAATCCCTAATGATGAGAGATGGTATGTGAAATCCTAACCCTAATAAAGGGTGATGGTATGGGAGACCCTAATCCTAATAATGGAATAGTAACTAATACATTGATAAGAGAAATACCTAAAGTGATTGATTATAGATAACCTTATAGCAAGCAATGCCTTAAACTGAGATGAGTCCATATCATTAAGGATATTTGGATAATTCTAATGAGTGTTCTATGACCTATGTACTTCATAATAAAGGTGATAGGTTAGTGAATGGAAGTATTAAGACGGGAAAATACCTTAATAAAATATAAATTGGTAAACTCTAGTAAGTTTAAAGTACTGAGGGAAGTGATATATCAAGACATTATAGATATCACATCCAACCATTTAAGAATGATATTCCTTGATGCATCTCAAATCCAACATACTTGGATGAGTAAATGTAACACCCCAATCTTTTATGCAAATTTTCAAAATATTTTATTCTTTGCATGCTCTTTTTCTAATAGTATAATTGTTAAGGACCTTCATGAAAATTTGCCCATGTTAGTTTTGCATAATCATTTTATTATGTCCAATTGCTCTCTTAACCTTGTTCTATTTAAAGAAAATCTTTTCATCTATATATCTATGCTCTTTTGTTTAAGAAAATGAGGATAAATACTTTTATGTCAAATTTTCTCTCTCATATGATAATTAGTGATTTACATGTTTAATTATTTTCTTAATGGCCCCCATCTTGTTAATTGAAAAGAAATAATATTTAGGGCACGCTTTTATGTTTTGCAATTCTTATTTGAATAATTAATGGCTTTGTTTGCATACATCATGGTCATTTAAGTATGCATGAGGGTTTTGCTATTTTAGGCCTAAATGGGTACAAGCACAAAATCTAATGGCATAGAAATATTCTAGACACTCTAATCTACCTATGGTTCAAATTTGAACCCATTATGACCATGTTTGACATCCCAATTAAATTGGGGTAGATTTGAATATTGTTTGACCTAGGATTCAATTCAATTTCATTGATCGCATTGATTTCCCTAAGATTTCAGTTTTATTCCTCCTGTCACGTGCCTGTGCTTTTGATTTACTGACCCACACATCTGTGACCGTTGGATCGGGATCCAGTGGTGCTTCAGTCTTCTTCTTCCTCCGCCTATTTCGCGAGCAACAACCGTTACAGACCGGCTTGATTGCGAGCTTTCAATCTCACATGTTACTTTACGGTTTCTCCTCATTTCTTCGCCAACGCATCCAGCTAGTCACCCCGATCTGAATGAGCCTCACATCGCTCCCTCTCGCGCTCTTCAGGCAAAACGCCCATTAGGGCTTGCAGGCTCCTCTCCTCCGTATTTAGCAGTCGCCTACCTACTCCCCATCCTCCTCATCTCAGGATCTCAAGAGCACCACCGAGACCTGCACAGATCTTCCCCGACCTCAATTTCCCCTCCTACGCCCTCACGAGCCCCGACCTACTCGCTTTTGGTTTCAGGCGACCTTGGCTTCACCGCTGGCTTTTTACAGCACCTCCGGTCAAATTAACGGTTAGGTAACCATCGAGGGACCTTCTTCCTTCTTCCTCTATCGTTGTTTTGCCTCACGATCGCCCATGCTAGTGGGTCCTATAGAGTCACCGCCTGTGCTTGCCGGCGCTAGATGCCATGGCACCACAGTGGACTCTAGGCCACAGAGACGACACCTCCGATCTCGTTTGACCTAAAGGATGGGTTATCGATCCTCTTTGGGCACCCTGTTACCTGTTGTTCTTGGCTTGGGTATCCGAGACTCCTCCCCTGTTCTTGCTTTGCGATGGAGCATTCCTGGAGCTCCCGACCACCGCGAGACTCCATCTTGGGCTTGTCGAGTTCGTGTGGCAACCAGGATGGCCACTGTGCTCTTGGTTGTCCCTGTTGGACACTACCTCATGATCCCGATCCCAGGGGTTGAGGATCGACTACTGCTCTCCTGCCATGACGTGAAGGGGAGCAATCCAGGTCACGAGATGACCATTGTTCCCCCACGAGTGCAATCGTTTAACTGATCGCCCAAGGGTACTATACATATTTTGACATTCAGTTTGTCTTTCATACGCGCGATGAGTAGTTAGAGTGCAATGATGAGTATGCCCCCGCACGTTTGATCATTATGTCACATATGGCTTGGTTTTCTGGTATTTTGACGTTTTATTTACATCGAAATAATCACAGATTTAATTGATGTCATGCTATGGTTTCCTTATTTCTGATTGGTCCAGAGTGCAAATTCATAACTATTGCATACGACCTCAGAAAAATATAAATAAACATGTTTTGGAAAGCTCTCAGGATTTACTATCGATTGGTGTTGTTTTTAAATGCTGATTTCCGCATCCAAAAGCTTCAATTATTCTGTGAACAAGATTAGGGTTTCATAAATATGGATTTGAGTACATGATATGGTTTTAATAAATTATAGGTGTGTAAAAGCTCAATAAAGTCAAGTGACATGACACTAAGGTGGTTTAATATAGGTAAGCGGGCCATGCATATTTGGCACAAGTACTTTGGTTTATTGATTGTTATCTATGATTATGCACATTTGGTGATTTCATGAATTATGAATGTCTATCAAGAATGCATTATGTATAATTATCATTGTTTGCTTGCTTGTTTAATTATAGTCTATGCTATGAACCTAATTATGATTATGATTATGAAATTAAGGTTAAGGAATCATGTTCAAGAAGGGGAAAACCCTATTATGGTTTATGAGGGAGAAATCCCATTATGATTCAATGTGATAATTCCCATCATGTTAAAGTTCAATGATCATGTTAATGTTTAAAATAATGTTAATGCCATGTTAATGATCAAGTTAAATGGAATTGAATTAGTTTTATATGCCCCCGAATCATGGACCTCAAGGGGTCGTCAAGGGCTTTCCTAGCAATCATGTGCTCCTTAGGGGGCGTCATAGAGGGATGCATATATTCACTATTCATTTCAGCATTCAAATTTATGAATCATGAATGCTTAAGAAAATCCATGTTAAAGTTTAGGTCAAGTCACGGCAAGTCAATTTTATCATGTCAAGTTATATTTACTTTTATGTCATATAAGAGGTCAAATACCGCTTACTGATGTGTTGTTTGTTTTGCATGGCTGGGGACGAGATGTCCACAGAAGTTGGAGCTAAAGGGAAGGAGACAGCTTAAGGAGTTCTACGAATCCAAGGATCTAAGAAGTTGTTGCCTGGTGGGACGTCCATCTATGGAGATCCTATCTTTCATATGTTATCTAGAACATGTATAACTTTAGAATCATGATGTAGTTTCTTACAAAGAATTTATGTATGAATCTATGTTTCAATAATGCCAAGTGTTATTTGTTTCTTGAGATGAGATCATGCATGTGACAGTCCCTCGCTGAAATGCCAAGTACCCCACATTATGGATAATGTTGGGGATTAGGCTGTGCTTCCGCTGGTTATGTATGAAACCCTAGGGAGGGGTGTTACATTAATGGTATCAGAGCAGGAAATAGATGGCCACTAAGGCAACAATAAAGATTCATGCAAGTCACCCTAGGATGAAGAAATAGAAGTAGAGAACATGATTATGTATTCTAGTATGTCTAGAGAACCCTAAAAATGACTAGAGCCCTCACCTCATTAGAGAAGTACATGTTAGCATGCTCATGTAGTTGAAACCAAACCCTAGATGATGACATTTTCTCCTTTACTCAATGGTAAGGGCCACCCAATTGAGATTTGAGGAAAAATGTCATTTAATGTGATTTTTTATGTGTCTTACCTTCTTAATTGTGTGTGTGGTATGTGACACATGTGCAAATAAGATTGGTGAGATGTAGCATAAAAAGATCCAACATTTCTAAAATATGTGCTTGATCACCACATATAAAGAAATGAAGGATATATGATATAAGGTTAGACAACTATGAAGATGTAGCCATGGTAAGTGAGAGATAGATTCCCTAAGTGTAATGAGTTAGGTGTAATGTTAAGGAGTAAGCATGAGACTTAGTAAGGGCAGTTAAGTAATTTATGTTGGATCATAATGCTTTATTTATGCATGCTTCTTTTATAATAAAATTTGTATGGAAAATTTTCCAAGTTATGTGCAACCCTTAAGGTGGGTAGAAACCCTAAGAAATTTTGAGGACGAAATTTATTTAAGGTGGGTAGTATTGTAACACCCCAATCTTTTATGCAAATTTTCAAAATAGTTTATTCTTTGCATGCTCTTTTTCTATTAGTATAATTGTTAAGGACCTTCATGAAAATTTGCCCATGTTAGTTTTGCATAATCATTTTATTATGTCCAATTGCTCTCTTAACCTTGTTCTATTTAAAGAAAATCTTTTCATCTATATATCTATGCTCTTTTGTTTAAGAAAATGAGGATAAATACTTTTATGTCAAATTTTCTCTCTCATATGATAATTAGTGATTTACATGTTTAATTATTTTCTTAATGGCCCCCATCTTGTTAATTGAAAAGAAATAATATTTAGGGCACGTTTTTCTGTTTTGCAATTCTTATTTGAAGAATTAATGGCTTTGTTTGCATACATCATGGTCATTTAAGTATACATGAGGGTTTTGCTATTTTTAGGCCTAAATGGGTACAAGCATGAAATCTAATGATATAGAAATATTCTAGACACTCTAATCTACCTATGGTTCAAATTTGAACCCATTATGACCATGTTTGACATCCCAATTAAATTGGGGTAGATTTGAATATTGTTTGACCTATGATTTAATTCAATTTCATTGATCGCATTGATTTCCCTAAGATTTCATTTTTATTCCTCCTGTCACATGCATGTGCTTTTGATTTACTGACCCACACATCTGTGACAGTTGGATCGGGATCCAGTGGTGCTTCAGTCTTCTTCTTCCTCCGCTTATTTCGTGAGCAACAGCAGTTACAGACCGACTTGATTGCGAGCTTTCAATCTCACATGTTACTCTACGGTTTCTCCTCATTTCTTCGCCAACGCATCCAACTAGTCATCCCGATCTGAATGAGCCTCACATCGCTCCCTCTCACGCACTTCAGGCAAAACGCCCATTAGGGCTTGCAGGCTCCTCTCCGCTGTATTTAGCAGCCGCCTAACTACTCCCCATCCTCCTCATCTCAGGATCTCAAGAGCACCACCGAGCCCTGCACAGATCTTCCCCGACCTCAATTTCCCCTCCTACGCCCTCACGAGCCCCGACCTACTCACTTTTGGTTTCAGACGACCTTGGCTTCATCGTTGGCTTTTTACAACACCTCCGGTCAAATTAATGGTTAGGTAACCATCGAGGGACCTTCTTCCTTCTTCCTCTATCGTTGTTTTGCCTCGCTATCACCCATGCTAGCGGGTCCTATAGAGCCACCACCTGTGCTTGCCGGCGCTAGCCGCTATGGCACTACAGTGGACTCTAGGCCACAAAGACGGCACCTCCGATCTCGTTTGACCTCAAGGATGGGTTACCGATCCTCTTTGGGCACCCTGTTGCCTGTTGTTCTTGGCTTGGGTATCCGAGACTCCTCCCCGGTTCTTGCTTTGTGGTGGAGTATTCCTGGAGCTCTCGACCACCACAGGACTCTATCTTGGGCTTGTCGAGTTCGCGTGGCAACCAGGATGGCCATGGTGCTCTTGGTTGTCCCTGTTAGACACTGCCTCGCGATCCCGATCCCATGAGTCGAGGATCGGCTGCTGATCTCCTGCCATGACGCGAAGGGGAGCAATCCAGGTCACGAGATGACCATTGTGCCCCCACAAGTGCAATCGGTTAACTGATCTCCCAAGGGTATTATAGGTATTTTGACATTCAGTTTGTCCTTCATACGCGCGATGAGCAGTTAGAGTGCAATGACGAGTATGCCCCCGCATGTTTGATCATTATGTCACACACAACTTGGTTTTCTGGTATTTTGACGTTTTATTTACATCGAAATAATCACAGATTTAATTGATGTCACGCTATGGTTTCCTTATTTCTGATTGGTCCAGAGTGCAAAATTCATAACTTTTGCATATGACCTCAGAAAAATATGAATAAACATGTTTTGGAAAGCTCTCAAGATTTACTATCGATTGGTGTTGTTTTTAAATGCTGATTTCTGCATCTAAAAGCTTCAATTATTCCATGAACAAGATTAGGGTTTCATGAATATGGATTTGAGTACATGATATGGTTTTAATAAAATTATAGGTGTGTAACAGCTCAATAAAGTCAACTGCCATGAGACTAAGGTGGTTTAATATAGGTAAGCAGGCCATGCATATTTGGTACAAGTACTTTGGTTTATTGATTGTTATCTATGATTATGCACATTTGGTGATTTCATGAATTATGAATGTCTATCAAGAATGCATTATGTATAATTATCATTGTTTGCTTGCTTGTTTAATTATAGTCTGTGCTATGAACCTAATTATGATTATGATTATGAAATTAAGGTTAAGGAATCATGTTCAAGAAGGGGAAAACCCTATTATGGTTTATGAGGGAGAAATCCCATTATGATTCAATGGGAGAAATCCCATCTTGTTAAAGTTCAATGATCATGTTAATGTTTAAGATAATGTTAATGCCATGTTAATGATCAAGTTAAATGGAATTGAATTAGTATTATATGCCCCCGAATCATGGACCGCAAGGGGTCGTCAAGGGCTTTCCTAGAATTAAGGGCTTTCCTAGCAATCATGTGCTCCTTAGGGGGCGTCATAGAGGGATGCATATATTCACTATTCAATTCAGCATGCAAATTTATGAATCATGAATGCTTAAGAAAATCCATGTTAAAGTTTAGGTCAAGTCACGTCAAGTCAATTTTATCATGTCAAGTTATATTTACTTTTATGTCATATAAGAGGTCAAATACCGCTTAATGATGTGTTGTTTGTTTTGCATGGCTGGGGACGAGATGTCCGTAGAAGTTGGAGCTAAAGGGAAGGAGACAGCTTAAGGAGTTCTACGAATCCAAGGATCTAAGAAGTTGTTGCCTGGTGGGACGTCCATCTATGGAGATCCTATCTTTCATATGTTATCTAGAACATGTATAACTTTAGAATAATGATGTAGTTTCTTTCCAAGAACTTATGTATGAATCTATGTTTCAATAATGCCAAGTGTTATTTGTTTCTTGAGATGAGATCATGCATGTGACAGTCCCTCCCTGAAATGCCAAGTACCCCACATTATGGATAATGTTGGGGATTAGGCTGTGCTTCCGCTGGTTATGTATGAAACCCTAGGGAGGGGTGTTACAGTTACATATAAAGAGTGCTATCCTAATCAGTACATCAAGATGGAATGTGTTTTATGTACCATGAGAATGGTTGATACCTAGTAAAAGTTGATAAAATGTTAAATGTGCTTTATGAGCCATGAGATTAGTTGTTACCTAGTGAGACGTAATAAGATATTTTAATAGGCCTTGTGAACCACATGAGTAAGTTGATACCTAGTGAAAGGTATCAAGATGATTATAAAAGTCTCTTGTAAGGGATGATAATGTTCATAATAAACCAAGGAATGGAAACTTAGTAATATAATAATAATAACAAAAGGATACAATAGCAATGATGGAACATTGTTGTACAAGTGTGGAGAAGAGAGGGGATACTTGTATTACACAAAGAATGTGTTTGAGCATGATGGCATGGCCAAAGTTTAAATGTCAGTAGAAGAATGAGGTACCCAGTGGTGTGTAAACAGACATGGAATGTATGCACAGGATTGACATGGTTCAGTACCTGGAATATATGCACATGATTGGCATAGTCCAATACTTGAAATAATATCATAGGATTGGTTAAATCCAAATACCTAGAATAATATCACAAGATTGGTTAAATCCCAATACCTAGAATAATATCACAGGATTGGTTAAATCCCAATACCTGGAATTATATCACAGGATTGGTTAAATCCCAATACCTAGAATAATATCACATGATTGGTTAAATACCCATACCTGGAATAATATCACAGGATTGGTTAAATCCCAAAACTTGGAATAATATCAGAGGATTGGTTAAATCCCAATACCTATAATAATATCACAGGATTGGTTCAATCCCAATACCTGGAATAACTGCACAGGATTAGTAATAACCCAATACCTAGAATAACTGCACAGGATTGGTAACAACCTGATACCTGGAATAACTGTACATGATTGGTAACAACCCAATACCTGGAATAGATGTACAGATTTGGCATAGTCCAATACCTGGAATGTATGCACAGGTTTGGAAAAGTCTAATACCTAGAATAATTGCACATGTTTGGCATAGTCCAATACTTGGAATGTATGCACAGGTTTGGCAAAGTCTAATACCAGGAATAGATGCACAAGTTTGGCATAGTCTAATACTTGGAATGGATACACAGGAACAATATAAGTCCAATGCTCATACTAGTTGCACAGGATTGGTATAATCCAATGCATGGAATATTTATACAGGATTGGTATGGACCAATGCCTAAATAAGACATGATCATGTACACTCTCATGTCCAGTTTAAATCAATATCTATTTAGCAGATTGGCTAAGGCCATTTGATAGAAATAAGAAAGAGTCATGGGTGACATATTAGAGCAATGAGTATCATGAGAAAAGCATGAGACGTCGAGCTAATATAATAGATAAATAATATACATGTTCTTTCTATTCCTTATAAAGAGAATAAATGATTTACTACTCTATCACAGATACTTGCAATAGTTAAAGATGAGAATGATATAAACTGCTTATCCTCTGTTCAGATTTATATTATCAACTGCAATAATAATGTTTCTGGTAGAGAGTTATATCTCTTGCTGGGGCAATTTTTAATTGTCTCACCCTTGTGGGATCCAACATTTTTTTAGGTGGACGAGCACAGAGGAGATTGAGAATCTATTGTAGAGGAAGAACTTCAGCAGCAGTAGGTACAACATCAATAGCTCAGGTGGAGTGTGTTATCTATTGTGTTCGTAGATAGAAGTACTATGTGTCGTCTCTGTACGCTCAGATCCTCGGAGTTAATAGTTAGTGATTTTAATGAATCATTTTGAGATTTTGGCTTAATGCCTCGAGGTTCTTATGTTGTCTGTGTTTAGCTTTTAATAAGGAAGTTGATGTTGTAACCCTCGAGAAGAGATAGTACAAGATATTTACTTATGAACCAAGATATAAATGTAATACATTGGTTCTTGTTGAAAGAGTTTTTATATGATTGGATCTCTTTGAAAAAATTTTAATTTTTTAGTGATTTTTAGTAATCCGCTGCAAATGACCGCTTCCGCTTGATTAATCTTGTTTTTGTGAGTTGGATGCCACATATTGTAGGTTGAAGTTGTTCCCCAACTTTCCATCTACTTGGGTAGCATTGATGTGAGACTAGGCACCACTCATTGCTTGTGATGTCATAAGTTGTTATAAACATTCACTGCCAACATAACATGGGACATATAGGGTCACACACATAGATCTTGACCTAGAGGAGAAGTTTAATCTTTAATGATGATTGAATTGATTACTAAAGTGTTTTGGTATTCAATTCATGCAACCAATTAGCTAGGTACAATACCAAAAAACCAGCTCACTCAAGTGTAATGATCATTTAGAGTTCTAGACAGTGGACTCAAGAGTTGAGACGACCGTTTGGAGTATCAGACTGATGGGAACTGAATTAGCTAAATTTTGCTCACACTGAGGTGGGAACCGACCAGTTCATTGTGATGAACCAAATGGCTCAACTCAGTTTGGCTCACTAGATGACCACATGGGTGAGCGAGATGACCATCTCGCATGAGCTAGATCGCTCAGTTTGTGAAAAATTTAATTGCATTAAGGAATTAGTGTTGATGTTATGTCTTGCATTAATTGGATTTAAAATTGCCAATTTTGTGTGCAATTGGGTAACTGCCAGACGACCGTGTCATAGTAAGAGTTGACCTTCTCGCATGCCATATGACCATCTGGGTCCCCAAACAACCGTCTGCTATTTGTAGCTTGCAAAAATTTAAGATCTTTTGGTCTCTTTCGCTCCCTCATTGACTGGGAACCCTGACCAAACTCCTCCTATGAATAGAGGGGTATTGGGGGCTTCCTAGAGCACAACACAGACAATTGAGAATCAGTTGCTCTCATAATTGTTGTCCTCTTTGGTTGTGGTAACTAAGAGTGCCCAAGAAAGTCCTACCTGAATAGGGATGGATAGGTACCAGAGAGAAACACTGAGGATCATTGTTGTAGGAGAGCAAGTTGGTGAGTAGTATGCCAACGATAGGGACAACTCTTTTCTATCCATTCTAGTAGGATGATAGGATTCTAGGCAGTCTATGAGGACTTCTAAAGAGGCAGGAGTCCTTTGGCTACTTCTAGGAGGGCAACGTCAACTCGTAGTCTGTGGCGAGACAATAGGATTCACTATAGAAGTTGTCCAGTCTGTTTCCTGTGGTGAAGACCAGGAGCTGCACATACACCATCCAAAAGAAACTAGTCAACAGTTGCATATATACAATGACAAGAAGATGTCGTTGGACTAGCTCCAGGACTAGGTATATCCTTGAAACTATCTTTCTCATCTTATAATTATTGATGCGATCTGCTGGTTTATGGGAATATGGTAAATAATTGTTTGTTTCCGCTACTTGCTCTATAGCCATATTTCCCTATAGGAGGAGGAGGAGGATAAGGATAAGGATGCATGTTTCTAGAATGTGTGGAGACAACCTTCAATTGCTAAAGATGTTTCAAATTGTTTTGGGTTGCCCAATGAAGGCTCCTGGGGGTGTTGGTTGGCAATGAGTGGCTCAACCTGGGAGTCAATCACTTTGAGAGATGCCATCTAGGATAGAATTAGTTGTTTTAACTTTGTACACTATCCATCAACAATAGAAGTAGGAGTAGGAGTGGGTGCATCCTACTACAACTATGGGGCTAGTCAAGGTTTTCAAATTGCTTCCCACAGTTTTGAAAATTAAACTGGTAGTTATTTTGGTATCGAAGGTTTGCTAAAAATTGGGTGGTGGACAATCTTGGTAGTTTATTTGACATAGTTGTCATAGAGCTGCATTTTCTGCCCCAGCTAGGTTTCCATATTGGAACCCAAGATGAGTCCTAGTTTGATTGGGATTGTAGTAATCTTGATCAAGAATTCTGTGAATGCAGCTAAGGTACCCCATATGTTGTCCATCTCTAGGTTGCATGGGGGTGTTGCAGAGCAGTTGGTGCTATTGGGTGGAATGATCATAGCCCTGGAAAATATTGTAAAGGAATTTGATAGCATTTGCCTGTTCTTGGAGGTATTGAGGTGGTCCCCATCTTGTAGAAGTGATAAGGGAAGATTCCAACTAGTGTTGTTTCAAAGCAAGCATATATCTTGAGGCTTTTGGATATTGACTTATATTCATAGCTATGCTAGGCCTTAGAAACCCTTGAGTACTCCCCGTGCCCTCTATGAGTTTGTGCTTGGGTCTCAACACTTCTTTTGAAAACTTCCCAAGTGTTGTCAAAATTTTGAAACATCAAATTTCCTCATAAGGAGGTGTCAAGGAAGACTTTGGTATCCTGGTTGACCCCACTATAGAATGTCTTGATTAACTACATCGGAGGAATGTTGTAACATGGGCAACATCAAAGTAGTTCTTTGAATTGTTCCCATGTTTTTACCCAGTTTCTTTAGGGGAAATTTTATATTGTGTAATTTGCCCCCTTATTTGATAAGAAGGGGATGAAGAATAATATTTTTCAAGAAATTTAGATCATAGGGGCTCCCAAGTGGTAATGCAATCACCTTCCATGGCATTATACCAGGAACTGGCAAGATCTGTTAGTGAGTATTTAAGAAGTTGTAGTTTGAGGGCATCATTGGAAATCACCCAGTACCTTGAATAAGGCTTATAGATTGACAAAATGTTGGAGGTGGTCTTGATAGTTTTTGCCAGTCCTCCTAGAAATGCACTTGATTGAATCATAGTAATCTAATGTGTATGAATTTTAAACTGAGGATCAATAATAGCAGGAGGGACCACAAGATGTAGTGCTTCGACGAATAAAAGGATCCACAAATCCTTGAGTTGTTTCTTCCGCTCTTCTTCTTGTTGGAAAGTGGCCTTGGCTTCTAAAGAGGCAAATGCGACCACATTTGATTCAGCTCGAATGGCCACTCTCTCAATGGCTAGGGCCTCCACTATTCTCTTTTGAACATATTCCTCATCAGCCATCCTAATTCAATTGGTGCATTTCAGATGGTGAAAGGTTTTGTCAATTCAGGATCAAATGGTATATTGTTAAAGCCTTGAGAGAATTGCATGTATCGTGAATAGAAAAAAATCAAGGTAACATAAATATTTGCAAAAAAAATAGCACCATCAAAATGAAAACTTAGTAAAAGGAGGAGTATACTATCAAAATGGTTCTTGGTAGAAAAAAAGAAAAGGTCCAAATTATTCAAAGTAGTTTGGTTCTAAATTCCACTCTGTATGTCTTCCCCGACAACTACACCATATTTGATGTGTTGTCGCTAACACACCAATAATCACCAGAGAAATTGTCCCTGGAGTTTAACCATTCATGGTCAATCAATTCACTTGTAAATAATTGAATTGATGTTGTAAATAAGGTATCGGTCCCCAAAGACAGTGTGTCAAGAGTTAATTCAAATCTGATGTTATGGACAATTATCGAAGCCAATATTAAGAGGAGTGATTAATCTAGAACGAGAGAGTAAGCTTGAAGAATTGAAACTAATATATCAAAGGAAAGACTAAGAAAGAAGTGAAATTGCAGAAGTAAAGACTAAGTTTATTATGAGAAATTAAACTAAGGAGCAAGGAAAACCAAAGAACAAACAGAACTAAAGCAAAAGACAAGCAATCAATTAAAGATTATATCAGTTACATGGAATTTTCAGAAGTCCATGTTTCACCACCATGAACCCTATAGTTATCTAGCCACTTTTAATTTCTTTTAGATAACTTTTTTATTAGGACAATGTATATCTATTCCCGTCTTAATCAGATTTCATGGATAAAACTATCCACAAACCCATGGTCTCGATGTTCTACAGGTCTAGGTTCAATTGTCCCCATGTTCATGTCTGTGGTCTCATCAAGGAAGACGTAAGTTCTATCTGATGTTCCTATCCACACATTCAAGGCCATATAATTGTAGATCATAACATTCATGGAGTACAATTGATCAGATCATATTCCATGCTATTTAAACGGATAAAAACACATCTTTTATCATCTTTAAAGATATTACAATTTGCTAAGATGAGTTATGGAGATCATGGGGATAGTCCCTATGTCCCGACAATGAGAAGACTACTTCATATTACCCATAGAACAAATAACAAGGATAAGGAGAAGATAAATCATGTTGGGGACAACAATTGTAGACTCCTTTCTCCAATCCTTGATCTTATTCTTTCAGATAGAGTTCTGGGGAAATAGGGGGATGATAGATGAGTTTGAGCATCCCCCTCCTTTAAAGTAGAGGAATTACCCTGGGAGCCCTAAAATGGAGTCTAGTAGTGGTTGGAAAATTCCTTGACCGACACACTACTTGATCGACTGGGTTTGCCAGTCGATTGATTGAATTGAATGTGGTACATTTCTTGACAATGGACAATTGAATATTTCACGGGTTGCTTGGGTGCTAAGGAAGTCCAATCAACTGGTTTGAGGTGAGCCGACCAATTTGTTCATGCAAACTTCGCTTCCTTCATAAGGTTGAGTCGAGCGACTAGGGTCACCAGTCAGTCGGTTGGCTAATTTTGTCTTCTTCCAATATGATAATGAGTTGATCAATCGGAGGGGACGAGTCAATCGGTTGGGCTTCTTGAGGGCCAAAATTAGCATTTAGTTCTTCAAATCTCTTGAGGGAATGAAGTAATTCTTAGACTAGGATTGGAGTAGTGGAAAAATGCATAAAACCTACAAAATGAGGGAAAACTAATAACAAATCTAAGTAAAGATAGACAAGCAAAGAAATTACAATTAGAGCCTAAAAATGAAGAAAAAGGACCTTAACTATGCGATAAAAGGTGAATATGCATTCATCAATAACTTAATTTTAGGGTTGACTAGTTTGATGATGAATGCTTCAAGTGTTAGTAAGACACCCTCTCCAATATACACATAGAAAATTACAAGATGATGATCGTATTGATTTATATACTAAATCACCATAATATAAATGAAATTAATAAACTAACTCTGGATAGTAATGTCAAATTCTTTGAGAACGTTGAAGGGTACATCCTAACATCATATGATATGAACAAACTAAAGTGATAAGAAACTATGTACACCATATTTATAGTATGACTCAGTTGAAAATTATTAAGATTACAATAATGAATGAGACCCTTTACATATCATACAATTCATTAGAATGCTCACATGTGGATACTAAATGTATTTGCTATATTAAACCTAGTTCCAAGTAGGAAACATAATTCATACATGAGAGATATCACTTCCAACAACATAATCATTAATATAAGCATATTAACATGGTTAAGTGAATCCCATGATAATTCATGACATATAATTTAATTTAATTTACATTGTGGTGAAAATATACATGCATACAATTCATGCTTCTCATTAATGTTAACATAATCTAAACATAAGAAAGAACGAAAAAAACATCAAAATCAAATTAGGTAACTTTATTGTTTCTAATCATGCCAAGTTCATTGGCATTGATAATTGTATCTCATTAAGGATCTTAAAGACTATTAAGAGTTTCTTGGTCTTGTGAAGATAATAATTATATGGAATTGTTCATACATCCCTTAAAGATAAACCAGTTTGAGTGTGCTACCAATTCATGTTGCAAACTAGAAGAGAAATCAGTTAAGTGGACCCTAGTAACTTAATGTCTAGACTTTCAAAACACTTAATTAGATGTATCAACTCTAAAGGATATAACAAAAAAGTGGAAAAATGATGGAGTAAAACCACACGTTACCCCTAAAATAGGAAAGTCTAGTAAGTGCCAGACTACAGACACACAGACACACAAATATAGATACACCCAAGTGTTAAATTATCTAGCAAACTAACGAATTGGTGTGAATAAAGTGCCATTTACATCATGCCTGGATAGATATAATTTCATCTTGGGAGTGCATCATAGTGTGAAATTATCTATAAATACAGACACCCTAGACTATGTTTATCTCCTATGTTATATTAGACTATGGATGTGACATATTTTGATCTTGAAATCCTCTTTAAAGGGTGGAGTGTTGTAACATACCAAAACATAACTTCTTAGTTCTTGAAATCTATAACATGAATCATACATTAGTAGGCTTAGTTCTTGGGGAATACAAGGATGTACAAGATATAAATGATTTATATCTTGATTAACACTAATGAACCTAGAATGTATAGATATGTGTAACATAGAGATAAACCCTAACTCTAGTACATATGAGTTGGAGACACCCCAGATATGTAGACCTTGGAGTGATGTATATTATGGATATCTAAACCTAACCTTTAGAATTAGAAGATGTTAGATAAAGTACAATTTATAATACTGATACTTAAACCTAAACCCTAATATATGATCAACTAATCCTCACATGTACAAAATTTCTATAATGATTAGAAAATTGATGAACTTACATGTTTATCTGCTTTTGCATATACTTATACACACCTATGTGTATTAAATATACTAATAAGACCTAATATGATGAAAAGAATCTTAATAAATTATATTGCACAAATTTAAGATTTGACTTAATTAATCCATTGATTCCATGAAATCAATCATTAACTTAGGCAAGGGCAACATTAATCATCCTCGATTCTCTTAAGCCATTTAATTAGTACATTTGAGATTCTTTAAACTAATTTCAACCCACATTGGATAGTTATGCATCATTTCACCCATCTTAATCAATTATTAACCCATCCAAACCAATATGTGTAGACTAATAAAAGGTGTGACAGTTGTTGTATACATTATGAGCTCATATTTGTTAAGTTACACAATATTCATTGTGACTTATCACATTATTTAATGTAGTACGAAAAAATAAGATTAAACATGTTTCAAATTATATTATCAACATTATATCGCTCAACTGAATATGACAAGTATCATAAAAAAGTTAAATTCAGATCAACTACATTACTGGCTCTACTCTACTTTGTTATTTAGTTTTACATCACCTAGTTAGATTGGTTGTACCACCAATATACAATTATATGGATTAATCCAATCAACCCAAAAGACAGATTTTAGGTTTTTTGTACACTAAGATCGACCCACATACCTTGATTATATGAGGATGCAATGTCCAGATTATAGGGAATAAATGATACTACTATTGGGTTTTAGGGAAGGCAGAGATGGCAGTGGAAACAAAAAATTTTCCCTCCAAACCCAGAACCCAAAGAGATCTCATCAACATCTATACAGTAGGAAGGATGGTTTGTAGAGGCGTACCTTATCCCAAGGCTTGCTCAACAATGTTACCTTGCGACCAGCGCAATATTCACCTCCGGTCTTGGACGACGTCTGTGCAGCTCCTGTCGCACCCAGACTGACGACTCCTAGTCGCATCCAAAATGACGGATTGACAACTGTCCTCCGAGTGGCAAAAATCTCCCGCCTCTGTAGTAGTCCACACAGACCACCGTGAACTCCAGTCGTCATGTCCTATAGGACACTGGAAGGAGTCATCCCCTTCTGTCGGTGTACTAGTCACCAACGTGCTCTCCCACCACCAGTTGCCATCCTGCAGTTGTCTTTCCCTCACTGTGCCTCCCTAGTTGGGTAGCACTTGCTTGGTCTCTCTCGGTTACCACAACCAGAGAGGACAACTTTGCAGAGCAACTGATGTTCTGAGTTGTACTTGAGAAGCCCCCAGTACCCCTCTATTTATAGGAGGGGTCAGGGTTAGGGTTCTCAGCCCTGGGCAATGCAGGACTAAAGTGGGAGTAGAAGGGTCTGGAATTTCCACGAATTGATACACTGTGGCAAGTGAACCGGTCATTTCATAAATGAACTGATCATTTCACAAATGAACCGATCATTTGGGGACTGAACCGATCGGTTCATCTCATGAACTGGTCGTTTGGGGAGCTAAACCGATCGGTTCATTCATGAACCAGTCATTTCACTTCCCAAGGCAGTTCCCAATTGTCTTTCTTCTTTTTGTTTCCAATTAATCCAAATATCAATACTTGTACCAATTGAATTGTACAAGTGAAATGAAAATATTTTCTCACCAACCTAACTTTCACATACTGCTCATTTGGTCCAGCTGAACTGATCAGTTCAACACTTGAATAGGTCATCTCACTTGACCCTGAGCTGATCGGTTCAACAGTTTGAAACGGTTGGTTGGTAGTCCAGGTTGTGCAAAAATCAGTCACTGCAGTTCTCAATCAATGTGATATCCAAATCAGTTAATCCAACACTTGAACTTGGTGATTCTAAGTCAAGTCAAGTGATTGAATGTTTAATTGAACTACTACACACATTTAGTAAACAATATAAACATCATTTGTAGATAAACTCCTCTTCCAGGTTAAATCCTTGTGTGTGACCCTGCATGCCCAATTACGTTGGCAGTGAAAGTCCATAACACTTATGACTTCACAAGCAAAGAGTGGTGCCTATTTGCACATCAGTGCTACCCAAGCAAAAAGGAATGTTGGAGAATAACTTTCAATCCTACAATCTGTGACTGGTGTTACTGTGAATGTATAATCCCTTTGTCACCGATATCCCGAATGAACTCAAGGCATGGAACATTCATCCTTTCAACGTTCATTCACTTCCTTGATCTCAGAGCAACTGGATGAGATATGTGTGACATCAATATCACATATTGATTCACACATGCATGTGCATGCCTTTCTCAGTCCTACTCATCAAGTGTCCATGGATATCAAACTCCCTCAGGAGGGACAAATCCCATATCTATCACTCACCCCTCAAATGCCCCATGTGTCAAAGTCACTCAATCATCACCTTTATAACAATCTATATTTCAGGATTGTGTTTGATGATGTCAAAGTGTACCCAATGGCATGTGTTGAGTGTAGTGATTTCAGGTCAAAGAATCACACTCACCGCCATCACTGTGAGAGTTGATTGTGACTACCAAGTCATGGTTCCATGTGTCACTATCACGGTGGGTCTGTCTGATACACTTGTTCTCTAACATGTACCTATGTGCTTGGTTTGATATCACTATATCATGACTAATGAGATTCTGTCATCAACCAACACAAAATCTAGTCTTGTGTGCCATTGTTGTCTATCAACCTTCCACAATGACATCTGACTATGGACAAAACAAGAATGTATACTCTTAACATCCATATGATCTCATCGTTTAGGTTCTTAACCTTAAAGCATTCGTCATTGAGTAAAACAATTCTTTACACATTCAATTTGTTCTGTCATTATCTCGTAACTGACTGAACCAGAATGAATTTGAAGCTTGCCTTTGATGTTTATCAAATCAATCTTAATGTATCCCACCAATAATCCCATGATTGGCTCTCAGGGCATACATACCAACTGATTCCCACTTGCACTATGAGCCAATCACCCTTGAATCATATTCTTAGTGATCTCCAAACATGTCCCACATGTCTAGTGCTAATGCAGTGAGTTATGGAAACACTTTGCCTAAGTCGGTATTATTGCATGTATCACATCTCCTCACTATACGTCTTACGTATGATATGGAGGTGTCGTAATATGTGATCAAATATTCCTTTGCTAACCTTTAGCCTCATTGCATGTCCAAGCACTCCGTGTCGTCAATGACCAGAATATCTATAAGTTCATCTCCATGAACTCCCAGATCCATATAGTATCCACTGTTGTTCTCTAACACACGGATACTCAACATTTCCTTTTTAAAATGGCTTTATTGGAACGTTTCTATTTTTCAACACACATTCACTTTTATATGTATCCCATATATATTTTGTGATAAATTTTATGTCTTTTCAGAAGTTTGCATCAGTGTAACTCTTTACAGTGAACCCTTCCTTATTTCCATAGATCTAGTACTTCTCAAGTACTTATCAAGTCCTCATGGTATTCCAGTAACCCTTACTGGAACTAGACAGACATCCACTCATCATGTCCCACATACGAGTTATCAGGATGAGCATATCATATTCTCATGTCCTACATACAAGATGATAAATGCATTTTATTCTTGCTATGTCCATACATGCAAGATAACATGATGATTACATACATGATAGATCCATATCTATTCTTTGTGTTCCCATTCTTCATAAGAATTGGGACACTTGGCTCTGGGATACTAACTCCATGTATCATGGGCAAGTTTTCTCCCACTGAATTTGTGTAAACTGAACCCTTCAGTACAGATTGCCAATGTATGCTCTCTCTTTTCCAGGACAAGAGGTTTTTGAGAACTATCTCTATAGGTATCTATTCCTATCACATAGGAAATGTCTCTATCTTCCCTAAAGATAATTTCCACAAAGGATTCCTTTCTAGAACATCTCATTCCTCATCAACATGTGGAATGTAAATACACTCCCACTAAATCAAAGATCCCTTCTTTATCTTTGTCATATCAGTCAAACCCTTTGACTATATTATCAAAGTAAAGATCCCAGTTCTGAGTTGCTTGTACTCAATCAATCACACTGATTAGTCCATTGTAACTTATAGACTTCATTTGCATTAATGGATTCATAAACCTTATAGGTTGTGTCACGTACACATCCTTGTCTTATTCCTCATAGGAATGCAGTTTTAATATCCATATGCCAAATATCTTAGTCATTAAGTTGCAATCAACAAGCATTATCCTTCTCAAAATGTCATCCATGTCTCTTAATGCTTAAGACTTATTCAGACTTATGGATTTTATCCCAATGGGTGCTAGCATCAAGGTCATACCTTATGGTTCACATGGAAGTCATTTAGGATCTAATGGTCATAAACCATAACTCAAAATTTGGTTCCTCAATATCATCTACATTGTTGACTCATCATATGACCAACTCATCATATAGATATTTGAGGTGTATCTGTTAAGGAATTTGAGAACTCACAACACTTTGTGATTCTTAATATCCTTTATTAGTGTAAGGTATTCTCTATTTAAGAAGAATTTAGTTATTTGATAATCATCCTCTAACTCCTTAGAGTATGACTCCCTTTTTGATTTAGACATCAAAATGCCTTAATCATGAGTTCTCTATGATACACTATCATAATCACTCATTAGGTTCTCAAACATTTGGTTTAAGTATCTCATTCATTGATCACATCAAGAATTATTACTTTTACCAAATTTGTACTTCATTCATGATCTTCTTGAACATTTCAAGATATTCATATTGGTATTTCTCTAAACACCATTTGAAGTATTAGAATTTATTCCAATAGATATGTAAATACATCATATGTATTATACCTAATAGGATACTCGTTCTCCCACTACATCTAGTGAAGATTGACTTGATATCATGTCCAAGATATTCATGTCCATTAATGGTTCACAACCAAAAGAGTCTAGCTTATTCATCAACATGGAAACTAGAGATGAATTTCTCATGATAATGCTAATTCGTTGTTTGAGTTATCAATAACTTTTAGGTATCATTTTATCTTATGCATACCAAGTACTACAAGATAAAGAAAAACATTGCCACAAAGATCATATCTTTGAAATTGAAACATCAACTATATTGATAGCCATCTTGTCACTACAAGATGCAACAATAAAGTGTTTCTATTAGCAAATTAAAATAGCAGTTCTCAACTCTATTTCACTCCCTTTGGGCTGAAATAAACTAAAAGTTACTCCTATCTATGGAAACAACACTTGCTTTAATGAGGAGCACTCCTTTCTTAGTCCTTTCATAAAGGCCATCACTTCTTTTTAGATGTTGCATATCATATATGTCAGTTCTTCATCTTGGTATCATATACCTCAGATAAAGAAGTGTTTATTTCATGATACCTACGGTGGAGATCTCTATCCCCTCCTTTCATCTTCTTTTGTTCTTCCAGATATAGAGGGAAATTTCTCCTCCCTCGTTCACCCTTCCCATATGCCTTGAGGCTGAAGACGGCTTGGGTTGCTGGCTAGCATCAGAACACTTCTTTGCTTTGCCCTTGACCTTGCCTTTAAGACTTACCCTTCATTGATCACATCAAAGATTATGGTTTGTCTTTCTTCATCTACACCTTTACTATTCTCAACATGTCCAACAACTTTGTCAATGTCTTGTCAAAGTTGTTCATGAACTGTATGATTCTCGCAACATTTGTAGTATCATGCCAGTAGCCAACTCTTGACTCAGAGGGAATCCCAGTCTAGTCAGGTTTTCCACATACCAAAGCACATTGAGTGTGTGAGAACCAACTGGATCTCCTTCTGTCATGACATACTAGGATAGTGTCTTAGAGACATCATATGTCTCATGTTGTCTCTACAACTCACAATTTAGAGAATACAACACCAAGCACTCTACATCAATGGCATCCTCAGTATGCTTCCAGTAAGCATCCCTTTCAGCCTTTGGTGTGGTGGAAGCGAGTTCATCTGGTTCTGGTATAACTAGTACTTAGAGATTTCACTCTTCAATTGAGAACACTTCTCAACGTCCTAACTAGTCATGGAAATTATTCCCATTTAGTTCGTTGCAACAAAAGTGATTATTGTTAATTAGCCATTTATTGTACAAAAAGGAAATATATGCAATTTAGTCCAAAACTCATTTTTAACTTATTTGATTGATTTGAAAAAGTTTTACGATATAATTAGGACTTTAATTAATTATCACTTCCACTATTTTTGTTCAAATTAATAGCTCTCACCATCAATTCAGAAGATTGCAGCGTACAACCTTCTAGTGGGTCCAAGATCCATATTTCATCCAATCATGATTCAACTTTGGTTGATCGCGCACAATTAGACTATTTTGGTAGGCAATTCTTGCCAATTGCATCCTATGCAACTCTCTGATGGATGCCATGCACAACTCTTTTCCATGGCCATCCCTATGCATCTGGATCTTAGACTCTCTGAGAATCACCAGTTACGTCTAACCCAAAAGCCGACACGATGAACGTGCACCCTGCTTTGGCAGATCCTACATGTCCACCATCACACTTCCGTGAGATAGATGACGCACCATGCTCTGGCGTAAACTACGGTTGATCGATCAAGTTTTTCATGTGTGCCACTAATGGAAGGCATCTAAGACTTAATATTTATTGAGGGATTTGTTTTTTTAGGTACATATACATATCCAATCACCACAATATATAGTATGTATCATACACATGCTATATCCAATAGAAAACATGTGAAACAATAAAAGTGATGATTATGGTCATCCTATTGTGATTCCTTGAGCCAAGAGGAATCACAATCATCTAGATCCAATCTCATGTAACTTGTATAAGATGAACTATGTGCTTTGCCATTCCGGGTTTGATCAACTCACTTCATGATTGATCGCCTCGCCATCAGGTCGGTCAGTTGGGAGCCGCCAGTCGATCGACTGGTGCCTCTAGTTGATCGATTCACTGGTCATCGTGCATCTCCTCAGGTCACAACCCGCTCATCTCGCTCCAAGAACGGACCGCCTTGGTCCACCAGACGATCGTCTCATGCCTAAGACAATCGTCTCGATCCTCCAGGTGTTCGGCGTTCTTTGACATAACAAGAAATATAAACTGATCCTATTTACATTTTCATTGGAAAACCTAAGTTACATTCGGGGGAGAAAATGTAGGAAAGAATCTCAATTTATCTCAACTTACATCAGAAATAGGAGGTAGGAAAGACTGAGATGCAAGAAACAACAATCAACCACACACATATTTAGGGTTTATGGCCATAATCACACTACAATCACCACAGAAATTGTTTAAGGGTGACGTGTATCGAATGCATTTATATACCATATCATATATGTATATATTAGGATTTGTGGATTTATATTGGACATACATAAAGCCAATTAATTATTCACATCGTATGCAATAAATAAAAGGCAAAAAACCAAAAAACCAATCATATCGATTATCCTAAAGTATACCACTGTTGGGTTGTAGGGGAGGTAGAGATGGCAGTGAAAACAAAATTTTTTCTCCCCAAACCCAGAACCCAAAGAGATATCGTCAACATCTATACAGTAGGAAGGATGGTTTGTAGATGCGTACCTTGTCCCGAGGCTTGCTTGACAACATTATCTCACGGCTAGTGCAGTCTTCACCTCCGGTCTTGGACGACATTTGTGCAGCTCCTGGTCACACCCGGACTGACAACTCCTGGTCGCACCTAGACTGACAGATTGATAGCTGTCCTTCGAGCGGAGGAAATCTCCCACCTATGTAGTAGTCCACACGGACCACTGGGAACTCCAGCTGTCCTGTCCTACATGATACTAGGAGTCGTCCCCCTCTATCGGTGTACTAGTCATCGACGTGCTCTCCCACCACCATTTGTCATCCTGTAGTTGTCTTTCCCTTGTTGTGCGTCCCTAGTTGGGTAGCACTTGCTTGGGCTCTCTCGGTTACCACAACAAGAGAGGACAACTTTGCAAAGCAACTGATATTCTGAGTTGTACTTGAGAAGCCCCCAGTACCCCTCTATTTATAGGAGGGGTCAGGGTTCTCAGCCCCGAGCAATGTGGGACTAAAGTGGGAGTAGAATGGTCCGGAATTTCCACAAATTGATACACTGTGGCAGGTGAACCGGTCGTTTCACAAACAAACTATTTTTTTGGGGAATGAACCGATCGGTTCATCTCATGAACCGGTCGTTTGGGGACCTGAACCGATCGGTTCATTCATGAACCGATCGTTTCACTTCCCAGGGCAATTCCCGATTGACTTTATTCTTTTTGTTTCCAATTAATCCAAAGATCAATACTTGTCCCAATCAAATTATACAAGTGAAACGAAAATATTTTCTCACCAACCTAACTTTCCCAAATTGGCTCGTTTGGTCCAGCTGAACTGATTGGTTCAACACTTGAACTGGTCATCTCACTTGACCCTAAGCCGATCAATTCAACAGTTTGAACCGGTCGGTTGGCAGTCTAGGTTGTGCAGAAATCAGTCACGGTAGTTCTCAATCAATCTGACATCCAAATTACTTAGTCCAACACTAGAACTTGGTGATTCTGAGTCAAGTCAATTGATTGAATGTTTAATTGAACTACTAAACACATTTAGTAAACAATCTAAACATCCTTCGTGTATAAACTCCTCTTCCAGGTTAAATTCGATGTGTGTGGCCCTACAAGCCCATTTCACATTGGCAGTGAAAGTCCATAACACTTATGACTTCACAAGCAATGAGCGGTGCCTATTCGCACATCAATGCTACCCAAGTGAAAAGGAACGTTGGAGAACAACTTTCAATCCTACAATCCATGATTGGTGTTACAGTGAATGTATAATTCCTTTGTCACTGATATCTCGAATGAACTCAAGGCATGGAACAAACATCCTTTCAACGTTCATTCACTTCCTTGATCTCAGAGCAGACTGGATGAGATATGTGTGACATCAATATCACATATTAATTCACATATGCATGCATGTGCCTTTCTTAGTCCTACTCATCAAGTGGCCATGGAGATCAAACTCCCTCTGGAGGGACAAATCCCATATATATCACTCACCCCTCAAAAGCCCCATGTGTTAAAGTCACCCAATCATCACCTTTATAACAGTCTATATTTTAGGAATGTGTTTGATGATGTCAAAGTGTACCCAACGACATGTGTTGAGTGTAGTGATTTTAGGTCAAAGAATCACACTCACCACCATTACTGTGAGAGATGACTGTGAGTACCAAGTCATGGTTCCATGTATCACTCTCACAGTGGGTCTGTCTGATACACTTATTCTCTAACAAGTACCTATGTGCTTGGTTTGATATCACTATATCATGACTAATGAGATTCTATCATCAACCAACACACAATCTAGTCTTTTGTGTCATTGTTGTCTATCAACCTTCCACAATGACATCCGACTAGGGACAAAACAAGAATGTATACTCTTAACATTCGTATGATCTCAACGTTTAGGTCCTTAACCTAAAAACATATGTCATTGAGTAAAATAATTCTTTGGACATTCAATCTGTTCTATCATTATCTCATAACTGATTGAACCTGAATGAATTGGAAGTTTGCCTTTGATGTTTATCAAATCAATCTTAATGTATTCCACCAATCATCCCATGATTGGCTCTTAGGTCATCATACATACCAACAACTACCTACTAAACACTCAACCCCGTGCTTTAGGTACACATAGGGGGTTCCATAAAGAAGAAGTGCACATGGGAAAATGATGTTGAAACATCTGATCCCTTATTAAGAACAAGTAATAAGAACTAAATAGATGCACATGGTCATATGTCACCTTACCACCTATTATATGATGAAAAAGTCACATGAAAGTTATATGTCATCCCCACATCGTGCAATCCTATAAATTCCCACTACATGCTTCACTTTAATTGAAAGTTAGGACATGACATCCATGATTCTGAGTATTTATCCATCAATGTAAAAAAATGTATGGTTTACCTTTCCTCAAAAAATCTACAGAGAAAGGATGTATGGTTCTCATAACATCAATATCTAACTTAACTTATTAAGTTATTACTTTCCATTAGTCCTCTTATTTATAATTATCTCATCTCATCATCAAAACTTATCATGAGTACATATATAAAGTAAAAAGAAAATTTGAATGGGGTATATGACTAGAATCTCAAATCATACTCTAGAATTTGATTCGATAGTGTAATTTTTATTAAATAAGTCCAATATTGATTTCATATCAATATGTATCATCACACTTCATTAGTTGCAATATCATATCCAATCTTGTTACTTATCATACTCATAAGTTTCACAATTTAACATAGTACTCGATAACAATTAGAGAATCCCATTTTCATGTACTCAATATTACTTTTAATATTGAGCAAGTCAACATTCAACAATTATGACCTACATATGTACTTTACAAAAATATTGGTAGAATAAACACACCAATTTTTATCGATACACAAATGAGAATAATCCACTCAGTAAATCTCAAGTTGAATAATCAATTATCACATATATTTTCTTATTTTAGATCTTATAAATGAATATGAATTTCAATAAGTTAGTTAAGATTTAATAGTGAATATATAATACAATATACAAACAATTTGGCATGTCATTTATCCTCTTTGTTGACGTATCTAATGTTAACAAGTATGTTTTTAGTTTGCTCAACAGGTTCCACTTATTTAAAGAATTTAGGTCAGCTTTTGTAAAGATTGCACTTAGTTAACTTAAATAAAACATAATATCATCAGTTCTATGATTTTGTAAAATAATATTAGGGGAACCGAGCCTTCATACTAGTACATATTAGGAGTACTCAATTTCTTGACTTTTTGTCAACATATATATTACTATTGCAGTCGACAAGGAGTGGCTCAAGTGGTCAAGCATGATGTATCATAACCAAGGGACCCATGTTTGAATCGCAACTTCCATTTTAGTTTACCACCTTCCCAGACATTCAGCCTCCGTCACGGGCATGGGAGAGGGGGAGAGAATGCCTCTCTTAATCCCATATATTAACATTGCAAGGTTACCTCTCCATTTCGAATGAAATCACTCCCTATTCAACATTTTTAAGGTATACATAACTCAAGTACAAAATCTTTCTAAGTAATTAGTTTGTTGGTCCACCTGAGGAGAGATCATTACTATACATACAAAGGTTAGGAATTTGATTTAAGGAAAGTTCTAATTTTAATCATTCAAATATCCACATATTAAATACTTTCCCATAAATAATATGTAAACAATATCTAGTATTTATTCCTATTTGAGTACATGAAATTTATACTTTTTTTCTCCACATGGATATTAAATATTTTCCCACTAACCATAAGTATTATCTCAATATTACTTAGGTAGACTACTTATCAAATTTTCATCCAAATTAAAGGTGTGCATTGCTAATATATGCTAATTTAAATATTGTCCTCAATATCATTGAGAACTAAAGAGTTTTTAGCTTCAAGGTATCTCATGTATGTTTACAACTTTCCAAAAGTTTTGACCAAAGGCATGAAGAATATTTTAATCAATATATTTGGTCAACTCCCATAGACTTCAACAATTAGGAAATTGGGGTGGTGATATCCTTCTTTATATTTTTATATACAAAAGTGAATATTAACACTAAAATTCGTAAGTTGATTAATCAACAAAATTAATAATATGATTTACACCTCCTACCATATCATTCTAATATTTTTATGGCTATATTTAACTAGTTATCTTATATATTCTTATTTTCATCACACTCTTCTATTGGTTTCATGAAATATCTTTAAGGGTGTATGTCACCTTTGAAAATAATCAATTCATGATAAGTGATCAAATCATAATTTGGTCATACATTTATTGACCGCCATACAGGTGGATAAAAAAAATCATACATAGAACCAATTTTGGAAAAGAACTGGATTGGAGCAAACTTTACATATATTCCAAATTTGGAATGTTTTCTAGTAAAAAAGGATCAATACATATTGTATCTAGTTAAACATGTGCCATTACAATTTCATACATTCATAAATTTATTAAAAATTTGATGATAATTGAAACACAAATATAAATGTCAAGGATTATTGTATATATGGCCTCAGTTATTGAAATATATCCAAATAGGAGTACAATACTCGCCTCAAGGCCAATCAGGATTTAGATCTTTTCTCTCTTTTTAGATCTGACATTCCAACAAAACTCCACCAAATCCCCAATGTAGTTACTCCTTCTAGGTTAAGAACCATCAAAAATTAAGAAGAGAGACAAAGATTAGGGTTCTAGGAAAGGATAGGAAAAGGTTGAGTGTAATTTAGAATTGAAAATAATAGGGTGAAGAAAGTATGCTATAATAAACATTCACCTTAAAACTCTAAAAAAATCATAGACAAGCTTCCTCCCAGATCTAATATTATTCTCACTATAATACTAAATTCTCCTCTCCTATGGTGGATTTTGGGGAGTAGTTGGTTAGAAAATGTAAATTAGGTTCAATTCATAATTGGGCATATTTATAGGACAATGAGGTGCTTCCAATTTATCAAAATTATAATTTTTTGTCTACCACGTGAAAATCTCAATTGAAATAAAACTGTAAGGTCATACTACTTGTGGAAAGGTTGGTCCAATGTTCCAAATATGTCCTATCACAAGTTGGCAGACTCCTAATGACTCACTATAGTCGACACTGACTGATAGATCATGTTAACTTTCAAAATTTTGGTATAAACTAGGCAAAAGTTAATAAATCATCCTCCATTGTCTCCCACCAACTTATGTCGATCTCGAAACTTAGTTTATTTGATTTTAGGATTTCCTACACATAAAAAAACTTCCAATACACAAGAACATGATCATTTTTTCTATTATAATATACATTCAACTCTTCATCAGATCTACACTCAATCAACCCCCAAAACTCTAGTATGACCAACATATGGTTTAACTTCAACATGCCCTCCCAAAAACTTTTTAGACTACACCAAAACATTAGATTATTATATCAACAAGAAGAACATATAATTATATGTTTAAAATAAAAATTACAAGAGTAGCATCTTAAGTCCTAGTTACTTGGCTAAATGGAATATGGGTCCTCACAATAGATGCATTACATAAGTAATGATATATGAATAATTCACTTTTGAAGTTTTCATGTTCCTTATGATTATAATCAAATATGGTCGAACCAGTAATAGTATACATATATGTATGTACATATGTTTTTGTATGTATATATATATATATATATATATATATATATATAAACATATATGTATACATGTGTGTGTGCAAACATAATCTGGATTCTTGGTCTTTTTTTGCAATGTAAGACTTTGTTGAATTCAAAGAGGGAATCATCATCATCTACAACAATAATATAGGATGATTAATGGACACTAGGGGTATTTTTTTGGTAGGAGAGATTCTATATAATCCAATGATGATAGAATAAGTTACAAGTGTTTCATGCATGTAGTTTCCTTTTATTACTTAATGTATTAAGTTATATGTAAAGAAAATGTTTGGAAAGAGTTGTATCAGCGAGTCATGTGTAATGTTATAAATTTTATTGTGATGAACGGTTTAAGTGTTTTTATGTTCATAATATCCAAGCATGATTTTGATGCTCCACACTTTCATGTAGCTAGAATTGGGTTGTTGTTAGGTTTTTACGATAATCTGAGCTTGTATCCATAGTTGAACATGGTAGAATAACCCTTGTAGATATCTGAAGTTGCCTAAATGTATTAGTATAATATTTTTATAGAAGAGATGTGAGAAAAAATATTTATTGTTACTATTTTTCAGTGATGAATACAAAAAATAATAGTTATGATTACTAGAATAATTACAACAACAATGAATAAATATTATGAGAATTTTCTTACCAGAAACACATCTTCCAACGACAATCACTTGGTAGATCATTACAATGTTCACCCTTAGTTAAATAAGATGCTACCACATAGTGTACTCATTTCCTAGAGCAATGGACACATATTATATGAAAGAAAAGATATGTTTCCTAGAACCATGTGCGTTCATTATATGTGAATACCGCCCCATAATAACATTTTTATTTATAAAAAAATATGCCAATGGTTATTCACAATGGAGGAGTCAGAAAGTTACAATAGGAGGGACTAGATTAGATGAAGGTGTTATTTATAATGTGGTGGGGTTGAGTTAGTTACACTCGTAACATATATATTGTGAATGCTGAATTAAACTGAGGCCTCTTGTCTATGTAGTAAACACAAATACCAATCCAACCGTAAATTAATTTTTGTTTAATATTTGTAAAACTCATACCTGCAACATTTTTTGGCAATAATATATATATATATGGGAAGGGAGATAGATCTCATGTTGCCTCCCTCTAGCTCCATCCATAGTTATTCATGTAAAAGTTATCAACAAATCAACAAAAAGAATAATATTAGGGAAACATGAAATGAGTCCCCATCAAGGAGTGCATGAGAGAACGTGAGGTTCACTTCAAACTATTAGTCCAGGGACCATATGTGGTCACACTCACCCATAAGGTGTACCTCTCACATCATTGGCTAACAAGTAAATGAGAGCAACCGTTTAAGCCTTTAGGTCATGCACTTTCCATAGGTTGAATATTTGACTTCTTCCTATTTTTTTGCGGAAATCAATTATTTTATAGAATATATTTAGTAGCATTCTTAGAATTATAATTTTAATTTTTTTTGGTGGAGTTCTTTTCTCACTTCTCATATTTACAAGGTATCTAGAAAGTTATGTTTTGACCTCACTTTTAAGATATCTGCAAAGATTTAAGTACAAAACTTCAAGTAGAACACATTCCCCAACACATGCCCAAGTTAAAAAAGTTCTTAAAAACTTTAGCTTGAAATTATCATATACGCTTCCAATAGAAATGACTTCATACCGAATAAAGTTTGTAAAATTATCACATTTCAAATATTTTTCCCTCATTGACTTTTGTCTTTTGCAGTGTCTTAGACTTCCATTTAAACTTACCTATTGTATCTAAGTGTCAATTCAATCACAATATTTTAGTTTCAACCTTTTTGGGGTCTCTCATGAGGTTTACGACACCTCATAGTTTTAAGGGAGAATCCTCCTTAGGGATAAGCAAACTACCTATTTCCCAATACAAGATTTTTTTTTCTAAATTTATTTTTATATTTTACTGTATAGAAACCTATCAATGAGTTATTATATATTTAGAATATATATTCCAATATGCGTAGTTATATATATGAAGAAATATAAAAGAAATATAACAAAAAGAGTTCCATACATCTTTGTTGAAATTTATTTAACATTGATTACTGTACGATAACTCACATTTGGTATAATGCACAATACATGATTCGAAAAGTAAATTCACTATAAAAATTTCACACACGCATCAAGCCCATTTGGCAAGCATTGACATAAGACCAGATCCCATTAGAAGGAAAATGTTGACAAGCAATTGTAGCTTCTTACTTCCTTGAACTTTGGGGTGCATGAAATCAGCAGACAATAGATCTACAAGAGCCATACAGATTAAAATTCCTGCAGAAGAAGCATCGAGCAGTCCTTGAACTATGAGTGACTTTTGACTTTCTTCCTTATATGAAGATGTTATTCCAATCCCAATTACGATGCCTACTGGAGTTGTAAGGGAGAAAAAAAGGATCATTACAATAATTGACTTGAACGTGTATCCTGCCTGCAAAAATGTTTTCAGCGTTTATTAACTCATAGTGATAAACTATAGAAATACATGCACATGTAGTAAAATTTAGTAATACACACATGGGACGACCATATCCAATATACTGATAAAAACTCCACGCAGTAGCATGCATTTGAAAATTTATTCATACAATATCTGTATAATGATGAGAACACGTGACGCAAACATGAAGTGCTCGGAGATGAAAACAATTTGTGACAATGATGGATTTAACAAAATGTTACATCTTTTTGGTAAGAAAAGATGTTACATTTAACAAGACTTATAGGCTTGTTAGAGTGTCAAACACTTGCATTCAATTGAAACTTCAATGTAAAAGGTAAGTTATTGACCTTCTATTTGACATGCCACACTTAAAAGAAAATAGAGCAATGAGAATAGAAAAAATATGAATATGTGAAATACCTGGACAATACAACTTCCGAGCCCAACACCTTCAAAGAGCTGATGAAATGTCAAAGCAATAAGAAGAGGCCTTATTGTAGAAGGACTAGTAGAAGCACCCAATGCAATTCCAATTATAATTGAATGAACCACTATCCCCAGCTCAAGCACCTTTAGTACATAAAAATAATAAATTATTAGAAATCATCATGAGCTATCTTATATTTCCATGGTGTGACAATCTATTGTCAAAATTATACATATGTAAAACAATATCAACGGAATGTTGTCACCATCACATATTACAAAATATTAAGAGAGTCTCTATAATGAAGTAAAGTTACCCAATATTAGAATCCTTTACAATGAAATGCAATTATACTACGCAAGCATTCATATGATTTTTAACAAAAAAAAACGTTCAAGGTTTCCAAGTATAGCATATATTGGGATTTTTAATGACCAAATAAGTAAATACTAGAGTATATGGGGTTATCAATGAGATAATACTATAACAAATCAAGTCTTCTATCTTGGCGTTCGATTCTTTGAAGATATTAAAACTAAAGCATTATTTCATCTTGTCCACCCCTAAGAATGTATGTCCATAAAGCTATATGAACTATCTTTCTTTAATGTAATATATATATATATATATATATATATATATATATACATGTCACACATTTTACTAAATTAGATATTAGGGTATGTTATTTGTAGAATTGAAGATTCATGAATATTATGCAGTCTTGAAAAATGTCTACAAACATTAAATCCACATCTTTCAATTTCAATAAAGATATACACAGACTTGGTATCACATCACATGGTAATCATGGTTGAATCTTCAAGTTTATGTCAAGAAGGAACTATACAATATTACCATACATGTTATTGAAAGGGAAGTACAATTTTGAGAACTGAATGTTATCTATTTCACATAAGCCCTTTAAGAAAATGGTCCATATATATATTATAAGCTATAAGGAAAATAAAAATTAGTACTAAAATCCTAGAGTGATAAGTGATGTATGATATGTCAATTAGTAGGATGGCCAATGATCATTTGATTATGTGATCTTAGGGAAGAAATATGACCTAATGGTTTACATTCTTCTTCCTATTTGTTTTTAACACTCACACTACTTGATATAATTTTGGATAATGAATCAAGCTCATACAAAATGTTACTTAAGCATGACTATTTCACATGTGGATTTAGTTAACCTCATTTCATACTTAGGGCTATCAGTGTTCATATGGGAGTGCAAAGGTTCATTCATGGAGTTGATTCACACTAATATACACATGACTTAGGTCTTGTGAAGGTCCAGAGAGGGAAAAACCTTATTTTAAATGCTCGAAGGGCCTTATTTACACCTTGAACTCTTATTCTTAAGAAATGGTGAACTGTTAATATAATGATGAGAGTGACTTGATCCCTTGAGTTCACCCTTTCGTGCTTCCTTTTTCATCCCTTTCTTCACATCTATTCCTGTCTCAAAACAACTCATCATGGTAATGGATTTGGAGTGAACCCTTTTTCCCTCATTTCCTTGTAAAAATCCATGTGCACTCTATTTCTTTAAGCCAATACTCAATTCCTAGATTCAAAACCGAATTCTACACCGCTTTGTCATCTAACCATCATATAATAAATTGATGTGACAATGTTATTGAAACTACAATGAACTTGTTAATGTTTTATCATTTCTAGTGAGACTTTATAGTTATGATCAATCTTCATCTTGGTGAATTGCTACATAATAATCTCTGTTAATGTTATAGTGCAAGAATGTTCATTGTTTGTTGCATGGGTATTTATCATGGTCAGCCTTTTCTAACACTTACTCCATCTCAATTGTCGTCGTCGTTGTGTCACCATCATAATGTGTTCTGGTGACTTATGATAGGATGGTCTCCTCTTATTAGTGCACGAGTTTATGTACATACTTTTGGATTTACATTTTACCCTCCATGTTATATCAAAGAATTAGCCAAAAAATTTCATCCCACCTACAATGGAACTTGTTAACTCAAGGGAATCTACGTGAGCCTCATAAATGGATATTGGAAGAAGATAAGGATCAATTTGAGATGGCACAAGATTGCCATATTATTTGTAAGCATTGCAAGAAAATAGGTAGACATCAAGCTACACATACATAGTTAGATCCCACATTCACAATGGGAGCTACATGTTTGAACATGAGTTACGAAATATAAAATTATCATGGTATTTGGTTAAATTGCATGTTTGAGTTTTTTTGGCTTATAGGAAGGATCATTTGTATTCTAATCTAATGGATCATGGTTATGGTTGTGGCCATAAAATATCTTATGGCTAAGGATTTGATTATAAAATACAATCTCATCATAACATTTGGATTTAGATCCCTTAGTCACTACAATAGCATAATTTATATATGGATTTGTCATTAGATAAGGAAAAATATGATCTTGTTTTCATGTTGTAACACCATAAGATTTCACAATCAATTACTTAAAATTTGGTCCCAAATAATCTTTACACTGATCAAATTCCAAGTGGTCAATCTTTGTGCAATAAATCCCTTAGTGGAATTTAGTACATTTAAGCCCCACAAAATAAACCCCCATTTACATTAAATAAATAATATCAACACAAAAATGTACATAAGTTCTCTCTACACATTTTGTTACTGAGAAGAGTATCTTAGTACCTAGGGAATCATGCAAAATAGAATTACATTGTAATCCAATATCAATATATTAAAACTATACACTGATTTGTTTAGTAAATATAGAAATAATATCTCTTACGTTACATAACTTGCAAGATAATCTCAAAAGAGGAATCTAATGAGATATTCAAAATATACACACCATTTTTGTCCTATATGTCAATTTCCATTAGTATTAGACATCCCTAACTACCTAAACTAATATTTGAATAAAAGGATAATGTAAAACATTAATTTTAGTATCTATTTGATACAAATGGGCCATTTTCATATAGTAAAAATGATTCAGTGTGTCACACATTCTTTTTTTATTTGTTGCGCGCACTTACTCATGATCTCTGGGTCTGAGTAGAGTCAAATTAATCCAATGACAGTGACTTCATCTCCCTGACTCTTAAGCATTCACGTTCCAGGGGAGGTAGTGTCTAACTTTTCTTTAATCCAAACTTCCTCCACTGTGGATCACGCTTTGAGTAAACATATTCAAAATATTTACCACACTCTCCCAACTAAATCTATCCCAAACTTGACATGGTTTTATGCCCTAGAATAACCAGTCGACAAGACTACTCCCGTGTCACCATGATTCATACTTCTCAGACCTCCAGTGCCTCACCAACCATCCATCTATATATGTAACCCACCAGATCCCATTAGGTGACACCCATAAATTCAAATTCACCCTCCCTTTGCCCTACAATACTCCCTCTTTGCTTAACTTGAGATTACACTGCTACTTATCTATGAGTTCATTGACTCGTTGAATCAGACCATTGCAACGCTGGTGCAAGCTTTGGTTCAGTTCCTCTTTTCTTCAGGAAACTTCTCCAGTTCTCAGTTCCATTCCCGATCACATGTATCAAGTTTTCTCCTTTTCCACCTATTTCAGACCTTGCAAGCAATACCTAAAATCTAGATTATCCTTCAATCGATATCCTTATCTAGGGTCCTCCCTAAAGCTGAGAAGTAATCCTCATCACTGGTTGTGTGATTTTCAATTGTTTTCTTAACTTCCCTGACCCTTCCTCCATCTTGTCATTACGAAAGGCTATGTTTTCACCTCAATCATCCTTGGACCTTAGCTAAGGGTTCTGTGGGACCGGGGTGATTCATATATTCCATTCCTAATGACATAACAAGTCTGAATTCATTAGAAACTCAGATTCAAGGTTGACGTTTTCATGTTTCCCCTTATCTTTGATTCCACTTGAGGAGGATGATTCGATATGGTAGAGTAACACTTTTTCCCTCAACTAATGTACATGTTTGTCACACCCATAGGGTGAATTTTGAGTCCTCGATCTTATTTAGATCATGCGAGATTTGATTGTCTCTAGTCTATTTCCCCTTTCACGTGGCCAAGATTTGGCACATGATTCAAGGGCCACTCAATCCTTTGAACTATACTCATTAAAATTATATTTAAATGTTTCTAGTATTTTTCTGATTGGTCATATATTTGAATATTTGTGGCAATTCATTCAATTTCAAAATTTCATATATAAATAGTCACTAGAAAGGATTTGAATATGGAAGCCTATTTCCATTTTCAAACCCAAATTCAATCATCTCAAACCATATATTTTTAGAAGACATAGATTAGGGTTTAATTCCAAATTATCATGGATATTAGTTGAAACTATAATACTTTCAAGATATTAGGGTCTCCGTTAATACCGTAAGAATCTATACAACCTCTTCTCTTTTGGTTAATGGATCATGCACGCTGAGTAATGAGTATGGAATAATGACTTTATATTCACTGATATTAATGAAATTTAATTTTAGTGACACCAAGTACATGTTTTAATCAATATCTACAAGAACTGTGACTATGAATACGATTATGATTTTCTAGCACATTGTTCTCAGCAATGATCATGAACATGATATTGTTCATCTTTTTTTTGTAAGATTCAATGTTCTAAGTTATTATTCCCCAAATTACTGCCTAGACAAAGATATTTGAATTATGTTGTTCCTTACAAGTTATTCACCTTTTTGGCATAATTATTTATAAGTTGTGTGTGAGACTAATGAGCTCTTGGGAGCACTTATGAATGAAGGAAAATATAGCTAACCCGATATAGTGATGATATCAATAAAAATAAACAAAGATGAAGATAATGATATGAAAAAGTTCAATATTTATACTGTTTAAATTTAGTTTCTTTAAAAGTATAGATTATTTCCTATTCATATAATATTACTTAGTGCCACTTACTTTAACATAAATTTCCATTTTTCTTTGCATTAATGAGGATGTGATGTCTACAAAAGCAGTGATAAGGGAGATTAGGGAAGGAGCTTATACCTACAGGAGAAATCTAAGAGTTTAAACTTGGCTGGGTGCCAACTATCATAGAATAATTAGTCTAGAATTCTTTTCAAGTTATGAGAACAATGCACTAGTTTAAAGTGTGAGTTTTTTTGGAGGACCTTGAGAATGAAAATTGTTACTTTTTCCTTTGTTGGTTGAATGAACTTTATATTCATGCAATGATTATCATTTTGTGACATCCATCTTGAAGATGAATGATTCCACTCAGATTTTTATGTATTTCAAAAGTGGGATGCTACAATATGATAGAAGAGCAAAAAATATAGTTGTTAGAAACATTTTTCACAAAATATCATATAGTTTATCTTCCCTTTTGTAGATTGCTCCCAAGATAAGGTCTTATAAGGGAAAAGAGAACATAGATGGAGAGGAAAGCTCCTACATTGTAGGGAGATAATATGATGCTTCTGGAGGGGACAACCTTAATGGTAACCCAAATGTGACCCTAGATGTACTTGCCAAGGATCTGAATGATGGCTTGACCGGTCAAAATAGAAGGCCCCAACTGCTAAGAAACCATAAGATGACTGTGGTAGATTTTTTGAAGATCAAACCATATACCTTATCTAGTGATGCTGAGAACAATGCAGTTAGTCATGTTGAGGATTAGCTTCTCAAGCATTTCAAAGTTCACCTTGGGTCACACATGTTGAGGAGTGTTGGTCCACATTTCATGGGAGAACTTTACCAACGACCTAGGGGCTAATGCTAATCTATTGACCTGGGAGGAGTTCAACACTTCCTTCCAAAATTATTACATCTTAAAAGCTATGATCGAGAATAAAGAGGTTGAGTTCCAAGTTTTAAGCAGCATGTCTATACCATAATTAGGATACATGCGATGACGTTCTGGATGACACAAAAATGCAGACATGGGTGGGACAAGACACATCCAAAGAGAAGTTCATGCAGGATATAAAGATTGGTTTGGGATACAGTTTGATTGGATGCAACCTCAAGATAGTGTAGGAGGCACTCAAGGCTTCCCTAGAGTCTGATATAACCCAAGAAGGACATGGAAGAAGGATAACCACAACTAGCCCCATAAAAATTCCAACAACCATAATGACAAGAGAAAATCTCTAGAAGAACCATATGTTAGGAAGCATTTCCCAACCTTCAGTAAGCCCCACAGTGGATTATGCATGTTTGGTAGAGGAGTTTATTTTTTTACTTTTGTGGGGACCCAAGTCATAGGAATTTTGAATGCCCCAAGTTCAAAAAAATGAATAGTGCAAGACAAAATCCTATCCCAGAGCAACAAGAAAAGAGACAAGCAAGAATCTTTGTAACGATTGATGATGAAGAGGAAGAAGGCAACATAGAAGGTATGATCTAGTTTTAATCCTATTTTTACTCACATAGAGATACAAGATGTATCTTGCAAACTAGAAATAAGTAAGCCTCTTGAATCTAGCACATAGAAATTTTGGGGACACATTTTTTAAAAGATGGGTAGAATTGTAACATCCTCAAAATCATAAGTAATAACTTAAGATTTGGTCCCAAATAATTTGTTTACCACTAATTAAGTTCCAAATTGTGAAGCTTTATGCAATAAATTATTCAATGGGATGACACATTAAATGAACTCTGATTTATATTAATTTTTTTATATATAATGTATATAAGTATTCTGTCCTCGTTTCCTTAGTGATAATAATATGTTTTTTAAAAATGGCAAATCATTCATCCTGTTGCAAAAGGGTTTCCAACTTGTGACCTCTTGGTCATACAACATAAACTTTACCTTTTGAGTGCCACTACATTGGTCGTGATAATAGTATATCAGTACCAAGGGAATCATCAGAAATAGAATAACATACTAAAATAAATCAAATTTTAAAATATTAATGTTATATGTTAAATTATTTAGTAAATATGGGAATAATATTTCTTATGAAAAATAACTTGCAAGATAATCTCAATCTAATTAGATATATGAAATTTACATACCCTTTTGTCCTAGATGCCAATTTTTATTAGGATTAGACACCCTAACTATCTAAAACTAAATTTGTAAAATGATAGTGCAAAACCTTATCCTTATAAAAAAATCAATGATTAATGATAAATGATATAAATAACTCAACTAGGATTGATCAAAAATGTAATTAGGTTCTAATCACTTGTCATTATGAGATGATAAAGGCTAGATTAATATTTAACATACACCTTACCTTTATGATTTAGTATTGGGAATCATTGCCCTTTTATGTATAAAATATGCTGGCATGATTTATCATTTTCTTCATGACATCAAAAAAATTATATAGATTTCATATTGGGTCATTATGATTGAGTATACCTTGTGCATTCATGGCTTATTCATCATTTGTATCATTCCTAAAGTGTGGTCTACACATTACATATTGTCACCATTTCTATATGCATATGATGCAGTTTAAAACCTTACTTAGGGACCATTGGGATTGGTATATGTAACCCTAGGATTCAATATTGGGTTGCATCACCTCGCATATGTGTTCTTGTAATATCATTTTCTACATGAAAGTGGGCTTGTTCTTGGATACCATCTATCAGGTCTAGTTGGTAGTCTTGGGTGAGTAATTTGATATCACACCAAGGGACTTTTACTTGTTTGTCATTATGAATCACACTATTACATTTTTCATTTCCCCTATACCTCTTACTTGACATTCATGCTCTCGACATGCCTTATTTTCATTATTTATATACGTATATGCATGGATATATCTACATATAAAGTGGCTAGGTTTCTTGTTATGCACACTTTATTGACACCTCAAATACATGTGGTTATTAGTTTATTACCTCCATTAATATAGGTGTAATTATACCCACATCTCGGAGCACATATTAACACTCAATTTTCTAGTCCCCTTTCTAGATATGATTATTATCAAGTTTTTCCCAACTAATTAATAAAAAAGGATAAGTTTGGAATTTGAAATCATATTAAGATGACAAATACCAAATTACATGAGATTTTGGAACCAATTAGTAGTTAATTATTTATTTGGGGTTAATTATACAAAAATCACCGATCAATAGGACTTGACCTTTGTTTGGCACTGTAAAATCATATTAGGATTTGAATATGAAGGCAAATCAGAAAATCGTAATTATCATATAAAAATTTACTAAGAAAGATAATTAATTCATTTATGAAGTAATTAACATATAAGTGAATAAATAAAATACAAAACATTTTCAAAAGGAGAAGTTTATGTCAAAAATTAGATTCACCCTATAATAATTAACTTAGGGTTCAAGTTTCATGTCAATTAAATATTCTTTACCCATTCAATTGATCACTTGAATCCCTAGATTAAATACACTTTATTGCTCCCACTATTTACATTTCATCGCCATTATTGGTCTTCATTCTCCCTGCATAACGCCTTCTCCTTGACTCACAAAAACCTATCAACCCTATCATTCATGCATTCTATGCTTTTGAAACTGATACTCAGCCATTGCTTTCAGTACCCCTCTTCTCCTTTATTCTTGTCCTCCTCCTCCTTCTCTTCCCTTCTTCTCATATATGCATTCCTCCTCTATTATGTCTATAACCATAAAAACCATCTGCCACCCCTTCCAGTTTCCATGTTGCACCAATAGTCATGGCATAAACGAGTGAAGCAAAGGTTCTTCCACCCTTGTAAGCAGTGAGAACACCACATCATTCAACCTTATGAAACAACAATCTCCCCTATGCGTCGACCACCCAAATACTACAGCCTTCTGGCGCTGCCCCAACCTCTAACCTAACTCATGATCCTGATTCTGTCTTGGACAATGAAGAATGGTTCCACAGTTGTGCCTCATATCCTCTCCCCCACCAAGAAATTATTATGAACGTCTGCAAAATAGAATCTGACCACTACTTGCATCCTGTTGGAGGCCCCTTTCCCTATGCCAACTGTGGTCCTTTTTTCACTTCACCTCTACCTTGTCATCTCACGACCAGAGGCTAGAGAAGGAGAACCTATTGCCTACAACCCTAGACCACAGAGGAGACTACTAATTCAGCTGAGATCCACCCCTCAGACTTACATCACCATATGAATCACCCTAGATAACCTACACTGCCTTCTCCCTCCTCCATCTTCATGAAAATTATGAGCAACCACAACAGAGAGAGAGAGAGAGATCTCATATCAACAGTTGCAACTAGAGAAGCCAAAGACTACTTCAACAACCACTATTTGTTGTCTCACCCATCCAACTACAACCTCCTACAGTTTCTCAAAATGTTGCCATAGACCCCGCCATGGTTTGAAACTAATAAATTAGAAGGTCCTTGGGTTTCCATGACAAGCAACCTCCAAGAAACTTATAGAACTATCTATAGGAGGGACAAGTTGCTTTCCAAGACTCTATGCTATGATATAGACAAATTAATAGATGCTCAAACAAGTAGACAGATCAGTACAGTCAAATAGGTCACTAGAAAACTATCATCCTTTATGTGAGTAGCCATCTCCACTTTTTACTATATGAAAACATCATGTGGATATAAAACTTGATACATGAGATGTAGGTATATGAAGCCGTCTAGTAGCCAATCCATCGAAAACTAATTGCATAATTGGGATATAATTATGTGTATACACATCAATGAATACATGTTGCATATTTTTTGTAATATTAAATGAAATTAGACAATATTTAGGGTTTCTAAACTATAATGTCCAAATACATGTATCGCTATTAATTTAATAAATATCATATTTGTATATGTGTGGTGGTGGATTGAAACTTAGATTAATATATAATTTTAGTACTTCTTAATGACTATGTTCTTACTACTAAATAGACATATTTTTAACTAAAACCCTAGACACATTGTACATAAATATACCTAAAAATCCCAAATGATTGATGAAATATAAGAATATAAAGTTAGACTACTCTAATTTAAATGAAGCTTGAACTATAAAAATGTAAAATGTAAATGGTTAACACAATATGATTAGACATGACTTGCCTTCGTAAAAGTCAATTCTACATGACATATTTCGAACTATACTCTTCTATATGTACATAAGTGCATTTTAGAAAAAGTCAAGAACTAGATTAAAAAAAAGTGTACATAGACATTATTATACATGCTAGATATGCTGCTAGGCTTAATTTGGGATCATATAGTATTATTGAAATAATAACATATTAAAGGAGGAATGGATATCATTCAAAAAATGAGCATTCTAGACATAAATAGTCTTATATGATTATAGATGGTTCTAGAGATAAAAGCAATAAGAAATGGATAATATACTCACTTAATAAGATTAAAAACCCTAATGTGCTATTGGGTAATCATAACTTAGATGAAAGAGTTTTTATGGCTGTACTAGAATTATACACACACCTTCATAGTGTCTTGACTAACAGACCCAATGTATTTCTAGGATGGTAATCTTTCAGACCTGGGTATATCAACTGAGTTAACTTCTAGGTGTTATGATCAGGGATGTGCAATCTCTATTTTAATTTCTACATTTATATGACTTTGTAATACATTTGATCAAAATGAGGTATCTCTTGATATTATTTCTTCTTATTTGCAAATTATGCCTTTCATGTGACGATCCTTTCAAATATCCCAAAAATATATGTATTCTTGTTGCATAGGGTTTCTAACCCTCCTACCACGTTACTGATGGACTTAAGTCTTTCCTTCTATTATTGAATGTGGTTTTATACTTATTTGAGTACTGTAGATGATTTTGCATAATCATACTTTTCTATAAAAGTATGTACTTTTTTGTCTAGGGTGTGCTATTCCACTCTTAATAAATACAGGGGAATGATATTCTGCCCAGACGTGCTATTCCACCATCCCTATTTCTAGGCCAACGATCCTTGATGTCTTGGTTTGGTTCATCATTTTTGGTGTACAAATCTACATGCATTTATTTTATGAATTGGTTCATGGAAAGACACCTTACAAAATGATGTTATTCTTTAGTTCCTCATTCTTTTGAATATTATTCTCTTGTTTATATATTTTGAACTCACCTACTTATTACAACTCTTTCTCAAATGAGAACCACCTATTTAATCCTTTTGTAACATAATGGCTAAATATTGTTTATTTTGTACATACTCAAAAGTGTTCTGATGCACACATTTTTGTTTCCTTTTACTGGTTGACATTCCCAAACTACCCAGATGAATAAATGTTAGATTGCCTTGACTCAAGAAGATTGCCTTCAGGGTGCATACATGAGGATCGATTATAATGATTGGGTTTCCCTATGTACCCAGGCTCATGTGATAGTAGTTGTACGCACATGTTTCTAGTATTACCTTCTATGTTGAGGAACAATTGTACATGATATAAAATGTAACTTTGTATTAGTTTTGTTTCCTATGCTTATAAAATTTAATGTTATTTAATGTATATGTCATTTGAGAAATAAATAAATTCTTCCTTTCCTCTATATTTGGAATATGATGGTTTTATCTCTCAATTTAGTGAAGAGTGGATTCTCTCTCAGGTCCCACTTTTTACAATATGATACTTGAGCCTAAGCTGTCAGTGGCTTGACTATTTCAAGTTATCCTATATTGTTCCCTGATTAGGTAGTTAAGTACCCCTATAATAGTATGTTGTTTATCCTATAACTAAGTCATGGAATACCAATCAAGGTTTCAATCCCTGACTAATGTTGGCCACTTCCACTTCCCAAACTAACTATGTAGTTGAGACTAAATCTTGGGAACCTAATCACCCCTACCCTCTTTAAAGAGGTGAAATGTCACCAAATTGGAGTTGTCTCTTGAAGTGCTTCATACCTATATGTGGTTTTCTTGAAAGATAGCATGAGAACTATGGTGTAGGTTACTTGTATAGTCATACATAGGCTTAATCTTAGTTCCTCTATTCAAATCTTTTCTTTATTGTTTTTCTAGCATGCCTTAAATATGCTCACTATGAGTACTGAGTATGTATGGATAATAAACTTAGGTCCCCAACATAAGTGTATAATGGTGATGATTTCCTTGATAACCCGAACTAGCTCTATGATAGTTAGGAAGGTCTTTCCTTCAACATGAAGTTACCTCGACATTGTGTGTTTGAAGATCTCTATCTATGGGATGAGTATTATTCCCACTGATCACGATGTGCTCCTATATGAGGGTTAGTTGGTAGGAGTGTATTTAGTAGATATCCTTCAAAAATTATCTCTCTTCTCTGTTATTTATAAGCTTAACCTAGTGAACAAGATGATAGGTGATTGGTGTGTATAGTTTTTTTTATCTTGTGATGACACTATGGTAGTGAACCAACAATTGATGGGGAAACCTTCATTCTTACCTATAATGGTTGGAAAACCATATGATTATCTAGTGTCTCCATATGAAGTGTTGTAAGTTGGAGTATAATGAAGTGAGGATCATTGTATATCATGCCCTTGTAGGATCTAGTAGAAGTTGACAATATATTATATGAGAGCTTTCTTCGCCTCCAATGCTATATGTGAAGAGATGTTGTTAGTATGCCCTTATATGAGAGCTTTCTTCCCCTCTAATGCTATATGTGAAGAGATGAGTATGCCCTTATAGATGTAGGAAAATTAGAATCTCTTAGTCGAATGAAGTATTTGTAAGTAATCAATATAGGTTGACATGGTGGAAATCCCTAACCTGGTTCTCATGTTGATTTTAGCACCAATTGGGATTTATGTTACAAATATTTCATTGTTAAACTTATTTGTACTGTTATAGTATATGTAAAAAGAAAAAGTGTTTGTGATTTTTTTTCTTCTAAGGTTTCATGAACCAAGTTGCCACCATGTTATATTTTAGGTTTGAAGGAAACCCTTCAAGTAGAACCATGTGTTCGGATAGATCAAATCAGATTCCCTAGATGTAAATGTGGAGCTAGTAGTAAGAGAAAGTTATAGAACATATGACTTAGTAGATATGCCCAAATTACTTCTTTAAATGGTTAGTTCGATTATTGGTTAATCCTTTAAGGGGTGGAGTTTCATACCTTAGTAGTTTAGGAGAGTAATCAACCTTAGGAGTGTCTAAACTTAATAATGAATCCATTAGGTTACTTTTAGGGAAATTAGTCAATAAAATGTTATACAACCATTATTACCCCTAGTTAGGGTAAGTAAACATTACCATGATGAATATATGAGATAGTCATTGGATAAATCAGTATGTGAAAAAAATTATGTACTTTGACTGGTGTCATACATGTTGGTGCTAGGCTAGGAATGTGTAGATTTCAGGGACAAATGCTTTTTAAGGGATGGAGTGTTGTAACATATCCATATCTCAGTCAATATGTTAACCCTCAATTTCTAGGATCCTTTCCAATTAGTTTAATATCAAGTATTTTCCCACTAATGTTAGTAAAATTAGATAAGTTTGGAATCTAAAATCCTATTAAGATGACAAATACTCAAATACATGAGATTTAGAACCAATTAAGTAGTTAACCATTTAGTTGGGGATTAATTATATAAATGCATCGATCAATAGGACTTGAACTTAATTTGACACAATAAAATCATATTAGGATTTGAATATGCAGGAAAAAGAGAAAATAATAATTATCATAATATTAAGAAAGATAATAAATTCATTTATTAAGTACTTGACATACAAGTGAATAAAATGGATATAAAATGTTTTCAAATGGAGTAGTTAAAGTCAAAAATTAGACTCACCCTATCATAATTTAACTTAAGTTTCAATTTTCATGTCAAGTAAACGTTCTTTACCCCACTCAGTTCATCACTTGAATCCCTAGATTAAATCCACTTTATTTCTCCCTATATCTATATTTTAGTGCCATTATTGGGTTTTCATTCTCCACATAACATCTTCTTCTCGACTCACACAGACGCGTCAACCCTTCCGTTGATGCACTATGTGCTTGCAAAACTGGCCTTGGCCATTGCTTCCTACCCTCTTCTTTTTTCTTCTCATCATCCTCCTCCTTCTCTTCCCCTCTTCTCGTATATGTATTCCTCCTCTATTCTGTCTATAACCCTGATAATCAACCACCACCACCCCATCCAATTTCCCTATTGCACCGATAGTCATGGAAAAAATGTGTGAAATGATGGTTCTTCCACCCTTGCAAGCACTTAAAAGGCCACCTCATTCAACCCTATGACACCATAACCTCCCATATGCGTAGATCACTGTGATGGAGTGGACTTTTGGAATCCTTAAATGTCTGATGACATAAGTAAATTCATATCTTGAGTTATAATGAGAATCCAAGTGTTTTGGTAAAGTTTGAGTGTTGATTGATGTTGATATCTAGAGTAAGATCCTTAAGTTCGTGTCTTTTGAGGTTTGTACTCGACTGGACTAGACAATTGAGTTTTGACACCAAGTCTGACTATAGTGTGGTATGAATTGCGATAAAGATATACCCAAAAAAATTGAATGTTTCTAGAAGAGGATATTGAATTTCAAATGATAATTTTACGTGTATTTGATGTATAGTTAGACAATGAGTAGTAATTGGAAATTTAGGCTTGAATCAACGGAGATGTCAAGCTGCCCTTTCTAATGCTGGGCACCCCTTTTAGAAACACGAATTGGTTGGGAGAGTTGATTCTGGTCCTAGGATGTAATCATATGGATGAGATTGTCATCGTCCTTGTAGTAGTTACGGTGAACATGGATTCAAGCTTTGGTCAAACCCCACGTCATGGTCATGGAATGTAAAAGAAACAGAGTGGGCGGTTGTCTTGTTTCGTATTGTACATTAGTCTTTAAGCAGCAGTTGTTCTAGAGACCAGAGTAATAGAGTATACGAGGAACTCTTCAACCCAAGTTCTCCACTGCGGTGTACAGGTGGTGGCTGAAGATGGGTGAAGGGGCCCTCCCTAGTTTCTGCTACCACAGTGGTGGTTGGTGCCGACGAGACCTCATCAAATCGGCACTGTTTCCAGGGGTATTACAGGATGGCAATGAGGAGATCCAAGAGAGTGGAGATACGCCGCAACGCCCTTAGCAGACCACGGCGGTAGCTGTCCTAGGAGATGATGCACGTACGCAGACAGGCGTCGATACGGAGAAGACAACTCAAAGATCTTGGGCGCAGTAGTTCGTAACCAGGAGGTGGCGTTGAGATCAGCCGGTCACCGGATATTTACCAAATTGTGGCGCCACTAGAGAGAATGGACGCACACGAGGACAGGGAAAACGGAGTCCAAGGAGGTGAATCGGCGGTGGCGGCCCTATGTAGAGGAAAGAGGGAGCATGGAGGGCTAGAGATGGCTCAGTGAAGAGGTCCTCGTGCGGCGGCTGTGCAGGAAAGACTCAGCTGTCGATCACACACATGGGAGGAGAGCCATCGGCGGCCAAGACTAGTTCATGGAGAAGTAGCCAGAGGAGGCAGTCGATCCGGTAGCAGTGAAGTTGTGGGCGGCGGCTTGGACAGAAGAACAGGTGGCAGCGTTGTTGCTGGCGTTGAGAGCATAGTCCCGCAGGGCTAGCGGTGTGGGAGGATAGGTCTCATGGATGACCTCGGGTCATTGCGGGAGGAGGCAGAACTGGAGCCAGCGCCGGCAGCCGTTTCTAGGAAGCGACGGACGCAGGCGTCGGCCTATCAGGCGTGGAAAAGAAGACAGACCGGGTCAAATCCCATACCACCGAACTAGCTGAACAGAGATTGATTCAGTCAGCTCAAAGATGAACCAGGCGGGTCTTAAGCTTGCTAGCCATGTGTCAGCGGCCGATTGGTCTAAAAAGGTAATTTCCTTTAGAAATTATCAGATATTGTAAAATTCCTAGTAATTAGCTCGAGCATCATAAAAATACAAACAAAGTATCCAAATTCTCAGAAAAATGAGTAGAACACAGTAGAATGATAATATCAGGCTTTTGATGCAACAATAATAGTTATATCATGTAAACAGTGAAATTCTCATATGATGTATAATAAATACCAAACAATGACCTAAAATTATGAGAAAATACCAGTAAACCATAATTCATGTTTATAATTCATATGATGTCAGATATGGCCATGTTGATGCATGAAAGCATATAGTTTGATTAATATGGCTAATTAGGGCTCATAACACTAAAGATAATGCAATTAATGCATACATGCTCAATAAATGATGAGATTTACAGAAAACCCTCATATATGTAACTAGAAGATAATATATAAATATGAGATCAGATATATACACAAAATTCATGTTATATGAAGAGAACCCTTAATACATGTGATGTAACCCTGATATGGTTACTGAAAGTGACATAATGTTAAATATGTTCACATAATAATGTGACACATGAGTATATCCAGTTGATGAACTGTAATCTAGAATATGACATCAGTAAGATAAATCTAAGACAAGAATACAAGTAATCATGAGAATATCCTAATGAACTAAGAAAACCCTAATGAACACGAATAGGGTTAAGATGAGATGTAAGAAGATGAGAACCTGATGATAGTATATGATCTTGTCTTAATTAGGTTTAACAAAGATATAGAGGACATCAGGAATGTGGTATAGATTGTGATCTATCTCTTTGGAAGGTACGCCACTACCTCTTACTTGGCTTATTATACAATATGCTTGTGTTATATGTGTAGTAAAATACTTGGCATATGATATTGGATGATATGATTGCTCTTGTATGATATGTTGCATGATTTTCCATACTTATGGCTATGAACACATGAAACATAAGATATCTGATCCATCATATATATGAAAGCACACGGTGCTCCGAAAGTGATCACAAACTCCTAGGGGGTAGATTACATGTATAATGATCACAAACCACTTGGTGGTAGATCATAAGGCCTAAAAACATCAAAGCCCTAGGGGCAAATGTATGAGAAATATGATGGAAATAAGCTTAAAACATGTGTTCTCTTTTGTTAATAAACTTTCATGTTCAAGTATATGCTTTCTTATATTCTTTTGTTACTGCCAAGTATATTAGTTTTATCTTATTGCCAAGATATGATGAGAGGTATATAAAAAGACATGTAGGCGTACTCAGTACAATATTCTTGAATATTGTGCTGAAGTGTACCGCATGTAATCTTTTGTTTAGGTTGTGGTTATGCTCTTGAAGATCCAGGATAGTTGAGAGTTGTGTGGCGAGCTGATGTATAGGTGGACCTGTTGTCTTAAGATCTTGTTGTTTCGTTATAGTACATGTATATGTTAGAAGTTTGCTGTTCAATATGTAATATCAAATATTGTATCAATTCATGTTGTAAGTATATGTTGAATGGTGAACATCTGTGTATGGTTTTACTATTGTTCATGTACATGTGCTACTGATTTTTTCCTTCTGCCTTCCTCTGATTTTCTTCTTCTTATCCTAGTGTGTGGTGTTTAAATTGGGATTCTCGCTGAGGTGAGGGTTTCAATTTGGACGTCACACATCAGATTAAGTTTTAGAAAATCTGGGGACGTCACAGGTGGTATCAAAGCATGAACAATAGAAAAGTCTGACATTTGCTCATTATGCAACTTAAAACTAAAGAACCTTGAACCTTAATAATCCTTAGGGTTAGATTAGTCATCTTTTAGAGACTAGATCTGACCTAGACTCTAGGTTAGCACCTAGATGTCGGAGAATTAGGTCTAGACCAGTGCTTGTTGAGTAGCAAGTCCTTAGATGTCGTATTTTCCCTGTAGTGCAGCGGTATGGGACATTGCACTATTTGGAAATGACGTGCATCAAGGGAAGAGAAACCCTAGACATATGGTGCTCGTTGTCTAGAGTAGCTACACTAGTCTACACCATGTTCTCACCCCTTTCCTTAGTATCCGTGACACTGTACTCTCTACTATGTGTGGGGCACTCGTTTCAGGATTTGGTTTTGGATTCCAACCGAATTGAACTGTGATAGTTTCTCTGGCATTTGTTTTATCAGAGAAAAACTATATAATATTTTAATATATATATATTACAAAAATGTGTCCCCACACATGTACGAGTAGGAGGTGGTCATGTAACCTAAGTGGAAGTGAATGACATCAGTCTAGAAGAGAGAATAGTTCTAGATTAGATGTCTAGAGCCTTGTTTGAATATATGATAGATGGAATAGATGATATGAGGTAAGTCTTACATAGATGACATAAGATGGTTATGATGATCTATGTTTGTCTTTGAGGACCGAAGTCCAGTTTTGAGGTTTTGAGATAAGTTTTGATGATGCAAGTATGCATTCTTTTATGAGATAACATACAATAAGTTAAGACAGGGTTGTGAGTCAGGATGAGCCTCAGTCTCTTTTACAAAGGAGGACCTCTAGTGTTAGGACCAGTTTCGGGGTTAACTCCAGAGAGAGTGAGACCCATTGGGAGAAGGTTAGAGAACCTAAACTCCAAGATATGAGAATTCCAAGATATGTGTTATGATATGTCCTAAACTAGACTACTCTTGAGTGAATGAGTTGTGTTGCTTAATGCATGATTCCTATAGTCTTGTTGAACCCTAGATGTCCTTGGGAGGACCAAACCCTAGAGTCAGAGAGAGGTTGGTTATATATGCATATGTGAACATGAATATGAGTGTCTGCCATCTGGGTGAGGGAGAGAGCCCAAGACCCTGGAGGAGGTAACCATGTTAGTTTCTGTGAAGCCTCATGCTCGGGTTGGTTATTTCCCACATAGGAATCTAGTGGTGTATATAAGAGAGTTTTGGGTAAGCATGTTTCATGGGTATAGAACCTATGAAGAGTATGTCATAGCATGTTTTGGTTTGTGCTTATGTGGCGAGAGCTTGTAAAGCTATCACTAGTGCCAATGAGGTTATCCGAGAACCCTAGACTAAGAAAGGAAAGATAAAATATATGCATGTGAGATACTCATAGAGTTAAGTTAGCTCAGAGAGACTGAGCATGGCACAACCCTCGTGGTATGGGTTAGAGGAACCTCTTTTGGCCTAAGTAAAGTTTTGATATATGAACCACTTGCATAAGTTTGTTTAGCACAACAATGATATACAATAGGTAAGGATGTGATCTAATCTTGAGACGTGATACATAAACATAATATGATGGAAAACCTAGAGATGGTTTAATAGATATCAATGCATAAATGGTTAACCATGTACATGACTAATGATGATAATGTGAAATTGTTGGCTAATCTTGTGATGAAATTACTAGTAAATGTTGCAATTTATTTTGAGTAATGAAATAAGATCATACGAATGAAACATGTTACATGAGGTGTTAACCTTAGTGCTTAATAAAGATGAAAAGTATAGCTTGACAATAGAACAACATAACGAATATGACACATTGATATATGGGTTAATTTAGTTAACTCATTTAGAACATGGTAATATGATGCGGAAACCCCTAATGCATGGGCAAAGATAAGGATGCAACCCTAACATATGAGATATGTAATGACATGACCAGAGTTTATAAACCCTTTTTCCATATTTTATGAAGGGGTGATTCACCATAGATGCTTTAAAACCTCCTAAGAATGGTTTGAATATGATTAGGAGCTTCATTTTTGGATATGTTGCACATAGAGTGGTTTCCTACATATGGAAGAAGATCCTTAGTTTTTCCTTGGAGTATGAGTATGGCTCAATTTCGAGGACGAAATTTCTTTTAAGATGTATATGATGTAACAAAGTGGCTTCTGGCTTAATTCCGAGGACGGAATTTCTTTTAAGGTGTGTAGGATGTGATGGAGTGGACTTTTGGAATCCTTAAATGTCTGATGGCATAAGTAAATTCATATCTTGAGTTATAATGAGAATTCCAAGTGTTTTGGTAAAGTTTGAGTTTTGATTAATGTTGATATCTAGAGTAAGATCCTTAAGTTCGTGTCTTTTGAGGTATGTACTCGACTGGAATAGACAATTGAGTTTTGACACCAAGTCTGACTATAGTGTGGTATGAATTGCGATAAAGATATACCCAAGAAAATTGGATGTTTCTAGAAGAGGATATTGAATTTCAAATGATAAGTTTACATGTATTTGATGTATAGTTAGACAATGAGTAGTAATTGGAAATTTAGGCTTGAATCAACGGAGATGTCAAGCTGCCCTTTCTAATGTGCTTGGGTTGGGCGCCCCTTATAGAAACATGAATTGGTTGGGAGATTTGATTCTGGTCCTAGGATGTAATCATATGGATAAGATTGTCATCGTCCATGTAGCAGTTACGGTGAACACGGATTCAAGCTTTGGTCAAACCCCACGTCATGGTCATGGAATGTAAAAGAAACAGAGTGGGCGGTTGTCTTGTTTCATATTGTACATTAGTCTTTAAGCAGCAGTTGTTCTAGAGACCAGAGAAATAGAGTATATGAGGAACTCTTCAACCCAAGTTCTCCACTGCGGTGTACATGTGGTGGCTGAAGATGAGTGAAGGGGCCTCTGTAGTTTCAGCTGCCACAGCGGTGGCTGCTGCCGACGAGACCTCATCAAATCGGCACTGTTTCCAGGGGTATTACAGGATGGCGATGAGGAGATCCAAGAGAGTGGAGCTATGCCGCAACGCCCTTAGCAGACCACGGAGGTAGATGTCCTAGGAGACGATGCACGTACGCAGACAGGCGTCGATACGGAGAAGACAACTCGAAGATCTTTGGCACAGTAGTTCGTAACCAGGAGGTGGCATTGAGATCAGTCGGTAACCGGATATCCACCAAATTGTGGCGCCGCTAGAGAGAATGGACGCACACCCAGACGGGGAAGACGGAGTCCGAGGAGGTGAATCGGCGGTGGAGGCCCTATGTAGAGGAAAGAGGGAGCATGGAGGGCTAGAGATGGCTCGGCGAAGAGGTCCTCGTACGGCGGTTGTGCAGGAAAGACTCAGCAGTCGATCGCACACAGGGGAGGAGAGCCATCGGCAGCCAAGGCTAGTTCATGGAGAAGTATGCAGAGGAGGCGGTCGATCCGGTAGTAGTGAAGTTGTGGGCGGTGGCTTGGACAGAAGAACAGGTGGCAGCGTTGTTGCTGGCGGTGAGAGCAGAGTCCCGCAGGGCTACTGGCGTGCGAGGATAGGTCTCATGGATGACCCCGGGTCGTTGCGGGAGGAGGCAGAACTGGAGCCAGCGGCCGTTTCCAGGAAGCAACGGACATAGGCGTCGGCCTATCAGGCGTGGAAAAGAAGACGGACCGGGTTAAATCCCAGACCACCGAACCAGATGAACCGAGATTGAATGAGTCAGCTCAAAGATGAACCAGGCGGGTCTTAAGCTTGCTAGCCACGTGTCAGCGGCTGATTGGTCTAAAAAGGTAATTTCCTTTAGAAATTATCAGATCTTGTAAAATTTCAAATAATTAGCTCGAGCATCATAAAAATACAAACAAAGTATACAAATTCTCAAAAAAATGAGTAGAACACAGTTGAATGATAATATCAGTCTTTTGATGCAACAATAATAGTGATATCATGTAAATGGTGAAATTCTCATATGATGTATAATAAATACCAAACAATGACCTAAAATTATGAGAAAATACCAGTAAACCATAATTCATTTCTATAATGCATATGATGTCAGATATGGCCATGTTGATGCATGAAAGCATATAGTTTGATTAATATGGCTAATTAGGGCTAATAACACTAAAGATAATGCAATTAATGCATACATGCTCAATAAATGATGACATTTACAGAAAACCCTCATATATGTAATTGGAAGATAATATGTAAATCCGAGATCAGCTATATACACGAAATTCATGTTATATGAAGAGAACCCTTAATACATGTGATGTAACCCTGATATGGTTACTAAAAGTGACATAATGTTAAATATGTTCACATAATAATGTGACACATGAGTATATCCAGTTGATGAACTATAATCTGGAATATGACATCAGTAAGATAAATCTAAGACAAGAATACAAGTAATCATGAGAATATCCTAATGAACTAAGAAAACCCTAATGAACACGAATAGGGTTAAGATGAGATGTAAGAAGATGAGAACTTGATGATAGTATATGATCTTGTCTTAATCAGGTTTAACAAAGATATAGAGGACATCAGGAATGTGGTATAGATTGTGATCTATCTCTTTGGAAGGTACGCCATTACCTCTTACTTGGCTTATTATACAATATGCTTGTGTTATATGTGTAGTAAAATACTTGGCATATGATATTGTATGATATGATTGCTCTTGTATGATATGTTGCATGATTTTCCATACGTATGGCTATGAACACATGAAATATAAGATATCTGATCCATCATATATATGAAAGCACACGATGCTCAGAAAGTGATCACAAACTCCTAGGGGGTAGATCACATGTATAATGATCACAAACCACTTGGTGGTAGATCATAAGGCCTAAAAACATCAAAGCCCTAGGGGCAGATGTATGAGAAATATGATGGAAATAAGCTTAAAACATGTGTTCTCTTTTGTTAATAAACTTTCTTGTTCAAGTACACGCTTTCTTATATTCTTCTGTTACTGCCAAGTATATTAGTTTTATCTTATTGCCAAGATATGATGAGAGGTATATAAAAGGACACGTAGGTGTACTCGGTACAATATTCTTGAAAATTGTGCTGACGTGTACCGCATGTAATTTTTGTTTAGGTTGTGGTTATGCTCTTGAAGATTCAGGATAGTTGAGAGTTGTGTGACAAGATGATGTACAGGTGGACCTGTTGTCTTAAGATCATGTTGTTTAGTTATAGTACATGTATATGTTAGAAGTTTGCTGTTCAATATGTAATATCAAATGTTGTAACAATTCATATTGTAAGTATATGTTGAATGGTGAACATGTGTGTATGGTTTTACTAATGTTCATGTATATGTGCTACTGATTGTTTTATTTCTGCCTTCCTCTGATTTTCTTCTTCTTATCCTAGTGTGTGGTGTTTAAATTGGGATTCTCACTGAGGTGAGGGTTTCAATTTGGACATCACACATCAGATTAAGTTTTAGAAAATCTGGGGACGTCACAATCACCCAAACACTACAGCCTTCAGGTGCCTCCCCAGCCTCCGACCCCCTTATCAACTTGATCCCATCCGGGCCAACAGAGCATGGATCCACAGTCGTGCCTCATCTCCTTACTGCCACCTAGACATCCTTCTAAACACCTACAAAACAAAATGCGGCCACTACTCCTTACACCCCACCGGAGGCCCCTTTCCCTATTCCAACCACCATCCTTTTTCACCTCGCCTCCACCTCCTCATATCGCGCCCAGTGGCTGAAGTAGGAGAACCTATCACCTACAACCCCAGATTTTGGAGGCGACTACGACTTCAATTGAGATCCACCCCTTAGACTTCCATCACCATATGAATCACCGTAGATAACCTAAATTTCCTTCTCCATAATCCATCTTAACAACAACTACGATCAAGCACAATAGAGAAATATCTCATATCAACGCATGCAACTAGAGAGGTTGAAGACTACTTCAGATACCACCATTTGTTGGTGCAGCCATCTAACATAAACCTCCCATAGTTACTCAAAATATTTTCATAGGCCTCACCATGGTCTGAAGCCAACAAGAAAGAAGGTCCTTGAGTTTCCATTACAAACAACCTCTAGGAAAGTTAGAGAACTACTGATAGGAGCTGCGAGTTGCTTCAACTCTACTACACTATGAGGTAGATAGATTAGTAGATGCTCAAACAAGTAGATAGATCAGTAGATGTTTCTTTTTAAGGTCACAGACAAACTATCATCCTTTAGGTGAGTAGTCATATCCTATTTATTTACTGTTTGAAAACATCACGATCAACATTGATACATGAGATGTAGGTATACAAATTAGTCTAGAAGCCAATCAGTCCAAAACTAATAACATAATAAGGATAAAAATTATATGTATACATATAAGTAATAGAGTATGTATAGTTTGTTTAGTATTAAATGACCCATTAGACAATTTTAGGGTTTCCAAATTGTGATGTCTAAATAACATGTATCCTATTATTCTAATAATTATCATATCTGTATACCAACATTGGTTTCATAACACTTAGATTTAAGATATAATTTTAGTACTTCTTAATGATTTTGTTCTCACTACTAAATATACATGTTGTTAACTAGAAGCATAAACACATAGTACATAAAGATGCCTCAGAAACTTCCACATGATAGATGAAATATAAAAAAATATAAAGTTAGAATACTTTTATTTAAATGAAGTTTCAAGTATAGAAAATGTAAAAAGTAAATAGTTAAGTGAATATGATTAGGCTTGATGTGACATCATAAAAATCAATTCTAGATGACATGGTCCTTGGGGCTATATTCTTCTACACGTACATAAGTGAATTTTAGGAAAAGTTAACAACTAGATGAAAAGCAAGTCTATATACACATTATTGAGCATGCTAAATATGAGACTAGGGTTAATGTAATAATATAGTATTAATGAGTAAATAACATATTAAAGGAGGAATGGATATTATCTTCAACACATGAGTAATCTAGATATAAATAATCTTATGTGATAAATGGTGGTTCTAGAACTAAAAAAGATAAACAATGAATTATATGGACATGACTTAATAAGATTAAAAGCGCTAATGTGCAATTAGGTAATCAAAACTAAGATGAGAGAGTATATATGGATATACTATAATTATATACACACCTTCAAAGTGTCTTGACTAACATAACTAATGTATTTTTAGGATGAAAACTTAATATTATGGACTAAAATATATCAATCGAGTTAACCTCTTGGTCATATGATAAGGTAATCTCTATTTTTATTTATGCATTTATAGACTTTGACAAATATTTTTTTATAATGAGGCATCTCTTGACATTAATTACTTCTTATTTGCAAATTATGGCTTTCGTGTGACAATTCTTTCAACTATCCTGAAAACATATTTATTCTTGTTATATTGAGTTTGTAATCACCCTTTAGTGTTATTTATGGACATAAGTCTTGCCTTCTATTATTGCATGTGGTCTTAGAATAATTTGGCTTATGTATATGCTTCTACATAACTATATAAGAGGATGTACTTTTCCATTCAGGGTGCATTATTCTACCCTTAACAAGTACATGGGCGTGCTATTCCACCCAATCATGCTATTCTACCATCCCTAGTCTTAGGCCAACGATTCTTGATGTCTTGGCCCTGCATTAATTATTTCGAGTCTACATATCTACATACATTTGTTAATTTATGAATTAGTACATGACAAGACACCTCATGAAATGGTGTTATGCTCTCATATCTCATTATTTTGAAGTTCATTCTCTTGTTTATATTTTTAGAACTCACCTACTTATTACAACTCTCTCTTGAATGGGAACCCCCTTTATAATCCAGTTGTACTAAAATTTCTAAATATTTTATGTTGTGTACATACTCAGAAGTGTTCTGACGCACACTTTTTTATTTTCTTTTACTGGATGACAATTTTCAAAACCACCCAGATGAAGGAATGCTAGATGACCATGATTCATGATGATTGTCTTTAGATGAGTACATGAGGATAACTTGGAATGATTGAGTTTTCTTTTGCAGATGGAATCATGTGATGGTAGTCATACACACGTGTTTGTAGTATTACCGTTTATATTGAGGAATAATTGTACATGATATAAGATGTAACTTTGTAATAGTTTTGTCTCAGCTTCTTATAAACTTTTATGCTCTGTAATGTGTATACCACCTGAGAAATAAATAGATTCCTCCTTTTATTTATGTTTAGAATTTGATGGTTTTATCTTTCAATTTAGTGAAGAGTGGATCCCCTCTCAAGTCCCACTCTTTACATGAGGTATACACCAAATTTTACATATTAGTTCTTGTATATGACTATCCAATTATTCAAGGATAGCCCATAAAGGAATTTCTTTGGGTACTTGACCCATGTTTAGTCATAATGCTATGTGGATTTTTTTTTGGAGCCATTAATAGTTTCCTAATGCTCAATTTTCTTTTCAATATATCAAGAAACTAATATGTTTAGTGTTCATGCTTGATGTACCCGATTATCACAAGACTGAGTGGATAACAATATATTGTGATATATACTAATTTTTATCCACTCACATTGGTCATCTAATTTGTATACTCCTATGTCGCGACTTAGTTTTTGTCTTGAGTATGACTTATTTTAAATAATTTTCCATGCGCTTACTTATATCATGTTTAATATCACATTGTAGGCCTTTCTGTTAAAAAAAGGATAGGAAAAAGGCAAATAGTGGGACCAATTGGGATTTCTTTTGAGACGATGTCTTCGAGACATCCATACTATAGATACTAAGCGATTAAGTGGAGGGTGATTGCAACACCGAATAATCAAGCCTATGAGAGGAAGATACAATAAGAGTTATTGTTCCATTACTTCTAACTGAGCACTGCATTCCTTTGGTCCTATCACTTAAGTGACAACTAATTAAGCATTCTAAATAATGAAATAGTTTTGTACGCCATCATGTTTCTCAGACATAGTCATAACTTGTACCTAAAGATAAATAGGATATATTACATCTTCACTCATGTTCTACAAAGCCATATATAAGTGATCAGATAACATCACTCTGGTCCAAGTTTTGAACTTATGTAATACTATTCAATATATCCTTAATAATATGTTTTGTCGCAAAATAATTTTATATGAAAATTTGACTCAATATTTGCATAGTTTGAATAGACCACCTTATCCACCATATAATTAAATACCATCAAAATATTGGAAAACATAACTTCGACATGGCATTTCTTATATGAAATTTGTTGTTATAGTTTACATGATGCAAGTTTAGTTGGAAGACATGGATATGCTTATGAAGGATACACATGTTTTCACAAATTCAATCCATATTTTATTTTATTCCAAATCATAATCACTCAAGTTCCACCTACTAATTTTGTATTATGGATATTATTATGTATATAGTAATATGATTTTCTGCATCCATGCATGGAAAAGTTAACCTTCTATGAGTAATTTTCCTTTATATTAAACTACATAGTTCTCCCCTTATGAGCTTCTCCATTTTTATCTGAGATATCACGTTTCCATCCAAACCCCCATAATCATAGAAGACAATCTTCTTGATATAATTGCAATTTGGGAGAAAACACATCCATTCATTTAAGATGTTAGCATAAATTCATGTGTTAATATTAGTAATCCTTTTATATTGAATTTAAAAATATAACAATTAATATAATAGATCCAATATCCTTATTATATATATTTATATAGTACATGTTATGTGTTGATATTCTTATTTGCATCTTTCCCAGTCAAATTCGGTCAATAATGATGAAAATGTCGCACAATGTTGGTAATTTTGTGTTACTCAGTGATTTAATAATATAGTTCAATAATCCGATAGTATCCTGATTCAACATAAAATAATATAATTCTAGATAGGTTTCCTAATATATCATTATTTACGGATTTATATATAGACACAAATTTATATACTATTGTTTAGAGCTCTATTGGAATTCCATCAAAGACGTATAGACAATTATGGATATAGTTACCATGATTTTATACAAAGGTGACTACATAATAAACGATACACGAACATGCTATTGAAAAGGGAGATATGATGTATAACCAATTGAAACTGATGCTTTATGTACATAAATATTATTTCTTACATTAAATATATATAGTATGACATATATCATTATGTAATTTTAAATTTAAGTTCTCAATATTGCTTCAATACAGAGAAAGTGCAAAAATGACCATCATGTAACATCCTATACTAGTGTGCCAAGACAATATGTTTGAATAGTTTTATAAAATAACGTCACTGATATTAATAACCATAAAAACAATTAGGCAAGCAAAAAAGTGGTTACGAAGCTCATAAAGCTGTAAAGCTAATAGCAAAAAGTCACACATTTTCTACCAATAGTGATAAGTCACTAGATACTAAAATATGCTTCTGGCATATTTAAGCTATAGTATGGAAAATTGATACCTAAAAAAAATTCTAATAAACTCATTATCTCTTTGATAGATATCTCATCTAAGAAAATCCATTTCCCAAACTATAATCAAAATGTCTATGATAAAAAATTAAATTAAGTTATATCTACCTTAATCAAATCTAGGATCTAACATCTGAGTTTTTATTTACCACATGAAACTTATCATATAGTCTTTGGTTTGGTAATTAAGAACAGAGTGGTAGCTGACACAATTGATCTTCATATAGGGTAATAACCTTGTATTTACAAATATGAAATGACTAATGAATATATAGGTTTTAAATCAATTTTTGAATAGTCTAAAATACCTTTGTGGAAGCATGGTAAAATAGGTTGGTGTTTCTTATATTGCCACTCATATATGTTTTCAATTATAGATCTCATTTCTTGAAGTCAAAACATGTTGACTTTAATTTTATATCTAGGTTTGCTGTTATTCATAATATTCTTCTTGAAGAACACCATCTATAGTACTATAACCATGAGGTTCATCTCCGATGTCTTATTCATGTTGATTCATTAGATTGTAGTATGTATATGTGAATAATAGAATACATTCAATTTCCTACGAAGTAAACTCATGGTATGGTGTAGAATACACTTGACTAGCAATTTAATCATCCCTTGCTCATAGTACATCATAATATTGTACCTTCTTGAATAGATCTGAGCATGTATAATCTGCTCACTAGAATAAATATTTGTTGTTTTGACATATGGAATCATAGAGCCATATAAAATAGCACCCTTTACTAAAACTTTTAAGATGACATCTAATAAATACTAGCCAATTTGTGAACTACAACAAAGATAATTTCAAATCGCAAATTTAATGATTATAAGACAAAATAAAAATGCACTAATTGAGGGAAGGTTATTATATGTAATATTTCCCTGACACATTTAATATAACATGAATCTATGAAACAATCTGCTTGCATATGAGTAACACAAAAATAGGATCATATACTTGTGATTATTGTAGGATATTTTCATAAAAATGGTGAAATATATTGGTAGATAGTTTGGTAAAGTCCTTTGTAGATATCAAATACTTTTTCTTTGTTTGATGTGATGATCACAATTTGCCTCATATTGTAACTAGATGAAGATAACTCTCTCATGTTGTCCATTGAGTATTTTTACTAATAGATAGGTAAATCTTGTTAAATTTCCTATCACTTAATCTTTTTGACTTTGATAAGAAGTTCTTTCATGCTAATGATTGAGGATGATGGGTGAAAAATCTAGTTTTTTTTAGATACTACCACTCACTAGTGCTAATATGCATTTATGAGCTCGTGGTTAGGTGTATGTTGCTCTATGGACTTATACGATTGATAGAAATTGAAACGTGCATCCAATTCTTATGCAAGAACACTTCACAAAATTGAAAAAAAGATATAACTAAACTAATCTCAACTCTCTATGTCTATTGCTAGTACTTTAAACTATATTTTAGATTAGGTCATGGAAAGTGGGAGGGATTCCTATTCATACCCATGATCTACCTCAGAACTCCCAACTACTCAACATACCACCTCCTTATAGTCTACCACTTCTACTTAACAAGATTAACGTCAAGTATTTTCAATGTGGTCACTAGGTGTAGACATCACCATTGTGTGTGACTAGTTTTAGGACCTCATTGAACCTCCTAAAACCCATCAAACATAGTTAGTTCATGACGATCCTAGTGACCCCTTACTTAAAGAGACTATCAAGAGGCCTTGGTCCAAGTTCTCAAAGCCAATTTTGGAGGATATGGACAACTACCACTAACCTTTTTTGATGGTCCATGTATTTGGTAAGAAACATATCATGAAGAAGTCACGAGGTAAAATCCTACATTTTGGAGACCCAATGGCAAGATGGAATTCTTCTTTCTCTTCAATAATTGATTCCTTATAAGGTTTCTAACCAAGACATGAAGGTGGAAAAAGATAAGAGACCATGCTTCTTTGATGACCATATAGTCCTACGATAAAATGTACCTCGGAATATGATTTGAATACAGAGACCCTAAATATATAGGATGTGTGCATAACTCTTAGATATTGATGAATATAGTTCTACTACTTTTTATGTCCTATTAACATACATTATTGCCTTATATTTTATGATTTAACTACATAATTAGCTTGTAGTTATTTATATAGGTTAACTGGTCTTTTTGCTTCCTTCTATATTTAATAATAGGCTAATTCTATATAGATATCATAAAGTTTGATTCTTCTAAACTCATTATCAATAGATGAAGTTCAATAGTTTGATTCGAGCCTTGATATGCATAAGCATGGTGTATACCCTCAGGAGCACGATGTGTAATCACTCCAAAGCTACTCTTAGTTATCCCAATTTGTTAGATGATGTACACAATCCTAGAAGTTGCTTGGACACACAACTTCAAGATGCACATCATACACAACTCAAGCATGGCATGTACCACATCAAAAGAATCTCCCTATGTGATCACTGCCATAAAGGATGTGTTCGGTCAATAGCATGATGATAAATCTTATCAGACTTACTCCCTATGATCTCAAGCACGGTATGCTCCTCCTAGTGCATGATACACTAGGGGGCTGTGAGTCTGAACTTTTACAACCACGGGGATGCACAATGCACATGATCAAATGTACAACCACACAAGTGCAAAAACATATATAGAGGGAGGATTTTTAGTGATGGATATCTTTCATTTGGCTCATCCAAACTTGTGACAAATAAGGGATGTGCCTCCTATCAAGTAGAGGCAAAAGGAAGAAAATATAAGGCTTAGAGGAAGATTTCTCCCTCTCCAACCCTTATAAGCTTCAAGAGCAGCTCTATTGTAGAGTATAAGTCATCTACTTTTGTTGTATAGCTTTGTTGAATACCTTTCACTCTTTGTGGATTCAACCCAATGTTATACTACTTTCTATACAAATTAGTATGGGTGGGAAGGAGTTTATTTGGCTCTATTATTGATATCGCACTCTATCCATACATCATATATATGGAAGCAATGGTAGTCTAGAGTATCAAATCATGTGTTTTTGACTGGAATTGGTATGGCTCCAATTTGTATGCATATGTTAATGTGTGGACATATCAAAAGAAAATAAACCCCGGTCATATGGTGACGAGTGCCAAATAAAAACCAAGTTATAAGCCCTCCATAATAAAATTAGAGCATGCAAAGTCTTTGGAAACTATGTTGGACATTTCTCAGGTGCATGAATTGAAATTGTAATATGCTCAATCGAAGTACAAGAATGAGGAGGAGAACGGATGACCCTTGACCTCCATATCCTTCCATGAAAGTTTAGGTTACCACAAAGAGACACCCACACTGATTCTAGACCCACATCTATCTCATTCAAGTGAATTATAACTATCCACGTAATTGAAATGGATGAGAGACATAATGCTACACTATGCATACAACATGAGACTGATAGGATCCACTCTCATCATCTTTAAAAACCCATTATACACTCAATAGGAGGTAGAGGATGTAAAAATTATCCTTAAAGGGAGGAGAAGAAACAACTCATGTTTTACCAACAATGCTCTGACTGTCACCTCTTGTTGACTATAATATAGAACCAGATCAACTCCACTAGAGGGAGAGGATCTAAGAAAAGCCAGTGATGTTTGATTTCACATCTTATCTATAATGGGCCTTCCTCCACTGAGAAGTCAATGTAAGTTATGAAGGGTGATTAAAGACTTAGCTTGGGACTTACTTTCTATAAGGGAATGCATATTCACAGATAAAATAAACTAGAAGATCTATTTACTTCCCACATGTTTGAACTCTTGTTCAAACCATAACCGGTTGTGATAAATAGGTTGTTAGCCCTATGGAAACCACATATTAGAAGGTAGAGACTAAATAGCTTTCAAACAAGGTCCTGACTAAGAGCTGATTTACATGTGGTGGTTTTCTTACTTAAACTCTACTTTGGTTGCCCAAGTGTGACCTCTTTATTAGTCTTGCATAAGAAATATGTGGTGGGTTCAAGACCACCCCAAGAATTCCATTATATTTTATTCAAGAGTGGAAGGATGTATGAAAATGATATCTTTATTCTTATCCATATAGGTAGATAATAGTCAATATACTTGTATGATCCTTAAGGACTTAAGTAGTTCCATAATACTCATAGTTTGTTTCTTCAAAGGAAAAATTTGTATACCAACTACTTCCTTCCAAATTCATAATAATGAAAATAATCAGACAAAAGGCGTTGGTTGGATTCACCATCGGATCTAGAGGAAAGATACGAAGAAATGATTATATTACCCCTTCTGTGAAGGTATTATAAAGTATAAACCAAATAAAATAAATCTTTCAAGAATGAAGTCTGAATATTTTGGGCATTTGAAATTTTTGTATCCACATGCCCAGGGTGATCTCAAATTTGTTACTCTAGTTATGTTCCAAAAAAACTTTTAAACAAATATATCTAGACCCCTCCAAAGTAATGGAAACCTATTATACAGAAGACTTTTAGAAATTATAGATGACAATGGCTTTAGTCTTCTTTTATCAAGTTCATTTAACTTCGTATAAGGAATAACATGATTAAAATGATCCCACTTTACTCTACCAAACTTTAATTATAGTTACAAATCAACTTTTTCATAAAGGAAATTATGATCATCATTCCATTTATGTCTCCGCATTAGTAGTTTGTTTTCATTTCCAACTTTGAACTTTGTCTTCAGCATGATCAACTTCTTGATTTTCAAAGATTGATTCTACATCTGTTATTTCCTATGAGAATAATTACCTCTTTGTATGAATTAGTCTTTTAGGTTTTTAAATGTAGCCATTAAACCCACATTGAGTCATTATTTTCATAGAGATGCCATAAATTGTTGATAAGATCAGCTCTACAAACATCTATGTTTGATCTAATATTTTATCACCCTTCCTTTTTTGGTATACATGCATTATTTGATAATTCATCATGTTTTTCAACCTATAATAGTTACTATATAAGCTATCTACTTCATTACTAACACACAGTGGGAAAAAGAAATACAATAGTGCATGGAATTCTATGAAGAGTGAGTGAATAAGTGTTTGGTAGACAATAAATAAATCTTTCCAGTATGAATTTTATATGAGATTGGTTGGTGCTTCAAACCACATAAGGAAATCTAGAGAGAAGACATAGTATTCTCATGAATAATTGTATCCTTGAGATTTTTAATGAGCTATTGAGGCTTTCTTCAGTTCTGAACTCAATATAGTAGGCAAAAAATTACTTGGTTTAACAAACTTGGTACTCAAAGGAGAATATCATGTATTCCTGATAGAGTTTTGGGTCATTGAACAATGGATGAAGAAGGTTAGTGATACCTTCATTCAATTGGGATCTTATCCTTTCAATGAATATGCATGGTTTGACATTGAAATGCAGTGGGAAAAATAGATATAAGTTTCAGATTCCTCAATTTTTGGTGTAATTGGCTTGTCGACAAAGAAATCATTGAATGTTGTTCATTTCATTTAATGGAAACCCTCTTTACATCATTAACATGAAGTTGTTGAACACAATGAAATATCTAAGAAAAGGTTAGAAAGAATATTAACATAAAAATCTACTTGCTAATATTAGATTAGATAAAATTTTTGTTTCTCCCAACACTAGGAACAATTGATGTAGATAACTCAAAACTAAAACTAAAAACAAAGAAAAAGACAAGTTAAAATATGAAATCGGTGAATAAATATCCTTCTATCATTGAAGTAGAATTCAATGGCTAATAGGGTGACTTGTCAAACAAAAATCAATAGGAAAGATTTAGCATAATATTCTTTCTCTAATTAGAGATGAAGGCACAAATCTTGAAGGCATCAAGTTGTGCACTTGTTCATAACTCATATAACTAATATTCAATACGTATGTCCACCCCTCCTCCCTAGCATAGGATGACCTAGGATACATTAGAGGTCTTTCCAAACCTTCCACATAATACTAGGTTAAATAATCCAAGATAAAAACATGCTTTTTTTACTTTTATCATTATCTATGTCATGATTTAGAATATAACAAATAATTGCAACAATAAAAAAATCACTATTAGAAGTTTTTTTTCCTTTTAAGAAAATTTCCCTTAAGCTATTTGACTTGTACATAAAAAGGTAAAAATTCCATGTAAAGTCCCTTTGTTAAGGATTCATTGTCCATCTCTTAGGATTTCATTGACCACCCTAAGATGAGAAGTAAAGGACCCTAGTCCATATAAGATTGCTTAAGCAAACTAGGATGGGAGTACACACCCTCTCTACTAGCATGTCATTGTTCAAGGTACTAGGGATGGGTTCAATAATAGTAATTGTCATAATGGGTATCAAATATTAGGCATTAGTAAAGGTCTACCTCAATAAATGCCTAAAAAAGAATAGTTTCACATGAAAGTAGATCTAGGATAGTCATGACAGAGACTTCTCTATAAACATGAGAAGTTATCGTAAGTTACTCAACCAAGTGAAGCTTCACTTTTCAAGATTCCTAGTTGTCTATTCTACTTGTCTTAGAACCAAATTTTTATTTCCTTTTTATAGGATCTAAAATCACTACTACAACAAATATATTTTTCTACTCAAATATAAATGCTAAGAGAAACTCATATTGTTCATGCATCTATCTAGACAATCACCAAATTGCATTGATTAATTAGTTACATTGCTCATATGTAGAGATCAATCATTAAATAATAATTCCATAACTAGAATTTATTTTAGTTTTAATGCAATAAGCTTAATATCATAAATTCAAGGTTGCTAGGTTTATGATTAACAAAAGTTAATATAAACACCTCAATTAGATTTCAAGCACATTACAAAATACTAATTTTCATCTCGGGTACATACCAAAATATCAATTTTTCTTATGGAAATAGCATCACATAACTCCTAAATAATATTGAAGATATAAAACTTACAATTTCAATACTCAAATTTAGAACCTAAACATTATCAAGGTTAATGAAATTAGGACAAAAAACCAATGAAATTATATGTAAACGTCAAAAATATCTTCAAAAGGTATGAATCTAGTAGGTTTATAGATTATGGATACATGTACGCATCAAAATTAATATGCCAACATGACCTTTAAGTTTAGTTCCCACGTTAGGGTAAACTAAGTTATAATTGGATTGACTTCATTAATAGCTATAAAAAATGAACCAATCCCAATCCGTACAGAATAAACCCCCATTAATGAGTCTCACACACCCTAACTTTTGAATTCCCACAAAAGATAAAAGTTATAATCACACATTTCACTTTGCTCCATTCTAAAGACACTTGGATCCATGGAAAATAGAAAAATTATCAACTAATGATCGTTTGACCCAATATTGATTATTTAAAACCTACATACAATTAATGAGTTTTAAATACATTAAAAGCTTATTGCAATTATCTTTATCTACTTAAATCCCACACAAAAATTAAAAACTTCGATGGTTCTTTCTCCAACATAATACATATGTTTAGGAACCTAATTTTCCTCTAAAAAGTGATATTATCTAATTTCAATAGGTAACAAGTAAAAAAAGATACTTAATGCTTGTAATATACATACTTCACATGAAATTCTTGGGTAAACGTATATAATCCAGATTATATTTTCAAGATTTTTTAGACAAACTTTGACCACATGTGAAACGACCATCCTATATAAGAAAGGCTGGTTATCCCCTTCACAAGGTTGAGGTAAGTCATCAGTATATCCTCACAATAGATTAAAAAACTTATTAAACCCTCATGACTTTTGAGAAGTTGGCCAACCAACAACAAATTACCCCATCTAATGTCTCTATCAATCTTCATACTCAGTGATAAGTTAGTCAAATTTGTTACCTCAATTTGTCACAATGTTTGTTAAACCCAAATAAACCACGACTGTCAACATCGACTAGAGGTTGGATTACCATTCTACAAGTTTTCCCAAACTCTATTTGATTAGAGTAATCTCAACCAACTTACTTTAAAACACTACTAAACCATATATAACAAGTACGACCTTTATTTTAGTACCTTTATAGTTCCTTTAAATCCTAAAACTGATACACAAAAAGTTTAAAATTGGATTTATGAGAAAGGAAGTTGGAATTCACATTAGAAACATGTTGGGATTTCTTAATGTAAATAGATAATTCAGAGTATACTAAAACATATTAAGTCAACTTTAGTTGATGACCAGAAAATAAGATGCCATGACTAATGAATGAATTCAAGGGTCATTTGACCTCCATGCATTTATGAGAAAGGAAGGCTTGAAGCATGATTCGAATCTCTATGTATAGGGTTCTCATAATTCATAAGGTCTCGCTTAGTTACTTCCCAGTTGAAAATGGTTTACCTAAATTTATGTAGTGATATTCATATATTTGAATTATATAATTGTGTGTGCCTAAAATTGTTAATGCAAAATAAGGAGGTAGTATTCTAGTTGGTAATATGAATATTATCATATATTGTTAGAAGAGGGTGGGATTTATCTAGAGTAATTGCAGGTTGTTGTAGATACATATATTTGATAAATGCGACACCACTACATAGAATTGCATGCTCTCGCCCCCAAATTGGAAGTAAGGAGTAGTTCTCATACTCTAATGATGGCTAAATATGTGATTATATGTACAATTTATAGGTATCTAGTGAGTAAAGAGGGTTTGCGTGCCACAAATTAGAAGCATCCATGTTGATGACCTAATAGTGGTACTAAAATGAATAGAATGGTCAAGAGTTTAATGTATAATGACAATACTTTGTCTTTAAGGGGAACACTACTCGTCCCCCTAGTGGGTGTGTCCAAACATATTTTGAATTGGATCAAATATGTGGATTGTAGGGTAGTAATGGAAATAAAAAATTAGAAGGTCGTTCATGGTTGGCTAATATGTGCCCATTGAGATCCTTCCATTAATGAGATATTTAAAAAAAGCCTCCTAACAAGAATGGAACAAGTGTTGGGGATGATGATACCTGGTGACTGGATACTATGTGAGAGATATTTGAATGATATGAAAATACATTATTTCAATTTGTTGTTCCATCTTATGCATGAAAGAGCCATGCTTGAAATTTGCATCACGTTGTAATCATACAAAAATTGCAAAAAGGTGTATCTTGAAGATATGTCATTAATATAAGCAAGTAAAAATTTCACATATCAAGTGAATAAAACAACAAGTTACTTTATATGTAGTGATTTTAGTCAATAAATACATAGGAGGAATTCCTACGGGGAGAGAATAAGGTCGTGAACTACATAGATAGACGAAGCCCCACCCAACCTTGTAGCTTCTCTCCCACTTTTTCTAGGAAATCATCCTTTGGCCTCCAATATACAAATTCTACATATCTAGTTGGATGGTAAACAAGCTAAAGATCCCCATCCATCCTTAATCTACATATTCTACAATCATGTGATTTAAAACACTTTTGGATTTTACATCACTGTGAACTAACCTATTGATTTTGAAACTCTCTTAGATATCTCTATAATTTCCTAACTCTTATTTCATGGCCCATCAAAAAGATTAAGCACCATTTGCAAAAATCTACCGTGGCTTGATTTTTATGCCTTTCAAATTGAAATGTTTGAATTTTTTATTTAATACATTTTTTTATCATGGTAGTTATATTCTCCATAACCGCTATAAATAGGAGGGATATAGATGGTTTTCCCATAAAAATCCATTCTTGTCTTGAACAACATCATTTACATACCATTGACAACGACTAAGAATGATTAAAAGAAAAATCTAAATATTTTCTTATATAAACCATATATTTAGATTAAGACTTATTGTAGTCTTTACCCATTTGATCTAGAAAAACCCATTTGCCTAGAAACCCCCTAGATTAACGATAGACCATATCATCCCATCAAACATAATTTTAGACCTTAGAAATCTTAAGTTTTAAATAGACCTTGGTTGTAGATCTTTTCATATAAAAACCCAATATGATTTATATAGTGAGATGAAAATAATAAAATATATGTCTACCGTTGATAAAAATAGTGAATTGGTAGTTTGTGTTGATCTTCAAAATTAAATTTTTATATCGCTAATGATAATTTTCACAATGATTTTTTGTAGGATAAAAAAACAAACAGTGGGTCTAATAATTAGACATGTCATTTGTTGGGATTTACTTAAGGTCGAGATTGACAAATGCATGGTTTACCTCTATTAAACTCCTATGGATTGACATGAACCACCCTACTATTACGAATATATAATCTTTGATAATGAGTCAAACCAAATTTCTTATCGATTCAATCCATTTGGCCAAGAGCCTTGGATGCTATCGGATAATTCCAATTATATGATTTTGACTTTAGTTATATAGTAAAATACATAATGTTTTTCATTTAATTAATAGTTTTCTTTCCATGATACTTCTCACTTACACTTGTCTCACTCACTAAAAAAATAAACAAATTTTAGCAATAAATTTTTATGTTCTTATGAACCTTCCACACATCCTACAATGAGCATACCAAACTATCCCTCTTCTTCACTTTCTAAGGTAAAGAAATGTTAGAATTAAGTGCATTATGCATCCCTGTACTAGGATATTCTTGGAGAGATTCATGATTTTTATATAATTTTCATACGACTGCCATGTTGTATACATTGTCTTGCTCAACTTTCGTATTTTATATGTTCTTGCTTGAGGATGCATATATCTCTGTAGTTGTATATGTCAATATATATATATATATATATATATATATATATATATATATATATATATATATATATATATATATATATATATATATATATTTGTGTGTGTATGTATTTGTCAAATCATTCATTCAAGGAACACTTAATTTTTAGCTTTGAGTTTTCATGAATCAATTCAATGGTATCTAGTATGTGATATAAGTGTGGTTTTATTTCTTGGGGATAACCTAGCTAAATTCGGTTTATATAGAGTAAAGTAGATGACATGACCCCACATAAATACTTTAATTAACCTACCAAACCACATCAATACTATATTTATATTCACGAATTAATGCACCATGGAATTCTTTGATGTTAACATATTCTACAAAGTCACCTGAGAACTATACGTGCACCATAAACACCAAATAATTTGATGATACTCTTCCTTCCCCTTCCTTTAGGTAGTTGGATCATACACCGAACAACATAATGATAAATATTTCAAATAGTCACCTTACCTTATACCTTTATTGAACACATGAAAAAATTTGTATTCACCAAGACTTATCACAAAAGAAGGCATTTAGATGCATGCTTTAGTTTCATATTCCTCTATTTCATAGATCCAATGATATCCATTAGTTTTCACAAAGATGACCACATAAAATGATCATATGTCCTAGATAATACAACGTAGTACATGCTTCTAATAAGTGGCTAGTATGCTACATGGAATTCGGAGCAATGCATAAGGTGTTAGTAAGGAGTACACCTATTCTACACTTCATCATTATATTCACCCAGATAAAGATGGAACTCTTTGGAAGTGATGTTTCTTGAAACAACACCACTGGCATACCATTGACAATGACCAAGAATGATTGAAAGAAAAATCTAAATATTTCACATAAACCATATATTTAGATTGAGACTATTGTATTCTTTAAAATACGATCTAGAAAACCCATTTTCCTAGAAACTCACTAGATAACGATAGACTGTATCAATTCCATCAAACCTAATTTTATACCTCTAAAATCTCAAGTTTCAAAAACCCCTTGGTTGTAGATCATTTTATATTAAAACTAAATATAATTAATATGGTGAGAAGAAAATAACAAGATATATGCCTATGGTTGATAAAAATGGTGAATTGGTAGCCCGTACTGATCTTCAAAATTCGTTTTTTGTTTATTTTTCCAATGAGAATTTTTGCAATGATTTGTTGTAGGATAAAAAACAAACAGCGGGTCTATAATTAGACATGTCATTTGTGGGGTTTTACTTGAGGTCAAGTTTGACAAATTCATGGTTTACTTCTATTAAAATCCTATGGATTACCAATATGAATATATAATCTTTGATAATGAGCCAAATCAAAATTCTCTTATGTTCAATCCATTTGGCCAAGTGCCTTGGATGCACCATTGGAGAAGGCCATTTATATGATTTCATCTTTAGTTATATTGTAAAATCATAATGATTACCTCATTTAATTCATAGTTTTTGATTCCATGATACTTCTCACTTACACTTGGCTCACTCGCTTAGAAGATAAAAAACTTTTCACAATTAAGTTTTTATGTTTTTAGGAACCTTCCACACATTCTACCATGAGCATACCAAATTATCCCTATTCTTCAATTTTTAAGGTACAGACGTGTTGTTAGAATTAAATGTGTTGTCCGTCCCTTTACCAGGATATTCTTGGAGAGATTCTTCATTTTGATATAATTTTGATGTGATTGCCAATGTTGTATATATTTTCTTGCTCAACTTTTGTTACTTATTTTATATCTTATTGTTTGAGTATGAATCTATTTCTTTTATTTGTATATGTCATTATATGTATATATATGTATATGTGTGTTTATATCTATATACATATATACATATATACTTATATACATATATATACAAATATATATATATATATTAATCAATTAGTTCTTCAAGGAACACTAAATTTATATCTTTGATTTTTCATCAATCAATTTAATGTTATCTACTATGATATATAAGTGTGGTTTGAGCCCATGGAGAAAACCTAGCTAATTTTAGTTTTCTATGGTGTTAATCAACAAGAGATGACCTCACATAAATACTTTAATTAACCTACCAAACCACATTAAGACTATATTTATATCCAAGAACTATTCCACCATGGAATTCTTTGATATTATGATAATATACAAAGTCACCTGAGAACCATATATGCACCATAAACACCAAATAATTCAATGATACCTCTTCCCTCTCCTTCTTTCAGTGAATTGGATCATACACAAAATAGCATAATGATTAAAATTTCAAGTAGTCACCTTTCCTTATACCTTTATTCAACACACACAAAGTATGCATTCACCAAGACTTATAACAAAAGAAGGTATTTAGATGCATGCTTTACTTTAATATTCTTCTATATCATAGACCGAATGATATTCATGAGTTTTCACAAAGACGGCCACAAAAAATGGCTATATGTCCTAAAGAAGTATAACTTCGTACATGCTTCCAATAAGTGGCTAGTATGTCATGCAAAATTAGGAGAAAAGCATAAGGTGTTAGTAAGGAGTACACCAATTCTATCTCCCAAATATAGGTGTCAGTAAGCAGTACAACCAATGATATCCTTGGATTTTCTTATTTGAGTAATTTAAAACGTAATTCCTGTTAGGTAAACATAGTATAAGGAATCAACTAAAAAAACACTATAAGTCCCTAAGTAAAATAAATAGAAATACTTCTCCTTGAGGGGAATACTTACTAATAAGAATATTTTTAATTAAAAGCAACGAATTATTTTGTAAAAAAAGTTTTATTCTAAAGGGAATTTTTTTGAGGTTTTTTACTTGGATATGTATCAAATAAAGAGATGGAATCAAATTGTTTATAAGAAAATTATATTTGAATGGAAACATATTTGTATACAAGATTTTTTACTTAGAGGGAAACAAATGGAAAAAAAATATTCCATTGGATAGAAACACAAATCTAGGAAGAAGCTAGGTTCTTGCCTAGATGTTCTTAGTTGGAAGAAAACAAAAGGTTAACATGATATTTACTTGGATGGAAGTTATTTACTTGGAGATAACCATATATGTTCTTGCTTGAGGATGCATATATCTCATTAGTTGTATATGTCAATATATATATATATATATATATATATATATATATATATATATATATATTTGTCAAATCATTCATTCAAGGAACACTTAATTTTTCACTTTAAGTTTTCATGAATCAATTCAATGGTATCTACTATGTCATATAAGTGTGGTTTTATTTCTTGGGGATAACCTAGCTAAATTCGGTTTATATAGAGTTAAGTACATGACATGACCCCACATAAATACTTTAATTAACCTACCAAACCACATCAATACTATATTTATATTCACGAATTAATGCACCATGGAATTCTTTGATGTTAACATATTCTACAAAGTCACCTGAGAACTATACGTGCACCATAAACACCAAATAATTTGATGATACCTCTTCCTTCCCCTTCCTTTAGGTAGTTGGATCATACACCGAACAACATAATGATAAATATTTCAATTAGTCACCTTACTTAATACCTTTATTGAACACATGAAAAATTTTGTATTCACCAAGACTTATCACAAAAGAAGGCATTTAGATGCATGCTTTAGTTTCATATTCCTCTATTTCATAGATCCAATGATATCCATTAGTTTTCACAAAGATGACCACCTAAAATGGTCATATGTCCTAGATAATACAATGTAGTACATGCTTCTAATAAGTGGCTAGTATGCTACATGGAATTCGGAGCAAAGCATAAGGTGTTAGTAAGGAGTACACATATTCTACACTTCATCATTATATTCACCCGGATAAAGATGGAACTCTTTGGAAGTGATGTTTCTTGAAACAACACCACTGGCATACCATTGACAATGACCAATAATGATTGAAAGAAAAATCTAAATATTTTACATAAACCATATATTTAGATTGAGACTATTGTAGTCTTTACACATACGATCTAGAAAACCCATTTTCCTAGAAACCCACTAGATAAAGATAGACCGTATCAATTCCATCAAACCTAATTTTATACCTCTAAAATCCCAAGTTTCAAAAACACCTTGGTTGTAGATCTTTTTATATTAAAACTCGATATAATTTATATAGTGAGAAGAAAATAAAAAGATATATTCCTATGGTTGATAAAAATGGTGAATTGGTAGCCCGTATTGATCTTCAAAATTCATTTTTATTTTTCCAATGAGAATTTTTGTAATGATTTGTTGTAGGATAAAAAATAAACAATGGGTCTATAATTAGACATGTCATTTGTGGGGTTTTACTTGAGGTCAAGTTAGACAAATTCATGGTTTACCTCTATTAAAATCCCATGGATTACCAGTACGAATATATAATCTTTAATAATGAGCCAAATCAAAATTCTCTTCTGTTCAATCCATTTGGCCAAGTTCCTTGGATGCACCATTGGAGAAGGCCATTTATATGATTTCAAAATTAGTTATATTGTAAAATCATAATGATTACCTCATTCAATTCATAGTTTTTTATTCCATGATACTTCTCACTTACACTTGGCTCACTCACTTAGAAGATAAAAAACTTTTCACAATTAAGTTTTTATGTTTTTAGGAACCTTCCACACATTCTACCATGAGCATACCAAATTATCCCTATTCTTCAATTTCTAAGGTAAAGATGTGTTATTAGAATTAAATGTGTTGTCCGTCCCGATACTAGGATATTCTTGGAGAGATTCTTCATTTTGATATAATTTTGATGTGATTGCCAATGTTGTATATATTTTCTTTCTCAACTTTTGTTACTTATTTTATATCTTATTGTTTGAGTATGAATATATTTCTTTTATTTGTATATGTCATTATATGTGTATATATGTATATGTGTGTTTATATCTATATACATATATACATATATATACATATATACATATATATATTAATCAAATTAGTTCTTCAAGGAACACTAAATTTTTAGCTTTGATTTTTCATCAATCAATTTAATGTTATCTACTATGATATGTAAGTGTGGTTTTAACTCATGGAGAAAACCTAGCTAATTATAGTTTCTATGGTGTTAATCTACAAGAGATGACCTCACATAAATACTTTAATTAACCTACCAAACCACATTAAGACTATATTTATATTCAAGAACTATTCCACCATGGAATTCTTTGATATTACGATATTATACAAAGTCACCCGAGAACCATATATGCACCATAAACACCAAATAATTCAATGATACCTCTTCCCTCTCCTTCTTTCAGTGAATTGGATCATACACAAAATAGCATAATAATTAAAATTTCAAGTAGTCACCTTTCCTTATACCTTTATTCAACACACACAAAAGTATGCATTCACCAAGACTTATAACAAAAGAAGGTATTTAGATGCATGCTTTACTTTAATATTCTTATATTTCATAGACCGAATGATATTCATGAGTTTTCACAAAGATGGCCACAAAAAATGGCTATATCTCCTAAAGAAGTATAACTTCGTACACGCTTCCAATAAGTGGCTAGTATGTCATGCAAAATTAGGAGAAAAGCATAAGGTGTTAGTAAGGAGTACACCAATTCTATCGCCCAAATATAGGTGTCAGTAAGTAGTACAACCAGTGATATCCTTGGATTTTCTTATTTGAGTAATTTAAAACGTAATTCCTGTTAGGTAAACATAGTATAAGGAATCAACTAAAAAAACACTAGAAGTCCCTAAGTAAAATAAATAGAAATACTTCTCCTTGAGGGGAATACTTACTAACAAGAATATTTTTAATTAAAAACAACAAATTATTAAAAAAAAAGTTTTATTCTAAAGGGAATTTTTTTTAGGTTTTTTACTTGGATATGTATCAAATAAAGAGATGGAATCAAATTGTTTATAAGAAAATTATATTTGAATGGAAACATATTTGTGTACAAGATTTTTTACTTAGAGGGAAACAAATGGAAAAAAAATATTTCATTTGATAGAAACACAAATCTAGGAAGAAGCTAGGTTCTTGTCTAGATGTTCTTAGTTGGAAGGAAATAAAAGGTTGACATGATATTTACTTGGATGGAAGTTATTTACTTAGAGATAACCATATTCATAGTGGTAAACCCAATTCTCAAAAATGAATTTTATTTGGAATAAAATATGATTCTAAAAGGAGTTCCTTAATATAGGGTAAATTATTTTAGTTAAAAAACATCATTTACAATATATTTTATTTAAAATTATATTGTATAAAGATAAGAATAATATCTTTGTGGAAAGATACTAAGAAAAATATTTTCTTGAGGTATCACATTCTTGGTGGAGTAATTTTTCTCTTTGTACATTAAATTTTAGAGAGAATGCTTTTCTGTTGACAAGGAAAATTTTGGGGAAACATTTTCTATTTATGTGAAAACATGTGACCAAATATAAGTGAAACATAAGTTTATTGAAAGAATCTTATATCCTATGACAAAAATACGCCAAGTTATCTATTGATTAGCAGTGGAATATCCCCCCTTCACTATTAGTTTGCTAACCAAACAACGAGATCAATTTCCCGACCATATCTTACACATGATTCTGTTTGTGCCAAAATCACACTTAGATCCTAGACTGTGATTTATAACTGAATAGTTTGTCCAATATTGTTGTGTTGCCAAGTATTATCTAGAACATTGTCTTGAACTCTACTACTACTAGATAATTTAGAATCAAGTGGCGCATTGTTATATACTCTGGTATTACTAAAGGGTCACCTTCCACATGTAAGCATGTCAATTCAGACAAACTAATGACTTAGAATTGCTATGACTATATTTTGTAGCCTTAAAACTCACTCCTTATAGCACATATTTCTTTTATCCTCTACATGAGAAAATAGTATGGATCTTAAAATACTTCAAACTTCAAATTGTTGATTCTAACATTACCACCATGCCCAGATCCTTATTATATATTGAGTTGTTGTCTATTTACTTCCTTTTAGGTTAGAAAGCACCCCTTTCACTTTGTGTGTAAAATTTCATTCACAACCATGGGAAATTGATCAATGCCTCATCATCCTAGTCGTAATGAATGTTTGATTAATTACATATAAAAAAGTTCCCAATATTTTATTTAAGTATATGTATAAGTTATATCCAACATTCTTAAGTAGGATGTAACATATGAAGCTACTAATTATGACAAATGAAAAGACCTTTCATGTAGTTTACATAATACTATACTAAGTTGGGTACTTTATGTGCTAAACTTTATAAATGAAATACAACACATGATAAGGAATGCCAATATTTAATACCTTTAGTGACTCTCTACCATTTTAATTTTGATCTCTTTATACTAATTTTGAAGACAAAACTATCCTAGATTTGGTTGCAAATATCCCACCCACCTTTAGAATACTTGTCCCCCAATATTCACTCTATGATTTTTTATGATCATTAGGCCAATCATTTATATGAGTAAGCACAATTATAACATTGTTCAAGATGCTCTTTTAAATATTATCTCGCATTCTAGAATAAAAGCCTTGAAAGAATCCTAAGTTGCCTTTTTGGGACACATTGTGATGGTTTCCACGCGAGAGACCTTCTAACATCTTGTTGTATAATTTGTCTGAAGGAAATCACACTTGTGTTGATCTTATGGGGGTCTCTCTACTGAATAATAATTTTCACCACTTCTAGGAATGCCAGACAACTTGTGATGCGGCCATACAAAAAGTGCATAAGCATAGTGCTGCATGGGAAACAAATTATCATCATTTCCTTTAATTTTATTTTTATATCATTGACATTTTAGCTTATTCTTGTTTTTCCCTCTTAAGATGCATCTAGCATATCATAAAGAGTAATGTGATGATGTCATTGTATACATGTTCATATTTTGTTTTTAAATCATTAGAGTTTGCCATATAAAAAGTTTTGACAACCTAATTTATAGCTCATGCCTCTACAAAGGTATTTCTTTAAATGTGTTCAATAAGTTTGATAAGATATTGCAGAACTATGTATCCCTTTTTCTATATTAGACTAGTGTGTAATCTTCAAGCAATTTATGTTCCAAATATATATTGATTAGGGTTCTAAAATAATCCTTACTATAATGGTATTTATTTGATCCATAGAATCAACATATAAGAATAATACTTTCAATTTCATATCTAAAACATCCATCCTTGTACCAAGTGATCTACCACTCAATTGTTAAATGATCTCATCTTACTAAACTCATTAAGATAACTATATCTCATAAAAAATTAGTGTCTACCACATGTTGAAATTCTAATATAAAACACAACATATAGTTGCTACATATTAGAAAATGAAAAAAGTGGAACATCATGGCCCTCACCTCATTATGAGGATCATGCTGATAATTGCTTTTTATATAATTAAGAAGGTCCCACATCCATGGTGGAATGGGTTCATTAGTCTCTTCACTTTCTATGTTCTTAGCACCCAAATCTACATGTCAGTTAAGATGCGTTATCACCATAAATATAAATTATTCAATATAACTAGTGACATTTATCCATTATGGTTAAATCTACATCCAATCACCAAATCTTATTCCTCATCCCTTTCCTTTAAAAGTGGTTGTTTTCATATTTAATTTACAACCTAGTTTTTATAACCTTGAGGCTGGTGCAAGTATTTTTTCAATAATATTTATTTAAAAATCTTTAATGTGTAACATACCTTAGAAGACTGTTGTGACATTTATCATCATTTAGCATCATCCATGATGTGATGAAGTGCAAACTAAAGTAATGTGTAAGGCCCCTAAACTTGCTTAATGAGTTGAATAAGCTTAATTACCATAATTGAATGCTTAGAACACTAATATAACCTTGTTATATGCTTTGAAATCATAATACAAGCTTAAGTTTCAAATTTGGTCCAATTTGGACACTGGTTGAGCAAGTTATGCAATTTTATACACATTTTGGACTTTTCTACAATTTACCCAATTGAGAGGTTTTCATTGCAATTTATCACTTTCATTATGTTCCTTGGATATTATCTCATAATTATTGAGATTTTTGAGCCATGGGGTGCCTATTTAAACCTTGGATTGAAGGTGTTTTCTCTAAGGGTATTTTAGGGTTGACCCCTTCATGGATGAGCTACCTTTAGTAGCTATCAACTAATGAGTTATTTGTTTTGGTTGGAAATTCAAGAAATGAGGGATAAGCATATCTCTATGGATAGTGGGTGAGATGCTTGTGTGTGCGCTTGTATATTATTAATGGTTTAAGGCCATGGACACTTGGATAGATACTAGAACTTCAACTTTTTCTTTTTCTTTATCTTAAAGTTTCATATACTTATCCCCAAGCACCAAAACAAGCCATTTTCTCTCCACCACTTCCCTCCTTCTCCCAACCTCATTCTCCCTCTGTGCAACTGTGAATTTTCGTGTCCACGGAAGAAGAAAGTGAGGACCTTTTTGGAAAAAGGATCTAGGGTTGCAATTGACTTCCTTTTAGGGTTTAAAAAGCTTCCTTCCAGTGATCTTGACCTAAAAGAGTAAGAATCCCCTTCTTTCCTCTATTTATTTCTTTATTATCCTTCCTCCTACCTTTCTCCAGGTCGGAACGTTGTTGTTCCATGGTAGAAATTTCTCTAACCATACCCGATCGTGTTTTCTTATGTGTGGGAGTTTATATTCTCATTAGAGGTAAGTTATATAACTTGATCTACGTTTATTTCTTACCATAAGCTTGCTAGCTCATGTTCTTGCTTGAAAATGATGATTCATGCACTAAAAAGCTATGCTTGACTTGGATTTCAATTTTTATAATGTTCCATGTTCTGGTTTCAGTTCTAGATGAACCCGTGGTCATGTGTAAATTAATAATAAGGTATAATATGACTTGGATCACGTTGGTTTGACAACCTATGGTGCTAAGCACCTATCAATCAATGGTCAATTTTAGGGTTTAAATCTGATTTCTTCTATAACCTCATGATCCGATGATGGTACCATTGCAACAACCCTATGGTTTTGTCTTCATGACAACTGATGGTTGAGATCAAAGATGTCAGATGATGGTGATAACCTACGCTCACCCCCTTAGGTGAGGTTTTGGATCAATTAGAAGTTTAATGATCAACCATTAAGTACCCTACTGATGTTATCAATCAATGATGACATTAGCTTAATATTTGAGGCTGATTAATGAATATAGTGTTGATCTACCAACCTATGGTGATTTAATGGTCACTAATGATGGTGGATAAGGTCTCCAAAACCTATGGTGAGTTAATCATATAGTTGTAACATCAATTAAGCCTTAGACCAATGGTTTCTTGGGCTACTTGATGCAATGGTCATACCTATACTGTAATTGATAGTTTTAACATATGAACTTGACCCAATGGTCAAGATCTAATGTTTATTATTCCAATAAAGTGGAATGATGGCTAATGTAATATGTTGATCCTAATAATGTGATTTAGATGGTTTCCTTTATATGACCAACTTAAGGAGCTTACTTGTTGACAATGGATGGCTTGTTTTAAATGAACAGTCGATTGTGGGTTTTACCCCACTCTCAATGGAACTTTTTGTATTGTTAATCAAGGGATGTCTAGGGTTAAATGGTGACTCTTTCTAGAGCACAAATCAAGGACTTCATAGGTGGTTTATCCAAGGTGTTTACTTATGTAAACAACCAATGGTCTTACCTTTTAAACATCCAATGGTTCTGGGTGACATTGTGGTATGGTGATATGGGTTGAATGATGATGGAACAAATGGAGGTTTACCATTAATAAGGTAGTCTTACCTATTCACTCATATGAATAGAAGGGATGATAATCATATTATGTTGATATGTAACCCTAATGAGGTATAGCTTGTTATACCTAACTTTAATATAACTAAATGATGGTAATTGGGTATGAATAGTTCTTAAATGACTAATACAACCATAGAGTACTTTGTTACTATTGTTGAAACCCTAGTATGCTATAACCCGATGGTTACACCTTGATTTATGTGTGGGTTCATACTTGAGAACTGTATGGAATGTGATGGTGATGCTTCACCTTATGCATCCATGATCCAATGGGGATGTCGTGAGTTAGGTTTTGGGTATAAGTCGTGATTAGTGACATTGATATAATTTATCATGTTGAACCTAACTCTAGTGAAAATAGATAAAAATGAGTATTCATGCTTAACATTCTTATATGATGGAATGATGGTGGAATGACCTCCTTAACATGGTCATAACCTTAATGTGTTAATTGGTGGTTATCATAGCCACATGGTTGATACTTTCTTATGCTAAACATGTGCATTATGAATATGATGAGTATTAATCATATCTAGATTCCTTGCATCTTGATGTAATAAAGGAATGTTCTTAATGTTAATATAACCCTACTATGATTGTTTATGAATATCTCCTATCTTATTAATGCAATGTTGTGTTGATTCGGTGTATTATATGTAAGTGATGTTGTTGAGCCTTGTTATAAGGCATGCAAAGATAATGATGATCTTACAGGGAATAGTATGATGGTCTTAAGGACCTTCGGGCATGGTTGAGCCCTGAATGAGGTGTAGTCCTCTTGTGTTGATAAGGGTTGATACCTTGTGATATTGTAAAAAGGATTTATATCCTATGATAGTATGATGGTCTTAATGAGCTTTGGGCATGGTTCAGCCCTGAATGAGGTGTAATCCTATTGTGGTTGATAAGGGTTGATACCCTATGATATTGTGTAATGGATTTATATCTTGTGATAGTATGATGACTAGTGTAGCCTCATGAATGGTAAGTAAATAGTACCATGTGATGATGAGATGAGAAATTTTGTTTCACACATTTTATATCTTTTAAAGTTGTTATATTTATGTGCTTGTTAGAAGTGAATTAGGGTTTGTATGTCTAGTTGTTTGACGCAACCTTAATTCACCCAATTGGCATAACTAATCAAGTAAAACTCTAATCATGTAGTTCCCTATGCCATGTATCCATCTGAGTGTCAGAACTTGCTAGATGGTGAAATGAGAATTCCAAAGGGAAACTCAGAGTGTATACTATTGGGTATGTGGGGGTGGCATGTTGAGGATACATCATTGTCATCCACAATGTAGGTTGTGGAGGATGGCTATGGTCATGACTCATACATCTGATGTGATTGAGAACGGTTGCGGTCATGTCTTGGTGATTATATATGTGACAAGATTGGAGGACAATTGTGATTGTACCTCAGATGGTAGGGTATGCGTACCCACCTCCTATCACTAGTGTCATGACCTATACTAAGGATGGACTAGGCTGTTAGTAGCTTGACCTTATGTGTCGATGTGGTGGACCCGTACTGACTGGGGGCAGAGAAGATCTTAGGATTCTGGCTCTTCCTAGATCTTGTATGGCACTGATTTCAACTTAGCAATGGTCAGTTGGATTTTGAGTGGTATCCTCAATTTTCTCAGGGCATAATAAAAGATGTAAGACATCCCTATAGCATATATGTTTAGGGTTATACGCAACATTTCATATTGGATGATAATCCTTGTTTGCTTTCTTTTCATTGAGGTGATGTTTAGTACAATAAGAGATAACATATATGTTTATGTTGTAGGTATGCTCATGTTGTAAACATGCTTATGTTGTCAAATATACTGACACTGATGGTTAAGATGATGCTTCTAGCTATGTTTAATATTGCTAGTCATGTCTATGTAGTTCATTGTGTTATGATGTTAGTTCTACTTATGATATAAATCTGTTCCCTTTATTTGAGATGCCAATATTGATATCCATGTTATGTTACTAGACATATTCATGATGTCAGGGATGCTTATGCTACTAGATTGCTTATGTTGTTAGCAAGAAATATGATGATAGACATATTAATGATAATGATTGTTGTTAGATGCAATTTGATGATATTTGAGTAGACATCTATCCAAAAAAATTGATTTATTTGTTATCCATATATGCATTGATGATCATACTTGTTGCTAAGATTAATTGCTTGTCTGTTTAGCATAATTGGATTGTTCAATCTATTTAATTGATTATTAAATACTCCAACTGCTGAGTTATCTACTATTTAAAATGTAGTAGTCAATAAGTGTTGTTGGAGTTTATATCTCTTATTGGGACATGGGTCTCACCCTTGTGGTTCGTCACATTTTTTTTAGGTAATCGGAAGTGAAGACAACAGAACCGTGGAAGTAAAGAGGAGCTATAGTAATGAATCTTTGAGAAATTTTATTAGATGTCTAGTGTGTCCTAGAGTCATCCCTGTACTCACAGGTCCGGGTAGGAAAATTTTGTATATGGTGTTTCAAACGAATCAAACTTTTATTAGCATATTAATGCTTGTTTGTGTGGCATATAAAAATATTGTTCTCCTGTGCATATATGTTGTGGCTAAGGCGATAGAACAATTTGTATCAAATTCTTGGCATTGTATGGATAAAATAAAGATGTTGGTATCCTATGCAAATGTTTTTGAGCAGGTGCTGACATTGAAATTGGTTTTATTTTACCCATATTTTTGGGTATGTGATTAATTAGTGATTGATTGTATTTTATGTTTTGAGTAATCTCGTTTAGTGTAATGGGTTCTCACATAATGTTTCTCTCCAACTCTTTTTTATAACTTATAGTTAGGGTTTAATGTTATAATATGATTTCTCAGATTTTACACTCATGTTGTATCATGAATAGGAACCAAACCACATTGTATTCATTCATTTACATGATCAGAAAACTAATTACTGATTAAATTTGAGATAGAATATATTGATTCATGAGAATGATAGAGATAGATTAGATTTTGGGAATATACTAAGAATATATAACATAAGAGGGTGCATGATAACATTTGGAACAAATTGAATACTAATGAGAGACTTATAAATTATGTAAGAAAATAGATATTACATATAAAAAATAATTGAAAAGTAGGAAGCATGTCCCTAACTTCAGATAAATTAGGTGTGTGAAGAAATGGAGACGTGGGTGTTGTTCCCTTCATCCAATTTTGAAGAAGAGTTTTAAACACCATTCACATGATTTCAATTTTGGTCTACCAACTCCTAAATCTTCTTCACAGTATAATCTCTACCTCAATAGATCCATGAAATTTCTCATTACTCAATTATCTCTCACTAGAATGAGTCAATTTCCACTTGATAAAACACCCATATATCTAATATGCTCATTGCAAACAACCTTGAGTAGATAACTCAAAACCTCACCGCACTATTGTATGACTATGCCCAAAACTCTGCCACACCTCATAATACTTAATCCCACCACCAAGTGTTGTTAATCACCCTTTACCTCCTCCATACAAATCCTCCTTCCATTACCCTAAACCCAAAGATCACATACTACTACATACCACTTAAGGTAAATTATCACCGCCAACACCACTAGAGGGTGTTGGCAAAACTATCCAAACCCTTAGGGAGTTTTGCTATTTTTAGAAGACCTCTCCAAAATTCAACACCTCCAAGCTTGCTAACTTGATCTTGAAATAGATATTAGGGCAAACTCAAGACCAAGATCATCCCATGAGATTTTTTGAAGCATCACTTAGCTCATAAGACCTTTCGTTTCCACTTGTATTAGGTCATTCACCCAACTTCATATCCACTCAATAGCTGCTTAACTAGATCATCTATGAATCATATTCTAACCACTATATCAAGCAATATATGTATCTTTGGACTCAAATTCATCCCTATAAGACACTATTCTTCCCTAATAGACTCCTCCTCTAGCTCCTTTTGTCCCCTACCCATATTAGTGATCATGCATTATTTTGTTGTTGGAAGCAACACTCAACCATGTTAAATGATCTTCCTTCCCCTATCATGTAGCATGTTGTATTTATTTAGCATGAGAAAACATGTCATTATGTTAGTTTCATTCATACAAGCCTCACAACCAAACAATTAGGTCGATGGGAGGATCCACAGAGTTAAATAATAGGTTCGACATGTTAGACCCAATCTTCTACAACCAACATATAATTTTTAATTAATTGATACTATTCATAATGGGTCCTAACATGTTTAAATCCTATTAACTACATATAGTGTTGCACATTATTATAAAAATATGAATGTGTTTAGAAAGATATCTAGAAACATGCATTAGAACCACATATTACTAGTTCATTAAGACAACAATTATCAATTAGCCAGTAAAGTCCCAATAATATATTATTTTGGTGGAACATTTTTTATAAGTGTATGCTATAAATACATTCAAGTGAGTAGTATGTCACATAATACTATCATTCTTCAAATCACCACTATGTTCTGAATACCATTTAGTTGTACATCATATTTGAAATTTTCTTTATTGAGTAAACCATGGTTTTACAAGCAAAGAAGTTCAATTCTTAGAATATACCATTAAGGAAAGTCAAAGCGACATATATATTGCATTTAACATTTCTATTAGCAATACACTCAACATACCAATGAAAACTAAATGTGTCCTATATATGCATGCATACATATATGTATATAAACATATGCCACTACCTACACCAATGCTATATTATTTCTTCAACTTTGAGAGTAGACTCAATGATTTGGGGTATAATTTATTTCATTTCCTTTTACCCCACACCTAATTAACCCACACATAGAGAGAAAATGATGATAACCTTAGAATACCATGATAATAATGTCTTGAAGGATATGAGGTCAAGCCCTCCACTTTTTTGTAGACGGATCGAAGAAAATAGAGGGTTGGTCACTTTCCATCTAGAAGAAATATACAATCATTATTCTATATATGACAAAAATCATTGCAATATCACCTTCTTAATCCAGAAGGAAAGTGATGGTTCCATTATCCTTCATAGTAGTCTTTCTTTTTTCCTTCCATGAGAAGTTTACAATTTGGAGTTTTTGTCTTCATAACAATTAGTAATTTTTAGGAAGTTTCCTATTTGAATCTTATTTATTAGATTCTTTTATGTACACATTTTACATGATTATATTGATACATATTTTATTCTTATTATATAAAAGAAAACTGTGTCCAAATGAAAGAAAGGTTTTTTTTATATTATATATACATATCGAACTTTCTATTATAGAAATTATACATTAAAACATGAGGTAAATACAAGTATATTGTATATTAAATTCCTTAATATCCCATAGTTTCAATTTCTTATATAGAAGCAAAGAAGACGCTGTAATAAAGATCACATATATAAAAGTAAATTATGGATGGGGATATTAGTCGCTAATTGTAAAAAAAAATCCAATAATATATGTCTTTATATAAGGCATTTGAATGCACTCTTTGGTTTCAATTTTGAAATATAATAAGCCTTCTATGATTCACAGTGTAGGTTTTGATCTACATAATCATGTGATAGAAACCTTTCTTAGGAACCTAAGAAAGAACATTTAGAATCCATGATAAAATGAGAACCTTCAACATTTTTCAAAGCATGAGTGAGTGAGGTACTAGTAAGTTAGACTCTTTGTAGTCTGGTAAATGACAAGAATAAAATTGAGTGCTAATCTAAAAGAAAAGATGCATTTAAAAATACGATTATGTAACAAGAACCTATAGATCATGACTCACATGATGAACCACATACACCAACTAAGAGTATCATTCTGTTAGTTCACCTAGATGTAAATATGATAGGTGACTCGTTGAGTTTTATAAAAAATGAGAATTCTTTATATACTATTTATTTTGCTGGAACAGAAATGTGCTAATTCTACACAAGATAGGTCTACTTACATGTAATAACTGATATTCACCTCTTCCTTTTCTTTGCAACATAAAAACATGCAATATATATATATATATATATATATATATATATATATATATATATACCACTTAAATATAATGTTAATTTTGATTATGTTGCATATTGTTCTTACAATTTTAAAAATAAATATAAAAGGAAATATCATTAGTTAAATGGGACTAAAATACCAATCACTATTAAGAGAAACCCTAACACATGTGTAACCCAGTTTTGTGGGGGAAGCAAGTCACATGATGAAATTCATAGTGCAACTATAGGTGATGCTTTTGAGAAGGGTTAGAATAATTTTTAGAACATGCACTGGTCACAATTTAAATAGATGATTTTAGGTAAATGTTCTTTACAATGAACTAATAAAAAATGTAAAATTTGCAATGTTGGAACCTGTAATAATCTTGTTTTCCAATTGAGTAAGGATTTTAAAACCATTAAAATGGAAAATTTAAAAACTATAATTACACTTCAATAACTTTAACATGATTTGAACTTTAATCATTGATGTATCAAATATACCTAGTAATTTATGTTGAATCAATTTATCAGTGACATAATTTCTCTTACTATATGTCATTTTGAATATCTAGATCAAACATTTAAAATTAAAGGTGTTTATATATTATATCTCTAAAAACTTAAGGGATACATTGAAGGTTTTTTTTGTTTTGAAAAAGCTAAGCATTTCCAAAGTCCAAACTACAAGCTAATTGGAGAATATAATAAGACTTACATATGTGTTATGGATTTTGAAGCCAATACATTGTAGAATTATAAACTATGGTTGGCTTTAAAATTTTGATCTTATCTATGGTGAATTATACATTTCCTTGATTCTTGTATGGGTTATGTTTATCTCTATCACCACGTGATTCTTATTATTAGATTAATCATTTTAGATTAAATTTTAGTTCTTGATAAACTTAGTCTCATTACCATGATGACTATATACTCATCAAATGAGAATAGTTCCACGATACAACTGCAACTGTTGAGAAACATGTCGCATGCATAACATTGGATTTTGTGATGGAACTTTGTGTTAAGATCACATGAAGTGGTTGAGCCTTATGATCTTTCGATCTATATCGAACACTCACCCAATGTATGCCTTCACCAAATGTAAAAATTTTCTTATGTCACCTTTTTAGTTCATGAAAAGGGATACAAATTCCCTATTAGCTCTTTTATTAGATATATTCATGTGATGCCACATCACAAATGTTGAATTTGATTGTGAGTTGGGTTTTCCAAGGTGTACTAAGGGAGGTTCAACACTTTTTACATAAGGGGGATTCAACAGTTGTTGATAAGGAAAGCCAGACTCACAATAAAATTATCTATTTGGAGATTCAAGTATCCAAATATATAATTTATTTAAAGGGGATTCAAGTACTTCTCTAGTCGAAGGTATTTTTTTCACTTGTATTAGGAATAAAAAAGTCTTTCACTTTTCTTAATATAATACTGAACATAGAAAACCCTAGGTGTCAATAGGATAGGAACCTATCTAAAACCTTGAATTACTCTAATAATAGTGATACCAAAGGAGGTGAATGCTTCTTCTTCTTTCCTTGATACCATCATAATTATCTTTGATGAAAAATGGTGTTCCTTACTAGCAACCTAGATGCATTGTATATTATTTTCACAAATCTTTGCTTCCAACTCATTGGCATAGAGGCTAATGAACCCTACTATAGTGAACCCATATAATATTCACCTAAGGCTCAAGTTCTCTCAGAATATCTTTTCTTTTGAGGGACCATTTGGAGTAGTTAAAGTCTATGGGGATTATTGGATTACGCCATCCTTTGATATCTCCCTTAGAGATACAAATAGTAGTTTTCAAAGAGATCTTGATACTCCCAATTAATCATTGTCTTCTATATCCTTCCCGAAGGAAATGAGTGCAAAGTGAGTTTGATATATACATTTTATCCTCCTATCATATATCTCATATTGTTTTCTAGAGGCCTAAGTATAGATTTTTTTGTTCATATTCCTAGTGTATATTTAGGCATTTTCACTTGATAGCCAAGAATTTTCCGAGACAAGTAAAAGTAGTGGGACCCATCATAACCACCGAGGAGGATTAGAAAGTACATACATGATTGTCAAAGTAGATCACGATCACCAACATCAAGCATAGACATGAGGAAATCATGTGGAACTTTGTCTTATATGTTTGTTGGTATAAAAATCTCATATATTCCTAGAGAAACCCCATCAAAGTAACATACATGTTAGGAATCAAACTTTTAGAATCCACATGCATTGGAAGGCATATATTCCGAATACTAAAATCAAAATAATGTTAAGTTGAATGAACAAAAATGTGATATTCTTAAAAGACGAATTTTTTATTGTTAAGTGGATAGACTTTGAATTGTACATGTCCTCCAATTGAAATGGATAAATCCACTAGCCCTAGGGAATTGGCTAGACGTTATGCATGAATTCTCAAGTTTGTCAGCCACTCTTGATGAACCAAAGCAAAAGAAGAAGTGGAAGAGTTGATTATTGGGAAATCAAGTATATATATTCACTTTTAGAGAAATATAAAGTGGATAGATAAGTTCTAGAGTGCAAAAACTAAATTAAGAGAGGGAAGACTCACAAGTTTGGTTACTTGATGTTAGAAGAGGATAAAGTGGAAATTTCAAGTGAGAAGGCCCTTAGAGGTCCACACCAACCCAATCTAGATCAAATTCACTGATTTTCACAATTATCAAGGCTTTGATGTAATTTTCTATACAATAATCTAAATGGAGTAAAGTCACATTCCCCGATCATTCTAACCAAAGTAAACATGACGCTACAAATAGAGGCACTACTAACAAAATAGATTTTTACTAGATAATGAACGAGTGATCCTCAAAACACATTGGCTATTAGGAAAATATGCTATGGAGTACATATTTTGTAGATAGTTAATGATATATCAGCACATAGTTTATTATTGTTATTATTGTATGTATTCTTTGAATGACAATTATATAGTAGCTCTTCCATCTTAGCCAGATTCTATATTGACAAAAATATTTTCTTAATGCAAGAGATTATGTTCATATCCTTATTTATAGAAAAGTAATAAAATATATAAATATCATTACTCTACACTCTACAAAAAAAACTTGATCTAAATAGGGGTTCATATTAGTCGAATTATTTTTAGTGAAAGGACTTGAATACCAAATAAAGGATATTTGCTTACATACTATTTAGAATTTTGTCTCCTTAAGATAAATTCCTCTTATAATATTTTCATAATTTTGATGAAATAAATGTGTTGACATATGTTTCAAATAATTCTTGTCTATATGTGTAATGTGAGTTGTAAACAATGTTTTCTCCTAGAATGGCTCAAAAAAATGATTTTGTTTACCTAGCCTCTAATTGGGTTGATGTAATTTCAATTTTCATGTTACTCATTTTCCAAAAACTAAAATTGAGTTCAAAGAAACCTAGTTCTGAATAATTGGTTTGGAACCATCACTTTTTAATTATCAAAATACGACTTCTAACTATTTGGTTTGTTGAATCTGAGGATATTATCAAAATAAAAGCTATAGCATATTACACAACAACTGTCACATTAAATTTAAATAAAATCACATCAAATTAGAGTTATAAACAAATACATAATAATAGAAGTATATTGATAATACAAATAAATATCTAAAGACGCTGGATGTTCAACAGTGAAATCATGAAAGATAGTCATAAATGTGTTCATAAATAGGTAAAGAATCAATATATGTCTAAAGATGCCACATGTCCAAGCTTTACAATATTTAGGTAGTTTCTAACTAACATAGAGATGCTTCTTGCGTACAAATAAATCTACCACCATCAAACAAGTGCAATGAGTTTCAGTTCCAAGGTATTACTGCATGTAATTAGCTATACATGTTGGCAGTAGATCATACTATTTTACTTGGATACGATCTTTGCAATAACATGGTTTCTTTTTCCCAGCCACAAGCAAGGATAACCAAGTGGGAGGACAAGGGTGTTCACTCGTGTCGTGCGTAGTTGTAACCCAACGGAAGTTGTTTTCCGCATAATTTCTAGCGGAAGTTCAAGATCGAGTTTAATCTGTACTCCTAAAAGTCTAGGGAAAACCAGAGACTCTACTTTCCGAATAAGGAAACAATTGCCTCAAATTTGTGGGAGGATTTGACTTTTGTTATTTTCGAAACAAGTTATGTCAAGCCAACAGTTTGAAACTACAAAGATATGATTTTGTAATACATTCTTAATAATAAATTGAAAGGCTTTCTCAATCATTCATTTTGATAATTCAGGTTTGAGTGTTTTGTCTTTGAAATTTTAGAACGAATGTATGGCTACCGCACCATTCCAGACAAAGAAGGATAAGTATCAAATACCAGTTGCTTCACATTTTAACAAAATGCAGGTAAACAAACAGAAGAAGGACAAGCTGATTCTGATGAAGGTGAATCGGAAGCCAAGTTTCTCTACGACCTTAAAGCCATGGTGGATGACGAAACAGGAGTTAACATAGTGCAGCAACATCTACGAAAACACTTCACTGGGAGCTGATTACCTTTTTTCTTTGACTTGGTTATTCTCTTCTTTAAATGCTTCAAGAGGCTTGTTTAAGGGGTGCCTCCCCCCACCCGGCTCAAACGTTTTTTATTATATTTTCCCCTTTGCCTTGTACGAAACTCACTAAAGCATGTGTTTGCTTACTTCGATGTGATTTTAATATATGCTATGACCTTTCCTCAAAAAATCAAATACCAGTTGAAGTGGTGGTTTGTTTCCTGGTACAGTAAATGGACGCGCAGCCTAATAATATTGTTAGTATTCATGTTTCACTAACGTTCCTTCTCCAGGCCACCAACTTAGTTGGTTAGCACCTTATTATTGAGCGAAGTAGATGTCTCAATCGTGTTCCGATTGAACGTGTTAAATTTTAAAGTATTTCAGATTAACACTTCGTAGCTAGACTCTACACTTGTAAGAGGTGAATTTTTAAGTCGAAACATTTGGGTGTAACCTATCCCGACATCTGAAGTCTACGAGCATAGCAAAGCGACAGTTTGTCTAATTCTTAAGAATAATAAAGCATAATTAATAGATTCAGTCCGGAAAACATAGAATATGATTAAAACATGTATACAAAGTTAATATACTTTGTACAAAAGCTTTAAGAAAAAGTATAAAAAATACACATTATGATCATATACCCTGAACTACTTGATGTAATGCTTTGTAGTGACAAGCTAGGAGTCACAGACAATGTATAAGGCAATTATGTAGGGGGAAAAATTAAAGTAATTGATTTATGATATATATATAAATATATACATTTTTTTAATTATAGAAAACAAATATAATTGAATGATGGCGTTTGTAATTTAACAGGTCATTTGTTAAATTAAACTTTAATACTTTCAAATTGATTGAAATAATATTTGTCAATTTTGGGTCAATCGCCATTCAAAAGGGGTTAGCAGCACAATTTGTTGCTCATCTGCCTTTTTTTTACTCTAAACTTTTACTGTTTATTTGTGTTATTTTATAATTCTGATCTAAAGTTATAATCTGTACTCGATTCTGAAGTTATTTTGGGTTCTTTTGTTCGCATCCAATTCAAGTCAGGTTGGAAAAACCTCGCCGGGTCTTATTTTACCAGTCCTAGGTGGAAGAACATGTTGGGATCAAATCTGACTGAATGTATATACGGTGCTCATGGGGACATTACGAATATAATCCCTGTTTTTTTCCTAGAAACGTTCATTGTAACAATAATCACAAAATTAACTGTTAAACCCATTACAGTAGGAACTTTCCTTGGCTTGAATGAAGGAACTAGACGCGAGTAGAAACGCCCATAGAGCTGACATTTAAACGCAATAAAGAAAAAAGTACCTGTGTTACAATCTTATGGCGTATTAACTCAGAGGTAAGGCCTTCGTGGTGCATAACCGCAGCTCCGTTCACTCCTATCTGCACCTTTTGAAGCATTTTCTGCTTGAAGTACGCAGTGGCGAAGCAGTCTACCATAAGTGTGGCCATGGCTGCCACCATAGCCGTGAACCCTGTGAAAGGGAAGTCCTCCCATACCTTCGCAGTTAGGCAGCTGGACGTAAGCCGCTCGAAGGCTTCTGGCAGGATGTGAACGAAGCCAGTACTAAGGATCACCCCGGCAGCAAAAGCCTTGGCGGCAAAGAAGGTCGTGCTCTCTGGGCGGAAGTAGGAAAAGCCCTGGCCAGCGATGGGCAGACATACACCTAATGTCGACGCGGTCAGGATGGCGAAAATGGCAACAATCTTGAGGCGCCGAGCTTGAGGCTTATCCTGGTCATCATTTTCACTGCTTTGTTGGCACCCACAGTCAGCAGCCGCAGCAAGAGCTACTGACAGAACCAAAAGGAGCAAGGTGAGTTGAGAAAGATGGAGGAGCTTCATGGCATAATGCATTGATCGGAGAAGTTAGAAGAATATGGGGCTGAGCTGCTGAGGATAGGGGATGTTCCGGATCTCTCTGTCTCGATGTATACTTATATCATCTTTTCCATGGACGGTGTGTATTAAATAATATCATCATTATATAACACGCCTATTTTCTACATACTATATATATTGCTTATTATTATAGGATTTCAAATTGTCAACGGCTCGTATATGAGTACATAATCAGAAAGAATGAGGACATGCACGTGCTTTGTATAATACTACATAATTCTGTTTGAAATACATAATTGTTACATTGTTTGTTCAGTTGCCATTTTCCCTGCTATCTTTTATCCTTCATCTGTCAATATTCTACAGATAACATTGCTGTAGCCGTAGGGATGCGCTGATCGTATATAGTGCTAATGAGAGGTTTTGCTGTAAATTTTATATTAGATGTCTACATTTAGTAACAACAATTATAAACTAATTAATGAATTCAGGTCAGATTTAGATAAGAAATAAAAATATAAATAGAGCATGAGCACAGAGAATAAATAAAATAAAGTTAGAAACTCAGACAATATCGTTCGTTAAAAAATGAATGTGTTGTTTAAAGAAATTAGTGCTCGCAATCTTAAAGGATGAACACCATTCTTTTAATTGACTCGGTCACGAACCTATAGCAGGTTGTCGTCTCGTTCGCTCTTGATGACGACAATGCGCGCTACCAATATATCCCAGCAATCACAGGTACTACCACAGACAGATCTCCTCTTTAGGGAGAGGAACAAAGAAGTCACTTCTCGCATGAGAAGAATCTCTAGAAGGCGACAGGGAGCGACGGAGGGATATGAGTCTCTCTAAGGTTCATAAAGTACATGCACAAGCAGACCATTGTATGTTCAAAAGATGTGTGTAACCCTAACGACCAGAGACTTATTTATAGTCATTTACATTCCTAAATCATATTCTCATTAAGACGCGATCACACGATCTCTCTTGTACACATTTATAAAAAATTGTGAGACAAACACTTTTCAATTAGGATTAATAAATCTATTTTGGAAAGAATAATTAATTAAATTAATAATTATTTACGGACTTGTATCTTTGTGTAAAAAGAAAAAAGAAGACAATTCCCACAACCCACAAGCCCGAGCTCGTGCCTGGCCCAGCCAAACCGGGTTAGGTGAGGCGAGGTGTGGTGTGGTACATGCACGCGCGCGTGCATGTGTTATGGTTACAAAACCCACCAAGGAGGTGAGTATACTCTCCCCTATGACCTTTGGACACTAGGCTCACATGTGATCCTACAAATCAGGACCACAAAAGTTCTAGGAGTGAGCAATGTAGGACTAAAACCCCTCCCATCTACATACACAAAACTAAATGTTCACTATATATTAGTTGCACTACATTGGGCTTAACCGACGCTAAATAAATGACTAGCAACCATATATATATGTGTGTGTCGGGGGGTATATATTCACTGCACACGTGAGTACCTAATTTTTGTTACTCGTGGATCTATTTTGTAATAGGAAGACACCTAATTATAACGAGATAACCAAAATTGTAACACAAAGACTCATTTTGTAAATATAGTGTGAAATTTTTATTCTCCATTTGAATACAGTAAAAATGATATTTATATGAAAATTTATATAGTATTACAACACGACTCTTTGTATTATAATTTTGGCCATCTTATTACAATGTTGGTTGTCTCATTACAAATATTTGCATTCTTATTACAGAACAGATGCATGGGTAACTAACCTTAGTTATTCGCACAGGTAGTGAATGAATAATATATATATATATATATATATATATATATATATATAAACAATCCTCGACAAAGTCCTATTTGTAGTGTGCTCTAGCAATCAATCCTCCATACTGTTCTTTAAGCAAATACCTTTCAATTTGAATCTACTTGAGTTATTCAATTTTGACTCCAACAAGAAGTAGGTAAATAAAAGTCTTGAACTTGAACCTTAGTTGCAAGAGTATCAATTGGTAACATCACAATAAAGACATGACAGAAAAGAAATACAACACATCAAGTCCATGCATGCAAATAACATGTCATAATTGATATCAGGGAACAAACTAATTCCCCTATTGTGGCCTACACAACATCAATCATTTAGTTGGAGTCTCTAAAAATTTACTGCTAACATCATGTATGAAGACTTGACACCATTCAAAGACTAATATGTTACTAATTTGCAGTCATGTCACTTACATGTTTTCCTGGGATATACACAGATGCAAGAAGCATCAATGAAAAATATAGTGTCATTTGGTTCACCTAACAAGTTTTTATTACCAAATTGAATCTGATTTGTGGGTTCTCCACTCTTTTGGGTTAGGTTTCTACTACTAATAATCGAAAGGGGTTTGAGTCCATCCCCAAACTAGATTTTTGCACTAAGACTAGGTTAAGACCTATAGTGAAAGGAACAACTATTGAGACGACCCGATACCAAATCAGACTGACACAGTGTAATTAATTGTGGAATTAAACATAAGCAGCAAATTACTGAAAATCACTAAAAATTAAAATCATTTGCAAAGAGATCTATTTCTAGAAAACTCTTATAACAAGAACCAAAATATTATATACACATTATGGTCCAAAAAGTACATACCATGTACCTTCTCTTATCGAGGATCACAAACAACAATTGCTCTGTTAATCTACACATAAGCAACATAAAACCCCAAGGCATTCAATGCCAAAATCTCTGATCAATTATAAAAACACTAACTACTAACTCCTAGGACCTGAGAGTACAAAGACGACTACTAGGACTCATATTTACAAGACACGACAGTCATTATCTCCATCTGAGATATCACTATTGTCCCTGATGTTGTTGTCCTTTCCTTGTAGGGTTTCTACCTCCTCGTCCTCATCCACCAAAAAATGTTGGATTCCACAGGAGTGAGACAAATAAAATTGTCCCAGCGAGAGATATAACTCTCCGCCAGAAATATTATTATTACATGTAAATAGTAATAGACTGAATAGAGGAATCTTTATATAACAGCAGGATTAAATCATTTATTAAACAGAATAGAGCAATACCGTCTCTTCATTTTAATAAGGAATGTGAAGAACATGTATGATATTTATCCACATTAGGATACAATAAGCAATGTAACATCAACCAATGATTCCTATAATTCATCCCTAAGCAAATATGCTAAACGGTTGATTACATTTTACAATCACACTTATGCCCTGAGGAGTTGAGGTATACCGCTCATACTCCAACCGACCACGACGGCGTAAAGCATCGGTCCCATACCTAGGTCAATGGAAGAGTCGGACTCCATGACCTCATCTGTCTCGATCAGTGCGAGACCACATGCAGGACGTCTAGTGTCTCTGCTAAATAGCTTCCTAGGGTATACTGGCATCTTTGCTATAGAGTTATAGCCTGAAGCATATACTTTCTTTAGGATATGGCCTGTAGCCAATGCCTGGTATTGTGGAGTTATGACCCATAGCCATACTTTTATTGGGATATGGTCCATAACCATTCATGTGCATAGGATATGGCCCGCAATCATTCCTATGAGGTGTAAGGATATATTCTCCCATTACCCCCACATATTCAAAAATATACATTCCAGGAGTTCCTGTAGGAAAACTTGTTTCACCAACACCAACTACTGGCGATGATGAATATATGGACAGGGCTCTACATGATAATATTCCACTTGATTAGTTAAGTACATTACCATATTCTTTTAACATCAATAAAGATTCCAAACAGGAATTGTTATAACAAATGCTACAAGGAACATGTAATGCTTTTATCAAGTGCTTATCAAAACTTTATAAAACATGGGGATCTCAATTCTCGATCTCATTACTCGTATTCCACATCCCTTAACAATGTCATCATCATGTTTACTGGATCTGGGTATTCAAACCCTTATTTCATCACTAAACATGGTTATCACCATCAGGTAACGATTACATCCAGGTCATCTGACCAAGGTATTCAGGATACTTGTTACACAAGCATCTCATATAGCTCACCAGGCACATTCAATCTTCTTGTCACCTCTCACTAGGCAACAATTAAAACAATGGCTCACAAGGCCCATTAACATCATGACTCATACCTGGAGATGCTCAACATCTAATGATACTTGCATGGTTAGTTTACTTGATAACAGCCATATCAATTACATATCAGTACTATGCAATGTAAGGGTAGCATCACTATTCCCTCATTAGGGTTAGGGTTTCCCAATTCATGTCAATTAGAGATACTCACCCCATTACCCAAAGTTAGGGTTATGGTTTATCATCATATTTCCCAAGATTAGGGCATCATGCACTATAACCCAAAATTAGGGTTTCACATACCTTCACCCTATATTTGGATTAGGGTTTCATACAACATTACATAGCATCACCCTAGATTAGAGTTTCACATCACATCACTGCATTAGGGTTTCACATACCTTCACCCTATATTAGGGTTTCATACGTCATTATCTTCAATTAAGGTTCCTTATAACTTTCCCCAAATTAGGGTTTCATGTAACTTTACCCGAAATTAGGGTTTCATTAAGCATCCTCTTAAATTAGGGTTTTTCATTATATTACCTTAAATTGGGATTTCTCACATCATCACCCTAGATTAGGGTTACACCATTACCCTAGATTACGGTTTCACTTAGCATTGCCCTAAATTAGGGTTAGGGCTCATCAACTTTCTCGATTAGGGTTTCATGATCTCTTTATCAAGGATCATACCCTAATTACATATTTTATTCATTTTGAAAGTGTTGAGGCTTAACCACTACATGATTGTTATACATGTATGAATTCCTCTCTCTCTCTCATCCACTCTAGAATGTTGATTACTTCAAGCTTGATTAGATTAGGTCAATCCTTCATTTAAGTACATACATTTAGTGTGAGCATAGTGTATTGAGATACTACTTCCATAAGCATCAAAGGTTAACCCCTCTAAGGGTACTAATCACCCTAGTACCTTAAAGGTGCAACCATTGTAACTATCTTTGATATATATATCATTAACAATCATGGGGTTAATTGATCTTTCATCATATTAGGTCTTCAAATAGTTTTTGGTTGCATTGAACCTCCAAACGGTTTTGACCCCTCAACCTCGAAACAGTTTTGAGACCGTTTTCCCTCCAAACGGTTTTGAAATTGTTTGGGCATCTAACCCTTGAAATTGTTTGATCACATGTACATTGAAACTGATTGGACTCATCAACATTTGAAACTGATTGGATAAATTAAACTTGAAACCTATTGGACCTCCAAATGGTTTGAGACTGTTTGATCCCAAATGGTTTGGAGACCGTTTGATCCCAAATGGATTGGAGACCGTTTGATCCCAAATGGCTTCAAAACCATTTGGACTCAAACGGTCTCAAGACCGTTTGGTCCAAACTACCTTGAAACTGAAAGGATCATCTAGGGTTTCCTTCAACAAATAAATTAGGGTTTGCTTTATTAAATCATTCATCAATTGGACCATTGAGAGTAGATAAAAATGTAACCCTTGGATCTCCATTCATCCATGACTCCACTTGACCTTAAACGGTCTTGAGACCGTTTGGTCCATTCCACCTTGAAAATGTTTGAATCAATTTAGGGTTTCTTCAATCAATCGATTAGGATTTGTAATCAATGGATCATCCATCACTGTAACCATTGTGATTAGATCAATTGGAACCATTGGATCTTCATCCATCCATACCAGCAATTGAATCCAAATGGTCTTGAGACCGTTTGACCTCAAACGGTCTTGAGATCGTTTGATCACCAAACGGTCTTGAGACCATTTGGTCATCAAAATTGGAAAATGTTTGCTCATGATAGTTATTGAGGTGTGTGCTAATATGACATCATCATCTTCAAGCTTCAAACCTTCGAAAATTACTATAATTCTTATGGTCATTTCATCAACTAATCAAAAGGAATTTCGGGAAAGAAGAAAGATTCAACATATGATGAAGAAGTGAAATGAATAATAACATTTAAGGGTTCAAGTTATATAACCCACCTTCAAAGTTGAATCCAAGCTTCAAGCTTCATTTCTTTAATGGTGAATGAAGTTTCGCAACTTCCTAAGGTCCTTCCTCAAGTCTTTGAGTGAAAAGAATGGCTAAAGTTTGATGATTGAATGGAGAAAATAAGAAAATAAGCATTGAATTTCGATTTCCACCATGAAATCAAAGTTGAAGATGATTAAGGAGCTCACCTATAGGTTGCGGTACGTCCTCCTATTGCTCCTAAGCTCCCTTGTGCTCGGCTAAAGCAAGGAAAGAAAGAAGAGTTGAAAAATCCTTTCATGTGGGTTAAAGAATTGAGTGTATATAAGGGAAATTCAAGAGAGAGAAAGTGTTATATTAATCCTTCAACTCCCTAAATTGGTGCAACTTATCCCTATCACTTCCTTGCATACGCATCCATCATCCTCCCCTTCGAAATCCTATTCTTTATCCATGCATTAAAAGAAAACAATTAAGCACCTTAATCAATTTAATAAGAATATCCAAAAATTAGTGGATATTACTTTTTCTTCAACTAATGTGAGTGGGCTCTCCACTCACTTTAGATATTTCGGTGCCATTGCAAGGCACAAGGACTTACATACTTATATAAATTCAAACATCACATTTTTTGTTGAAGGGAACTTCCATTAATATATTTATTTTTGCATTAAATTGAATTAGGGTTTCAATTATGCTTAAATCTTGATTATTTTAATATCAAGATTCTCTCTCCCCCATAGACATTCAAATGAGACACCCCTCTGATTTTCTTGTCTCTATACCAAGAAACATTAGGGACTCTCTAGAAGTGGTATTTTGCATATTGAACCCTAGGTTTTTGGTAAATTGCACATTACACCAAAACTAGGTTTTAATGCACAAACATTGCTTAATAAGCTCTTTCTTGGTGCTCAGGCTTCCACAAGCCATACCTCTGTATCATTTTCATTATTATGATGCTTCAATACTTGAGGAACATTTTATCATGTAATATTTGCAAGTTAACCCCTCGACTTGGGTAATTTGCACTTTAATCCAAAATGGGCAAAACATTATTTTCAACATTATTCAAAAAGGACTAAAATTGAAACATAAGTGTCTCTTGAGCTTTAATTACTTTTTTAAAAGATAATAGCAAGCATATAATTATCTTTTTTTTAAACAAAACATCTAGGGTTAAAGCATAACCCAGGTCAGGGATGTTACAACTATATTATCTTTGGTGCTGACGTCGTACATAATTACGATCACATTAGACACTAATTCCCTTACAGACTTGAGTCTGACTTGGATGTGTGTACACTATTTTTTATTGTACTTGAAACTCTTTATCTTAACAATGGTTATAGTGCTATCATAGTGATATGAAATCATAGGAAGCATCTTCATTACCATAGGTAAACTGGACATAAGTCCATGTAGCCATTGAACTTTCAATCTAGTTTCATCTAAAGCACACAACTCTACCTCAAAAATAGGCTGAGATAATATGGCCCGTTTCTCAAACCTCCAGGCAACAAAACTTACTCCCAATAGGAAAATATATCTTGAGACACCATTAATCTCAGAGTTCATGGCAATCCATCTTGCATCACTATATCCTTCGACTACATAAGGACATCTTCCATGATGCAACCCAAGGGAATAAATTCTCTTGATATACCTTAAAACTTTATAAAAAACTTTCCAATGAGTTTTTTTGGGATAACATGTGTATCTACTTAACTTACCCGCAACAGACACAATGTCTGGACGTATGTAGTTCATATGATACATCAAACTTATGATAATATGAGAGTATTGTAATTGAGACACTAGAACCCCAATATCATTCTTGAACTGGGTCTTCAATGAATCATATGGATCATAACAAGTTTACGTGATGTGTACTAAAAGCCCTCTAATATCTTCTCAACATAGTGATAATGAGAGAGAGATATACCATCAATAGACTTTATGATCTTAAGCCCTCAAATCACATCAGTGACACCTATATCCTTCATCTCAAGCTTGCTACATAAGAATGACTTTGTCTCATTTACTACTTTCATATCAGAACCAAAAAGCAAGATATCATCAACATATAAGTGTAACAAAATGAATCCATCATTGAAAATTTTGTAGTAGAGATACTTATTAAATTCATTAGAAACACATCGAATGATGATATAACAAAATCAAACTTCTCATGTTATTGCTTAAGGGCTTGTTTCAAACCATATAATGAATTAACAAGTATACACACTTTAGAATCATTCTCACAACCCATAAATCCCTCAATTTGTTCCATATATATCTCCTCCTAAAGATCACTGTGTAAGAACATGGTCTTCACACCCATATGATGGATAAAGAGATTATAAATGAAAGCCAATGCTATTAGCACTCAGATTTGTGGTCATATGAGAAATAGGATAATATGTATAAAAATAATGTATTCCTTCCCTATGGGTGTAATCCTTAGAAACTAACCTAGCTGTATACTTATTGATTGTTCCGTTTACATATTTCCTCTTAAATATCTATTTGCATGCAACTACACAGCAGTCAGGAGGCAAATCTACTAATTCTCAAGTTCCATTCGAAAGAATTGATTGCATTTCATTATTAATGAATTATTTCTAAAACTTAACTTGTAGAGGATCCACAACTTGTTTGAAAGACACAAGATCCTCGTCCATATTGTAAGTGGGAAACTCACTTCTAAAATCTTTGGATGTCCTAGGCATTTAATTCTCCTTCGTTAAACCATTCTTCAAAATTATCAGATTCAAAAATAGCATATTTTGAGTCGTCCCCCACATTGTCATGCTTTCCACATGCTCAGGAATGCAACTTATGGTGAATGAATCCTCTTGAGACACTTCTTTGGCCACACCAGATTTAATGGGGAACACATCCCCAAAGAATGTAGCATCATATAAATCTACAATTATATTTACATCAAGTCTGAGATATCAGATTTTACAATCAAGAATCTATAAGCATAATGTGTCTCTATATAACCCAAAAAGATGACATCAACCAATTTCTCTCCTAGTTTCTTCCTTTTGTGTATAGGGACATGTACCTTAGCAAGGCACCCCCACATTTGAAGAATTTGAGACTCGTTTTCTACCTCTCCATTGCTCAAATGGACGACTTTCTTTATGTTTATGAGGAACTCAATTTAAAATATGGCAAGTCGTACTCAAAGCTCCCCCATATAAAGTTATGTATACTTGAGGAATGAAGTAAGGTATTGATCATATTTATTAGGGTTCTATTCTTATGCTTAGATATCACAATAGTTTGTGGTGAATAAAGAGTTGTAACCTCATGAATTGTACCACAAAATTGACAAAATTCTAAGAATAATTTCAAGGTCAACTCTCATTCCCTATCAAACCTTAATCATTTAACAACTTCACTAGTTTGTGTTTCATATTCTTTCTTATAAATTTTGAATTTATTTAATACCTTGTCTTTATTGGTAAGTAATTAGACATTATTTTTGGTATGTATACCCACAGAGTCAATCATATGATGATTCTGATGACATATTTTTTAAATTATTTGATTAATAATAAACAATATTTCAATTTGTTCTATTTCATTCATCAATGAAATAATCATGAAAAATAATGTATGTCTAAAGAATGATATTACTCAGTGACATACATCTTTAAGTTGAGTACTTGAAAAATGAGATCATACAAACATCAAGAGTATATTCATTCTTGTTATGTCCCTAGTCAGATGTTATTATGGAGGGTTGATAGATAGCAATAGCACATAAGAGAAGAGTGTGTGTTGTTTTATGATAGAGTCTCAATAAATCACAATATGTGATATCAAACCACACATATAGATACTTATTGGAGAACAGTGTATCATATAGATCCACCTTGAGAGTTAGTTATACATGGAAACCATGACTGGTAGTCAGAATCATATCTCGTAGCGACGTTGGTGATTGTGGTTCTTAGACCTAAAATCACTACACTCATCACATGTCGTTTGATGTAGTTAGACATCATCCATCATGACCTTGAATAAGGGTTTCTATAAAGGTGGTGCTCGGGTGCATCATGACACATGGGGATGTCTGTGAGTAATGTAGATGGAATTTGTACCTCCTACAAAAGTTTGATATCCATGTAACCTGATAAGTAAGACCGAGATAAAGCATGCACATGTACATGTGAATCAATATATGATATTGAATTCACATGTATCTCAGATAGTCTGCTCTAGTTCAAGGAACATGGATTGAACATTGACTAGATGATGATTCCATGCCTCGAGTTCAATCTGGATATCAGTGACAAAGAAACTATATGATCACTATAATACCAATTATAGATTATAGGCTGAAGTTGTTCTCCAAACCAATTACTTGGGTAGAAATGATGTCTTGCTAGATACCAATCCTTGCTTATGATGACATAAATTAGTTATGGACACTCACTGCCAACGTAACTTGGAACCTATAGGGTCATACACATATGATACACTTAGAATAGGAGTTTATTCATGAATGTAGTTTAAACTAGATTACTGATGAGTGAGGTATTCAATCTAAACAATAATGGTTGAAGGTTGACTAAATGGACTGTGAATCGATAGGTTCAAGTGTTGAACCAATTGTTTCAAAATGTCAGGTCAATTGAACCAAGATTGGCAATCTGGTCGATGAGAGTACTAGTTCAGGTCCATGAACTGACCGGTTTAGGTTTTAAACTAACTATTTGATTGATCAATTTGATTGGATCAAGGTTTAGTGCTGACGTCATCTTGTGCATTATATGAATCTTAATTGCGAATACAATTGTGATTTAGAAACATGTTGAAATGACCGGTTCAAGGGTTGAATCGATCAGATCACATGCCAACCGATTATCTCACCATTGAACCGACTGTTTCTTCATTCGCAGGTTATGAAAATTCATGAAATCCTATCCCCTTCGAGTCTCGCTCAGACTAGAACTCATGACCCTAACTCTCTTATAAATAAAGGAATAGTTGAGGCTTTCTAGAGACACATCAATCACTCTAACAATTATTGTCTTCTCTAATTGTGGTAACCGAGAGAACCTGAGCAAGTCTTACCTGTCAAAGGGAGGGATATCAAGGGAGAGACAATTATTGAAGAGAAAGTTGGTGATAGCACACTGACTAGATGGAGCAACTCCTTCTTGTCTATTCTTATAGAATGAAAAGAGTTCCCAGTGGTTTGTGTGGACTACTATAGAGGCAAGGAGGTTGTTGCCAACTTCTAGGAGGATGAGGTCAACTGCTATCTGGGGTGATCAACAGGAAGCTGCTATTGGCATTGACCAAGTGCAACTTGAAGAAAGGCACACACTACTGAAAGTGAATTGTCACTGGACTTGCTCCAGGACCAGGTATAACCTTGCAAACCATACTTCCCATTACATGGTTGTTGATGCGATCAACTGTTCAAAGGGGAATGTGGTAGTTAAAATTTTGTTTTTGTTGTCTTATCTGATGCCATATTTTCCTACAGTGGTATCAAAGCCACGCCAATTTACTATTCTTTGGGATTTAATCGATATGATCAGATTTTGTCTTTCATCATTTGTTTTCTGCAAACGATATGAATACTTAAAATGATTAATGTGTATATTTGATTAAATACCACATACAATCCCTACTAATTTATATATGAAATGATATATATGTAATTTACAGGTGTCACCCTAAAAGTTAATTTTGATGGTGGATGTGAAACATGGTTGTGGTCAATAACCCTAGTTATTTGTGCTTGGTTGGTTGTGGTTTTTTATTCCTATTTTATCTCAGTTTGCATTCTGAGTCTATATCTTCTCTTCCATAAGTAAAAGTATTGTTCACTCTTACCTATGCTCCCCTCAAATATAACTCGAGGTTTTCCTATTATCATGTAATATGTTAAATAGCATTTGGATAGTTTTATTTCTAGTTATATCAAAGAAGACGTATAACACCAGACGAATTGCCCGTTCAGAAGACAAGCCAATCAGCTGGAGACCGAGGAGGACAGACGACAGAAGGAGTCGAACCAATCGACTAGTAACCCAACCAAGCGAGTGGAGGTGTCCAAACGTCATTTTTACTAGAGACCAGATGATTGATCCTCCTGACCAACCGACCGACCAAGAGGCGAGTTGATGAATTCAAGTGTTGAACCGATCAACCCATAATGGTTGAAGCACAAATATTTGTCAACAACATGTTGCTACATGTGTTGTAGACCTTAGGTGGTAGTAATTCCTTGTGGCTCCAAGAAATTAAAATAGAATGGCCATAACCATCGCTTATGTTTTATTTGCATGTTTTTGTTTGTGGGACATAGCATGCATATGATACACACTACAAGTATGTAGAAAGGTAAGATGGGATAATTGTTATTGATGGGAGGCAACCTCCTCGCCTATATATAGGAAAGAAGGCAAGTACAAGGAAGAATAACTTAACCCTAATGGTCTAAGACACTTAGGCCCATGTACATAATAAACTAAATAATATAACACTCCCCCTCAAGTTGGAGCATGGGTGAAATACATGTCCAGCTTGGCAATACATGAAAAGGGTAAAATGGTCATACAAAAAAATTGACTCCCCTTACAATAAATGATCTCCCCATAAATCTTGTAATACAAAAAATTGAAGCACTCTAACACTCCCCTAATGACTGTATCACTTAGAAGGTAGTAAGCGATCTTTTTCCTTTAATGAAGATAACATTAATGCTTAAGCAATGGTAGTAGAATAGACTCCTCTAAATTGGTAATTACCAGACCAATAGAAGAAACCACAAAGACTTTTTATGAAACTTTAATGAGCATACAAACTTGTACATGGTGGATAATATGTGTAGAATTCACTTGAATCATCATTGTTGTGAAAGTAATTTTGCACAAGAAGCACCACCTCCAAAATAATACATAGTAGTTGAGATAAGAGCACTGCTATAGGAATATTTCACTATAGCATGAAGACACATGTTTAAGATGCACTTCTATAGGAATATGCGCTATAGTAGGTGTCAACAATAAGGATCGATATGTAGAAACTAGGCAACATGGTTGGATGGTATGAATTCATCTCTTCGTGTTATTTCGTCTTCTCTCATCTTCTCATCTTCCATTCTCACTCCAACCATGAAAAGATCATGACATTGGTTGGGGAGAAGAGTCATAAATTTTGTCATAAGAATGGTGGTATAGAAATAAAGCACTACTGGTATAAAGGAATAGAAGGAAGAACGAAAAATACTATCGGAATTGAAACTCGATAGAAAGAGGAGTAACACTATTAGAATGAAACTTGGTAGAAAAAACAAGCAATAACAAAATAAGCATGGTAGAAAGGAAATTTAATGTATTGTCCCTTCTCCATTTTTGTGCTTTATAAACTAGCACATGGTCTTTTGTTTTCCAAATAAATAAATAAATAATCAAAACTTTGTCAGTCAAAGGCTAGTCAAAGTCTTTGCTAGTTTCTTTTTTGGCAATGATAACACTTAGAGATGCTTTATTTCAGTGTTTTTTTTCTTCTTAATATATGTGGATACTTTCCTTTTTCTACCCTTTCCTTTTTTGTTTGTAGACAATGGAGCCATTGGCAATGACAGAAGACAGAACACTTAATGGCCGGTGAACTTACAAGAACATTACTGAGAGAAGAAATATGTATAGGCGGCATAGTGGAGGAGTTTGTGGTGATGAATGAAGAGCCATAAATAATTGTAATCCTGCTCTTGTGTATGATCGGTCAATTTTTGGAGAACTGGAGGATAGATAACTTGAGATCAGCCAAGCGTGCCTTCTATCTGGTAAGAACGAAACAACAACGATAACCACTAGTGGGAATGTCAGTCCCCTTGAATATCAGACCAAATCAGAATGGAAAAGGCATGATTTTGATCACATTGTGCCTTCTAGACGAGCCCGACATTCTTGGCGGAGGCACCATCAGTGGAGAAAATTTGGATCCCTTGGAGGGCCGGTAGGTAGAAGCCATTGAGGGAATGGTGATGTGGATGTTGACCTGGGTGTTCAAGGAGTGTTAGCGGATCGATGAAAGATAGTATTGACTACGGGAAATTCAACACACGATACCCTTTCTAGAGGCAGAGAATGAAGGGCAGCCAATAGAAGATATGTGGCAGGGGCAATTGGGCCTAGAGTGCCAAAGCTGGGAGATATGGAGAAATGGAGAAGCGATGACTGAATGAGCGAGGTAGCTAAATGTAGGTGATGATGGTAGGGATGGAGAGCGTTGGTGTAGGGATCAAAAAGATGTGATTTTTATAAGAAAATAGTAGACAACTATGGTGGATGGGATGATACCTAGCGGGCCGCCAAGCTAAGAAGGGACGAATGCCTACAGACAGAGGCTGTCTTTTTTTCTACAAGGCTTAGGATCAATGCTCTGATACCATGTAGAAAAGTTAGATGAGATATTTGTTGTTGATAGAAGGCAATCTCCTCTCCTGTATATTGGAAAGGATGCAAGTATGAGGAAGCATAAATTAACCCTTATGGGCCAAGACACTTAAGAACTTGATCAATAATAAAGACAATCTTCCAATATTCTATTTTATTTAGTTTTGAGATATTGATGAAACATAATGAATGTCTAAAGAATGATATTACTCAATGATGTATGTCTTCAGGTTGAGGACATGAACAATGATATCATACAAATGTCACGAGTATTTACATTCTTGTTATGTCCCTAGTCGAGTGTTATTGTGGAAGGCTGATAGACAACAATAACACATAAACTAGAGTGTGTATTGATTGATGACAGAGTTTCGTTAAGTCATAATATGTGATATCGAACCAAACATATAGATACTTGTTAGAGAACATTATATTGGACAGACCCACCTTGGGAGTGATACATGGAAACCATGACTGGTAGTTAGAATCTTCTCTCATAGCGATGGTGGTGATTGTGGTTCTTAGACTTGAAATGACTACACTCATCACATGTTTTTTGATGTCCTTAGACATCATCCATCATGAACTTGAAAGAGTTACCATAAAGGTTGTGCTCAGGTGCATCATGACACATGGGAATGACTGTGAGTGATGTAGATGGGATTTGTCCCTCCTACAGGAGTTTGATATCCAGGTCACTTGATAAGAGAGACTGAGATAAAGTATGTGCATGCACATGTGAATCAATATATGATATTGAGTCCACATATATCTCAGATAGTTTTCTCTAGTTCAAGGAACATGGATTGAACCTTGACAGGATGACAATTCCATGCCTCGAGTTCAATTTTGATATCAGTGACAAAGAAACTATATGATCATTGTAATACCAATCACAAATTGAAGGTTGACGTTGTTCTCCAACTTTTTGATTACTTGGGTTGCAATGATGTCTTGCTAGATACCAATCGTTGCTTGTGATGCTATAAATTAGTTATGAACACTCACCGCCAACATAACTTGGAACATATAGGGTCACACACATATGATACACTTGGAATAAGAGTTTATTCATGAATGTAATTTAAACTTGATTACTAACTAATGATTTAGGCATTCAATTTAAACAACAATGGCTAAAGTTGTCTGATTGAACTATCAACTGACAGGTTCAAGTGTTGAACCGATCATTTGCAAGTGTTGAATCAATTAAACAAGGATTGGCAATCTGGTCTGTGAGATGATCGGTTCAGGAAGAGAATTGATCCGCTCAGATCCATGAACCGATTGGTTCATGTTGTGAACTTATTGTTTGGTCAATCAATTTGATTGGATCAAGGACTAGTGAGGACAACATATAATGCATTTATAAAATGTTAATTGCCAATGCAATTGTGATTGGGGAACATGTTGAATCGACCATTTTGTGGTTTGCAGACTATGAAAGTTCATGAAATCTCATCCCCTTCAACTCCCGCTCAGACTAAAACTCTCGACCCTAACCCTCATATAAATAGAGGGGTGGTCAAGGATTTTGAGAGACACATCCATTTCTTTGACAAGCGTTATTTTATCTGGTTTTGGTAACCGAGAGAACCCGAACTAGTCCTACCCATCAAAGGGAGGGATAGAAAGGGAGAGACAATTTTGGGAGAGCAAGTCGATCATAGCACACTAAATAGAATGGAAACTCATTCTTATCTATTCTTTAAGAATGGTAGGAGTTCTCGCTGGTCTATATAGACTACTATAGAGGCAATGAGGTTGTTGCCTGTCACTAGGAGGATGAGTTCAACTGTTGTCCATGGTGATAACCAAGAAGCTACTGTTGATGTTGTCCAAGTTCAACTTGAAGAAAGGCGTACACTACTAAAAGGGGATTGCCATTAAGCTTGCTCTGGGACCATGTATAACTTTGCAAGCCAAGCTTTTGATTGCATAGTTGTTAATGTGATCAACTATTCAAAGGAGAATATGACAGCTAAATTGTTATTTCTGCTATTTTATCTGATGTCATATTTCCCTACAATTATAGTTACTACTAGCATTATCAATAAAGTTATGAAATAATGTTTTAATCTGGAGCAGTAATCCCATTAAATTTGTAGATATCAATTTGTACTAAATCAAGAATATTTAAATTCCTATTCAAAAAATAAAAAGGCTTTCTTGATAGTTTATCTTGCACATATATTTCACATCTACTAATATTAATATTAGACTTCTGCATTAAATCAAGATTCATCATCTGTTTCATTGAGTCAAAATTAACATGTGACAAACGACTATGCTATACATCAGACTATACAACATTCATGCAAACAAAAATATTATCATGAAAAATTAAAATTAAATTTGAAACATGTTCAATAAAAATCTTAAATAAGTTCTCCATATTACATAGATACCCTTTTCCAAAAATAAAGAATCACAAAAGCTTGTAATAATTGCCTTATTATATTTGTAGTGTAAAACCATCCCTAACTAAAATTACACAAGTCAGGATATTGCATCAAATGGTTGGCACATGTTTGACTCTATGAAGTGTCAGAATCTTCTCTAAAGGAAAGTTCAAGTCCACCTGTCTTTCTTCTTTGACTTCTGTAGAGCTGGAATCACCCAAAGTCACATGATGACCTCTAGAGGCATGATAAGACACAAACAAGGACTTATCAATATAAACATGTACATTAACCCCAATGTAAATATCCAATAAAGTGGTTCAAAAATAGAAAATATTTCAGGTTTTATAGACACCTACCCATTATTGAGGTTCAAAGATGTAGTCATCATGTTTACCACAACCACCTCAGTTGCATATGCGACAACTTTCTTTACCTTCTTTGAAGGACATTCTTTGTTCTAGTGGCCAACTTATCCATAAGTTCAACAAAGTTTGTTCTTCAATTTCTTCTGGATATTAGCCTTATATTTATGTATATTCTTTGATTTCTTATTTTTATTCTTAGCAGTAGTAAAATTAACACTAAGATTTACATCGGTAGGTAACTTAACAATCTTCTCTTTTGTCCCATAGCTAACAAACAAAGAGGTGGTCTACTAGTTCTTTAGAAGGAGACGACCCCAATGCTAATGAATCAACTATGATGGTGGCTATTAGCTAAATAAGTACCCAAATTGCTGACTTGTTTAAGTGTTCTTGTATGTTAACATTCCTCATTAGATCATTCATTGGCACGTCTCCTTTTCTATGCTTAAGAGTCATGCCAAGTGATTCCCAGATTTAGGAAATTTTTTTATGATGGACATAACAACAAACTTCTCAGGTAATTCCATCTTTGCATATGAGAGTTCATGATACAAGAGACGAAAGTTGTGTATGTGATCATAAATGAATTTACCATCAACCATATAAAATTTCAGAGATTTTGACAAACAATACTTTTCAACATCCTAAAAATTCAGTACTCTAATTCTTTACTAACACCTCTTACAGAATTTTGGAAGTGGTAGCATACGGCTTAGAGTATGAATTATACAATCTGTTATTTAAAACAAACAAGATTAATATCTGGCATGTCTTATCACTCTTCTTCTAGTTCACAATTAATTTTACATTATCAATGACAGACTCATCAGATTTAGATTCATACGCTTCTATGTACTGACTAAAATCCACCATATTAAGCCAAATTTACATCCTACTCTGTCAACAGGCAAAACTGGTACCAAAATTTTTTTAAGCATATTAGTAGTGTCAATTTTATTGGTGAAACCACCATGATCGACCATTAATTAACGATAGAGTTGATTTCTGTTAGACTATTGTAAATTTTATATTACATGTCATTACATGTATGAACAACAGTTCTAAATTAATTAATAAACTCATGCCCAGATTCAGATAAGAAACAAAAAAATAAACATAGTAGGAGAGTAAGGGATAAATGAGGTTAAGAACTCAGATCAGATCTTTCGTTGAAAAATGACGTGTTACTTACAGAAATCAACGGCTCGCAATCCTAAAGTATGTGCATTGTTCTTCTAGTCGATCGATTCATCAACCTATAACATGTTGCTATCTCTCTCACGCTTGACGATAGTCAACAAGCACTACCAGTACAACCCAACGACCATATGTACCACCACCTGGAGATATTGCACCTTTAGGGAGAGGAACGAAGAAGTCACTTCTCGGAGGAGAGGAATCTCCAGAAGGCAACAGGGAACGACGATGACAGAGAAGTTTGTCTTAGGTTCACAAAGCATATGCACAAATGGCTAAGGGATGTATGTTCAAAAGATGTGTTTAACTCTAATGACCAGAGATTATTTATAGCCCTTTACACTCCCACGTGTTATTCCCATTAAGATGTGATCAAACTATCAATCTTGTACACATGTGCGGAAAACTGCTAGGTAAATATTTTCCAATTAGGATCAATAAATCCATTGTAGAAAGAAACAACCAATTGAATGAATAATTAATTACGTAGTTATATCCTTTTACAAAAAGAAGACAAGAGACAGAAAAAAAAATTCTCGCAACCTAAAACCCACAATGCACAAACCTGAGTCCGTGCTCGGTCCGACATGGCAAAGCGAGACACGGTGTGGTGTGGCATGACGTGCTCGTACGTGCTTGTGTGTTGCAGTCTCTAAACCCACTAAGGAGGTGCACATACTCTCCCCTAGAGCTTTGGACACTAGTGTCACATGTGACCCTACAAACAAGGACCAAAAAAATTCTAAGAGTGAGCAATGTAGGATATGATTAAAGCTCTTCCCATTTGCACAAGACACAAAAATACATTTTCTCTATGCACTAACTGCACTACATTGGACTTTGACTCATGCTAAATAAATGGCTAGAGCCATAAATATCTAGCTAGTTTCACTTCAAACCCCAACTACGCGTAAATTATGTGACTATCGAGATTTTCTTCTTGGTTGGCTTGTACTAAATATGCATTATGCTTTCTGAGTGGTTATAATTATGTCATGTTTTGTTACATGGTGAATGGAGAGGATAAAAGACGTAGCTTGTTTGGTTGGACAAATTAAGTTATAGAAAATGGATGTGTGATCAAAGGGAAAAGAAGTCCAGTAATTTTTTCAATTACTTCTCTCCCCACTAAATTAGATAGGAAACAGTAAAAAAGCAAAAAAAAGTCTTAGACAAAAAATTATTAGAAAGGTGGAGGAAAATTAAATGTGAAAGGAAAAATATATGTAATATGACATGAAAAATCAGTATAGTCCACAATCAATATAAATGAAGCAGAGGTGGCCTCTTCTGTAACACTTGGAGGTACATATAAAATTATATAGTTTTATTTAAAAAACTTAGATGAAAGTTTGGAGGAAAAAAGAAATAAAATGAATTTGTGTGTTGATTAAGAAGAAACTGAAAAAGTTAAACCCTTTTATTCATTTACCGTGTACCAAATATAGTACTAGAGTACTCCATTTTTAGGTTCCCATTCAGGAACATACACACATTGTTACAATGAGTTAGTATCAGCATAACTTAAGGTTGTGTTTGTTACGTGGTGAATCATTGTGATAGGGGATGATGGTGAAATAAAAATATTGTTTGTTTGCCATGGTGATAGGAAATCATAGTGAATTTTGATCTATTTTTGTCCCCATGAAAAAGCATGGTGAATCATGGTGAAGTATGGGGAAAGAAGTTTTTTTCAAGACTCCACTATTTATTTAGATAAATGTGAGAAAAAATATTCTAATAAATATGATTACATCTTGTATAGGTATTTTTATAAAGAATTTTCCCTCCAACGTCCCTATAACCAGGTAATAAACAACATATTTTTAAAAAAAAATCGCATCTCTATCACTATCGCCATGCACATGCTACCAAACAATACATTTTACCATTTTTTTCATCACCATTACATGTCTCCTTCCCGATTACCATCTCCATCACCGTCCCTATCACTATCAATTTTTTTACCACGCACCAAACACAGCCTAAATCCTCAACGTATTTGTACAGTGGGCATTGTGACAACATGACACGCACACATAAAACCCCAAGCTATTGCTCTCTCCGCCCTCCGCTCGAAAGAAGGAACAAAAAGAGAGAACACAAACTGTGTCCCCATGACATTAGTCGGTAAAGTAACTCACGTTGCGCCACGACAGGAGGAATTTTCTGTTATGTCAGTCGTGGCACGTTTAAAAATTAGAGATGTCGACATTCATATATCACATCAACACGCAATTTCGTCACTTTCCCAGCGTTGAGCCATCAGCTTCGGTATTGTTAATTAGACAGCTTAGAACAACCGCAATAGAACATTTGGTAGAGAATACAGCTTCCAATGAGAACATGATTATTAGTTTTTAAATTGAATACCTAGAAACAAAGATACTATCATGACAACAACATCGGAATCGTACGGAATTCGTATACGGTCTAGATATAAAATTCGTTTTAACTGAGGTAATGTTATTCTTAGAACGGTTTTACAAGGAGTTTATTTAAACAGACAATTACCCTATATAATGGACGGTAGAGATTAAGTCGTTTAAAACCTTAACAATTCGTAGTCATTTCTTAGTGTAGAAATAATGTCCTTTACCATATAAAAGATGGCGGATGAAGAAAACAACACATTCACATTTAGGCCCTGAGAGAGAAATCGAAATCATGTCCATTTCTTTTGCTTAGATGGGTGATTTCAAATCTCGATGCGCCATTAACTTCACCTTGTGCTGCTCTAACTGCTCACAGTTTCTATTTATGGAGGCTATGTGAGAATGATGCAAGATCAAGATCCGAAATAATTACTTCACAAGATGAACGAAAAAATTACCTGTCTCTCTAATGGTTATATTAATGTGATAATCGTAAATTTTAAAGATCTTACAATAAACGTCAAGAATGAACTAATATGTAATAACAAATTTCAGAGTATGGGACACAATATTGTCCATTAATTATGATAGCCATAAAATATGATAATTTTTGAATAGTTCGATGTGCATATATACATACAAACATATATACATATATATATGCCGACAAGCAAGGGAATAATCCGGTTGGTGAATTCCGCTGGTCCCCAATGAAGGGACCCGAGTTCGAACCACATGGAGAATCATCTATTGATTTATCACCCTCTCGGGCGTTCGACCTCCGCCACGGAATATGGGAGAGGGGGGAATCTTTCTCTCTTAATCTCATATATATGTCGACAAGGAGTGACTCAAGTGGTCAAGCACAGTGTCTCCTCATAAAGGGACCCGGGTTCGAATCCCAGTTGCCGCCTTGATTTACCACCCTCTCGGGCGTTCAGCCTCCGCCACGGGCATGGGAGAGGGGGGATCTTTCTCTCTTAATCCCATACACATATATTACATAAATATATATAGTCAGACTAGAATACAATCGGGTGTATCTGAAAATACTCAAGTAGTTTTTCATGATGCAATTTTTTTTAAATCTAATCCGTTGATCTTCTTAAACATCTTGTGGGTTGTTCAAATATAAAATTGTCTATTTTGACTTTTGTAGGTCAAGTTATAAAAACCACAAAATAAATACATTTTAAGTTAGTTTCATGCGTCGATCATGTTGTCCTCGGATAAGTGACTTACACTCATCTAAATATGCTCAAAATTTGTATGTAGCCTAATTATAGTATGAAAATGAAGTTCAATAGTTTACATTTTACAAAAAAATAGTCTTGATATACAAAAACACAACTTGAGTGTGTCATGTGGTCAGTACAGTCAAGTATTGTGCAACCAATTATTGTGCCTTTCTCATTCTTTTTCCACAAACGTTGATTTTATTTACAACCACAATCGTGTGGTTGTCGTTGTAAACTTTGATTTTTTTTTTCTGTAACTTTCATACAATACTTGGTCTCAATAAAAATTGGCGTTTCTGTAAGACTGAACGGTAGCGCCTCGAAGAAGTCTGAAGACATAGACTTATATGTGAAAGTCAAAATTAAGGCTATATAATTGAATCGTTATTGTTTATTTTCATGTTTTTTTACAATCAACCCATATTTTGTTGTAATCTATGTATGTATGGTATGGTATGGAGGAAGTTTTTGCGGCTTTCGTCCTAAACTCGACCAACTATGTTTTGTCATACGCACGAGTTACACTAACTATGATACCATGTCCAAACAAGACGACTTATATGGGCTTGGATCTCTTACTAATATATTTTCTTATCTTATGCAGGATCTTTTGTAATGATATGCTATTTAGATCTTTATAACTGGATTATATAGTTCATCACATTGATCCTACTAGTTAGATTAAATATGATATGAATTTAACCGCTATCTACTTCACATATTTAAAAGTATATAGCCACCCAAAGGTAGATTATATTCATAATTTAATGTGTAGAAAGTATGCTTACTACTCACAGCAGAAAATATAATGCATGTGATGTTTTATCGACTATAGGCTTATCAAGTTTATTTTATCTCTAATGCATAAAAAGGAATATCATCTAGCTTGATTTGTACGCTATCTGCGACAACACCCTCCTCCTATTTCCCCCACTAAAGGGAGATTGAGAGGACAAGGACTATCGTCAAAATTTTCAGGATCCATATTTAAGAAATAACTAACAATAGTCAATAATTTTATTCATAAACTTTATTTGATTACAAAAGGATAATAAATTTTCCTCAAAGGAATTATAAATTTTAAAAGGTACAATAAATACTCTACCAAAGTAATCATTAATATTGAGTATCTATCTGATCCTTCTCGTAACTTTAGCTTGTTGATTTTTGATGCACCCATGTAGATCTTCATTTCTCCAATCTTTAAATAAGGAAGCTATCTAAAACACCGTCAAACATATATTCAGTCAGTATAATATTATTAATAAGTATATGTGGGATCATGTAAAAGTGTACATATATGGATATCAACATAAACTACTCATTAATCAAATAGTTGCACATATGAACTTACATTTTCATTTTATAATTTAACACAGGCTTGTCATGCCACCTTGAATGTAATCATTTCTCTATCCATAACAAAAGTTATATGATTTACCTTTGGCAGGTATGATAATGGGCTTGGAATATCTTAGTATTTCTTTATATGATATACATACACATTATATTGCATTTGATATGATTGATATTCTTAAAAAAAACAACATACCTTTTCCATGCAAAATTATGCATTATTGATCCATGTGCTTCATGTTGTATGTTATCCAAACAATCAAGATGTATCCCAACCAATTAATCAATATAAAAGTATGCATAACATTATGGTGTCACCATTGTATTCATATGACTTGAATTAGGATTTTGATCCTACTATCTTGGTTTAGGGTGATATTTGGGTTATGTTTCAAAACCCTAGTTTCTTATCTTAATGGCCCTTTGAGTTGGAAACTCTAGATATGATCAAGGTAACCCCAATCTTACAATGACCACTAGGTTTGAATATAATTCATAAATATCAGATTACATCACAAAATATATGTATTCAATAAGTTCAACATCTTATTTATCAAAATTAGGATTTACTTATATTCATTAATACATACTTTTGAATAAGAATTATATTTAGATATTGAATCTATTTTATTCGCAATCCAATTTTCATATCAATTCCATGTATAGTTTCATTATTTCCAGAGCTACCATTTAATTTCTACATTTACTGCAAAATAATCATTTAATGGCCAATGAAAAGATGCCACATCAGTACTAAATTCTATATCTTGTTGGTGCGGGTCTAGGTTTGAGCCAATGGAAAAATGCCATGTCAGCTCTAAACCCCAGTATGAGTTGGTGGTTTGAGAGTGGTGGAAAGACCATATTACCCATGTGTTGTGAACCAGAGTGTCATTGTGCCCAAATTGTTCATCCCCTCCTATTTTGTAGCTTATGAGGAGCAAAACCCCATGGTCAATTGGGAGTATCTTAGCCTTGAGTCCCATGGGCGATGGTCAGGGCTGCTTCAACTGACTTCCACTAAGTGGTGGTTGTTCTCAACGTGCCTGGAGATGACCAATGGTGTGCTAACTAGTTTTTGTTTATAGAAATAGGCATGGCGTTGAGGCAGAAGGAAATCACCTCAAGATAGGTCATTCTAAAGGCATAGAGAAGTTTTTGAGGTTTTGGCAAAGCTTTGTGGACAATTGTGTGGTCCAATGTAACTTGGAACACCTCCTTAATCTCATTTCGGTAGCTTGGTCTAGTGAGAATTCAAAGGACCAAATGTTGGCATGGAAAGCAAGACATACTCCCATTAGCTTCCTTACACCCTACTGGTGCCCTATGCCCGTCGAATTGGTTGGAAAAGCATTGAGTTAGGGTACGGGGTTAAGGTTGTAGGTAGTGGAGGTGGAACTCAGGGGCTTGGTTTTGGGGACTCCTCAAGTAGAAGGATATATGGAGGTACTAGAGACAATGAGAGTGTAGTGGGGCCTCTAAATAGCCTCGACTTTATGTGCACTGGCGGAAAAGGCCAACTCTAGAGTTAGGTAATGAGACGATTGGGCATTATCTCATTTTTTTTAAGATAATGGCATTGGAGATAATAGCAATTTGAGGGTTGGTTGAGTTTGTCTCAATCTCACAATTCTAACAACATTATTATTATTGGTGATGGGTGTCAGATAGGGGGAGAGAGAGACTAAGGGCGTGTGGGTTGTTATTTTTGTGGGGAAGAGCATAGACGGGATGAGGGAGATGAGTTCCATACCTCTGGGTCTACCTAGTTTCGAGAGTCCCAAACTAACTAGACTCTACTCTCCACCTATTTCTATCTTTCTTTTTAGTTAACCCCAAATCTTAGAAAAAATTCCATAGGATACATCATGGCCCTATTTTCTCTCAAATTTAAGTTATTACCCCATTGTTTATTGTTTATCCTTGGGCAATAAATCAAGTCTTAACTAATATGTTAAGTAGGGATTTTATTCTTACAAAATAATTAGATTAATATTCAATTAATTACTTATGCCACAAGGAAAATTGGAATTCTCTAAAATTTCCATGATGATCTTACAATTCCTTTTCAACTAACTAAAATTATGTTTGGTATTTAAGATGATCATGGATTACTAAATTCCCAATTTAATAACAAAGGACCAATTTGTAATCTAAAAGTAGCCAAGTTGGGCTTATCTTGGTAACTAGTTCCAAAAGTTTGAGCCTAGGTCTTATAATGAAACCACAAATTTTTCCATATGCTTAATTACATACTTCAGTGTCAAAACACCATATTATCTCAATTGAAGCATATTTGTAAATAAACTCAATATTAATTTATTTACTTGAATTGAAGACTCAAACAAACCATATGCTTGTAATTATTAATCAATTTGTACCATTTTATTGTTCATTCTGATTTGGTTCTTCACACAGTATCCTTGAATTAAATCTAAAACATCAAATTTGAGGTTGTTAAATCACCCCACATTAAAAGGTGATTTTTTCTGCAACATTCAAACCTAATTAGGTTAAGGTGAATGTCAACTCTATTAGCCTCATGCATTTTTGGGATAGCAACCCACCTTGGAAAACTTCTAGATAGATCACTATTAATAACTTTTCTTGAGGTAAAATCTATCTATATAACTGAGGTTAGGACCCAAATTTTTCAAAGGGTAGTTCCATATCCTCATTCATTGCATTATACTATCCTAGGAGATTGCATTTTTGTTGGGTGCTTGTATTTTCATTTAGGCCTCAAGCTCAGAAACTGTCCTTTAACTGTACTCACGAGAAGGTGTGGTAGAACATGTATACCTTAGATCATAACATTAGTTGTAACTCAAAGTATCTGTTCTCATTTAACATTTATAAGTATCCTTGGTGGCTACCAATCTCTCACACCTATACTAAGATGAAAAAAGTATTTGTCTACGATACAAATACAAAGATCATCTCATGTGCAGTGGTGGTTCATCTAGAAATTATCATATAATTCTAAAATTAGGTTGAGTCATCCTCAAAAGTGACTCTAAAAACATGAATACCTTTCAACTCCAACAAGTTTTCTTTAATATCATTTACTCAAGGGGAAAAGTGTTTAATTATAGTTCTTCAGTTTATGTACAACCTTAAATCACTATCACATAAATTAGTGCATACTTCATATCTACATCTTGTGTATCATTGGCCTTAGCATTCCCTTAGGATCTCTAGGGGTATATTTATGTTTTAAGTGATCTTCTCTTGACCCCAAGGGCCTCATGTACTTATATAGTATCTTTCCCTTGATCCCTTGGGCCTTATGTACTCATGGAGTGGTCGTTCTCTTAACTCCCTTGTGCCATGGATGGCTTTCTCCTGGCCCTGTGTGCCTTATGTCGTGATGTCAGACTCCTCAATGAAGACATGACTTATGAAGGCTCTCCCTTTAACCATCTAATTGTGATCCAAGGGTAGATATATCATCCTCTACAATGGTTCCAAGATAAAGCTAGTCATGCACAAGAGTCTCTTGACCTCTGGTCTCTCCCTCTTATACACTTCTCCGTATATATGTGTCTTTTCACCTTTGAATCTACCATGATTTCCCAAATGCATTCATTGATGACTCATTGGTCTTATCACATTATCAAGAAACTCCCCAAAATTCAATAAACATTCCTTACCCAATTGGAACTCTCAGAGCCCTACCCATGACAAAAATCTTAGTCCTATATACAAATACAAAGTCATAGGTTTCTAGATAACCTAATGATCTATCCTTCACCCTTAATTTTGTGTGGCATTGTGTGTAGAGGTATTGTATGGTTGATATCTAGCTCCAATGACAATGAACCAATCCAATGTTTCTGGACAAACTGGTTCAATTACCTCAATGGTAACAAACTATGATATTTGATCTACTTTTTCTCACATTATGATGCTCTATGTAACACGCCATTGTTCAGTCCAACTCTGAGTTCCTAGAGGCAGACGTTGACCTCCATCAGGGTGCTCTAATGCACCTCTGACTGTGGTTCTTTTCACTAGTATGATTGCCTAACATTCTTCTTTCTTTCTCTGTGATCTATACTCCTTATTTTCTTGATGTCAATGAGTTCGGATTTGGGTTCCTACACCCTTCTCTCTTTACTTTCGCAATGATTTTTGAGGGCATGCTTGTCCCTTTTGTGTGAGAATTGTTACCCTGTATTCTTTGCTTCATGTTGGACTCTTTTGGTTTCTAGTTTTAGCGAGTCATGGTGGTTTTCTAATGTTCAATCTCCTTGTGCTTGTAATGAACTAAAATCTAGGTATATTCTTAATCTAACCCTTTTTCCAAGATCTTCTTATTCTTTCTATCCTTTTTGCAATTGATTTTGCGGAATTATTAGTGGTTTGTAGTATATTTGATCACTATTCATGCAAATGTATGGGTTTATGCACAAATACCTCAGTTAGTGTTTCAATTAGGGTCTAAGATGCAAATATATTGCTTATGTGAGATATTAATAAAATAATTTTGTTCTAGAACTTTCCTTAGCCTTGTGGAGCAAGGAAGAGTAAAAGTAATAAACAATAAGTCTTTAAACATGATAATGTAACATTAAATAATTTAATATGACAAATAGTGATAGTAATGTGTAAAAGGGATAAAACTCATAAAAGGAATACTAATTGGATAAAAATAACTTCATATTCGAATTCTTTAGATCTAATATGGCTTGGAGGCCAAGTTTCAAAATTTTGGGATAATAATAAGTGCATCTATATTATTTAGAAAAGAAAAGGTGTGTTTTCTTCAAAATATGAATAAACCATTCAAAAAGTGGCAACTAATCGTAGATTCATAATCTACACATTAAAACTACCCTATGGGTAAATTTTCATTCAATTTGGATAATGTTTAATGCTCATGTGTAGATTAGGAGAAAGAATGTATAGTTAAAGATCAAAATGTAAAATAATGTGATAAGTAACTTCAAATAGATAAAATTAATGGAAAATTCATGTTTCACGGGTTTAAGTTTGCTTGAGGGTGAAGTTTCATCATAATTGGGTAATTCTAAAGTCTGTAATGCATTGGTAAAGAGAAAATGTGATTTACTTTAAAAGAATTAACTAAAATACTTAGAGGATCCATAACTAAAAAGTAATGCCAAAATCATATTCTAAATTCCTTAATTAGCCTAGATGAAAATTTTCATATTAATTGAATTATGTTTGAACCCCTAATTGGATTGGGAAAGAAATGGGCATAATTAATTAATTACACTTTAGTCTAATTCAATTTTTATAAGATTTTCCCGATTTATTTATGACGTTGTCACGCCTACAGTAGCTGATTTCACAAAGATTGTGGGCCACTTTATCTTCATTGGATGGTGCAAAACCCATATCCTACCTCGAATAGGAGAGGTACATGAGAGTGAAACATGCGTTGGAGTTTGCACATTTTTTGAAGGAGTTTTCTCTGCGTGTGATCCACGAAACTACGTGAAACAAGTTGCATTGAATTTATAGTAAGTTTCTAAATCTAGCAATCTATAATTCAAGATCTAATTTCCTTTCTCTGTGTTTTAAGCCTCTACCCTTATAAACCTTAATACCAACCCAATACTATAAATATGCCCAAAACTTTAGACGGTCTTGCCCGACCTTTCTCCCACACAAATTTTACTTAAGACCTTTCCCTTCACTATTGTGAGCTCATGCATAAGAGGTTGCCACTGATGGGTCATTCTCTCTCTTAAGGTCTCCTCTATTCAATTTCTTTTGAGGTACTCTTCATTAACACATGTTCTTCATTTTCGTACCCTCGATTCATTAATTGGTGGCTTCTCCCAAGTTTCACCCAAAACCACCCAAGCAACAGCCTTCTGCTTCGAGCAACGATGGTGTTGTAGGTGAAGGGGAAGAATTCCCTCGAAGACTTTACTTCTCTACCCTCCTCGCTACTCCTTTCTTCATTTTTATAAGGGCATAATGGTCTTTTTGCTCCATTTTTGTTGTCTTGAGCGAGCCACGCGGGCCGCTGACTGAGAAAATTGGCTTCTCTTGATTGGGATAAGTCAGTGGGCCTAGTTCCTCTCTCGTGAGGATTTTCTTTTGCTTATTTGGATATTCTAAATTTTCTGATTGATCAAAACTGTAAAAATCAAACGTTTTGCTCTTGTTGTCCAAAAAATCCTTTAAAAATATGTTTTGGAATTAAAAAATGAGATCTTTCTAATAAAAAATAGTTTGAGAGTCTGATTTCCATGTTTCTAAGGTTGATTTTTGAAGATTTAATAAAGTATATAAAATCCCTAAAAATTGTATGTAATTCATATAATCTCCAACTTAGTAAATAAATGTGTTTCTTGATCAAGAGAAGTTAATGAATCGATCGATTTAGGTTTTGTATTCAAAATCCGTGGTTTCCAAATAGGTCAAAATTTGGGTTTCTTTAGACTTATATGCTTTGTGAAACTCTAATACATGTGAATAACTCTAAATTAGGCAAAGGTGACCTTGGAATCTTCTAACTTGGTGAAAAGTGATCAGTAGGATTCTGAATTAATGTGTGAATCCTATCCCTCAAGTTGCTCATGTTTTTTACACCAAACCCTAATTTCCCAATGAGGCGTGGACTAAAACCTTGACTCCTATTATTGCTCTTTTTGGTGCTATTATTTCATTATTTACTTAGGTTTTGGTGCCTGTGACGACCGCTATCAAACCGACAGCCAAATTGCACAATAATTATGCGGAATAACCATTAGCAGTGGATTACTGAAAATCACTAAAAATTAAAACCATTTTGCAAATAGATCCATTGCCATGAAACTCTTTATAGATTGAACCATAGTAATATATACATCATGGTCCACATTGTACATACATTGTACCATCTCATCTTGAGGATAACATATACCAGTTGCTTTGCCAAAACACATACTGAAGCAACATAAAATCTCAAGGTAGAAAAGTCAAAATCTTAGATTGTTTATAAAACCATTACATACTAACTCCCAAGGACTTGAGAATACAAAGATGACACATAGGAATTCTATCTACAAGACATGATAGACAACACACTCAATATGAGTTGTCATTGTTGTCCCTATTGTTGATGTCCTCCCTTTGCAGTATGGTCTCTACCTCCTCGTCTGCGTCCACCTAAAAACTGTGGGGCCAACAGGGTGAGACACAAGTCCCAGCGAGAGATATAACTCTTCACCAACAATATTATTACCACAGATAAACTGTATATAATTGAGCAGAGGATCTATTATAACAATAAGCAAGATTAATCACTATTTATAAGCAGGATAGAGCAATATCATCTTTTAGAGCATTACAGCTATATAAGATAGAGAAATATATATCCATATATATGAGCATGGTAGAATAATTCCATAACAGATTAGTTCATATATCTATGACCAAGCATTGGATCATGTAATAATTCAAAAGGAATGTGAATAACATGTATCACATTTATCAACTATATGATACAAAAATATCACTGCTTCATCCAATGTTTCCGTAATTGGTCCTTAAGCAATTATGCTACACGGCAGATTACATATTCACAATCACACTTATGCCCTGTGGAGATGAGGTATACCTCTCATGCTCCAACCGACCACGACTACGTAAAGCATCAGTACCATACAAGGTCAATGGAAGAGCCGGCTTCTAAGACCTCACCTATCTCGGTCAGTACAAGACCACTAGCAGTGACATCATGTGTCAAACTACAATTAGCTTTCCAGGGTATAGTGGCATCTTCGCTATAGAGTTACGGCTACAACATGCACTCTCTTCAGGGAGACCACACAACATCCCTGGTATATTTTCTTCAGGGAGTACACCCCCACAACATTCCCTGGTATTGAGTCATGGCATATAGCCATACTCTTAAAGGGAAAACACACGCCACATTCCATGTTTGTGTGTAAGGATATGTTCGCCCATCACCCCCACATATTCAAAAATATGCACCGAGTTAAACTCGTTTCACTAATTCAGCAAATTCTGACACTGATTGGATCTATGGACAGGGCAACTACATGATAAGGTTCCACTTGATTAATTAGGTGCATTACATTATCTTTAGCATCAACCAAGCTACAAGCATGAATTATAATAGATGCTACAAAAAAGGTATAATACATTTATCATATTCTTCCATAATCTTTGGAACACATTTTGAATGTATACAACTCGAGATCTCAATCCCTTCATCATATCACTGGGAATTCTCATCCCTTAATCATGATCATCATCATGATTACATGATCTGGGTATTCAAACCCTTAGTTCATCACTGGATACTATTACCTCTTAACAGGAAATCATTACCTCTAGGTTCTCTGACCCAGGTATTCATTATACTTGTTGCACAAGTATTTCACATGGCTCATCAAGGCCCATTTAAATATCTTGTCACCTCTCACTAGGAAACAACTATCTTTTAGGTCATCAGACCATATAAACATTATACTTGTTGTACAAGTATTTAACTTGGCTCACAAGGCCCATTTAATCTATATCATATGAAACATCATAGCTCGTACCTAGCTATGCTCATCATCTTCTGATACCTACTTGGTTAGCACTTCATAATAAAAATAATAGCAAATACATATCATCACCATGAAATACAAGAGAAATACAACCATCCCATTATTAGGGTTAGGGTTTCCCTTTATATCCGATAAGGGTTTCAAGTTCATATTATTAATCCACACCCTAATTCATTGCTCCACACATCTAGGAGCATACATTGATATCATAAGTATTCAATCATACTAATTTATTCTCATCATTTATCATTAATTGATTATTAACACAAAGTATGAGTTTCTCTCCCATCCTTACTAGGATATTGATTACATCATACTATATTAAATTGGCTTAACCCTTTCACAAGGTACATTAGCCTACACTTGTCAAAGTGTACTAAGCTCATTACTTCTTATTGTGTCAATTGCCATTACATACTTCATGTGTTACTCATCCAAGTGTATCAGATCTGAGGTGCATCAAGGTATATCGACCTTGAAGTGCTAGATGGTATATCGGCCAAGCATCATTCCTTGGTGTAACACTTCCCTCATCATTTCAACTTACTTGAGTTTATCAACTTATCTTGTATTAGGGTATCATCCATCCTGACACTTTATGTACTAACTCACCACATTTGTCATGTAGTGTACTAGCCATAAGTCACCACACTTGTCTAGTAGTGTATCGACCATAGGTCACTACACTTGTCTTGTAGTGTATCGGCCATAGGTCACCACACTTGTCTTGTAGTGTATCAGCCATAGGTCACCACACTTGTCTTGTAGTGTATCGGCCTAGAATCAATTCTTGAGTTTCCCAACTATCACCAAGTGATATGGACTCATCTTGGATTAGGACATTGTTCATATAGGGTTGACCATCATCAATCACTTTATGTGTTTCACCTATCAAGGTATTAGCCACACCATTATCTGGTCTTTTAGCCATCACTTCTATGAGTGTGTGTTGCCCTCACCTTTACAAGGTGTGTCCGGTTGATTCATGTATGTCAAGTTGAACACATGTATTTGGTTAGGGGTATGTCGGGTTAGGCATCATCATATCCCTCATACCCTCACCCATCAAGGTATCAACCTTACCTATCTTATGGTGTATCACCTTCACCATACTTGGGTGTAACAACTTCACCTCACTTGGGTGCATCATCCTTGCCTCACTTGCGGATATTGGCCACACCTAACTTTAGTGTATATGCCATCACATGTTCTAGGGTATCAATCACCTTACCACTTTTGTCCTCTAATGTATTGGGTTACAATCACCATATCATTATAGAGGTGTGTGCTTCCACCATATCGGGCAAGAGGTGTGTGCTTCCACCATATCAGGAAAGAGGTGTGTGCTTCCACCATATCGGGAAAGAGGTGTGTGCTTACACCATATCGGGCAAGAGGTGTGTGCTTACACCATATCGGGCAAGAAGTGCTTCAACCCAATATTAGTTTGTGCCATGATGATGTCATCATCATCAAGCTCTAGACTTTCATCCCTTACTATTCTAGTTCATGGACAACGGCCCTATGAAACTATTAGAACTCATAGATCCATCAATCATTCAAGGAAAATCAAGATTGAAAGTAGATCATCAAGTATAGCAAGATTGAAGGTGAATAATAACATAACTGGGTTCAGGTTATATAACCTGCCTCAAGAACAACCTCAAAGCTCCAAGCTCCAAAGCTTCACATTCCAAAGGTTGAAGATGACTTATCAAGAGTCTAGGACTCTGATGAATACATATTCATCATAATATTCAATCGCCATCTTGGGCTCAATTCGACCCAATACATCCAATTTCATCTCCTAAATATCACAATATGCAAAATTACTTAATTAGGTTCAATCATCAAGATTATTAACTGAGTTTAAAACCATCAGCTGGCACTCACATCCTTTTAACCCTAATCCACCTTCAACATAATCACAACCACTGCTTGCTTCATACCACCTCTATCACCATAAACCATTATCCGAATCAAACCCTAATAAGTGGGCCCCACCTTTCTCAACCCTAGATTTACCTTCACCCATGATCCTCTCACCCTGGGTCTTGACCAAACGTTCTTGACCAATCAATTGTGATCCATTTGGTTTCACCCAATATTGGTTAGCTTCCATTCGGTCTCCACCCTCATTTTGGTCTCAAGACCGCAAGTCTTCTACACCTTCAGATCGCAGATCAATGCCCCTCATTCACCTCCCCACTCGGTCCCCCTCCTATCATTCTTCCCTTATTGTTTTCCCCTTTTATACGGTTTTAAGACCGTGTGAGGCCACACGGTATCAAGACTGTGTGAAGCTTCATGGTCTCAAGACCGTATGGGTAGCCACCTACACAAGATCGCATGGAGGACCTGACTTCCTGCCTCCCTTCTTCCTCTTCCTTCCCTCATCATCTGCATCCCCAACTCCACCATTGCCATCCCGTCCACTCTCTTCTGACGACGACACCACCAGGACCTATAGCATAGGCGGTGCACTGTCTCAAGACCGATAGAACAGCTGGCCACAAGATCGTTTGGGTACGAGATCGATCAGAGGGAAGACCGTTTGGGCGCGAGATCGATCAGAGGGAAGACTGTTTGGATACCAAGGACTGTTTGGACACCAAAGATCATTTGGAGGATGAAGACTGTTTGGACGGAGGGATGCCAAAGACCGTTTGGCGGCACATGATCTCGAGACCGTTAGACCAACAGATGTCAAAGATCATTTGAATGAGCGAGACCGCAAGAGGCACAGACCGTTAAGGAGTGATTAGTCTCCAAACTGATTGGAGGTCGTCGACTCTCAAGACTGTTTGCATCTCCAAACCGTTTGGAGGCCATCTATCCTCAAGACTATTTGGCGGCAATCGATCTTAAGACCGTTAGGAGTCTCTCAGTTTCCAAACTGTTCCAGCAGACCATTTGCTCCAAACTGTGTGAAGAGCACTCACGCCAAACATGTGAAAGACCCCGACCAGTGCCTATAAATAGGACCACAAGGGTCCTAATTCAGGCATTGGAGCCAGGACACCGACCGGCTACTTGAATACAGGTTTGGTCCATGCACATCCACGTCATTGCCACTTCACCAGTAGCTCCTACTACGAGCAAGGAGGTCAAGTAGAGAACAAAGGTTGAGAAGAAGATCTGCCTGGTCTGCCTTGCCTTGGTGGTTCTTCCTCCTTTTCCAGATCTGCTCTGACACGATGTAGAAGACCACATCATCTTCACTGAGCTGCGACTACCTTCTGCATCATGCTCATGACGGAACCTTCCCTCTCTCTTATTTTCTTGTTTCTCGCATCATGAGCGAGTAGTTCCTTTTCGTTGGGGTGCGGGGACTAGCCATGCTGCCCATGCAAGCATGTTCTCTTGTTAAACATTCCATGACAATGTATATAACCTTTCATTTCGTAGTTAATCTTTAATGTTTGTAGATTGATTACCTGCTTGTTTTCATCTTGTTCTTCCCTATGTTGCGAGAACTTCTATATGTAGGGTAGAATGTCAATTAACGAGGTTGACTCCCAAAATAGAAATACAATGGGGTTCCTTGAAGTCGTAAGTGTATGATATGTGTGGGGACGAGCCATCTAGCTCACGGTGATGCTTTTGTGTGCCTAAACATCCCTCAGGGAGGGTCACAACTTCAGTTGGATATCTATATCATCGTTGTTAATCGTCGATGCTTGCTTATAGATTAATCGCCTGCTTGCTTGTCAATTAGCACGGTTGACTCCCTGACTTGAAATAGAAAGGGATTCCTTGAGGTCGTAAGTGTATGATCCATGAGGGGACGAGCCATCTATCCCACGGTGATGCCTCTGTGTGCCTAACGACTGTATAGGGGCCCACAACTTTAGTTAGATATCAACATCTTCAGAGCCATAAGTGAGTGATGCGGTTGGCAACGAGACATCTGATGCCTAAGGTGATCTTACACAAGCCTAATGCGCATATGGGGGGTTTTCCAGCAGCTCCATTTGTATGGTTATATCTTGCCTAGATGTTTGATATTTGAATGTGTTTGCTTGTGCAGTGGTGGTCAAACCCGGTACCATCCCAGTGATTCCATATCATTAATCTAGATCAACTTTAATTTTGCTCTTTACTTTCATGTACTTAGTTTAATTAACCTAAAATCAACCAATCATTTTAAATATTATCCTTACTTGAACTAGATTGGACTAGAAACGATTCTTAAAAACATTGTCCCTTGGGATTCGATCCTTAACTATACTGCGATAAGACTTGTCCGCTTGCGGGTGGTATTATTGCACAAGGTTTTGGTAAAAGCTCAGGGATTTCAACCCTGAGTAAAAGATCCCACTGAATCGAATTTGATCCATGAATCTAAGAAATAGTGAGAATTCTTGATCTCTCTCAATTCCAAGATCCAGGATTCGAATGGATGTTGTTTCATTGATTCCTCCTAAAGATTTCATTTCAATTGGAATTTGGTTATTCACGATGTACAAAATCTATAAATCTATAAAAAAAACCGATTATTAGATTATTATAATATAATGAGTTATCATTATTATGAGTTATCAAAGTTATAAAGTTGAATATTTATTCATTATTAAAATAAAATAATTGCATTTATTAGGAGGAATTTACCCTATACTGATCTGATATAGTAGTTAGTCTCATCTTTCATTATTCCTATTTTTGTCCTTGAACATGGATATTCTGGATATCTAATCTCGATCATTAATCACGAATGCTAAACCAAGGTATTCCTAATTCACCATTCTTCCAATAAAACCCGAAAATTATCAATTTAAAAAATTAAGTGGGCCTAACCCATTGAATCATGACTATATCAGCTATTCTGATATTCTAATTCGGCATAGATGAAATTATAGAAGCGGGCTTTTTTCCTTTAACCACACAAGAATTTGTCGATATTTCCAATTTCTTTTTACGTTCCATTTCATAAGAATAAATCACTATTTTTTACGCTACAAATAAAAGTTGATTTTGAGAATCTATTTTTTAATATCGTTCTCTAATTCTAGAATTTGATATTATTATTCCACCAATGATTTGACCCAGAGAAAGATAGGACATTTCATCATCAAAATAGAGCGAACCAAGCAAGGATGGATCAAGAGGAGGAAATATCCCGAAGGGTAGCTCAAGCCATTAATGCACATAGAGAAAGGCTCATGCAAGAAGCCAGAGCTGCAATTCAAGAAGAAATCCTAGCAGCACAAGCAGCAGCGCAAGCAGTAGAACTGCAAAAGGATCTTAGGGAATTCTCAATCTCTAAAGCAGCCGACGTTCATCATCCAGTACTACCTCCTCCCATCAATGCTCCAAATTTCAAGATACGAGCACATTGGATTACCTTGCTTCAAAACAACCCATTCTATGGTAAACTAGGTGAAGATAGCCAAGAATATCTTCTGAGATTCATCGATCTATGTGCTATGACAAAACAAAATGGAGTTACAGACGATGCCATTCGAATATGTCTCTTCAAGTATTTTCTTGCTAACAGAGCTATAAGTTGGTACAATTCCTTGCAATGCGAACCCATCACCAATTGGGAACAACTTCAAAATGTTTTTTCTGGAAAAGTTCTATCCTCCTTCTCTCACCTATGAAATTAGGGGTCGAATAACAATGTTCATTGAAGACCCTGGAGAAACCCTTACTGAAGCATGGGAAAGATACAAAGAGCTTCTACGCAAGTGTACACACCATAACATTCCAAAGAATCAACTCATCGCGATCTTCTATAGAGGTGTGGATGACGATATCAAGAGATTTTTAGACTCCTCATCCGGAGGAAACTTCATGCGTCAAAGTTATGACAACACATGGAAGGTTGTCACCCTTGGAGCTGAAAATCAAGCTAATTGGGGTAGTTCTGTAGGTAAAGGCGTGTTGAAGGTAGATATGGCTGAAGTTATTCCAGAATACAAGTCTATTGTTGAAAACCTCAAACTCTTAGTTGCAAAGCAAGACCATATCAAGTCATCTCTTACTGCATATGAAAGAAGACACTCACTCCCTCAACAACAATAACAGATCAAGTCAGCTTCACTGTTCTGTGAAGTATGTAAAGGTATTGATCATTCCACTTTAGCAGGCAATGTTATCTACAATGTTGTTCTTAGCAACGCATGTGGCCAAGGAGATAATAGTCAAATGGAAAATCTTAATGCTGTCAACACCATCCCCGGTCAAGGATATTATAATCTGAATTAGAATAGGAACCATCCAGGTTTTCAATATGGAAATCCTTCAGGAGCGGAAAACTCACGACAACTTGGTTCAATTAATCAACAACGAGGCCCACCAGGATTTCAGTATAACCAACAACAAAGCTTTGGAAATCACGGGAACTTTAGGGGGAACTATAACCATGACCAGAATAACTCTCAATTCCATAATCTTAACCAAGTTCCTTATCAACAACAAGGACAACAAGTCGATCCCATTTCTCCTGATGACAAGCTGAAGGCCATTGAAAAGATGTTGCAATCACAACAAACTATGATAGCTAACCAGCAAGCCCATCAGAAGGCTATTGAATCTCAACTAGCCCAACTTGCAGCTAGTTTGAAACCACCTGCCGGAGCCTTTGCTGGCCAGCCAGAGAATAACCCTAAACACCCTGAGCAACTAAAGGATGTAACCACCAGGTCTGGAAAAAATTATTCTGATCCTCCTGTCAAGACTCCTATGGTTATTACAGACGAGGATGAACCTGTGATTGTCCAAGACTCAACAACACCTGAGTCTCAACCAAAAGTACCAGTGACTACTGATAAGACAGCCGAGCCAAATTCTAAAAAACCTATTGATGAAGAAACTGAAACACCAGATCCAGACATGCTAGTGTACAAGCCTCGTCTGCCTTTTCCTGCTTGTTTAAAGCAAACCCAGCTTGAAACTCATTTCAATAAGTTTAAAGAAGCTATGAAGAAACTTCATGTCGATATATCCTTTCTAGATGCGCTGGTTGAAATACCATCCTGGACAAAATATCTGAAGTCACTTCTGACAAGGAAATACATAACTGAAGGGTATGAGATAGTCAATTCAGCAACAACTACTTCAGACATGAAACAGAGTAAGATGCCAAAGAAACAGAAAGATCCAGGATCTTTTGGGATCTCCTGCCATATCGGTGATTCTTCATGTAAGAAGGGATTTGAATATCTTAGAGCTAGCATTTCCATCATGTCACTTAGCATTTGTAAGAGGCTAGGGTTTTCTGAACTTCTCCCGACTAGCATGGCCATACAACTTGCAGATAACATTGTGACTCTACCTTTAGGAATCATTGAGGATGTCCCTGTCAAGGTAGGAAAAGATTCCTATGTTCCTTGTGACTTTGTCATCATGGACATAAAGGAAGACACTAGATACCCTCTCATATTTGGACGTCCATTCCTTGCCACTCTAAGATCTCTGATTGATGTTGAAGCAGGAACTTTGTTGCTTAGACTAGGTAAAGAAACTCTCGATTTCAAAGTTTTTGAAAGTATGCGAAGACCAAGCATGCAAGAAGAAGTCTACTTGATTGAGTGCATAGAGCAAATGTCACTCCTCACATAGGAGGATTATGAACAAGAAGATCCTTTAGGGATGACCCTTACTAATCCGAATGTAGAAAGTTTAGTTGACAAACAAGTGAAAAGTTGTGTTTTCCACCTCGATACTGCTGAAGAAGATCCTAAAGCCAAGATTGAGGAACTAAAAGTTGTGTATGTTACTGAAGAAGCATGTGAGAAGCCAAAAGCTCCAGTAATGAAGCCCCTACCTGAAGGATTGAAGTCTGCATTTCTAGATGACCTCAAAGTATGTCCATTCATCATTAATTCAGATCTAACAGCAGAACAAGAAGATAAAATCTTGACGAAATTAAAAGAAAGAAGAAGAACTATAGGCTACAATATGAGTGATCTCACCGGGGTCAGTCAAGCACTATGCATGCACAAAATATGCATGATGGAAGATCACAAGCCAACTGTTGAACACCAAAGGAAGCTCAATCTGAATATGAAAGAAGATGTCAGCCTTGAAGTTATAAAGTTGGTCAAGATAGGAATTATCTATCCAATCTCCGATTCACCATGGGTAAGTCATGTGCACGTTGTCTCAAAGAAAGGTGGGACTACAGTGATACAGAATGAAGACAATGAACTCATCCCCACTCAAACAGTCACAAGGTGGAGGATATGTATTGATTATAGGAAGTTGAACAAGGCGACTCGTAAGAATCATTTCCCAATGCCTTTTCTTGACCAAGTCCTAGAAAGGTTGGCCTACCAAGAGTATTTCTGCTATCTCGACGGTTACTCTGGATTCTATCAAAAACCTATACATCTAGATGACCAAGAGAAAACAACTTTTACTTGCCCGTTTGGAACATATACCTTTAGAAGGATGTCGTTCGGACTCTACAATGCGCCTGCAACCTTCCAATGTTGCATGGTATCTATATTTACTGGTCTCACTGAAACTATCATGGAAATTTTTATGGATGATTTTTCTGTATATGGAGATTCTTACAACTCATGCCTAAAGCATCTCTCCCTTGTCCTCAAACGGTGTGAAGAAGCACATCTTGTGTTGAACTGGGAGAAGTGTCACTTTATGGTAAAGGAAGGCATTGTCCTTGGTCATAGAGTTAGCAATCGAGGAATCAAAGTTAACAGAGTGAAAATGGAAGTGATTTCCAAACTCGCTATTCCAACAAATGTAAGAGAAGTTCGCACATTCCTAGGTCATGCAGGTTTTTACAGACGGTTTATTAAGGATTTCTCCAAAATAACCAAACCTATGACGAATCTATTGCTAAAGGATGCCAAATTCCACTTTGAAAAAGAATGTGTTAAAAGTTTCAATAACCTAAAGCATGCTCTTACAACAACACCCATCATCAGAGCTCCCGATTGGGATCACCCATTTGAAATTATGTGTGATGCCACTGATTATGTTGTGGATGTTGTTTTAGGACAATACATAGAAAAGAAACATTATGTGATCTACTATGCATCAAAAACCCTCAACGAAGCTCATAGGAATTATGCAACTATCGAGAAAGAACTCCTGGCAGTCGTGTATGCCTTTAACAAGTTTAGATCCTATCTCATAGGTTCAAAAGTCATTGTCTACACAGATCATGCCACTATTTGTTACCTCCTAGCGAAGAAAGATGCTAAACCCATGTTAATAAGATGGATTCTCCTCCTACAAGAATTTGATTTGGAGATAAGAGATAAGAATGGTACAGAGAATGTTGTGGCAGACCACCTCAGTCACATCCACACCTTGGAAACTGAGAAGATCTCGATTAACGAATCTCTTCTGGATGACCAGCTTATGAAGGTTACAGAAGCCACACCTTGGTACTCAGACTATGTGAACTACCTTGTTGCTGGTGTCATCCACCCTGAATGCGTCGGGAATGCACTGAAGAAATTCATACATGATGTGAAGCAATATCACTGGGACGAGACATACCTCTTCAAACTCTGTGTTGATGGTCTCTACAGAATTTGTATCGCTGAAGAAGAAGCCCAACTCATTTTAGAACAATGTCATTGAGGTCCAGTTGGAGGCCATATGAGTTCCAAGAAAACAGCCTTGAAGGTTTTGCAATGTGGTTTCTTTTGGCCAACCATATTCAAAGATTCCTACAACTTTGTCTTATCATGTGACAAGTGTTAGAGAATGGGTAACATAACAAAGAGAGATGAGATGCCATTGAAGTTGTGGCAAGAAGTCGAGATATTTGATGTTTGGGGTGTGGACTAAATGGGTCCATTCCCATCTTCTCATGGATTTTCCTACATCCTAGTGGAGGTGGATTACGTCTCAAAATGGGTAGAATACATACCAACCATCACTAGCGATTCTAAACCCATCATCAAAATGTTCAAAGATATTATTTTCCCCTATTTTGGAGTCCCACACACCATGATATCCGACGAAGGATCTCATTTCCTGGAAAGAAGCTTTGAAGCATTGTTGAGAAAATATGATGTAACGCACAAAGTTGCCTCACCCTACCATCCACAAACAAGTGGACAGGTAGAGGTTTCTAACCGTCAACTCAAGGTTATTTTAGAAAAGATAGTAGGCCGCAATCGAAAAGATTGGTCAGTGAAAATCAATGACGCATTGTTGGCCTACCGAACTGCTCTTAAGACTCCCCTTAGTACTACACCATTTCAGTTAATCTATGGGAAGTCATGCCACCTGTCTGTAGAACTTGAACACGAAGCATGGTGGGCAATAAAACAACTAAATTTTGATATGAGGAAAGCATGCCAAGCCAGGATTCTACAACTTCAGGAGCTGGAAGAACTCCAGATGACAGCTTTTAAAAATGCATGAATCTATAAAGAATGTACGAAACTTTGGAACGATGGTCATCTGAAAAGAACAGACTTATGAGTGGGAGACCAAGTTCTTCTATTCAACTCAAGACTGAAGTTATTCCCAGGGAAACTCAGTTCTCGATGGTCTGGGCCTTACATTATCAAGAGCATCTCCCCACATGGTGCTTTCTCTTTATGGAGTGAAAAGTCAGGCGAATTTGTGGCAAATGGTCAACGATTGAAGAGATATTTCACCTCAGCTGACACAGGAACTGTAGAAATGCTTGATCTTTCCAATTCAACATATCCACCATAAAATTGAAGGGTTCAGTCGAGCCATCAACATAAAACAAAGGCGCTTGTCAGGAGGCAACCCAGTCAATAAATTCGTTTTTACTTTTAATTAGAATTTTCTTTAATTTTGTTTTTAAACTTTAGATAAGTTTGCACTAAATGAAATTGCATCGTGAGATGCCATCTTGACTTCTGATTGATCTTCATTTTGATATTTTCAGATGGAGGACGCACATTGCTTGGAACGCAACCACATCTAGTTGTCCAAACGGCATTAATTTTCCCCTCCATCTTAGATTTAGGGTTTGCTTGGGACGAGCAAATTTCTAAGTTTGGGGTGGAGGGTGGGTGGTACATACTTTACTTTCCACCTTCACCCATCTATTTCAGACTTAAGTCTTCTCGTTGCATTGTTGACCAAAATTTTCAAAAAAAAATCAAAAATTTTAAAGTTTTTCAAAGAAATTGAACAGATACTTGATGAAGTTTTGACGCTTTCTGTTTCATTAAAATCCTTTTCCTATCCTACTATGCATTTCGAATCATTATACCCTCCTTATTCGAAGCAGACCCTTAAAAGGACCATTTTCTTGAAACTAGCCTTTTTTATTGAAATCATCTTGTGAAGCTTATGATTCCTAACATCATGATCCTTCTGCAAATATGGCAAGTGACTGTCAAACTGATAGGGATCAAACACTTCGTGCTTCCTAACTGACTAATGGAATAATAACATGGAATCCCCACCAGATCCTCATCAAGTCATTATTTGAGCAGAGTACAATAAAGAGAACGACCTGATGCACTGAATTGTAAATCAAGTGGCATTCTGATCTGAACTCTCTTCTACACTTCTTCCATCATCTTTGTACCCTTCTGTCCATCAAAAAGAAACAAAAGTTGACAAAATAGTGCCAAACCCTATGTTTGGGGTGGCACATCATTTCCCTCTATATCCGCTTCTTCCATACCCCTCGCAAATTAATAGGGGTGTGCCACAAAGAAAAGATGCCAAAGCACACACAAATAAATGCAATCTTGAGTCAAATAGAGGAGAGATTCGCACAAAAATGCAATAAATGAAATTACAAATCATATAATAAAAATCTCGAGTCAAATAGAGGATAGATTTATTTCGTCCATACCACCATTCACTCCCTTATCCACCTAAAGGCACAATGAATGCCTCCACTACCCTAAAAAACACCAGTGTCGGATCAGGTGCACACTTGTTGTTCTATGGGTATCTCTGGACTCTTACAAAAAACTTTGACATGCTTTTTGTTGGAAAAAGTGAGGAGGAAGTGATGTTGGAAAACAAACTCAGGAACAAAGATATGGTAAGATGTGTTCACTGATCTCAGGAAGTTGAGATGCTTAGTTATACTAAGCAGAAAGGAAACAATCGTGATGTGAAGATGAGGCAATCACACGAGTTGAAAGTATTCATGTGGCGACTTTTTCAGATTTTGTGTTACTCGAGGATGAGCAATGTTTAAGTTCGGGGTGTTTTGATGAATGCATATTCATCATATATTCAGTCACCATCTTGGGCTCATTTCGACTAAATACATCTGATTGCATGTCCTAAATATCACAATATGCAAAATTGCTTTATTAGGTTCAATCATCAAGATTATTAACTGAGTTTATGTTGATTTTATGCAGGTCATAATGAGGTTCAACCATCAGTTGGCACTCACATCCTTTTAACCCTAATCCACCTTCAACATAATCACCACCACCGCTTGCTTCATACCACCTCTACCACCATAAACCATCATCTGAATCAAACCCTAATAAGTGGGCCCCACCTTTCTCAACCCTAGATTTACCTTCACCCACGATCCTCTCACCCTGGGTCTTGACCATACGCTCTTGACCAAACAGTCTTGACCAATCCATCATGATCCATTCGGTTTCACCCACTATTGGTTAGGTTCCATTCGGTCTACACCGTCATTTTGGTCTCAAGACCGCAAGTCTTCTACACCGTCAGATCGCAGATCAACACCCCTCATTCACCTCCCCACTCAATCCCCCTCTTATCGTTCTACCCTTATTGTTTTCCCCTTTCATACGGTCTTAAGACCTTGTGAGGCCAACGGTCTTAAGACCGTGTGAAGCCTCACGGTCTCAAGATCGTATGGGCAACCACCTGTACAAGATCGCATGGAGGATCTGACTTCCTGCCTCCCTTCTTCCTCTTCCTTCCCTCGTCATCTGCAACCCCAACTCCACCATCGCCATCCCATCCACTCTCTTCTGACGACACCACCAGGACCTGCAGCATAGGCGGCACACTGTCTCAAGACCGATAGAACAGCTGGCCACGAGACTGTTTGGGTGCGAAATCAATCAGAGGGAAGACCTTTTGGGCATGAGATCGATCAGAGGGAAAACCGTTTGGACACCAAGGACCATTTGTACATCAAAGATTGTTTGGAGGACGATGACCGTTTGGATGGAGAGACGCCAAAGACCGTTTGGAGCACACGATCTTGAGACTGTTAGACCAACAAACGTCGAAGACTGTTTGGACGAGTGAGACAGCAAGAGGCTCAGACTGTTACAGAGTGATTGGTCTCCAAACCGATTGGAGGTCATTGACTCTCAAGACCATTTGCATCTCCAAACCATTTAGAGGCTATCAATCCTCAAGACCGCTTGGCGGAAATCCATCTCAAGACCGTTAGGAGTCTCTCAGTTTTGAAACCATTCAAGCAGACTATTTTCTCCAAACCGTGTGAAGAGCACTCACGCCAAAAACATGAAAGACCCCGACCAGTGCCTATAAATAGGACCACAAGGGTCCTCATTCAGGCATCAGACCCAAGATGTCGACAGGCTGCCTGAAAATAGGTTCGGTCCACACACATCCACACCATTGCCACTTCACCTACTTCTCCTGCTACAAGCAAGGAGGTCAAGATGAAAAAGAAGGTGGAGAAGAAGATCTGCCCGACCTGCCTTGGTGGTTCTTCCTCCTCGTCCAGATATGCTCTGACACGACGTAGAAGACTGCATCATCTTCACCGAACTGTGACTACCTTCTGCATCATGCTCATGACGGAACCTTCCCTCTCTCTTGTTCTTCTTGTTTCTCGCATCATGAGCGAGTAGTTCCTTTTCACTGGGGTGTGGGGACTAGCCTCGCTGCCCATGCAAGCATGTTCTCTTGTTAAACATTCTATGGAAATGTATATAACCTTTCATTTCTTTGTTAATTGTTAATGTTTGTAGATTGATTACCTGCTTGTTTTCATCTTGTTCTTCCCTATGTTGTGAGAACTTCTATATGTAGGGTAGAATGTTGATTAACGAGGTTGACTCCCAAACTGGAAATAGAATGGGATTGCTTGAAGTCATAAGTGTATGATCTGTGAGGGGACGAGCCATCCAGCCCACAGTGATGCTTCTATGTGCCTAAACATCCCTCAGGGAGGGCTACATCTTTAGTTGGATATTTGAATCGTCGTTGTTAATCGTTGATGCTTGCTTGTAGATTAATCTCCTGCTTGCTTTTCGATTAGTTGAGTTGACTCCCTGACTAGAAAAAGAAATGGATTCCTTGAGGTCGTAAGTGTATGATCTGTGAGGGGATGAGCCATCTATCCCACGGTGACACTTTTGTGTGCCTAACACATGTATAGGGGGCCCACAGCTTCAGTTGGATATCTGCATCTTCAGAGCCATAAGTGAGTGATCTGGATGGTGATGAGACATCTGATGCCTAAGGTGATGCTTACGCAAGCCTAACGCCCGTATGGGGGGTTTTATAGCAGCTCCATTTGCATGGTTATATCTTTCCTGGATGTTTGATGTTTGGATGTGTTTGCATGTGCAGTGGTGGTAAAACACGGTACCATCCCAGTGATCCCATATCATTAATCTAGATCAACTTTAATTCTGCTCTTTACTTTCCTGCACTTAGTTTAATTAACCTAAAATCAAACAATCATTTCAAACATTAGCCTTACTTGAACTAGAATGGACTAGCAATGATTCTTAAAAACTTTGTCCCTTGGGATTCAATCCTTAACTATAGTGCGATAAGACCCGTCTGCTTGCTGGTGGTATTATTACACAAGGTTTTGGTAAAAGCTCAGGGATTTCAACCCTGAGTGAATTTGTTAGTGCGATAATAAACCACATCAGACTCGTTCACAACTTCTCCATATGCAAAGAATCACCATAGTTAATAACTTGGTGAAGAAGAAAAGAAAGGAATAACTATAACCCGAGAATCATGCTTCAACCAAGGTTGAAGATGACCATGGCTTCACTTAAGCTTGAGGCTCGAGCTCCTCCTTACTACTCAACTTCTATGGGTGATATCCAAGAGAAAGAGAGTTGTAGGATTTGAAAAGTTTCACTAGTACATGAAAGAAGATGTATATATATATATAGTTGAGGCTCATGAGAGAGAGTGTATAAGAGGTGTCATCACCTTATACAACTAGGTGACACATGTCCATGCATGGGTCGACACATGTCCATGTATGCACCCATAACTATCTCAACATGCAAAAATCTTTTTCAGATAATTTAAGAGTAGATATTGGCCATTGGGTTCCTTGTTGAACAAGATATCACAACTCAATATCACTTTATTCACAAACTGATACAACTTTTCCAAGGAGCATGTAACTCATCATGGATCACCTCCTTGTGGTGCTAATCCAATATGAATACTTAAAAGAAGTTAACAAAACGCTATGGGACCTCTTCTATGGCTTCTTGACCTATAGGCACTCTCATATATGCTCTACAACTCGTTACAACCCATTCTAGGGTTTCAACTACACAACACTACTTGGTCTTTTCATCACCAAGAATACAACCACTAAAAATGATTCAAACATGGTGAATCCTTCTTTCTCTCTCCTCTAGATGATTCTAAGAGAGAGTAGGGACACTCTAGAGGTGGTAGTTTGCACATCAACCCTATATTTTGGGTAAATTGCAATTTGCACCAAAGCTGGTACACAAGGCACAAGCAATGTTCAAATAAGCTCAAACTTGGAACTTAGGATTTCTACAAGATACCACTTAGCATAATTCTCTCTCTTATGATGCTAAAGCACTTAAGGCACATTCAGAATGTGACATATAGCAATATAACCCCTCATCTTGGGTAAATTGCACTTTGGTCCAAAATAAGGGAACATTGCTCAAACAACATTCAAACAGGACCAAGGTTGAAACATAAGTGTGTCACCTGATAACAAAACACCTTAGAGGATTATATTAAAGTTCTAAAAAACTTAATTTAGACAAAACAAATAGGGTTAGCCCTAAACCTAGGTCAGGGTCCTTAAAAGTTATAAACCCCTAACAAGGATTTCATCCCCGAAATCCTAGATGAAGGGTGAAAATTGTTACTCATACATCACACCATCAAGCCTCCACATAATAACTTGATGTCATGGAGATGCCATAGAACTTTGACCAACACAAAGTCCTTCCATTCATGGTCATCATAGAATCTATCACACATGACACATACTCAACTGTCCTTTTCATTACTGACTGTAGAGTCAACTCTGTGCCAAGTAACACTTTCTTAGTCAGAGAAGCACTATACATACTTTGTATAACTCGAGTGTCAAACCTCACTGATTTGTCACCTTCTCAACTTACAACTTTATGTGATAAGATTCTTGATCTTGGGAGGTTACCATACTCCTCACATAGCTTAGCATTTCTCCTCCAAGGAAAGACTAGAGCTACACTCTGTCACCCACTTGGGACTACAAGTCTTATCATACTTCTGTTGTGCCACTCTAATCTGCTGACACAACACTAAACTTACTTATGACTTGTACCAACTATCCCGTTAGTTGTTCATTCTCTTATCATAAAGAGAGGCTACTTATCAAAGGAGAACTATCTCAGAGGTAACTCTAGATGTTATATGTATAAGCCGCCTCAACAGATCTAGATAGGGATTATAAGCCTTGTTTATCTATCTCTAGTCGATGTGCAACTTTCTTGGATTTTTCTTGCTTGCAAACTTGATAGGGATATTCTAAGGAATTATAATTAGCTTGATAAACTTTTTACAAGACAATCTACAATCATTCCTTTAATTAATACATCCTTACCAATGTCATGTTTATGCAGAGCATAAACCCCCAACATTTGATATCCATACTATAGTATGTAACTAGACTGATCTCAAACTTGGACCTTCTAGGTAACCAAACATTCATCATCTTATCAGGAGTCATGTTCTCACTTTTTCATACCACCTAAACTTCTTGGATACTAGGATTCCTTACCTTGGTATCTGTTACATGTGCCAAAAACACATCCCATCCTCATCATTTCCATATTCTATTGCTATTACCAAAACCAAACATATAATAGGACCTTTCTTTCATCTCGGGACATTACTGATCACATATAACTTTATCTTGGAACTAAAGTCCAGGACTAATTGATACTTTTCAAAGTACCCATCTATAGATTACTTCTAACCCATGCACATCAAGTGTCATAAGACTCACTTGACTTCCATGTTCCTGAAAGGAAAGAACACAAGGAAACATATTCCTCTTATCACCCCATAATCATCCAGGGTTGTTTATCAAAGAAAAGAGATTATCACCTCCTTTGATTATTGCATGAACTTTCAACCGTTCATGTGTCATTCAATCTTGTTTCATCTTAGGTTCCTTGCCGCCATCATAGGAATTATAAAGATGATTACATGTCATCATTATTTTCTTTGTTATTGTCTAATATGTTCATGAACATTTTCTAATTTTATCGCATTTTTCATATTCTCATCATGGAAAAGGTCTTTATTCTTCACATATTTATTATTGAACATGGATCACCTCCCTTGTTCCCTTTCTTTTATCATGAGGATTGCACTTTATACTTCCTCATACTCACATATTGGTTTGAGATAAACTCAGTACCATTTCATTGCAGTTAGGATGTGATAGAAATATCCATGCCATATTTTCAGTTTCATTATGCTCTTTAGATTGTCTCAGAATGACTACAAGATTAGAGTAATCAAAAAGATAGAAATCTAAGAGTCCCATACTTACCTTGCCTTCAATAGTTGAAAACCTATCCAGGGTATGCAAGAATTGAGATTAGGTAGTATGCACCTTATTTTATATCATATTCTTTACTTTTCATATCATCCAAGTCATAGGACTTAGTATCCCTGGATTTCTCCAGGCATCTCTTTTACACCTCTTCCTCTTTTATACAGACAAAAGCAATTATAAAACATTTTAAAGACTTCTAGATAGAATACAAGTCCTCATATTTTTTATATCTTCCTCATGTCCTCATAGGACTAATCAAAGGAAGCTCAACAACAACTATCTTTCTTATAACTAACAGGTTAAATCAAGAGAAGACATATCATAATGAAAAAAACTCTTTCTAACCTGTCACCCCTTGAGTGTCATCTACCGCTTCAGGTTGACTCAAAACATGGAGTCTGCAAGCCTTGCTAAGTCTGCCTTGATTTTTGGGTCATTTCCTCCTTTATTTTTCGGATAAAAGGATCTAATATCCCAACATGTCCACACCTATAACATATCTTATACTCAAACCCTAGTCTAGTCGGCCTTATTACTGATGTAGAGGCTATATTAAGAGTTCTAACTGATGGAAAATTAGGTCTTTTGCCCTTACTTGGTAACCACTGCCCTGGTGCACTAGGTGTTTGTTGCATTGGTGGCACCAAAAACTTTGCCTTTTTAGAGCTATTAGGCATCTATTCCCCAGTTTGGATAGATCTTTTCTAAATTTTTACCTCATTATCCTTATTGGACAATCCCTTATCAAATGTCCTACTTTTCTACACTTGTAGCAGACTCTATTTCCTTATCGTATCTTAATCTTTGCGACATTTTCTACTACAATAAAAAATCCTTCCAAAGCCCAAAATTTCTTCATTGGGGACTGCTAATCTAGGTTGTATTTCTAGTATCTGATCCTCTATATGTGTTACTATTGTCATTACCTGTCCAACGAGAGTGGTTAAAATTAGGGTTCTCTATCATGACTGGATCAACTTGGGGATTCTCAGGTAGTCATTCTTCTCTTGCCTGATCCCTTGCACCTTCTCCTGGTGTGGCAACATTGCTCTCAGCAACGAGTTCCTCATGTTCTCCAGACATCTTTAATCTTTACCCTTTCTTCTGCATAAGTAGAAGTCACTATAAGATATAGTGGAGGACACAAGAACAGACTAAACACCTTAGTCCTATGTCTCTGTAGACTCAACAAATCTTAAGATCTGATACCAAAACTTGTGACGATTGCTATCAAACCGACAACCAAATCACACAGTAATTACGAAGATAACCATTAGCAGCGGATTACTAAAAATCACTTAGAATTAAAACCATTTTACAAAGAGATCCATTTCCAAGAAACTCTTTATAGATAGAACCAGAGTAATATATACATCATGGTCCACATTTTACATCCATTGTACCATCTCATCTCAAGGATAACATATACTAGTTGCTTTGCCAAAACACATATTGAAGCAACATAAAATCTCGAGACATACAAGTAAAAATCTCAAATCATTTATAAAACCATTACGTACTAACTCCCAAGGACCTGAGAGTAGAGAGATGACACATAAGACTTCTATCTACAAGACACAACAGACATCACACTCAACCTGAGTTGTCATTGATGTCCCTGTTGCTGATGCCCTCCCTCTACAGTACGGTCTCTACCTCCTCATCCGCATCCACCTAAAAATTGTGGGGCCAACGGGGTGAGACACAAGTCCCAGCGATAGATATAACTCTCTGCCAACAATATTATTACCACAGATAAATTGTATAAAACTGATTAGAGGATCTATCATAACAACAAGCAAGATTAATCACTATTTATAAGTAGGATAGAGAAATATCATCTTTTAGAGCATTACAACTATCTAAGATAGAGAAATATATGTCCATATATATGAGCATGGTAGAATAATGCCATAACTGAGTAGTTCATATATCTATGTCCAAGCATTGGATCATGTAATACTTTAAAAGGAATGTGAAGAACATGTATAACATATATCAACTATGTGATACAAAAGTATCACCGATTCATCCAATGTATATGTAATCAGTCCTTGAGCAATTATGTTACATGGCTGATTACATATTCACAATCACACTTATGCCCTGAGGAGATGAGGTATACCACTCATGCTCCAACCGACCACAACTACGTAAAGCATCAGTACCATACAAGGTCAATGGAAGAGCTGGCTTCCAAGACCTCACCTATCTCGGTCAATACGAGACCACTGGTAGTGACATCACGTGTCAAACTATAATTATCTTGCCAGGGTATAGTGGCATCTTTGCTATAGAGTTACAGCCGCAACATGCACTCTCTCCAGGGAGACCACACAACATCCCTGGTATATTTTCTTCAGGGAGTACACCCCCAAAACATTCCATGGTATTGAGTCATGGCATATAACCATACTCCTAATAGGGAAAACACAACCACAATCCCTATTTGGGCGTAAGGATATGTTCACCCATCACCCCCACATATTAAAAAAATATGCACGTCGAGTTAAACTCATTTCACCAATTCAGCAAATTCTGACACTGACTGGATCTATGGCCAGGGCAACTACATGATAAGGTTCCTATTGATTAATTAGGTGCATTACAATATCTTTTAGCATCAACCAAGTTACAAGCATGAATTTTTACATATGCTACAAAGAAAGGTGTAATACATTTATCATATTTTTTCATAATCTTTGGAACACATTTTGAATGTATACAACTTGAGATCTCAATCCCTTCATCATATCACTGGGAATTCTCATCCCTTAATCATGATCACCATCACGATTACATGATCTGGGTATTCAAACCCTTAGTTCATCACTCAACATTGTTACCTCTTATCAGGTAACCATTACCTCTAGGTCCTCTGACCCAGGTATTCATTATACTTGTTGCACAAGTATTTCACATGGATCACAAGGCCCATTTAAATATCTTGTCACCTCTCACTAGGCAACAACTATCTTTTAGGTCATCAGACCATATAAACATTATACTTGTTGTACAAGTATTTAACATGGCTCATAAGGCCCATTTAATATATATCATATGAAACATCATAGCTCATACCTGGCTATGCTCACCATCTCCTGATACCTGCATGGTTAGCACTTCATGATAAAAACAATAGCAAGTACATATCATCACCATGCAATACAAGAGAAATACAACCATCCCATCATTAGGGTTAGGGTTCCCTTTATATCTGATTAGGGTTTCTAGTTCATATTATTAATCCACACCCTAATTCATTGATCCACACATCTAGGAGCATACATTGATATCGTAAGTATTAAATCATACTTATTTATTCTTAAAGTTTATCATTAACTGATTATTAACACAAAGTATGAGTTTCTCTCTCATCCTTACTAGGATATTGATTACATCATAATATATTAAATTGGCTTAACCCTTTCTCAAGGTACATTAGCATGCACTTGTAAAAGTGTATTAATCTCATTACTTCTTATTGTGTCAATTTCCATAACACACTTCATTTGTTACTCATCCAAGTGTATCAGATTTGAGGTACATCAAGGTGTATCAACCTTGAAGTGCTAGATGTGATATCGGCCAAGAATCATTCCTTGGTGTAATACTTCCCTCATCATTTTCAACCTACTTGTGTTTATCAACTTATCTTGTATTAGGGTATTGACCATCCAGATACTTTATGTACTAACTCACCACATTTTTTCTATAGTGTATTGGCCATAAGTCACCACACTTGTCTAGTAGTGTATCGGCCATAAGTCACCACACTTTTCTTGTAGTATATCAACTATAGGTCACCACACTTGTCTTGTAGTGTATCGACCTAACATCAATTCTTGAGTTCCCCAACTATCACCAAGTGATATGGACTCATCTCAGATTAGGGCATCGTTTATATAGGGTTGACCATCATGAATCACTTTAGGTGTTTCACCTATCAAGGTATTAGCCACACCATTACTTGGTGTTTTAGGAATCACTTCTAAGAGTGTGTGTTGCCCTCACCTTTACAAGGTGTGTCGGGTTGAGTCATGTATGTCAAGTTGAACACATGTATTGGGTTAGGGGTATGTCGGGCTAGGCATCATCATATCCCTCATACCCTCACCCATCAAGGTATCAGCCTTACCTTTATTTTGGTGTATCACCTTCACCATACTTGGGTGTAAAAACTTCACCTCACTTGGGTGTATCATCCTTACCTCACTTTAGGATATTGAGCACACCATACTTTAGTGTATTGGCCATCACATGTTCTAGGGTATCAACCACCTTACCACTTTTGTCCTCTAATGTATTGGGTTACAATCACCATATCGTTCAAGAGGTGTGTGCTTCCACCATATCGGGAAAGAGGTGTGTGCTTCCACCATATCAGGAAAGAGGTGTGTTCTTCCACCATATCGAGCAAGAGGTGTGAGCTTCCACCATATCGAGCAAGAGGTGTGTGCTTACACCATATCGGGCAAGAGGTGTCTGCTTACACCATATCGGGCAAGAGGTGCTTCAACCTGATATCAGTTTGTGCCATGATGATGTCATCATAATCAACTCCTAGACTATCATCCCTTACTATTCTAGTTCATGGAAAATAGTCCTATGCAACTATTAGAACTCATATATCCATTAATCATTCAAAGAAAATCGAAATTGAAAGCAGATCAACAAGTATAGCAAGATTGAAAGTGAATAATAACATAATTCGGTTCAAGTTATATAACCCTCCTCAAGAACAACTTCATAGCTCCAAGCTCCAAAGCATTACTTTACCATGGTTGAAGATGACTTATCAAGAGTCCAAGACTCATTCAAAACTCCTCCATATGCAAAGAATCACCATAGTTAAGAACTTGGTGAAGAAGAAAAGAAAGGAATAAATATAACCCCAGAATCATGCTTCAACCAAGGTTGAAGATGACCATGGATTCACCTTAAGCTTGAAGCTCGAGCTCCTCCTTGATCCTAAACTTCTATGGGTGATATCCAAGAGAAATAGAGTTGTATTATTCAAAAAGTTTCACTAGTAGGTGAAAGAAGAGGTATATATATAGTTGAGGCTCATGAGTGAGAGTGTATAAGAGGTGTCATCACCTTATACTACTAGGTGACACATGTCCATGCATGGGTTAACACGTGTTCATGCATGCAGGCATAATTATCTCAACATGAAAAACTCTTTTTTGGATAATTCAAGAGTAGATATCGGCCATTGGGTTCCTTGTTGAACAAGATATCAGAACCCAATATCACTTTATTCACAAACTGATACAACTTTTCCAAGGAGCATGCAACTCATCATGGATCACCTACTTGTGGTGATAATCCAATATGAATACTTACCAAAAGTTAACAAAATGATATGGGACCTCCTCTATGGATTCTTGACCTATAGGCACTCCCATATAAGCTCTACAACTCGTTACAACCTATTCTAGGGTTTCAACTACACAACACTTCATGGTCTTTTTATCACCAAGAATACAACCACTAAAATGATTCAAACATGGTGCATCTTTATTTCTCTCTCCTCTACATGATGCTAAGAGAGAGTAGGGATACTCTAGAGGTGGTGATTTGTACATCAACCCTATATTTTGGATAAATTGCAATTCGCACTAAAGTTGGCATACAAGGCACAAGCATTGTCCAAATAATCTAAAACATGGAAATTAGGACCAAACTTGAAACATAAGTGTGTCACATGATAACAAAACACCTTAGAGGATTATATTAAAGTTCTAATCAACTTACTTTATCCAAAACAAATAGGATTATCCCTAAACGCAAGTCAGGGTCCTTACAGATCCATAGGCCATATCTCTATTATTTGGTGTGAAATCTTTCCTTGACATATTATTTCTTTTAGCATGGTGATTTGGTTGACTTGTTAGCTAATGTAGTGTACCTCTATACAACCACCCATAGTTTGGGTATGTGTTATTTTTCCCAGGGGAATGTGTTTACTCTCCCCACATATATATATTTTGTAGGTTTTTGGGATTGTGTTACTCTCCCTCACCTATTGGTTGAGGTTAGGTGGGTGCCTCATCCCTACTTTGTTATTATATTTATACTATTAATCATGCATGTTGCTTTATTATTATTTTTAATGGAAAGATCCTTATTTTATATGTGTCTCATACTCTTGAATTTCTTTGTTCTTGATGAAAACACACCCTTTATTACCTTTTTTTATCTTATCTTGTTCTTGTTCTTTATCTAACGCATACCTTATTTTCTCCTCTTGCTGGATGATCCCAACCACCCAGGTTTTGGATAAGGAGTACATGGCTTCCAACATGGACCAAACTCGTGAAGATGTTGCTTGGAGACAAACTTGATGTAGTTTAGATTTCCCTCTATTGAGATCCATATGTTGTATCTTTCATGTAAACCCTATATGGGAGATGATGACGTACTTTTGTAAAATTGAATACAATCATGTAATTTTATCACGTTGCTATACTTTGGTCTTGTGTATGCCATCATATAAGATTTGAAAGTTTTACACCTATTCTACCATACCTTTTGTGGGTGTTTGGAATGGATGTTTTATTCTTAGAATTTTAGTAGGGAGTGGATCCCTTCTCAGGTCCCACTCTTTGCAACATGGTATCAAAGACCATGGTAGTTGGAATATGAGTATTTCAATTTTGTCTCCCTGATTAGAACCCTTGCTTTGCATAGTTCCCCTCTAGTTAAGATGTTCACCCTATAATTGAGCTATGTTTTTCATGAGATGATGAAAGGTTGATTTAGGATCATATGGTTTTCACATTAGAATCATGATGAGTAAACCCTAATGTGATGAGTTTTAGGTGATCGTTCCCTGCCATATAGGTTAATGGTGACATGTATATTTGGATGAAATAGGGTTTGACTTGAGGAATAAATTAGGTTATAAGGATGAAGAAGTAGTAAGATAAGGGGGTCTTATTATGGACATGATGACTTGTTTCCACATTGGTTTTGGTAATGAATAGATGTGTGAGGTTTTTGTGGAGAAACCCTAGAATTAGTTGGAATAGATATCCTAAAGCCTAGTTTGGCTTTGATGAAGTGACAAGGAATACGTGGTTCAGTTGACCTATCCTTTATGAACTCTGGTTGTTAAAGAGAACCTTAGGGTTGTTAGGTTAGAGACACAAGGACCTATAGCTCAACCCTACCTAGTTATGACTTTTTAGTTGGATATATAAACAACATAAACCCCTAAAATACTTACAAATAAAAGATGCCTAAGTAACCACGGTACCTTGAGGTTGTTTAGCTTGGTTTGTTTGGTTAACCTTTTTATGGAGTGGAGAGTAGTTTGTTGGTGTTGTATGGGTGATAAGATTTTGAGGGCGAAATCCTTTTTAAGGGGATGGAGTCCTGCAACATATCGAAATCTAGTTGCTTTGTCTCTAGAAACCTTAAATCCATGAATAAGAGGTTAGTGAGATTAGATCATTAGAATTTACCAAAACAAGTTATAGTTGAAACCTCACATGTTTGTATATATATACTAATGAACTTATAATGGTCACTCAAATGAATAGTTTGTATGTTTGAACCCTAATGAATACCTAATGCACACAACATGAGTAACTCACATATTAATACTAATAGTGGAAGCATGATGTTGACCATATAATCAACCAATAAAACCGTAATGATATGATGAGCAAGATAATTGGAACTTAATATTGGACTCAATGCATGCTAATAAGGTGTAAGTAAAGTATAATAGTCATATTAACCTGAATCCTAAGTTGTAATCATCTAACCCTGACATATGCATCCTTGGTGACTTAATGATACACTAGTGACATTAGGTGTCATAATCAGATAACATACATTGATACACATAAATGGTATATGATCACCTAATGTTGAATTAATATATATATAAGTAGATTCATTAATATATAATGTATTTCACTTTATTCAATAATATACACCTAATTTAGTCACCTAATTATGACTTGGTATGTGAAACAATTCATTAACATGTTATATGTTCTACCTTATACACTAAAATCGTATAATGACTCAAATATAGATAAGAATCATATAAATAGGCATAATCAATAATTGAAAGTGAATAAATATTACTAAATAATTCATGAGGACGTTAATGTGTATAATAAAGGTAATGTGACAGTGTATATATATATTTAATGTCGATACAAGTAATTAACGTGACATTATTTGGGATAATTGTAGACTTAATAACAAATTGGATAAAATTGTTTATTTTGTGCAAATAATCTGATATAATCCAAATGGTGATAATGAAGTCTAAATCCAAATTACTAAGGATAATGATCAAATATAAATATTGAGATTCTTGAGAAAACTCTAATTGTTCTAGAACTCTTAATGGGATAAATAAGAAACATATAGGATTCAGTACATAATGATGAAATATAACTCTTTTGGCAACAAAGTGAATATAATAGGACACAATTAAAAGAATAATAAGGATGATGTAATATCATAATAAATATAATGCTAAAAATGTTAATTGTGTTATATCTCATAAAATGAAATCTCAACAGTGGAACCCGTAGTAATCATGAGAAACTAACGTATGAGGAGTTGCCTGTAGAGTTTTTGACACCCGAGTTGAACTAGTAAAAGTTTTGTGGAAATATCATGGTTTGGAAGAAACAATCTGGGAGTTTAAAGATGAGATGCTATGTACTCACCCTTCCCTCTTTGATTGATATTTCAGGGATGAAATCCTTTTTAAGGGGCAGAGTGATGTAACAAACTGAAATCTAGGTATATTTAATCTAGCCCTTTTTCCAAGATCTTCCTATCCTTTCTATCCTTTTTGTTCTTGATGTTGAATTTTGTGGAATTATTATTGATTTGGAGTATATTTGATCATTATGCCTATGTATGGGTTTATGCACAAATACCTCAGTTAGTGTTTCAATCAGGGCCTAAGATGAAAATTTACCACTTTTGTGAGATATTAATAAAATAATTTCGTTCTAGAACTTCCCTTAGCCTTGTGGAGAAAGGAGGAGAAAAAGGAATAAGTAATAAGGCTTTAAACATGATAATGTAGCATTAAATAATTTAATATGACAAATAGTGATAATAATGTGTAAAAGTGATAAAACTTATAAAATGAAGACTATTGGATAAAAATAACTTCATATTCAAATTCTTTGGATCTGATATGGTTTGGAGGTCAAGTTTCACAATTTTGAGATAATAATAACTATATCTATTTTATTTAGAAAAGAAAAGGTGAGTTTTCTTCAAAATATGAAATAAATCATTTAATGACTCCAAAAGTGGCAACTAATTCTAGATTCATAGTCTACCCATTAAAATTATCTATGGCTAAATTTTCATACAATTTGGATAATCTTTAATGTTATGTGCACATTAGGAGAGATAAACTATAATTACAACCTAAAATGTTAAATAATATGATAAATAACTTTAAAGGATAAAATTAATGGAAAATTCGTGATTCACAAGTTTATGTTTGCTTGAGGGAGAAGTTTCACCAAAATTGGGTAATTCTAAAAGTCTCTAATGCATTAGGAAAGGGAAAATGTGATTTACTTTATAAGAATTAAACTAAATATGTAAATGCTCCAGAACTAAAAACTAATGCCAAAATTTGATTCTACATGTCTTAATTAGCCTAGGTACAAATTTTCATATTAATTGGATCATGTTTGAACCCCTAATTGGATTGGGAAAGAAATGGGCATAATTAATTTATTTACACTTTAGTTTAATTCGGTTTGGATAAGATTTTCCCGATTTATTTGTCACACTGTCACACCTGCAGTAGCTGATTTCATGAAGATTGTGGGCTGCATGATCTTCATCGAAGGGCACAAAACATGTCACCTACCTCGAGTACGAGAGGGCAACGAGATTTTACAGTGCACCGGAGTTTGTGACCGCGTGTGATCCACGAAACAACGTGAAGCAAGTTGCAGTGAATTTGTAGTAAGTTACTGCATCTAGAAAGCTATAATTTGAGCCCTAATTTCCTTTCTATACATTTTGCCCAAACTTCCTCTCCATGTCTCTCAAAGCCTCTACCCCTATAATCCCTAATATCAGACCAATCCTATAAATACCTACGCCCTAACCTTCAGACGGTCTTGCTAAACCCTTCTCCAACACAAATTTTGCCTAAGACCTTTCTCTTCACTATCACAAGCTCATGGATAGGAGGTTGCCACCGACGGGTCATTCTCTCTCCTGAGGTTTCCTCCATTAAATTTCTTTTGAGGTACTCTTTGTTAACACATGTTCTTCATTTTTGTACCATCGATTTTTTGATTAGTGGCTTCTTCGAGTTTCACCTAAAACCACCCAAGTAGTAGTTTGCTGCTTCAATCAGCAATGATGTTGTGGGTGAAGGGGAAGAAATTCTATAGTGACTTTACTTCTCTACCCTCCTCGCTACTCCTTTCTCCATTTTTTTGCCAAGGACATAGTGGTCTTTTTGCTCTATTTTTCATTGCCTTGAGTGAGCCATGCAGGATGCTGACTGGGCAACTTTGCGACCCTTGATTGGGCCAAGTCAATGGGACAGTTCCTCTCTCGTGAGGATTTTCTTTTACTTATTTGGATTTTCTAAATTTTCTAATTGGTCAGAATTGTAAAAATCGTATCTTTTGCTCTGGTTATCAAAAAATCATATATAACTTTGTTTTGGAATTGGAAAAATGCGATCTTTCTAATAAAAATAGTTTGAGAGTTTGATTTTGATGTTTTCTAAGGTTGATTTTTGAATATTTCATAAATTAGATAAAAGGCCTAAAGATATTAAGTAATTCATATTCTCCAAATTAAGTAAATAAATATTTTTTATTGACTAGAAGAAGTTAAGGAATCGATTTGTCTAGGTTTTGTGTCCAAAATTTGAGGTTTTACAAATAGGTCAAAAATCAGGGTTTCTTTACACTTATATGCTTTATAAAACTCTAATATATGTGAATAACTTGAAAATAGGCAAAGGTTATCGTGGATTCTTCCAAGTTGGTGAATGTGATAACTAGGACCATGAATTGAGGTTTCTGCGTCCTATCCCTTAAGTTGGGCATGTTTTTTATATCGAACCCTAATTTCCGAATGACTCATTGACTATAACCTTGATTCCTATTATTTCTCTTTTTGGTGCTATTACTTCATTATTTACTTGGGTTTTTGATCGATTGACCATGTCTCTATTATTTGGTGTTAAATCTTGCCTTGCCAAATTAATTTCTTTTAGCATGGTGATTTGGTTGACTTGTTAGCTACTGCAGTGTACCTCTATACAACAAACCATAGTTTGGACATGTGTTATTCCGCCCAGGGGAATGTGTTTACTCTCCCCACTTATATGTATTTTGTAGGTGTTTGGGAATGTTTAACTCTCCCTCACCTATTGGTTGAGGTTAGGTATGTGCCTCAACCCTACTTAGTTAATATAGTCATACTATTAATCATGCATGTTGATTCATTATTATTTGTTATGGCAAGATCCTTATTTGATATGCACCTCATACTCTTGAATTTCTTTGCTCTTGATGAAAAGACACCCTTTATTATCTTTTGTTGATCTTATTTTTCTCTTGTTCTTTATCTGATGCATACCTTGTTTCTCCTATTACTAGGTGATGCCAACCACCCATGTTTAGGAGAAGGAGTACATGGCTTCCAACAAGGACCTAACTGATGAAGATATTGCTTCGAGACAAACTTGATGTAGTTTATATTTCCCTCCACTGAGATCCATATGTTGCATCTGTCATGTAAACCCTATATGGGAGATGATGATGTACTTTTGTAAAATTGATTATAGTCATAAAATTTTATTCCATTTCTATACTTTGGTCTTGTGTATACCATCATGTAAGATTTGAAAATTTAACACCTATTCCAACATACCATTTTTGGATGTTTGGAATGGATGTTTTATTCTTCAAAGTGTAGTAGGGAGTAGATCCCCTCTCGAGTCCCACTCTTTACACCAATTGTAACATCGTAGGATTTAAATACTCAGATAAAATAATCTTAAAAGGAATGATTGTACTACCCATATCACCAAGGTGCACCTCCTTTTAATGGAGGCCATCACTAAAGAACTCCATAGTTAAGCATGCTCAGCTTGAAGTAGTAATGGGATGGGTGACCAGTCAGTAAGTTTTTCCTAGCTTGAGTGTGAGTGAGGACAAAGCACATAGTTAATGCTAGTGATGGCGTGTGGGGCTAGTCATCATTTGTGAAACTATATTAGGGATGGGACATGGGAAATGGGCCTAGTCATTACAAATGGTATCAGAGTCATAACCCCTCTAGTAGATGGGGCCCATATGGGCATGTGGCATGCCAGTCTTGAGTTGTGCAGTCCAGGCATGTTGGAAATAGATGTCCATGGTGATGTAGCCACCCTTGCACTGGTATTTAGTGATTGGGAGTTGGATGTCCATGGGTCATTCTGGGTCTGCACCAAAATGGGGAAATATTGTGAGGTCATATAGTTGAGCCTTGACGAAGACGTCAAGAGTCTAAGTGGGGGAGACTGTAACATCTTAGGATTTGATTCCTCAGATAAAATGAACTTAAGAAGAATTATTGGACTACCATATCACCAAGGTGCACCTCATTTTTAGGGAGTCTATCACTAAAGAGCTCCATAGTTAAGTATGCTCAACTTGGAGTAGTATTGGAATGGGTGACCAGTTGAGAATTTTATCCTGACATGCGTGCGAGTGAGGACAAAGCACATAGTTAAGGCTAGTGGTGGTTTTTGGGGCTAGTCATCATTCTTGAAACTCTATTAGGGACATATAAACATGACACGTGAATGGGGAATAAGATGGCTTAGGGTGAGATATCAAAGAGTCCCCCACAATTGATGTATTTTGAAATGCAATTTTTGTGTATCTCAATCTTTATGCTACAATCTTAATTGATATCACACCTATATTTGACTCATTAAAATGACCCGCTCTACCCTATCACAGATCTAACTTAGATATGTGGTTTGGGGGTAGTCAATCATTGTGAAAGGATTTTGTTTTATTTTTTTGTAAATCAATTGAATTTTGAGAATTTGTAGAAAAAGTTAAGAAAAATAATCTAAAATATGTTTTGTATTTCAAAATTCAAGATCTATCAATCGATAAGGTTTTTAGAAGGTGAATTGGCCTTTTTTAGAAATCAATTCTAGAGTTTCATCATTCACTTATAATTAATTATAGTTAATCCTAAAGGTTACCCAAATCACTATCATATGTTTTTGAGACTCTAAAATTTAGAATGTCTTTTGGGTGATGATTAATATCATCAAGAGAGGTATGCTGCTAACCCCCTATTTGATTGGGCAATTAACTTGTGACTACAAAACCTATTTTTCCATTGATGAAGCAAATCTCTTGATATTAAATATGTTTTTATTGAATCCTATTTGATAACTCCTATTTATTTATCTTGACATGGATAGTGCAAATATTGTATATTCATCTTGATTATCTTTTTTATTACTATTAAGGGACCATGCTTCAATGATACTTGATTCATGATTTGATTGATCTGAACCATCTTGCATTCTTGATTTGTTAAGCATGTTAGACTTACTTGGCTAGTTATAACTAGTGTAGTGGTATATTATGTCGTTGGATTCCATTGTATAACTTTCCATATATGGTTGATGGTGCTCTAACCTAGTCCCAAGTACTATCACCCATTTTATACACTTTGGATACAAGATCGAGGTGCTCTCAACTCCTTCCTAGGCTTGGGATGTTCAAGTTTCTTGGTCCTACACATAGGTAGATTGGTTAGATTATAATCTGTATGCAAACTTAATATTTGTGTTTTGACATTATATAAGACAAGAAATACCATTGTGGTTACATGCTATTTGTTTCAAATTCACATCACTCTTGAACTTATACATTCTTTTGAATGACTATCTCTTACTTCCATTCCTTCTTTTGTATGGGTACAACTATTCTATTTGACTCTAATCATTAACGTTCAATGTTAGATTTTATAGCACATACTAGTTTGTGCTGATAAGCTTCTATTTTCCTTCTCCCATTCTGGGTGTTGTACCCAAACCACCCAAGTGTAGGTACTCTAGTAGAGGATAATAAAGAGACAAATTCATACCCAGAGACTCTTGGGATAGCTTGAAGTAGCCAGATTGCCCTCTGCAACTGGTCCTCATAGCCTAGTCAGACTTCCATTTTTCTTTATGTATTGTCACTCAAATGGATGAGGAATGAATAATGATGGAATAAAAATAATGATGGAATGAAAATAATGATGTAATAGTTTAATTTTCCACTACTATGTAAGTCTTTATGTACCATAGCTTTGAGAATTAAAAATGCATGACTTCCTTGATACATCTTGGTTTGTTTGGAGGGAAATGGGTTTTGTTTCCAAATAGTAACGAGTGGATCCCCTCTCATGTCCCACTCATTACAAGTATGGTATCAGAGCTATAATAGTGGGTGAATATGACTATTTCAAGTTATCCTCCTAGCTTCCTTATGCTTTCCTTATCTAAGGCACTCGATAGATATGTGGTATGATTTAGATTTCTACCTTAAGTTGTAGCTTACCAATTAGAATTATAACCCCTTCATGTTCTGGTCACCCAGTTTCCCAAGCCACCTTCATGGTAGAGACTCAGCCTAGGGTAGCCTCAATTACCATTACACTCTTATTAGTGGTTGGAATTTCCCCTTATGTAATAAATTACCATTTTAGTGGTTGTCTCTACATTTGTTCGTATTGGGGAAATTCATCTTGACCATTGTGGGTGGCAAGGAATGTAGTTTATCATAAATATCTTCCATGTTGTGATTTAAGTGTGATCTAAACTTTACTTTTCTCAATGATGAGCATGCCTACGTGACAATTTTGAATCCCAACTTGATACCTAGATTTATGGTACCCATTTAACTAGTGGTAGATAGAATAAATCCATTAGTTTTAGTCAGGGCTTTCCTTCATCATGGAGTTGAGCCATTTGTCTGGGGGGAATATTGGTGACCTTTCTGTCAAGGTTGTATATTCCCCAAACGTTGGGGCTAGTTGAGGTTTGAAATATGGTATCTATTAAAAGTCTTTTCAAATCCATACCTCTCATCTAAGTGTGTTTCTTAGGTGTCCCCTTTATAATGTATGTAGATATGAGTAAGTAGTTGAGCCAAGTGATGAGGATGGTTACCCAAATAATTTTGTTATGTCCTGTATGAACATTATAGGAGTAAGCCACCAAGAATGGGAAACCTTATACTCCTTCCTATGAGGTAAGATGACTATCAAGAATGGGAAACCTTATACTCCTTCATATGAGGTAAGGTGACTATCAAGAATGGGAAACCTTATACTCCTTCCTTTGAGGTAATATGACTACGTAATTATCTAATATATCCTTGGATAAGGTACTAAACCCCTTTATGGACAAGTCATGTTTTGATGAAATAATAAGTGGTAAGCAATGAACCCCATTAGGATATTAGAGTAGCTGCCATCATGCAATAGATAATTCTATACAGCTCTCCTATGTGGTATGTCAAGGAGGCAAATAGTGTACCCTTTGATATGTCAAGAGTTGTAGACTTTCATAGTTGAAAAGAAGAGATGGTGAGATACTCTATAAATATGTTCAAATGGTGGAAATTTGTGGGCTTTATTTATTGATTGATTTTGGTGCCATTTTCAATTTTACAACGTAAGGTTTCATCGCTAAACTTATTTTCAATTATAATATTATCAATATATATAAAAAAACTTCATTGGATTTTTTTGACGATTCTTGAACCAAGACAACATTTGATGAAGTGGTAAGTAGAAGAAAAGGCATGGAGAGGATAACCATGCAACTATTTATATCAAACCATTGAACCTTATAATTAAATGTAGATCATGCCTTGCATATATATTTTGTAATTGACTTAACATTAACATCCCTTTCAGTGGTTAGTTATGTTGTGGGTTAATACTTTAAGGGGTGGAGAGGAGTATCATATTCGTTTCTAAATGAGTAACTAAACTTTAGGGTTGACTAGTTTGATGATGAATGTTTAAAGTGTTAGTAGGATAACCTCTCCAATATAGACATATAAAATTACAAGATGTTTATGGTCATGATTTATATACTAAATAATCATAAGATAAATGTATATAATAAACTAACTTTGGTTAGTGAAGTCAAATTATTTGAGAATGTTAAAGGGTACATCCTAGGATATGAACAATCAAAAGTGATAGCATGACTTATTTGCAAATTATTAAGATTATATTATTGAATGAGATACTTGAAATACCATACAATTAGTTCGAATGCTCACATGAGGTTAGTAAAATGTATTTTTGAGATTAACCCTAGTTCCAAGTAGGAACTGTAATTCATACATGAGAAATACTACTTCCAACAAACAAATCATTAATATAAGAAAATTAACTTGGTTAAATTAATCCTATGATAATTCATGACACAATATATAAAGTAATTCACATCGTGGTGAAAATATACATGTACATAACTCACGCTTCACATTAATGTTAACATTCAATCTAAACATGTGAAATAAAGAAAAATACATCTAAATCAAATAAGTAAGTTTATTGTTTCTAGTCATGATAAGTTAATTGATATTGATAATTGTAACTTATTAACAATTTTACATACTACTAAGAGTATCTCGGTCCCGTGAAGCTAATAATTATATGTAATGATTCATACATCCCTTATAGATAAACTTGTTTGAGTGTGCCACCAATTCGCCTTGTGAAATAGAAGAGAAACAAATTAAGTAAACCCTAGTAACCTGATGTCTAAACTTTGAAAACTCTTAATTAGATGTATCAACCAAATAATATAACACGAAAGTGGATAGATTAACTAAAACCACACTACTCCTAGAATAGCCAGGTCTAGTAAGTCTCTCTCTCTCACACACACATAGAGACACACAAACACACACACTCACACACACACACATATATATATAGTCAGGCTGGAATACACTCGAGTGTATCCAGAGCGGAATACACTCAAGTAGTTTTTCATGATGCAATATTTTTTAAAAATATAATCTATTGATCTTATTAAACATCTCGTGAAAAACTCATATGCAAAATTTGAGCACATTTGGATATGTATAGCTCATGTTATGAAGACCGCAAAAATTATGCATTTAAAATTAGTTTCGCACATCGATTTTATTGCCCTTGGATGAGTGACTTACACTCATCCAAATGGGCTCAAAATTTGTATGTAGCCTAGTTATGGTATGAGGGTGAAGATCAATGTTTTACATTTTGCAAAAAATAGTCTTGGTATGCAAACACACTTGAGTGTATTCGTGTGATCCGTACACTCGAGTGTATTCTAGCCTCTCTCTCTCTCTCTCTCTCTCTCTCTCTCTATATATATATATATATATATATATATATATATATATATATATATATATATATATAAGATAAGGTTCCTTCTCCCTCTTTTTGATCCGATAAGTAGAGCCAAGATGCTCATGAGATGCATAAATCAGCCTTAGTCCCCCACTGGGATTCAAACCTGGAACACTTCACGAGGCGCCACCAGACTTGCCCAGTTGGGCTATCGATAGCTTGGTGTGTATATATATGTATGTATATATACATTCAAGCATAATTTATCTAACAAGATAACAAATTGGTATGAATAAAGTAATATTTACATCATGTTTAGATAAATGTAATTTCATATTGGGAGTGGACCGTAGTGTGAAATTATCTATAAATATAGATATCCTAGACTATTGACTCAAAGCTAATGTTGGCTCAAGGTCTAAATGGACTAAATCCTTGTTTTGATGATGACTAACAATTCCACTTACTTGTGTCTAATGCTTCTACTTGAGTGATTTTAGATTAGGTATACAGACACTCCAAATGCCCTAACTTGTGTATCCTAACTTGGAGAAAAGACAAGTCAAAATCAATGCAAGTGCACTTTTGTAGAATATGATGTAAATCCATTAGAATCATGTTTTAAAATACTTGTAATTATTGTATGACTTGTAATTAAGCTTAGAGAAACTCAGAAGCACTTAAATCAAATATTTTAGCACGTTAATGACATTTTCCAAAATTCATTACAGGCTGTTTTCCGATCAAGTTACAAACTCGACTGATCCCTTGATGGATTTTGAGAATGTTCAGGTTGTAGCTCGATCGGTCTCTACACTAGCAAAGCTGATTTAAGTGATCAGTTGAGTTCATCCAGGATAAACTTGACCAATTCTTCAAATCTTCTTTGTCAAATAGTGCAATCAACCAAGTTTCCTACACATAAAACTCAACCAATCGCACTATACAGAAAGTGCAGAAAAAATGTTTCTAGCCATTAGAGTGTTGCAAAACTTGAAAAAATATCCATTTCAACTCCCCAGATGGCTAGTATTCGTCCTTAAGTGTTTCTAATGGCTATTAGGCATCTTTAAACTATAAATAGGACCCCTTGGGCTTCATCTCATGGTTATCCAAGCACTGTGAAGGTCCCTATATTATAGTTGAGTGCATACTACAACCTCCTTCCAATCTTCACTTAATCACTTGCTACATCCATTAGGGTGAGTAGGAGATTTGTAAGAGAGCTAGTCCTACATGTATATCTTGTGAGGCTCTCAGTTCCTCCCCTCTTAATCTCTCATTTCTACCATGAAGATGAAGGTTCTTTCTCTCTTGGCTAAAATAGGTGAAGAAGAACAAGGGAAGGCATCCCTTGGTGAAAGCTTCTCCTTGGCAAAGGTGAAGTCAAAGGCAAAAGATCCAAGAAGAGTGGGTAATTCCTCAAAGGTTGAAAACTTATGCAAGAGTGGGTAAGTCCTTGGTTAAGGCCAAAGACTCATTGCAAATTGGGTAAAGTCCTTGGTGAGGTAGAAGACTCTTAGTTGGCAAGGTAAGTCCTTTGATAAGTTGTTGTCTCCCTTCCCCTCCAAGGGAAAGTTGGGTATTCTTGTCCCAAAAAGGAAGGCCATATGTTATAACTCTTATAAGTGAATATAAGGAGGGAGACATGGTTGAGAAATCCTATAGGTTGACCTCTCTAGTGTCACTGACAATCTCCTAGTTTGGAGATTGGAATGACTCTACATAGATTGTGTTCTTGTGCTTGTTCCGATCGCTCTCATCCTTGCTATGTATGTTTTAGTTGCACTCAAATTTCTAATTAGAAACCTTATCTCATGATATATCTTGAAGATCTAATGAATTTTTTTTAAGTGCATTTTAGCTCTATTCACCCCCTCTAGAGCAAATCGCCCATCCTAGATCCAATGTAGACTATGTTTATCCCCTATAGTTATCTAAAACCCTTCATACTATAAGAAAAATAAAAAGTGTACCTGATGTGATTTTGGGTACCATGGTATACTAGATTATGGATGGGACATATTTTGAGGATGAAATCCTCTTTAAGGGGTGAGTATTTTAACATATCAAAATTTAACTTCTTATTCCTTGAAATCCATATCATGAATCATACATTAGTAGGCCTAGTTCTGGAGAAATCACACAAGGATGTACAAGATGTACACACTTTATATCTCAATTGACACAAATGAACCTAGAATGCATAGATATGTATACCTTAGAGATAAACCCCCACTCTGGATACATATGAGTTGGAGATATCTCATCTATGTAGCCTTTGAGTGACGTATATTATGGATATCTAAACCTAACCTTTGGAATTAGAAGATGTTGGATAAAGTGAAGTTGATGAATACTAATGGTTAAACCTAAGCCCTAAGTTATAGTTGACTAACCCTCACATGTGCAAAATTGGTATAATAATTAGAAAATTGGTGAACTTAGGTAATAAGTCACTTTAGCATAGATTTATACACGCCTAGGTCAATTAAATATACTAACATAACCTAATATGTAAGGTTGAGTCCATAATGTAAACAGTATCTATCACAACTTTCAATAGAATACACCTATTGGCTTGGAAGGGTTAATAATTACTAAGATGAGTGAAATAATGCATAGCTAACACATGTCAGTTGAAATTATTTTAAAGCATCTCAAATGTACTAATTAAAGGTATTCATAAATCAAGGATGATTAATGTTTCCCTTGACCAAGTTAATGATTTATTTCATGGACTTGAAGTATTAATTTAAGTCAAATATTAAATTTTGTACAAGAAAATTCAACGAGACTCTTTTCTATGACATGATGTTGGTATGGGTTTAGATCCTAAATATTGAAATTAATGACATTATAAGTGATTATCTTCTAGATAATAAGGAGAAAGCATATATTTATTGAAACTCATAAAATATAATATCAAGATATAAATTAAAGTGCAAAATTGGATCATACATGGTCAAAATAGGTAGGGTGTCAATTTGCACTTTATTTGGATAATGCTTAAGGGTTCAATTTTATAAAAGACGATTATACATAACTAACTAATGGTGTCATTAATTTTGATTCTTTCATTAACTATAAGAGGACTAAATTTTAAATCGAAGTAGAAGACAAGTGGGAAACAAGTTGCGTCGCTAGTCCCTTCTAGATGGAAAAACCAATCCCTAAAATACTACATTCATACACCTAGGAGCCATAACATTACTATTCATAACTTTTTGGACCCTTTTCATAAGCCCCACAGCTTCTTGTGCTAAGAATCCAAAAGTACCAAATCCAAAAGTGATGAAGGCGTGTTGATTCTCAATATACGTTTACTCATGCTTGACCACTTTAGCTAAAGTAGCTTCAAAAGAAGCATGTCCCACTACAAGAGCCCCACTCGCCAATCCCACTAGCGGAGAAACTCCTATCAGATCCACAAACACATGTTTACCTCTGTCCCATCCAAAAATCAAGACTGATAGGTCTAAGTGTCGATATCCCATCTTGTGGATCGGTTAAAAAGTTCACATGTGCCTCTTTCTTAGTAGAAACAAATGTACGAATGAGTACATCAAAGAGAACAACTCTAACAAGATCATGCTTATTCTTAAAACTTGGAAACTCTCTCCAATGGACCACATGCTCTCCAAAAGTGTCCAAATACACCTTGTGACAATCTGGACACATCTCATTTGTTGGAAATAAAGGAATCATGAGATGAAATTTAAGGATACTATGGTACTCCGCTAGTGACATGTACAAACTAAGTCCATCAATTGGAATATAAAAAAGAAAACCTTCATCATGATCAGCTTGTAGACACCCAAAAACTGCCTTCTTTCAAACAATCACATCAAACTTAACTTCCATGTCCTCAATTGTTTTACTAAAAAGAGCACTCGCCAGAGAATTTTGGGCCTTTGGGGGAACAATGTCTTTTTGATAAAAAAAACTAAGGTCAAAGTAGGGAATCATGACATGAATATGATCTAGAGCATAATCAAAGTCAGAATCCATACCATGATTCCTGCTACCTTGCAAAATGTGACCCTGAAGCACCAAAGATTGGGCCCTAGATGCCATGAAAGAGTACAAGGAAGCCTCAACTGTTGAATATAGTCCCAAGCCACCAAGACGAATGGTCAATGAAAGCATCCTACAATTGAGGTCTCCAAAAAAAGGACCTCCACAAACTACAATGTCTTCAATAGACCCTCGTAAGCCTCTATCAAACCATATTGCTGCCCCCTCCATGTACATAGGTTGACAAGTACTCAAACCAAATAAAAGTTTTGTGATACCCATACATAATCGAAGTAAAATGAGATCACTCTGGGGATTATCCAATAGAGGAAGAAGGTGCATCAACTCAACAGCCTTAGAAGCCCTCTCCATATCCAAACCCTTAATAAATTTTTTTATCTCTACTAAAAACTCTTCCAAGCAACTTTACCCCTAATAAAGGTATCCCAATACCCGTCTGGAACAACTCTTTGTGAAACGTCATCCCATCACATGTAGGCCAAAAAATCTCAGTTTATGAATATTTAAAATCAGATGTAAATCTGGTCCACACTGTTGAATGATATTCAGAACCTTGGCCACTCCTCAGGTCCCGAACAACTATTCCATAATCAAGATACATGTATGAAGAAGAAGCTTGCAGTTGTCCCTAATATGATGGATAAGTGGATGTCGTACAAGGAAAAAAGAAGTGGACCTAAAGGATCACCTTGTTTCACCCCAATGGTTGACTAGATATATTCATCACCAAGGTATAGCCTTATTATCTGTTCATAAAAGAACTCTACCCACAAGGAAACAAATGGGCACTCAACCTCACCTTGTAGAGTAAGGCATGCCCATTGGACAGATTGAACGCGTTACAAAAATCCATTCTAAGCATGGATAGAGAACCATCACCATGTCGTGTGTTCAACACACTATTGACACTATGCAAAATAGCCTCTACCCCCAAGATACACCCACTCCAAACCTGGAAGAAAATGTGATGGGATGTATGTCATTGTCTAACTTAAGTAGCGGTGTAAGCGGCGCCAAAGCTATGAAATCTGCCAAGAACAAGGGACACTTCCCTCCCAACCATAAATTAACCACAAGGGTGATGCCACGTAGGAGCCAGTGGCTTAATATAAACACATTTTAGGTTGCGATGCCACACCCTCAATGAATCCATGACTTATGAAGGCTCTCCCTTTAACTATCAAATCATGATCCAAGGGTAAATAGATCATCCTCTACCTTGGTTTAGAGAGACATCTAGTCACGAACAAGAGTCTCCCAACCTCTAGTGTCTCCATCTTCTACACTCCTCCATAAATTTGTAGTTTTTCACCTTTGAACTTGCCAATATTTCTTGAGTCCATTGATCTATGACTTGTTGGTCTTCTCACATTATCAAGAAAATCTGTAAAATCCAATAAACACTCCCAACCTGATTGCAACTCTTAGAGCCCTGCCCTTGGCAAAAATCCAATTTCTATATAGGGATACAAAGTCACATGTTTCTAGATAACCTGACAATCTATCATTCACCCTTAATTTGGCATGGCATTGGGTGTAGCAGTACTACAAGGTCGATATCCAGCACCAATGATGACAAATCCAATCCAACGTTTTTGGCCAAACCAGTACAATTATCTCAATGGTGACACCATATGATACTTGATCTACCTTTTTCTCATATTAGGGTGCTTTTTATAACAAATGGTCATTCAGTCCAACTCCAAGTTCCAAGAGGTGGATTTTTCCTCCCTCTCAGCACTCTAATGCACCTCTGACTGTGGTTCTTTTCACTATTATGATCGCATGATCTTCTTATTATTCCTCTATGATCTATACTCATCATTTTCATGTTGTTGATGAGTCCTGAGTTGGGTGCCTACTCTCTACTATCTTCATCATCTTGGTGCTTCATGTGGACATGCTTGTGTCTTTTGTGTAAGAATCGTGCCCCTACATTTGTTGCTTCATGCTAGACTCTTTTGGTTTCTAGTTTTAGCGATTCATTGTGATTTTCTCATGTTTTATATCCTTGTGCTTCTTGGCTAAAGCAAGTAGTGGGGAATCTCTTTGTGGAATTTCCTAACCTTTCTAGTATGTTTGTTGATTTGTAGGAGGTTGACGAACTCAAGTGCCATTTCCTCCTTTCCAACTTGACCATGTATGTCAAGTCTAGATTGGAGAAAGGGAGATTTAGTAGAAGCACTGTGAGAGGATGGGGAAGAAGATGGCTCAGGTTGAGATATCGAAGGGAGCCCCTACAATTGGTTTTTTTTAATGTAATTTTTGGGTATCTCAATCTTCATGCTAAAATCTTAATTGGTATTACATCCTTATTTGAGTCATAAAATGTCTCGCTTTGCCGTGTCACACATCTAACTTTTATGTGTGATCTAGAGGAAATTTGGTCATTGTGAAAGGATTTTTGGCTTTCTTTTTCAGTAAACTAGTTGAACTTTAAAGATTTGTAGACATTAATCTATAGGCTAGAGATATAATCTAAAATATTTTTTGGATTTCAATAATCAACATCTATTGATTGGTAAGGTTTTCATAAGGTTAGTTGTTCTTTTATAGAAGTCAAACTCAATATTCATTTATAATTAACTATAGTTAATCATAAGTCTACCCAAATTATTGTTATAGGTCATTAAGACTCTGAAATCCAAAATAGGTCTTTTAAATGATAATTAGTTTCATTCGCTAAGGTATGTTTCTACCCCCTTATTTGATTGGGAAATTAACTTGTGACTGTAAAACCTATTTTCATATTGATGAGGCTAACATCTTGATATTGAATATGTGTTTTTGAATCCACTTTGATAATTCTTATTAGTGCAAATCTTTTACCTTCATCTTGATTGTCTTTTTATCACTATTGATGAACCATGTTATTAATTATACTTGAATCATGATTTGATTGAAATGAACTTTCTTGATTTCCCGATTCATTAAAAATGTTAGATTTGTTTGTCTTGTTGTATCTAGTATAGTGGTACAGTATGGGGTTGGATCCCATTGTACAACTTTTTGTCTATGGGTGATGGTACTCTCACATGTTTTATACATTTTATATAGAGGATGGGGGTGCTCCCACCTCCTTCCTAGGATCGGGATGTCGTCCCTACACATAGGTATACTTGTTAGGTTATAATTTGCCTATAAACTTAATATTGGTGCTTTCACATTATGCAAGGAAAGAATTACTATTGTGATTACTTGTTATTTATATATAAGCCTCATCACTCTTGAACTTATACATTCTTTAGTGTGACTTATCTTTTACTTCCATTCAATCTTTTGAACAATAACAACTATTCTCTTGAACCTAGTCATTATTGCTCAATGTTAGATTTTATTGAACATACCAGTTTGTATTGATTAGCTTCTCTATTTCCTTCTCCCATTATGGGTTTTGTTCCCAACACACCCATATGTAGGTAATCTAGGAGAGAAGAATCAAGAGGAGGTAGATCCACACCCTTAGACTCTTGGAATAACTTGAAGTAGCCATGCTTCCCTCTATAATTGGTCCTCATAGTTTAGTTAGACTTGTAGCTTCCTTTTTGTATTATCACTCATATGGGTGATGTGTGCAGATTTAGCACCTCTTTTCACAGCCTTTTCAGTCATGTCACATGAAAATTCTTTTCTTTATCCACTGAAAAGAAACAAATTACTATTTGCTTCCTTTTATCACAATTGAACTTGAATCTCACCCAAATTTGTGAATTTCTTATAGACTAAGAAAACTTGATGAGCGGCTCACATGTTCCAGCCGATCATCTCACCTATTCCAGATGCTCGACTCACCTGTTCTAATCGATCGGTTGACGCCGTCCCTCAGCCACCAAGCCTTGTCCAAATGTTCAATCTAGATGGTGCACAATTTGAATATCAAATGACCATTTTAGTCATCAAAGCGGGAGTTTTCCCTCACAAACTGAGTGGGTCAAAGAGTGTCGCTACCCAAGACTTAGGGTTGCTGACTGCTGCCCCGAATCCCACCCTTACCAGACATCTAACTGACCGGCTCGCCACCCAACTGATTGGTTGGTAGTGTGTGGCCAGTTCAAATTTGCAGCTGCCAGCCCCATTTGTCCACAACCCTAGTTGTAAAAGCCTCCTCCTTCTCATATAAAAGGAGGGGCACTTCCTCCTCACATCATCATCTTTTGTAACGAGGATTTTTGAGAAATTATTCTTGTGTTCGATTCATCAATAAAGATTAGTTATTTGCAAGCTAAGTGTTTTCTTTCAATTATTGTTCTTTTACCTTTCTCGTTTAGATCTAGTTTTCTTCTTCTTCTTCTTCTATGGACTGGAGCAAGGAATTAAGCATCGGGCATTTCATTGTCTCTAGCCTAAGGAACTAATCCTTTGATAAGTCTAGACTATGCCTAGAACACTTTTTTCCTCTGTCTCCCTTTTTCCCACAAGCATGAGCAAGTAGTTCTCTATCGAGGCAGGGAGAATAGCCCCTTAGACATAAATCGACTAATCCTTTAGAACGACTTCTAGATGGCTTTTGGTTCTAATAACTATTGATCTATCAAAGTAATTAATTGGTTTGATCATGTGTTAATCTGAATGGAAATGACCATGGAAATCCAGATTTAGAACAATAGAATCAATCGCATATGGGTTTTGAAATGATCGTGGATCTTCCTCTTTTGGGATGATAAACTAAAAGACATGAGCACCAGGACCAATGGGCACATGTGGAGTCCATCTTTTGTGGATTTTAATTAATTTGCATGCCTTCACCGTGTTCGTCATTTTAAAGGATTTAGTCTATTATCTCCTAGGCTAAGGTGGTTAAAACCCGTAAAGCCTCAATTCTCCATCTCTCAATTTATTCTTTTGTTTGATCCACTCTCTTTACATTCTAGTCTTTCATTCATAATAGTTTACTTGTGCTAACAATCATCTCAATTTTCTTTGTGACGGGGCAAATTTATTTCTTGTTAAGTGCAATTTTGTTCTTATATTATCTTTCTGCTTTAGTGATAATCACCCAAATCCCAAATCCGATCTTTACTTTCTGTTCTAAAAATAAAAATACCAAAAAGAAATAAAAAGTTCTTCAAATAAAACGTTGTCCTTTGGGATCAACCCTTTCTATACTAACCTTAATCAAAAAGTAGAAAAAGGATTAAACTCTAGGATAAATATCTTAGTGATTGTAGTGCACATCGACACATTAAAATGGGTGAGGAAAGAACAATGATGTAACAATAATAATGTTTTCATACTTTACTTTTATGCTTCTATGTACTCAAAATGCTTTAATTACATTCCTTTAAGAAATGAAATAGAAGCCTTGTGTCTTGGTGTGTTTGAAGGGAAATGAGTTTTGTTTATCAATAGTAATGCGTGGATCCCCTCTTAAGTCCCACTCATACATATTTACCTTGAACTATTATAAACTAGGGTTTCTATAAGCTTTGGAGGATCTGTGCAAAGAGATTTAAGGGGTTTCCAAACTTCTCAATGTTAGAAATCTCATGATCAACCCATAGTTTCCTACTAAATGAGATGGGGGTGGGTGGCTAGGAATTGGGATGAAAAGAGGCATATTATATAATGGGATTGACTTTAGAGATGTTCCATATATGGTGGAACTTGTGCTTACAGGTAAAAAGGTCTGAGGGAGCTAGGATTTTAGATGGAAAAGGAACTAGGAGGTTAAGAAGTCTAGTGATCCTTCAGGAGACAAATGCGATCAATTCTAACAAAACCATTGCTCATCTAGTTTGTGATCTCATGAAGATTAATGAATTTCATGTATACTTTAATATATATATATATATATATATATATATATATTATGCGACCAAAATGTTCGTATATATCTCGACGAGAGTTCCCTTATTGGTAATACTCTTTATGGGTCTCATGTTGTTGTCTCACATGTGTTTGTGTCTATATATATATATATATATATATATATATGTATGTATGTATGTATATATATGTATATATATATAATGGAATCATTAGGAGGGATGACTTGATAAAGACTCAATAAAGGACATCATGCATCAATTTAGACTATCCATGCACTCTCACTTTCCCGATATGTAGATGTGTAGTTGATAACAATGTGATGTATTATGTTTAATTTATTGTTTCATAACAACTAAGAAAATGTTATATTGTAGATAAATTTTTCACCTTTTCATATGAAAAAATCTTTTTAATTTACTTGTTATAATAATTAAATATGATGCAATTATTTTACTACAAGATCATAAGGTTGTGTATGCAGCCTTGTTAACCCAAGATTATTTAATGATGTTATGCTTAGGATTTTGAATTCTTGGGTTTATTTAAGATATGACTAGTGGTCTTATCTTTAGGGTTGTATGATATGTTTGTAACCCAGCTGGCGAGACATTCAAGTATATGTGAGTTGTTGATTAAATCTTTTGACTCAAAGTTTGATTTGTGTCTTTCATTTGGAAAAAGATTTTTTACTAAGATTTGCTACTCAATTTGTGTCAAGATTTGTTGTATTCTAGTTTAAGATTGATGTTTATAAAAGGATCTATCATAATGACCATGTTAGGGTTTTTTATCTGAAGGATGGTCCTCAAAATCTGTATCACAATTTCTACTCATTATATACACTAATATTGTGATTCTTGGTTATATATAATATTTAGGATCGAGAAACATCCATAATTGTAATGTGTGAGACCTTGATGGGTCATCATTGATAATATACCAATAATTGGAATCATCAAATATGACGGTCCTCACATAATTTTTCACAAGGGGTGAAACACAAAAAATTCATGTATTATAGTGTATCATGAACAAGATCGTTGCTGCAACAATGGATATTACAAAATTCAAAGATACTTGCTCACTAGAACGGTGGATATATGAGAAAGCTAAATATCAAACTTGATGAATTCAGTCTTCTAAGGGAAACCTACCCATTCCCACTCCATCTCCAATATGTTGTTAATCATGTGCAATATGTAGATCTGGATAAACTACTTCAATGTTTTCTTCACCTAAAAGGTTGGGAACAAACTCCACAAAATAAGAACAAATAGGAAAAATTAACAAAAGCTAGTATGTGCATATAAATCAGTCAATTGGGTGATATTAAGAAAAATGGAAAACAATTAAAGTAACTTAAAATCACATCAAAGAAGTTGAAGCTATTATACAATTGTATCTAAAAAGTGCTTTTCAATAATATGATGCTAAATACGTCAAGAAACATAATCACATCTGTCCTTATTGATGATATAGATCACAATAAGGAAAAACATGCATATTCTTATGAAAACTAGGATAAAATAGGAAACATGATTTCTTGCACCACCACAAAAACCAAATATATAACTGTGAGTAACGGGCATCACCACCTGCTTCATCACCTAATTTCAATGTGATGAAAATAAACACAACATGCATCACAAAATAGAGTGTTTCTAATGCTTATATTATGATAGTTATCACAACCCATATACACATTATTAGAGATGCAAGATTAAGTTTAATCAAACCTCTCGATAGGTATCAAATTAGGGTCATGCCACAAAAATCTATCATAATATACCAACTTCAAAAATAATATATAGTTTTAGTTATTAGGGAATAAAGATTACAATTAGCATTTCCATTTAGAGTGCAATTTAGGAATAATAACAAGATACAAGAGATATGTTTTAATTTACAAATTATAACTATCTCTCTCTCTCTCTCTCTCTCTCTATATATATATATATATATATATATATATATATGTATATATATATACCATTCAATGGTAAGAGACATGAACCAATAAGGTTGAATAGATACAAATAGAGAATTATTAAGTAATTATGCCTGGATAAGGTTAAAGAGAGAATACTAATTTGTTGCAAAATATGAATCAAAATGAAATGCAACTTACCTTAATACTCATATTTAAAGTATCAACCAAACTATATATCCAACTCAAGATTGTCCTCCACTTAACATTTAGCTAAATATTAACTATTAATTATGTATATACATCAAAACCTAGAAAACTCACTTGTTATTTAGGTCGAATTTAGGCTATTAACTTGGTGTAATTAGGTGGATAATGTTTATGAATTCCTAAGAATATTTAAGTATAATTTATAAAAAAAACCAAACAATTAGTTATAAGCTTACCAAGCTAAGTCTATTGACTCATCATTAAAAGAAAAGGTAGGCTATAAAGAATAACACGCCTCTGCATCACACATTGATATCTTGAAGCATGACAATGTGCACAAATAAATTAAACCACTTGAAAAAACTTGTGGCACATCATCAAGTTATTGAAGAGCATACCAAAAACCCCATGACTTTTTGGCATAAAATAAATTGAAACCAAGGATAACACAATGTTAGCACTCCAACCGCTCGATTATGGCCTCTGATTGCATCAAATATTGTGATAAATATCAATTAAGTGATAATAAATCATATAAGGATATGGGAGAATATTCAAAATCCAAATATGTTTAGTTATTAACTATAGGAGTAACCATAGCTATAAAATTGGCCATACGATAGTAAAGGTTGCACTATAGTGAAAGAAATCAATTTAAACGTCTCAAGTATGTGAGTTAAATCCTAAGGGAAACTAGTGTAGGGATTTGAGAGAAAAGTGAGTATTGGAAATCAAAATAGAATTCCCAACAAAACCCATAAGGATCTATTGTAGACATAAAACATTGATATGTTAGAGAGATAGATGGTATATTCAACATATTTTGCACACCAATTTCCCAAGAACTAGACACTTCTTTTGTTGATGAAGAAGTTGCACTTCCTAGTCCAGATCCATAGTTGTTGTCATCTCTGCCTCATCCTTGCAGTAATACCATGTCTTCTCTTTGGAGAAGTATCTCATCCTTAATCCTCCATACAAGAACCTAGACCTCTACCATTAGTACATAGGTGTTCTGTAATATCAATTATTTAAGGCATATAATATTAGTTTTTCATGATGCCTAGTTGGGGGATGTAGCAGATCGATGACTCCAACTTTAGTTAACTGAAGAAGTGAAAACTGGTGTAGTGCCCTGCCTTGATTTCACAAATGATATTTCAATTAAATAACACTTAGGTAACACACTTTCTTATCAATAAATCTTTATCAAGCATGCGATAGTAACTTATATTTTATTTCAAAAAAATGATAGAATAACTAGCTTGTAGGATAACTTTTCCAGTTTTGAAAAAACATTGACGTAGTAGACTACCTTATCAACAAAAAATATTACTGGACATATTTATCAACATCATTGTTTAGTGTTCGAAAACCAACGTCACAATACTCAATATAGGCTTTGGGACAAAACTGACATAGTAGATTGGCTTGCCGGCTATTTTTTTTACTGGAAAAATTGTTCCATATCGCCTTTTTATGTTTGGCAACTAAAATTACAATATTACAATGTCAGTTTTGGTAAATAACTGACACTGAAATGTGATTTTTTACAAGAGGTTTGTATACCTATTGTCCGACTATTTGGAAGGATCCATAACATATTGTTCATTATAACAACATATTCCATCTCGTGTTCAGCTTAACAACATGACATTAAAAAAATCCAAAATCTACAATAACAAACACATACACATCAACATCTGCATCTTCAATTTCCCCTTTTCATTCATAGCTTATCCAAAGTTCTATTATAGAGGTATTTAGCTAATCATACCAAAATATCTCTAAAATAGCTTGAATGAATGCGCTAGTCTCATTATCTTATCCTACACCAACGTATTGATCACCATATTTGACCCTAGTCAAACATTCTCTAATCATTGCCATAATTCATTACACTGAGGACCTAGTGAGTCGAATAGGTCATGCGGAATAAAAGTATGCGCATATATCTCTGGAGGAGGAACCATAGTGGGCTTCGTAGGTATCATGGTATGCTAATATTCTTGTATCAATTGACAACATATACATAAAAATAGAAAATACTCACAAATGCAAATAAAATATACATTTCTCATATTGTGTCATACAAAAATCTAGGTTCTTGGACACCAACCACACCACCTTATGTGTTTCGTATTGTGTTGTGTTCAAGGTGAGGTATCAGTAGTGGTGTGTCTTTTATTTGTAGATAGGCAACTTGGACAAATATACAGACTATATCATCGACTATTGGAGTAAAATGTAGAGTCCCATCAAGGTGTGGCAAAAGCTTGCCCTCTATTGTGACATCAATTTTGGGTCCAAAAACATCAAGATGACATTTTCCAACCATATGCAATTTTATGATTTATTATACATACTAATAACATTATATATATATATATATATATATATATATATATATATTGATTTGGTAGACTATTATATCATAAATAAACTTACACTGGGAGGGCCTAGTGAGTTAATGGGAGTACTCCCAATACCATTTTGTACATCATTACAACAACAATGTACGACAATTTGAGTAGGTTCATATTGAGAAGCTCAAAGTTTCTCATTGCTTCTTATATTCTATTTTGTATCAACTCATCTATATCCTCCTACGACATAACATTATTCTTGGAAAATTTGTGTGTCCCTTCACATGAGACAAAATATGATTTTAGCCCAACACTAGATCCTACTCCTCAAATACAATTCAGATGCTCTTGAGTTCTAAGAGGAATTGTCAATTCATCCTTTTGGCCCTCAGGGATAAACCTACCCTCTTTTCTTTGCTCATGGAGCCCCCGCTAATCATCATCAATGGAACTAGTTAGTAAAACCTAACAATTAAAATGAAAATAAATATGCATTGTGAGAGTTGCACTTTACAACTTTTTGAGCTACCTTAGCGGTTGCGGGGTTCAGAACTAGTCATAAGCTATTTGTTCTTGCATCTATGTAATCCTCATATCAGAGTGGACGTGTAATTGGATTCTCTTACCAAAAAGAGGGAAAATTCTCTTTCTTTTCGCGAGGCAACGCATACAACCCGGACCCAACTGATGGTTGTGCACATTCTTTGCATCCCTTTCTTTTCTAGCCATGTGTGTTGTTTGGTTAATCCAAAAGATATGTTGATTACACAATATCTTGAACTCATTTGATAAATAATAAGTGTATATTAAATTACTTAATACCTTGAACTCATAAGATATCCTGAAGCATAAAACTTGTCCCACAGATCAATGTCAAGACACTTGAATTACACAATGGAAGGCTTCTTCCTTTTTTTGTTATTTATGTATTCTCTTGTCAAATTACTCTTACAATTCCTCCACATCTTCCCACAATGTTGTAGTACCTTTTACGATAAAAATTTTTCATCAAGGTAAAAAAATTCCCCACAAAAGTGGTTATCCTATTTTTAGAAATGCATAATGAAAAAAACAAGAAGACATTTAAGAAATTAATATAAATGCATATAATTCTTAGCTATGTCCTTTTAGATGAGGTCTTTTGATGAAAAAATCAACTTTATACCAATATTATGTGACTATTGGCCCTTTAGTACAAACAATAACCCCTAAATACTGTTTGAAAGCTCTATTATTGTCCCCTTCAATATTTCTTGCATCATCAAAATTGGTGGCCAACTTCTTCATCTTTGGCCCTAAATGTCATTACCTGCATATGACCCTGACACCTCTAGTGCATGAGATAGAAACACTAGTACCCTACCTTTGAGATGATAATGATTTCAAATTTAACCTTTCAAACACTCATGTACCATCCAAAACATACATACAATGCAAGAAAATAGGACCCAACATTTTTACTTTCCTAGTAAATTAGACAAAAAGATGTACCATGATATCAAAGAATGTAGTAGGAAAATACATCTCAAGATGACACAAGGTAACGATCACTTCTCTTTACAACCTATCAAGATTCTCATGATCTATATCTTTGTTGCACAGAGTGTTGAATAAGAAACAATGTCTGGTAGTTGCAAACTTTACATGCTTTGATAATATAGATTAAATAGCCAAAGGTAATGTTTGTTGCATTAGGGAGTGAAAATAATGATATCTTATACCTATGAGGTTTAGATCCTTCATTTATACAAACCTATGAATATTGGAAGAGTATCCATGTGGTACCATTGCATGAAGTAAGCACTCACAAGAGATATTTTCTCCAATCTTTACAAAGTGTAATAGGTAGGAGGTAAATAAGTGTGCCAGCTGTTGATAACCTTTGATGTTGATTCTTTCCTTATACCCATTTTACGTAGGTCCATTCTGGATCTGATGCCAACTTTAGTCTTGTATGGTAGATTCAATGGAGTACCAATGATAGTATCACATACATTTTTCTCAACATGATGACAACAACATAATGCATACTTGTCAAAGAATTTCAATAAGGAAGATCCAATATTGAACTCTTCTTGAACAAATATTTATCACATATGGGGGTAGTATGTGGTATCTTGCCAAATACATTGATAATGCCTTTTAATCTTTCATAAACATCCTCCCATGACATTGGTTTAGGGGTACTATGTTCCCTAGTTAAGTCATTAAATGCTTTGTGCAACATTCTATAAGGATGCACTTTTGAGAGAAATTTTCAATGATCAAGATATACAATCTTTGCACCATACTATGGTCATATTGAATCCATGTTTTTCTCACGTATTGGCATACTTTGCTTCCTTTTATATTGTATCTAGATAAATTCATGTATGGTGGAAAATCATTAATCGTGCAAAACAACATGCATGCAAATGAAAGATCTCTCCAAGTGAAACATCATAAGTCATGAAGCCTTCTTTATAGAGTTTCTTTGAGCAATCAATTATAGGTTCATCATAAACACCACACCCATATTTAAAGGGTTGAACACTATCCTTAGGCCAAATTCTTTCCTCCTTTACCTTCAATTTGACCTTTCTCACCATGAGTAGCCACGACTAACTCCTATTATAACACTAACCTTCTCAAACTCTAGCATTCTGGTGACATAATATTCTATGCAATTGTTGTGCAGTAAGCAGCAATGACACCCCCTCATTCTTTTCACATTGATGTTTTGCCCTCTGTTTCCCCCTAGTGATCCATTCTCAAGCTCTCTCCCTGACCTTCATCAACGTTCACTTTCATGGTGTTCCAGTGGGTCTCCAACCACAAATTGGTTGTGCTGGATTCATCTTGCCTCCTAGTTCATATTTCGAGCTTTAGTGGATGTATTTAAATTTGTTTTGATGATTTCAAGTTTTTGACCTTCTCCCTCATTTCATGTGTTCCTCTGACATGTTTAAACAACATGGAGGTCCATTTACTCTCATGATTATTATGTCATCTTTGTCAAACTCCTATGCTTTGTTTCACGACTTCGTGTTCCTCTGACATGTTTAAACAACATGGAGGTCCATTTACTCTCATGATTATTGTGTCATCTTTGTAAAACTCCTATTCTTTGTTTCACGACTTCTCCACACCCCATTTTTCCAAGGTTCTAAGTATCAGCCATCCATAAATATCCATCTATGGAGCTGAAGTTACTATTTTCCCTAGACTTTGAGCTTGAACTCATGGGTTGGTGGTGGCATGAAGAACAAGGATATGCAACTTGATTGCCTCTAAGATATCACATATCTCAAGTTTGATCTAGAGCTTCAAGCTTCAATCACGTTGCTTGCAAGAGCAATGGAGGGGAACAAGCCATGGAACAAAATCTCTCTGGTACTCTTGCTTCAAATCAAACAATTAAATTTCATATGGATATATGAGTCTTTCTATGCACACCTTTATTTTGCCAGCCACATGAGTTTTGATAATCTCAAATGGCTAGTTTTTATCATAACATATGCCTTGGTCATCTCTGTATTTTCTCCTTTTATTTATCAATTTATTTAACGTCCACCTATAATTTTTGTGCTCTGATTGGCCGCATTTACAAAATCCATAAAATTTCATATGACCTCATAAAATGTGTAAAAATATTTTTAGAAGGGATTTCTCATGGGGAAGCTGAATTTTGAGGTTTCAAACCTTTGTTTTCAAATATAATCCTCTCAAATAATTAAAGATTGAACTAAAGGGTACACTGATAATGGATTAATGTATACATCATATGGTTAACCTATATCATAGGTTCTTAGAGCCTAATTAGGACAAGGACAAATTGACTTAGGTGTCTTGCTCTAGGTAAATGGTCCACGTTGTTGCGCACCAATATTTTTATTATTTACATGTTACCCTTATATCAAGGAAATAAATACATCTCATGGAAGTCTAAAGACCCTTAAGTGATACATCCTTATATTCATTTTATGTCGATTGCTATTGTTAGAATTTTATGATATCACTTTCATGAAAGTTGTGTTTATGATCATATAAGAAAAGGCAAATGATTAAGAATTCCAATTCACATTCAAGAGGGATAAATCCCATTATGTTCAGAGCCAACATTATGTCAATGTTATTGTGCATGTTAAGATAAATCTTAATTTTCATGCTAATAATTGGAATTGATCAAGTTTTATATGCTTCTCACAATTATGGACCTTCAAATGTCGTTATGAGATTTCTTAGCAATCATGGGATTTCCTAGAATTGTGTGTCCTTAAGTGGGCGATTGTATAAATAGTGAGTATATACTCATTCGATTCTTTATGCTATGAAAAAAATTCAAGAATCTTACATTAAATATGATGTCAAGTATATGCACATCTCTCCATTCTATAATGTGTCAATATTTCTTATTCATGATGATTATTTTCCTTTGCATGACTGCATACATGGATGTCCCTAGATTTAGGAGCAAGTGAGGATTGAATCAGAAATCTTCTAGGACTAGAAGACATAATGATCTGCATGGTGGGGTGAGATCTACCTAGATGATCCATTCATTAAGAATGATTTCATTTAGGCCTTGGTTTATGTTTGGCTATAATTGGCATAGTTACTTTTCAAACTTAAAAAATAGTAGTGGTTTTATCTTATGAACAATGTATGAAACATTTCAAATTTATTCACAATTATTTTTATTTTATATGCAATGTTTATGATATTTGAGACATCCCTCCAAACCCCAGATACCCCATGTTATGAAAAACATGGGGATTGCTTCCATTGACATGTGTATACCTGGAGGGGTATTACATACTTGTTCTCTATGGTTGAAATAGAAGAGGGAAAAGGGGCAGAGAAGTAGAGAGAAAGGAATAATAAGGAGATACTTGAATTTCACAAAGAGGAAGGATTTCATTGAATTAAGTTGATACATATGCGGGATTTCCATATAATAGATCCAACTAAATGTAATCAACCAGGTAGCTCAAAGAAAGTGTGATAACAACTAACTAACAACTCTAACTAATTCCCATTTTCTCAGAGATGATATCATAACTAATTTTGGCAACTAGCTCCCTATCTAATTATTTTCATGTGTAACAAATTTCCTTCCACTAGAAGATGGAATTTTCCTCAAGGTCAAAGTAACCATTCCAAGAACTTGATTTTGGAAATAGATGTAAAGTTGAATTTGAATTCCCTATATGGAATAAAACTACGAACTCATGTCTTCGTGCATAATTAGCCACTATAACTAGGGCACGAATCAATTTTCTTAGTCATAATTGAGGGTTAACCATGGTATTTATTTTTCAATTGATACAAGCTTTTCTAGTTCACTTCAAAAATGTCTCTACCTATCAGTTTACCAAATCCTATGTGATGGATCTTCTTTTCTTTTGATCTAGAACCATGTTCTTCTCTAAAATTTTCCCATGAAGTAATAGTTGGATATTAGTAGATGTTGGTAGCACACTCTTATAGAATTAGCCATTCCTAATTTCTTCTTCAACAAGGAGATACAATATGTGGGATGAATCAGTGCAAAAGGTGGAATTTTGATCTTATAAGCTACAAGTCTGATCCTCTATAGAATTTCAAAAGGGCCATAATATAAGGTACTTGTATTTATATTTTTTCTAAGTACCAATGACCCCTACCATGAAACGACAATTTTATGTTAACCACATCTACCACCATAAATTATCTTCGATTTATTCTAGAGTCAAAAAAACATTTTCATCAAAACCAAGTACTTTGAAAATCAACCCACTTTTGAAAATATATTAATCATTTTTTAGTGTTATTAAGAAATCCAAACTTTTTTGGATCACGTCTCTCTTTCAAATTCCAAACAGCTTCAATAATTAAAGCTTTTTCAAGTTTATGATGTTTTTAAGGTTAGATCATTTTTTAAAATCAAATAAATTTCTCAAATTTCAAACATTTTGGGAAGTTGTAGACTTTGTTGAAAATCAAATATGTTCATTTATTCAAAACATCTCTTACTATGAGAACCTTTACCAAAAATCAACTAATATTTTCCAAACATTAAATGTCTTCAAATATTAGAAACCTTTTTTTAAGACAAATTGTTTTTTTTAGATTTAAAAGTTCTAAAATATATAACCTTCATGAAAATCCAACATTAGTTTAAAACATTTTTTTACAGTTATATGTTTTTCAAAAAGAATAAAAAGAAATTCTTTTTAAAATATCTGAACTTGACTTAAATCAAATATCTTCTTTAGAATTCAACTATCTTCACTAATCAAAATTCTTTCTTAAAAATCAAAAATCTCTTCAAATTTGAATATTTTGAAAATTAGAACCCTTTTTAAAATGAAATATTATTAAAATTGCAATTTTTTCAAAAACTTGAACCTTTTTTCTTGAAAATCATATTACTATTTTAAATTTTGAAATGTTTATAAAAATAGCAAAGCCTTTCAAAATAGAATCAATATATTCTTCAAAATTTGAAACATTTTTGAAACAAAATTGTTTCCAAAAATTAGAGATCCTTTTTAGGTAATAAAGTCAATATTTTTCCAAAATTTTACCTTCTCAGAGGCCAAGATGCTTTTGAAAACCAAAGATCCTTTTCAAATAAATCTTGTCTTCCAAAATCCAAACCCTTTTAGAAACAAAAAATTATTCAAAAATCAAATGTTCTTTTTTGAAAACAAAATCTACCTAGTTATATAAAATACAATCTTTCTGAAAATCAAAATGCACTTTAAAATACGATATATTTTTTAGGAACTTGCATCAAATATTTTTTCCAAACTTTTTTCTAAGCCAAAATGTTTTTAAAAATTGAATTCCATTTTCATAAGTAAAATCGACCGTTCTTTTGGAATCAGTGTTCCATTTCTTTAAAAGGAAAAAACAAGTGTTTTTTAGAGAATACTTACTCCAAGTTAAGAAATGTGACAACATTACACATTTTTTCATATTTACTTTGATGAACTAACTATTGTTTTCTTATGCAATCACTTATCCATTTGTTATAATTATGTTCCTCTATATGTCTTATCTTAGTATTTATCTCACTTCCTTCTATTTGTCTCTCCCGACATGGAGAAATGGACCCACATTCTCATAATAGTCCCTTGGTAAAATAACCTAGGAATTTCTAGTCCCCACTCGATATTTCATAACCCCTTCTAAACTAAGGAGATCATTTCATTCATCAATTTAGTTATCACTTACCATGTCTATAAAAAGTAATATTGTACATTTCATGCCTTCACATAACCTTGCATAAGTATGCCATCACTATTACCCAAAAGAAGCGAGACATTTGTATGACAAGAAAGCTTCAAAAACTTGACAGGTAATTCATGTCTTAAAATATACCCATCTCATCTTGATGCATTTTTTTCTATTTCAGGTGTTTCCATTTATTTCTCATGATAAGTTCCAAAAAGACTCCCTTTACCAATTGAAACTCAATTTTCTTACAAACCAAAATAAGAAACATGTCGTTACGACCATTTATGCCGACTCAGACCAGCATCTTATGTGCCAGAGACCACTTGGGTTATTGCTTCTTTTGTAAGTGATTCATTTTAGCAATCTTGAATAATGGAATGTCACAATAGCGAGAGTAGGATCAACAATAAAGAACTAGACATTAAAATATTATGAGAATACCAATGATGAATATTGAGATGAATGAGAAAGAAGAAGCACAACAAGATGCTATGCTCATCCTAGTAATGTCACATGAAATTCTAATGAAATCATACTAGGTGATAGGAGCACATCTGGGACTAAACAGTAACATGCCTCAAGGCCCGCCTTCAAACTTTAGTTTCAAACAACCTACTAAGGTGCAACCAATGAATCATCTCAACCTCCACATCCCCTTCATCATCCCACAATCTCAATCAACCCCAAATGGATGAATTGACCAAAATATAGGTTGTGTTCTAGCTAGCCTAGATATGGAATGGAGAAAGGACATGCTTGCAGAATTAATAATCAAGTGGTATGATGGAAATTATTCACTAATTGGTCTTCTGAAATTGAGCCTTGGGTTTCAAAAACAATTTCATGCACGATGCTCAAAAGGAACAATTTAGGAAGCTATTTTCACTTTAGTAGAATATGATTCTTGATCCTATAAGTATTCATCTGGTGGAAGGCTCTCACTGTAAACTAACTCATAAGGGTGATTATTTATTTTAAGAGTGGAGGTAGGTGGTATGTCAAGTTAACCAAAATTTACACGATTACTACCCGCACAAGCGTTATAGAAAATTAGTTACTTATGGTTTGTCATACCATCTTGAAAGTGGTCGTCGACTTTTTGAAGATGTGCCTTAAGCAAGTTATTCCGGTGTTGATTCCAATGAACCAAGGGTCTTCACCCCACAAATGTCCATTGTTGGTTTTATATGTTTTTCCAAAAGAACAAACATGTAGAATCGTGCTTGAAGGAAGCCTATGATAGTATTCTCTGGCAACTCATCCTTGGCCATATAGGTTCACTTCGTAAAGGATGGCTAGATGAAGGGCAATTGACGCAGATTTTACCGGGCGTAGAAACGCAAGTGAACGCGTCGAAGTAATATAGGCCTTGTGAGGCCCGAGTCGAACTCAGGGATACGTGGAATTGTCAGAGACTCTTACTAACTGCTCGCGATCAGCTAGACCGATTAAATAATTAAGAGTTGTTGTTAAAATTAAAAGAAAATAAAAATAAAACAAAACAAGGCAATCGATTAAATGTTTGGTTTAATCAATTCAAAATGAGATCTTTAGGATTGCGATTTCACCGTGGGTTTTCATTGTATTGAATTCTATATAATCACTCAACTTTATCTCTCTATCCGGGTGTGGCCTGAAATCAGAATTGCCCACTGTCGTGGTACAATTCACTACCTATGTCTAGGTCGGTTCCACCATCGTAGTAACCTATACCCTAAACTAGGTGCATTAAAAACGATCTCTCGGTATCCACCATTAATCTTACACCACCTTGTTCAAGGGATTTGTCAATTAATGTAAATTCCGTCTCTTTTCAACCATTAATTCTTCTTTCAAAGCAATTAAGGGCATTATATTATTATTATGGTGATCAATAATAACAATATATTGGAGAAAATGAAACTATACCACAGATTTAAGAGATAAGATATGCATTACTATTATAAAATCATCATACAATGAATCCTCGGGCTACTCCCGGTCCTAAAGACAAAGGAGATTAGCCCCGCATATTCATTCAGAATACAATGTGGAGAAGGAAAAGGGCAACATGAAGAAAAACGTGATTGATTGGTGAAACCCCTGAACGGAGAAGGTCCAATCGATCCCTGGCGTGGAATCCGCGTTCTGCCGCCTTTCGGTGGTGGAAATTGTCTTCTTCGGCGTCCGGATCGGCTGGGGCGTGCTCTCGTGCTCCGTTCTTCTCTCCTTGCTCTCCGGGATGTGTGCAGCGGCTAATGACGTCCTCTCCTCCTCTTGGGCGCCGTCATTAGGTATATCTCCCGAATTAGGTCGCCAATTAACCACAGCCGTCCGATTAAGATTAATCTGAAACAAACTCATATCTGACGGTATTGATACCATCGACGCCTAGCGTGATATCGACAGTCCTTCTTTTCTTTCATTTGTGCGCCTGATGTCATCTCGATACCATCGACACGGGTCGATGGTATCGACGAACCTGTAGCGACGGTTTTGTCTTTTTGTGTCATTGTATCTCCAACAGTCGATAGTATCGACATTTAGGTCGATAGTATTGACTCACTTCTCGCCAGCAACCTGATGGTATCTCAATACCATCGACATCCCTGTCGATAGTATCGACTTTCTTCTAGTCCTTGCGGCTGGCAACCTGTGGTCCGGTCGATGGTATCGACCACCGTCGATGGTATCGACGGCAGCAGATACTTGATTTTCCTGAAATTAACACACGGAACCACATAAATCCACACAAAATATATTCTTTCGATAATTAATACTCAAAATGCTTAAATAAAGGGAATTTGACATAAAGAAGTAGCATAGACCAAAATGAATGAATTATACAACATTAACCATGAAAATGACTAATAAATGCATAAAACACCTATCCAAACAAGTCTATAAATGCGACTCAAAATCATCGCATCAAACTCCCCTAAGCTTGAACATTGCTCGCCCTCGAGCAACTAATTCTTAGAACAGAATTGCCAGAGTCAACTAAAGAACAAAGCATCACAACAGACATCCCATATGACTCCCACCAGACATTCGCATATCGGCCCTCGCTAACCACAGAATGATAATTACCCTAAAGGCGACAGTAATCATCCATAAAAGATATTAACCTCAAACTGATGAACACTATCACATAAGGTAGTTAACATAATAAAATTCGCCGGTCCAGACTTAGTGCATCTTGTGATCTTCTATACTACATTGCTCGCCCTAACTACCATCTACATGGAAGCAGTTCTCTTGATATTCATTAGTGAGGAGAAATTCACGGTGGCCTACCAATCCGAGCAACAGGTGGATGAAATAGGTGGCTCATGGAAGAAGTGGAAGTATTATACGATTTCAACATGCATAAAACAAAAATGCCCTAAAAGATGCAAATGCACATGCAAAATTCCCTAATGCCTAAGATTGGGTGGAATGATGCATGAACTCACCATCCGTCTCAAAATGAGATGGACATCTAATTAAGCTACATCATGTACTCACTTATCTTAAAATGTAGGTGAGATTATGTTCATTTCTCCTTCTTATTCTTGTTTCTTCTAAATAACTTTTTTTTCACTTTCAGATTTCTTCTTTTTTTTTAAACCCTTATATCCATACTTGACAGTGAATACTTATTGGGCTTATTTTTTCATCATACTCAAATATTTGCACTATTTGGAAGGTATGGAACAATTTAAATTCACCATTAAAGAATAAATGAGGTACATGACATACTTTATGCATAAAAGTTATGAATGCAACTACATGACAAGCACCTAAGGGTAATGTGCATGTATACCCATTCTAATTTTTTTTTTCATTTTTCATGCAAAACATATGAAGAGTTGCAATGCAAGTCCTATCTACATGCCATGCAATCAAGAAGAATTAAAATTGTACTTTACTTCCAAATCTTGGTGGATTATGAAAATTAATGAGGTGGACAGATCACAAGACTAGTTGACTGAACCTTTGAAAGATATTATGTGTCCCTCCTTACTGACCTGTGTAGTAGTTAAGAGGTTTTTTTCTCTTTTAATTCAAATTAAAGTCTCATTATCATTTGGTCAGTTTAGGCTCAAACAACCATTTCCGTCCACTTTCATGAATCATTAGGAATATACAGTTGTGATTTTCTGTTTTAAAGTTGATAAAACCAATCATTTTCTAAGTTAAGTGATCAAGGTTAAACAACACTCAAGCTTGTGAACAAAAAAAAAATTCAGTTTCCCTCAATTCCCCATGCACATGCAACTGAGATGACTCAACATCAAAGACATCCACGATTACACTAGATAGAATGTGGATCCTAAGAATAAACTAAAATTGCAGAAAACAAATGACAGGAAACAAGAGCAATAAAACTAAAAGCAAAGAAAATGAAAGATAGAGTTGTTCCAACACCCCCCTAAGCTTGAATTCGACTATGGCCTCATAGTCAAAAACAATCTTAAAGGTTGGAACAGCGATACCGCTTTTACTCTTCAGGTGGAGGCGGGTACTGCGGAGCCGTAGGGTCCCAAGACGGATACTCCCCCTGGAAGATTGGATCAAACTGGGCCCTAGGTGGAGGTTGTGGATAGCCTCCAAAGTAATTTTGGCTCCAATAGTGGTCGTAGAAGGGTTGTTGTTGCATCTCCATCCGTTGCAACCGATCATGAATTTACTGTTGGTTATCAAGAAGAAGACGCTCGTTCTCAAACATGGCCCTTTGATTGTCTAGTAGCCGGTTGGTAGTGTCTTGAATACTGGCATACATTGTCATGTGATGTTGTTGCATTTGTTGAATCTCCTGCAGCATAGCATACATACCCTGCATGGAATAGGCTTCCTCGCTTGGCTGCGAGGGCGGTGGTGGTGGCGGCGGAGGCTGTGATGATGAAGATGCACCCGGATGCATGTGAGGATGCTTCTGTGGTGCCACTTGTGCCCGAAGAGGTGTGAATGCCACCTCCTCCTCCTCAGCCTCGTCGTCATTTCCGTCGTCGTCGTCGTTGTCGCCGTCTTCATCGGAGTCCTCGATGGCTATGATCGGCCATCGGAAGTGTTGCACCCCTTCGATGTTAAAGACCGGATCGGGCAGCGAGCATTCCTGGTAGGTGTGGTTGACGTGGCAGTGCGCATACGCCAAACCATCTCGAAGAAGAATGAGATTGGACCGGTGCAAATGTTGCAAGTTCACCTTGCTCCTGTAGGATAGAGGAGTGAGCTGCTAGAAATTAAGCCCAAGGTATAAGGCCAGCTTAGTGATGAGCCCGCCGAAGTGAATCAGCGCTTTCCTTGTACTCCTCTTCACCGCCAAAACTCTCTGCAGAAAGAAGGCACCCCAATTGCATTCTTGATGCTTCAGGAGCTTATACAAAAAGAATAAATCTGTCTCCTGAAACTTGCTGAGGGTGAAATCACCCCGAGAAAACAATGTTGAACTGAGCATCCGGTGCAGTATCCGGACGAAAGGGTGCTCGAAATCAGCTACCGCAGCATTATGGTAGCTTACGGACTTCCCCGGAGGCACCGTAACCAACTCGGCGAAGATGGCGTCGTAGTCGGTGCGGTTGTCCGGTCGCCGGTAGTCGTGTTGTGAGTGGTTCCAGTTGAATATCTCATTGAACTGCTCGAGCGTAAGGGTGTAGTCGTTATTATACAACTGGAAAGACACTCGGCCCTTGATCCACTCGCGGTCGGAGGCTATGACGTCGTTCGGCACGACGTAGACGTCCAGTGATGCCATAAACTCAGCCACCAGCTCTCTCTAGGTAGGCCACTTGCCGAAGAACGGCTGGCCATCAGCATGATACTCCAACTCGTCGTCCATTCTGCCTGTGTTGTGTGCCTGTCCCTTCAAGATGTAGGCAAGGTTGGCGTCAAACCCGAGGTTGCGGATGTTTTCCCGTTCAACATAACGGGTTGGCTCAATCTTCCTCTTCAGAATCTCCTCGTATATCTTCTTCACCTCCGTGGATGGATGAATCAACCGCGGGCGTGCAACTGATGCTGTCAGAGGTGGCACGAACTCCAAGATGTCCATCGGATTCGCGCGTGAAGACGACGCACCAGCTACGTGCACCATGATTGCGAGAGAAAGAGGACCAGAAAGGGAGCTCGGTGAAGATCGGAGAAACCAATCTCCACTCGATGAAGAACTAGCTCGGTGTTGCTCGTCGTCGGGCTTGGACAGCTCTGGAACACGCTCGGAACGAGTGAAGGAGAGTTGCAATGAAGGTGTGATGTCATCTGACGCAAATACTCCTCATATATAGCTGTGGCCGGCGCTACTGTCTGCCCGTCGATACCATCGACGCGAGTCGATGGTATCGACTTGGGTAACACGATCCGTACCACCGCTAGTATCGACGGTTGTCGATGGTTGGATCTGTGGGGCCCGGATTGCTGACGCGTCGATACTATCGACGCGGGTCGCTAGTATCGACCCGTCCCCCGGATCGAACTCCTTGTTGCTGCGATCGTCGTTGATCTTGCCTCGTGGATCGTTGACGTGGCGCGTCGATACTATCGACACGAGTCGATAGTATCGACTCTCTGATTAAGGCAAACCCTCGCGAGGCCCAGCCGCCGCCTTCTTTGCATGAATGTGTCGATACCATCGACACTCCCGTCGATGGTATCGACTTTCTTGAGATGATTTGTTCTGAAAATCTTCAGAGATCTCAATAGTATCGACACCCATGTCGATACCATCGACCTCTGCTTGCGATCTTCCTGTTGGTATGTCGATACCATCGACGAGGCCGTCGATGGTATCGACACAGTGCGATTCCTGCAGTCGCCAACCTGTACCATGGTCGATACCATCGACGCAAGGGTCGATGGTATCGACTCTGCCTCAGCCCTGCACATGTAGAAAATGATCACGGTATCTTTTTTTACACTAAAAACTAAGTAAAAGCAAATCAAACTACGAATGTAAAGGAACTAAACTAAAGTACCAATGGTTGGGTTGCCTCCCAACAAGCGCCCTTATTTAATGTCTTAGGCTAGACGACTTGAGGTTTTTTATCAACTTGGTACTTTGGAGAAGGTGCTCAAAGGATGATGCGGCAATTTGAACTCCACTCGATCTTGACCAATCCCCAACGTCAGCGTACCTCTCCCAATTGCAGTTACTACATCGGATGTTGCTTGAAACGGCCTACCCAGTAGCATCTCACAACTTTGAAGTTGTGGCATATCCAGGATGACGAAATCTACAGGAAAAATGAACCTGTCCACCTTGACGAGTACATCTTCGCAAATTCCGTATGGCTTTACAATGGATCATCAATAGTTGTCGCTGACTTCTTCATGTCCTTTAGCCCAAGCTTTCTAAATGTGGACAGCGGCATGAGATTTATGCTCACGCCCGAGTCACATTGAGCTCGTGGAAAGTGTCTATCGCCTATCGAGCATGGAATATAAAAACTCCCTGGATCTTTCTTCTTCTGTGGTAAGCTCCCATGGATGATTGAGCTCACCATTTCATTCATCCGGCATACATCGGTGTCTTTAATCCGCCGCTTTTTGTTAATTATTTCCTTGATAAACCTCCCATAGGCGGGAACCTTCTCAATCATCTCCGCTAATAGAATGTTGATATGAAGTTTTCTGAACATCTCCAAGAATTTTCTATAATGTCGGTGCTCTTTCTTCGGCTTAGGGTTGTCCAAACTTGACACAACTGCCGCATTAACACGCTTGTGAGGTGGTACGTATGAGCTTTTCGGGGCCAGCTCCCCTAAGCTTGCTTCAAAGACTCCCTCTAGCGTGGACTTTGTCGGAACATCATCAACTGGTTTAACTTGTTGTGGCTCCTCTCTCGTAATAAATGTATCCACACCTTGACAGACGGCCTTCACTTGCTCTTCTTGCCTAGGCGGGGCTGCAACCATCATGGGCTCTTGGCGGGATTTCCTGAAAGGAGTGTATCCTCCTGGTAGTCCATAATGACTGCGAGGATACGGTATTTCCGGTATAGCCTCCGTATCAAACATCATTTTGCTTTTCTCCTTTATCTCTGCCACCTGGGATTCTTCCTCATTGATCACAGACATGTATTTAACTTGATGATGTGCTTGGCCCACATCTGCATGCCCAGCCTGTCTCTGCTGATTGGTGTGCTTGATAGCCGCCACTTCATTTGAAATCGGAGTCACGGTGGTTTCTAATGCCCGCATTTGTGCTCCATGGCTTTGCAGCGTCTGCCCAAATTTGGTCAAGATGTCACCCTGGGACTGCAATTGTTTACCAAACATAGTCATCATTTCCTGATTCTGTTGCACCATTTGACTAAGTAACTCGGTGCTCTTATCTTCAGCCCTTAGCTGGGGCTTTGCATCCGGATCTTGCAGGAAATTATTAGGATCCTTCCAGGAAAACTTTTTGTCTTTCCTCCATGAATAGTCATTATTTTTGTAGCCCTGTTGTTGCATGAATTTGACTTGGGGTTCCTCATCCTCAGATGCATCTTCCTTTGCAAGCAACTTCTTGGCTAGAAGATCTAGCTTGTCATTCAGGTCCTTTATTGCTTTAGATTCACCTACTACTCGAACCTGCTCCACGGCGCCTCTTTCGCCCCATGATTGTTTCTTAGCCATATTCTTTAGGATCTCCCAACATCTAGTGTCTGTGTTATTCAAGAAGAATCCAGAACCGGCTGAATCGAGGTTGCTTCTATCGTGCTCGGAGAGAGCAAAATAGAATATCTTGACTTGAGTCTCCCTATCAAGCCCGTGATGCGGGCATCGCCTTAGCATGATCTGAAACCTTTTCCAGGTCTCAGAATAAGTCTCTCCTGCTTGTTGCGTGAAGTTGTGGATCTTTCTGATCATGTCATTGGTCTTCTCGGGCGGAAAGAACCTCTTGAAGAAAACCTCAACCATGTGGTCCCAAGACTCCACATATTCATCATCCAATTTGTTCAACCATTCACGCACAATTCCCGCTAGAGAACTAGGGAAGAGCTTCGAGTATAGCACATTTTGTGGAAATCTGTCTATTTTTATCATATCACAATTCTCCATAAATTGACTTATGTGCGCGACGGGGTCTTCATTTTTGAGCCCATGAAAAGCATTCGACTTCACCAAGTTGATTAGAGCAGGATCGATCTTGTACATCGGAATATTCACCGCTTGCTTCTTGATCGGCCCCTTGGAAGCAAATGAGGAAGAAGCTTTGATCTTCTCCCATATTGTCTATGGTTCTTCCATCTTTTCTTGCTCGGATTCAGAATCTATCTCCTCCAGATGATCTTGATTATCTGGTGTGCGACGTGTGTAGTCGATACTACGCGTCTGCACCATGCACAGTACCTGCAAATAGAAAAATTAAATTTCAGTACAGTGCTTAACTATTGCAAATATAAAAAATAAATAAATTATTAATTTTTGGAATGATAAAAAAAATAAAAATGTGGCCTAGAGTGGCCGCTTCCAGCACTCGTAGTGCTGACAATTTTCCGTATCCCCGGCAACGGCGCCAAAAACTTGACGCAAATTTTACCGTGCGTAGAAACGCAAGTGAACGCGTCGAAGTAATATAGGCCTTGTGAGGCCCGAGTCGAACTCAGGGATACGTGAAATTGTCAGAGACTCTTACTAACTGCTCGCGATCAGCTAGACCGATTAAATAATTGAGAGTTGTTGTTAAAATTAAAAGAAAATAAAAATAAAACAAAACAAGGCAATCGATTAAATGTTTGGTTTAATCAATTCAAAATGAGATCTTTAGGATTGCGGTTTCACCGTGGGTTTTCATTGTATTGAATTCTATATAATCACTCAACTTTATCTCTCTATCCGGGTAGTGGCCTGAAATCAGAATTGCCCACTGTCGTGGTACAATTCACTACCTATGTCTAGGTCGGTTCAACCGTCATAGTAACCTATACCCTAAACTAGGTGTATTAAAAACGATCTCTCAGTATCCACCATTAATCTTACACCACCTTGTTCAAGGAATTTGTCAATTAATGTAAATTCCGTCTCTTTTCAACCATTAATTCTTCTTTCAAAGCAATTAAGGGCATTAGATTATTATTATGGTGATCAAGCATAACAATATATTGGAGAAAATGAAACTATACCACAGATTTAAGAGATAAGATATGCATTGCTATTATAAAATTGTCATACAATGAATTCCCGGGCTACTCCCGGTCCTAAAGACAAAGGGGATTAGCCCCGCATATTCATCTCAGAATACAATGTGGAGAAGTAAAAGGGAAACATGAAGAAAAACGTGATTGATTGGTGAAACCCCTGAACGGAGAAGGTCCAATCGATCCCTGGCGTGGAATCCGCGTTCTTCCGCCTTTCGGTGGTGGAAATCGTCTTCTTCGGCGTCCGGATCGGCTGGGGCGTGCTCTCGTGCTCCGTTCTTCTCTCCTTGCTCTTCGGGATGTGTGCAGTGGCTAATGACGTCCTCTCCTCCTCTTGGGGGCCGTCATTAGGTATATCTCCCGAATTAGGTCGCTAATTAACCACAGCCGTCTGATTAAGATTAATCTGAAACAAACTCATATCTGACGGTGTCGATACCATCGACGCGAGTCGATGGTATCGACCTAGCGTGATATCGACAGTCCTTCTTTTCTTTCGTCTGTGTGCCTGATGTCATCTCGATATCATCGACGCGGGTCGATGGTATCGACGAACCTGTAGCGACGGTTTTGTCTTTTTGTGTCACTGTAGCTCTAACAGTCGATAGTATCGACATTTTGGTCGATAGTATCGATTCACTTCTCGCCAGCAACCTGATGGTATCTCGATACCATCGACATCCCTGTCGATAGTATCGACTTTCTTCTAGTCCTTGCGGCTGGCAACCTGTGGTCCGGTCGATGGTATCGACGGCAGCAGATACTTGATTTTCCTGAAATTAACACACAGAACCACATAAATCCACACAAAATATATTCTTTCGATAATTTATACTCAAAATGCTTAAATAAAGGGAATTTGACATAAAGAAGTAGCATAGACCAAAATGAATGAATTATGCAAGATTAACCATGAAAATGACTAATAAATGCATAAAACACCTATCAAAGCAAGTCTATAAATGTGACCCAAAATCATCGCATCAGCAATCAACATATAGCCTCCTTGTCATCATCATTGGTGAAGACCAAGGACATGTCAAAGTGGCAATATGTTTCACCAAGGGTTCTCACCCCCTTTCATATCGTCTCTCAACACTTCTACATGAGGAAGATGAACAATGGTTCCAACCTCCTCTTTATCGCCTTTTAACACTTCTAGATGAAGAAGTCAAATATGATTAAGGGTTCCATGTGTGCAACTTAGACGAGTATGGAATTTGAAACATTTCTATTGGGCCAGGAAATATGTACCTAACTTCCTGTGCATGCATCGACCGAAAGTACAAGATGCTAAGTCTTTACATAGATGATATAACCATACAACACATATAAACCCATAAACACTTTACTTTGAAGAGGGTTTATCATGTGTGTTATACGTTCGCACCTACAAACATGCGCTACAAACAGCTCTTTGTTCCTCTTCTAAAACCACCTTTTATTCTGGCGAGAAATCGGAGAACATGTGACCATTGTCAGGTCTACTTTAGTGACTCATTTCTAGATGCCCATTTTCTCTCTTCAAATAAGGGAACAATATTTACTTATTTCAAGTAGGTCCCTCGTCCTTCACGGTTTTTTATAGGTTTCTAGGAAAATCCTTTTGCTATGAAAGTTGGAGGGAAACTCATAATATATTTCCCAACCTACTTCTAATTTTTAGGATTATTGGGATAACTTAAATACAAAAAACTTATCTTCCAAGTATTTCTTTAAATTCGTTATTATTCTCACATGGAAATTCCTTTTTATCCCAAATTCTAGAGTTTCTCACAGTTTTATTATCATCTTCAAGTACATCAAAAATCATACCGAGATATTCTTGTTGATGCCCCCAACACTTGTGTTGTCATATGGGTTAGATAATTACTCCATTAATTATCTAAATCACCAATTAACTTAGAAACTTTGTAAAACTTGTCTATTGATTCATATTTCCATTTTCCAACAAACCATAAAGCCATTATCTCTTATTTATGTATGAATACCTCTTATTTCTTTAACTTGTTGCACAAGGACCTATTTACAAAGAAAATAGGCTCATGGCCCTCACTTGGGCCATGGATGTTACTCAGGCCTCAAGAGGATGGCTTTATTACTCTATCAATTATAATTAGAGATTTTATTTATAAAATCAAGTCTTGTGTTTATATAATTCAAATTCATCAAATTTGAGGATATTATATTGTAGGTGGAACATCAAGTTAACCACAACTTTGTAGGGTTAGTACCAGAGATAAATGTGATAGAAAATAGTCACTTATGGTTGATTTCTTGGTGCTCTACCATCTTGGAAGCAATCACCAAGTTTTTGAAGACTTGCCTTCATCAAGTTATTCTAGTGAACGAAGGGTCTTCACCTCTCATAAGTCTATTGTCGATATTTTTATTGTTCATAGTAAAAATCAAGCTAAAAACATACTTGGAGAAGTCCTATCATAGTAATCTTTGGTACCTTCAGCCCATCCTTGACCACATAGAGATCACTTTGAAATGGATAGGGTGGATGAAGAGTATGCTACACCTGCTCTTTATCATCATCAATGGTAGGATTGAACTATGAGATGTGTTGAAGAAAAAACTTCCCATACATGCATCGAGTAAACTATGAGATGTTAAATCTTACCGCTTATATAACCCTATTAAACTTTTGTAAAGAGATGATTTACTTGCTCGCGCCCACATACAACTCTCGGTTCCTCTTTCCCCGAGACAAACACCAAAGCTACCCTTTTATTCGGGCGAGAAGTTGGAGAACATGTGACCATGGGACTCGGCTCTACTTTCATGACCGGTTTGCCGTGGCACCGGAATTGCCACAGCCCTCTCTTCCACCTTCTCCTCCCTCCCCACACAGAGAACGTTCCCAATCACAGCTGCACTGTCGCAGCCCTTCCAAACCCTCGTCTGGTTCGGCAGCGACACCGGCGGGGACTTGCGGCCACCGCCTCCACCTGAAACAGCGCTTCTTCGGTGCTTCCGTGGCCTCGCGGACAACAGAGTCTCCCTCTCCGCCGCCTCGCCGGCCTCAGCTCCCAGCCGCAACGGCCGCCCCCGCTTCCTTTCCAAGGTATGCGCGAATTCCAGAATCTCGTCCAGCGTCTGGCGGTGCATGAAGTAGGCCGAGACGGCCGCCACCGATGCCCCCGCCAGAGCGACCACGGCTACGTGCAGGGCGAACGCGTCCATTATGCACGCACGTCCAAGATCCTCCGCCGCAGCCCCCTGGGTCTGGTTGTCGGGTTGTTCTTTATCTGTTGCCGCTGCTAGGCGTGGCAAGGGGGTGGACTGTGTCTGTGTGCGAGCTGTTTGAGGGAGAGAAGTATTTGTGAGTTCTAGCAAAGATTTATAGTAGCTACACGGGGTCCACTCTGGCGATGTCCGCCAGCCGGGCGACTGAGTGGTGGGAAAAGGAGATGATGCATGGGAAGCGGATTCTTTCTATCATTCTCATCGGGGAGGATCACGCGCGCATCAGCAGTTGGGTTTATTCGAATATTTGGTGTAAAATTTTCAAACTAAAATACGCTAGATAGGAGGTGTATCCTCTTCGGTCTGCTTCAAGGTTGGAGACGTGCGGAGTACGGGTTTAAGGAGAGAGTATCTTCCCAGCATAAAGGGAGTTGGAAGGAGAATCAGCACCAACCCATACAAGCCACAAAATGAACCTTCCCGGTTGTCTACTTGCTTGCTAAGAGTAAGAGAGTTGTGGTTTTTTTTTTTTTAAGAGAGTTGTGGTTTGGGGGCCAAGTTTGCCTCGCCGCCCTGGTTTGGATGTGTGGTTCGTGAATATTCTCAAGTAGAATTTTACCAGGAGAGAAAGCGTATAGAATTATCAAGAAACTAGCAACTGTTTTTTCCATCTCTTCTCTAGGTATTCGCCGGTATATGCGTTACGAGCCCTGCTTCTATGCAACTCGATCTCTAGTTTCATCCTCTTCAATCATCTCTCACCAACGTTTCCACCCCTTCGCATCAGAAGCTGCCCGTATAGATTCCGCCTGTCTCCATGTATACCTTTAGAGTTGTTTAATTTTCATTATTAGGTTAATCCTTTTATGGGGTGTCTAGTAGTTGATAAATATTGTAGGGACGATTGGATTCTGAGGACAAAATCATCTTTAACAGGTGATGTGTTTTAACATACCCAATTCTAGGTGTCCATCCAAATTATCCTTTACCTTATGCCTTTAGAGTAATGTAGGAAGTAATATCCCTTCTCCTGACATAGAACATACTAGGATGTTTAAAAAAATCTAGAGACATGGTCTTTTAACTTGTAATCATTCTATTTGAGGCTTAAGAGCGAGTAATTAGGATGATGTTACAATTCGGGTTAGTTATATAATTTTACCTCTATAATAGATTTTAGTTTAAAATTGGTTTGTTAGAATCTTCGTATAACTAAATGATAGAAAGGAAGGATGAAAAAAAACTAAGAATCAATTGGTTGGAAAAGAGATAAATATAAAAAAGGTTACATCACCTCTAAAACATGGTCTAGGATAAAGGAAAAATAATGTTTTTATAAATGGCAAAATAAGAGAATATTGTCATAGTGGGTAAATCTTAAAATTCGTTAGTTCCCAATATGGACTATACTTGGAGCATGTTATCCCACAATAAAAGATAATTCAATAAATGACCGCATAGACTAATTAAGAAACTAATTTCTCTCCCTTATATTTTAAAATACTATATAGAACGACAGATCTTTTTACCCACTAATAAAGGAAATAAATTTATGGATTTGAATATTAATATGTTGGAATCGATCTTTATCATCTATCATTTTTTGTTATACAATGTATGCTAAGTGGGAAATAATAATCATCGTGTTTGGGTGACCTTCCTAAATGAGTCCCTTTTCTCCTCCTCAACTATATAAAGGGAAATTGTGTAATATATAATTCCTAACATCTTTATTTTTTTTTTAATCCATGAAACAAATAAAATTAAAAATAATACCATGGATAGTAGTAAATCACTAATCATTCAAGATTAATTGATATGATTAATTTAGGGATGTGGGGAATTGGTTTATTTTGTCTATATTTTGGTATAACAAGGTAACTAGTACAATATTAATGTGTGAAAGTTTCCTTGTTGCTAAAAATTCTAAGACAAGTTTAAATCCCAAATTTAGTAACTAGACGTGCTTCATAATTATTTCTATTTGGGAATTTCTAATAATCTTCCATATATTAAATGGAATGTAAAATAGTATCAAAAGAGGAAACTTCTGTGTTTTTTGGACTCTACATATTTAGTATGTCAAGTTCCATCTAACTTTGACTTTGTTTACTAACTAAATTTTGTAAAATAAGAAAACATTTTAGTATTAACTCAAAATCAAATCCAATTAGGATTTAATCAATTAAGGGTGTCAATTTCATGGTGGTTTCTAATTATTAGCTATGTGACATGCTTTCCTAGATTTCTCATTTTGTACCTAATACTCCAAAGGCCTTTATGGAATTCCTTTTTCTTCAGTTGTGCCCTGCTCCATCGAATGTTAGTAGTATCTTATCCTACCTCATTCCTAGTTTCCCTTCTTGTGGCAGTAGTATGCAATTTCTTTTCTCTCTACTCCTCCTCGTGACAAGATTTTTCCTTTGTCTTCCTTTTTCAATTATAATTCTTTTGTTTCATATATAAACCCATCGCTAACTACTACAGACTCATCTAAAGTATTTCATATATGAACCTAACGGCACAAATACCATCTAGTGGTGTTGTAAAGGCACTATGAGTTTTCCTAGTCGACTATTTTTTTTCCATGATTTCCCCTTAAACTTACCTATGTGGTGTCTACACTTGAGCATATGGAGGTGACCCAAATCGAATCGTATGTTAAGAAACCTTTTAGGAGATCTTTGGGAAGGTAGAACAACTATACCCATATATTGATCTTTTTTGGCCCCAAACTATAATTCTCGAATCTAGTTCTCTCTCTAGTACCTAAGGTCCAAATGATGAGAAATTGTATTTTTTTCATTTACTTTTTGCTAGTCTCACTTTGAATCCCTCCACATGACCTTTCTAGAGTCGCATTAGTGGAATGGGCATCCAAAGTCTCCCAAATTATGGGGAGCAGTAGCAGCAACAATTACAAGTTAATCTACTTCCACTTCATGGTGAGGTGTTTTATTTCCAGCTTCAGTCACCCCCAATGACTATCACTAGGGGTCGGTGAGACTGTAGATGTACAAAGAACTCCACCCTAGGTTTTTTATTTTGAAATTTGCATCGAAATCAGAGTTTCAATCTTGCCATAGACTTCCATCTCTTCATTTTTCATGAACTAGTCAACAGACACGTGCACATGCACATGAAAATAATATGTAATACATCTTTAAAATAAAACTACCAATGACAAACTTTTCAATTGAAATATAATTATATATTAATAATTTATTATGTTGTAACGTTGTGTATATTTAGAATAAGGACCCAGCATTCGTGAACCAACTGTATCGACTGCCTCAGTTACAAAAAGAATTAACATAAGGACATTTTATTGTTGCAATCGCTAAAAATGGATTATTTTGTGGGATTGTGATCTATCTTATGATAGATCTGACGAACCATTCATGAAAGAAAATTATTTCTCATTCTGGTTCTAATAATTACCTTTGTTTGACTGCTTCAGTACTCAATAATGTCAATTCGAGATAAGCGTATCATCACAAGTGAAATAATGGACTATGGTCAACTCTATGGAAGCTAATAAACTAATATGAGTATTAATAGATCAGGTAAAAAATATGCATTGAGTGTTCATTAGTCGAGCAACTTACCAACATCAATAACAACATTTTCTCAGCCGAACGGAAGGGATCCTGATTACCTTCTACCATTGTATATACCTCACGTATTCAAGATAGAAGAGAAAAAACTTGAAAAATATATACATCTACGTTTTGTGAGATTCACACCATGACATTATCAAATTTGGTGATTGATAACGAAAACCCATTCAATCGCACCTTCGTTGCCCGGACAAACTTCTTTTAGAATTGTGCAGTCATTAATCTTTTCCCTCTCGAACTCTCTAGGTGTGCAATGTCATACATAGGAGTAATAGACGATGATGAAATTTGATGATTATGAATGGTGTGGCGATGAGAACACCCTGTTGTAGAGATGGTGTCGATTGAGAACATAACTATAAGAAATATAAAAAATATTTTGTTTGCACTTACCGCAAACAACCTTGAGGATTTATCAGTGCCGCCACAGCCATGCACAACAAAACTGTCTGACAAATGATCGCAACCGACATATTGATTATATATGGATGTCAGAATATCCGCTACGTCAGTGATGCCTTGTGCTTATAGAAGGATCGACAAAAGCGCCAATCTATATGTGCTAAAATGAATATAGGACAACAAATAAGCATCACATGGGTGTCTGAGGTTCAATGATACGAATGAGAAAAAAAGAAAGAAAAAGTAAGCATCTACATATTGTGGCCTTCACAATTAAATTTAGTGCTTGATAAAGAAAATCGTGTTGCATCTTCACTTCCAGATGAATCATTAAAACTGACCTCTAGAGGCCTCCAAGTCTGTCGGGCATGGAGTAATGGACGATGATGACATTTGATGATCAAATGGATGGCTTGGCGATGAAATAACCCTTGTGTACAGTTGGTGTCAAGAACATAACTGCAAGGAATGTGATACATAAATAAATATCAGTTACCGTAAACAACCTTGAGGATTTTATTAGCGACGCCATAGCCACAGTAGATGCTACTCCATCCCGTAAATGCTCGAACCAACAAACGGTCTGTAGATGCAAGATTGGCCGGTACGTTAGTGATGCCTTGTATTTATAGAGCCATAGAGGGATCGACAAAAGAAAATTCAAGTAAAAGCAATGTAGCCGAAATTGACAGGTATAATGGATTAAGAGAATCAAGAAAAAATACGTTGAGTTGATGTCTGCTGCCTATTCAACATTGACGGGCGGATGAATGATGAAGGAGATGGGCGATGCAAAATGGGTGGTGTTGATCATTGTAGTCATTTGCAGTTTTACTTCGCTGATTCAGATATCCATGTCATCATTCCACACATATGTGGTAGCCACATTGTCAGTGAGTAAAACCCGCCTGACCGCTTCCTTGTAGAACCACAAGCCTACAGTGCTTTAGGACATTGGCATATATATCATACTTCCACCATGCGAAGGGAGCATGTGTTGGTGATGATGCTTTGTTCGTGTAGCCGTGTAGCGATGCAGAACATCCATTGCGGAGAAAATAAGATGAAAGGAGGGGTTGAAATGAGATGAAGGAGTTCCATCGATCAAGGGTGTTCTGAGTAACAGAAAAGATATAAATGCATGCTGCACAAAGAGAGAGAGAGGGAGAGGGTGTATATTTCTCACCACATAAATTAGAGATCGTGGCGCATATCTATCAACGGTCTCCGGAATTAATCTTTTATGAAAAAGGAAATAGAAAGAATATTGTTGAGGATAGATTTCAGAAAAAGGAAAGCTAGTTATCATAGGAGAAATTATAGGAATAAAGTTATTAAATGTAGAGATTATGGGCTAGCCGATTCGTAGGGACGGATTGGTGTTAGTGGGGTTGTATTGAGATTTAAGAAGATTTTAACATAACGAATACCGTCAAACATGGCGAGATGAGAGGTAGTTAATGCAAAATTAAAGGAGATCCCACGTACAAACAATTTTTGGATGTTGATATTTTACAAATGGTTACATACGCGGGTATTTGGGGGTCTGATGAGCGGGAATATGAAAAGTTAAATGAACGTGGGAAAGTCGTACCGAGAGTTCGGGATCACTAATATTGACACGCTTGTGAGAAGTGGGTAAAAATACTGCGATCTGATTGGTTGAAGATTTTTGACAAGTGTAAAAATAGCAGTTTTGTAAATTATTGAAAAGATTCGCTTTTTTATAGTAGTATAGATTTAATTTTTTAAATAATGAGGAAGTGGTGCTTGTCTTTTGGTTATATTTTTTATAAAAAATAGATGATTAGAATTAGGGGCGGGAGGTGAACTGTTGGGGCAGGTTGGTAAAAGTTGGAGAGAGAGAATACTTTGTTTTACATCGTCTGTTTAAAATCTACAAGGATTACGTGGTGAGAGATGGGGGGAAGAGTGGGTTGTGATAAATTGAATTGAGTTAGAGAGGGAATGGTTCGTTAGAGAATTGAGTAAGTTCCGATTTGGATGGGAGTACGTGGTGAGATAGGGGAGGGAGAGGTGGAGAGGCGTGAGATTAGGGAGGGAGAGGTGGAGAGAGTGTGGGGTTTAATGGCAGAGGTGGAGAGAGTGTGGGGTTTAATGGCAGAGATGGGGCGTAGACTGAATAAAAGTAATTAAAATTGAAAAAATGAGGAGAGAGAATCAAGGAGATTTCAGTATTTTGAAAATGATGTAATGTGATTGACTGGGTGGTTTGATAGCGTATAAAAATGGAAGTGTTAAAAATAGATTCAAACATTCGCTTTTTTTATAGTAGTATAGACTAGAAGAGATCAATCGGGGAGGCAACTTCTCCTTTTTGTCCCCATGTCTTTATTGTGTCTTTTTGAGAGCTAAGGATATTTTCATCATTTTGCATGTGTTCTTAAGTTAAATGTATGTGATTCCACTCCTTGGTTTTACAATTTAACCTGTTACACTATATAAAAAAATTCTCTCTATGGGTATATTGTTTGTTTTTGGGTTTTTTATTTATAAAACTCAATAAATATTAATTATATTAAATTTTTAAATTATTACTGGAAACTCAAAGAAAAATAAGATACCTTTTGATTTACAAAATTTAGTAAATATTAATCATATTTGTTTTTGGGTTTTTGATTTACTTAAATTTACATATGTAAGGTTTTCTAAACCTAGTTTGACTCGGTTCAATACTCGATTTCTAAGGTTTGAATATTTATTGGAATTAAACCTAACTCTATATAGTTTTAATAGGCACTACTACAAAAAAAATTTATAGACTGAGGCCAAATCCTTGACCAGTATTTGTGAATCCTTGACCAATATGTTGTGGTCAGGTAAATCCCTGACCAACGTACACTCAGCAAAGCTTGGTGACCAATAGTGGTTAGTCAGGTCCTATCCTTGACCAATACATATGGAATCCTTGAGTAATAAAAAATCCCTACAATACACATTATAGTTAAGGCTAATCCCTAAATAGTTGAAGTGACTATCACCTCCATCCAAAAATCCAATTTGAATGCATATAACATTCAATTATTCAAAGTAAGTATGCAATGATAATTTGATCATCGTTCATCACATGAGAAGATCATAACATACAACATGTGGCAAATTTTAATTTGATATTGAATTGTAGTGTTTCATAGAGAATATATGATCCCGACATCATGTTTGTCTAAACCATTAAGTGACATCTTTTGAAAACACTTTGATGTTAGCTTCTACATACATTATATGCCACATCATACTATCATACACATACACCATATGTCATATCATGACATGCTTAGAAGATTCTCAAAAAGAATGTATCGTAATCTGAGCAAATATCTACACCATGTTCTTTCCCTAACATCACTTTTGCTACTTCCTCCTTTGGTGCTTTCTATGGTATTTTCATATGTATTTCCATTTTGTAGAGTATTGACAACATCCTGCATTACAAACACAATATGTATTAAGTACTTATAATCTACGTACTTATAATTTACATTAAGAGATGATTCGCACCAACTATGAACAGAAGTACAATGTAAGTAATAAAATAAAAATAAAAAGACATGTATATATAACATCCACTTTACGATTTTAATATATGACGAGTCTTGTGAAAACTAAGTTGTTCCATCCATTATAGAGGAATTATAATTTATGTGGAAAAACTTTGCAAGTGCGTACAGTTTTATATAGTTGAAGTACCATTTGATAGACATTTACAAGTCTTACTTACCATTCAACACTGAGGATATATGGAAAGAACCGGCCATTGACAAGGTGAAGAATAATTACTATACATGTAATATGATTGGATGGAATAAACAGAGTGATGAACAGATTATATTTAAAATAGTTGTTTGTAAAAGGAAAAAAGGTAGTTGTCAACGTGAATCTGGTCTAGAAACATAATACTACATATTATTGATCACTTCTAAAGAAAATTAAAATCAAGGGGCCTACTTGTAGATATCCTTCTGGTTATGTTTATGCGGCCTATCTCAAACCTCTTATATCAAAGACGACGTCCATGTCATTGAAGATACTGGCATGAGGTGCCAAAACTACAATATCTAGAGTCGATGACGGGAAGCAGATTGAATTTGAGTCATTGACGTGAGGTTGACCACGATTGCCACTATCTCCATAGATTAGTTACCTCTTTAACTTACATATTTGGTATCCAATCTCTCTACACAGTATGCATTTCCATCTAAAGAGAGGAGGACGAGTAGGAGTGGATGGTGGTAGAAAAGAGATGGTGGGGATGGGGATCAGTAGAGTGTGAAGGAGGATGCAAGCAAGCTACGCTAGGAAACATCTAGGGCCGACGATAGAAGGAGCGGAAGTTTTAACTAGGAGGATGGGAGGTGAAAAGTTAGACTGTGGGCAGAAAAATGGGGAGGGTTGCGAGCAAAGTTAAAAAGTTGGAAAATGAATAGTTTTGGCACGTAGACATGTGGAAACGTAAAGTCGAACAATAAGGTCACAATTTAGGGATACAATTTTAGCATCCCACAGCCAGGCCTTGAGTAAAATTAATTATTTGGTCAGGGCACTTATCCTTTAGAAGATTTCCTTCAACTTTATTAGGTTTTGTAGTATTGAGATGATGTGTGATCCTGGTTTGGACTTAGGGCTTGACCTAATTGCTCTAAGTTTGATTTCAAGTATGTCGCATTCTTTCATTCATAATTGGGAAAACACCTTATCTCCACTACATTGACCCATTTGAGACTTAAAACACTAATATTTAATTAGGGTTATTTGTTGAATTGATTCTTTAACAACTTCCCATTTGAAAAATATTATTGAGTTGTCCTTTTTTTATTTGTTTCTATATCATCAAGTAGGTGATATTGTTGACTCTTTAGTTATGGGTCATGTGACACCACTGGATATGTTATGGATGTTTGCATCCCTCATATTTGAATTGAACTTGGTCATTCTTTTATTATGCATCATATGGTGATTGCTAAATTAATCTAGTATGTGTGATTTTGTGTGGATGTGTAAATTTCCACACCTTATGACTGTGTAGAGGCATTGATTTCTACAAATGAATTTATTAGAGTAGATGTGAGTCTTGTCTTCTTCAGATTAGATGTGTATATGTTCGTGCTCATCCTATATTTTAGAGTAGATATGTATTTTTCCTGGTCACCCCTATTTGTAGTAGATGTGTTATTTCCTGCCAACATATTTTATACTGTTCTAGTATCATCACATGTAAAACACATGGATACTTTGCTCACATTTTTGTGTAAGTAGTTGACAACTTTCATTGTGAACTCTTAGTGATGGCTCGTCTTTTCATTAGTCATTTTCTTATGATGTATTCTTTTGAAATCCATTTGGATTATTTCATATCTCTCTTTGGTTGAGAGGCTTGATATATTATTTGTTGTACTTACAGAATGGAAAAATATTTATTTGATGTATTGAAAAAGTTGCAATGTACTCTCTTTCATAGAACAAGAGAGTAAGGTAGAACCATAACCAAGTGATATAGGATAAAAAAAGTTAAAGACAAGATAAGTCTTAAGCATATAACAAAAACACACATCACAAGATAACAGAACACACAACACAGATAATGCATAAAGCATATATATTAATACTACCCCTCAAGTTGGAGTATAGATGTCAGTCATGCCCGGTTTGTCCATCAGTGTAGCAAAGCAAGTCTTAGGAAGTATCTTGGTAAAGATATCAGCAACCTGGTCTTCTATCTGAAGATAACAAGCAAAAATATGTCCATAACGAACTGCTTCTCAGATAAAGTGACAATCCACTTCGATGTGCTTTGTGCACTCATGGAAAGTGGGATTGTTGGCAATGAAGGTGGAAGCTTTATTATCACAATGCATATAAATAGGATCAGAAATAGAAATATCAAATTCCTTGAGGAGTCTTTGGACCCACATTAGTTCACAAGTAGTGTGATCCATATCCATGTATTTTTCTTCATCACTTGATCAGGCAACCACGATCTACTTTTTACTGCACTATGTAACCAGGTTCCTGCCAACAAAGGAACAATTTCTAGAAGTAGCTTTTTGATCATAGTGGCTATCGACATAATTAGAGTCTATATACTCGGTCAGTTTCTGATGCCCATGTTTGCGATATAATAAACCTCTTCTGGGAAAAGATTTCATATATTTAAGAATATGACACATGGCATCCAATGACATTGTCGATATTTGTCTAAATACCTACTGACAAGTCCAAAAGCAGCAGTTATATCAGCTCTCTTCATTGTGACATGGATAAGCTTGCCAACCGTTTGTCAAGTATTGATGGTTATTAGGATATGGAGGTGAATATTTCATCCCAATTGGTATTGGGATCTAGAGGAGCACTGGTAAGTTTAGACCCAACCATACCTGCTTTTGTCAAAAGGTCCAACACATATTTGTACTATGAAAGGTAGATGCTTGAAGACAATCTGGAAACTTCAATTCCCAAGAAGCATCTTAGTTTACCCAGATCTTAGTAATAAGATATTGTTTGAGATATAATTTGGTAGATGCAATACCATTAGAATCATCACCACACAAAATGATATCATTCACATGAAAATAATCACAACAAGTCCATAGCTGGGTTTTTTAATAAAAATAGAATGAACAGAATGTGAATGGTGAGATTGAAATTTGAGCAATATATGGCTTAGTTTATCAAACCACACCCCTGATCTTTGTTTTGGACCATAGATCACCTTCCTGGGTCTAGAAATTTGGACTCTCCCCTTGAATAACAAAACCAAGTGGTTGCTCCATATAAACTTTTTCATGTAGGTCACCAAAGAGGAAGGCATTTTTTAGATCAAGTTGATAAAGACGCTAATCTTTATTAATAGCTACAGATATAAGTACTCTCATAGAGTTGAGACGGGCCACATGAGAGGAAATTTCATAGTGGTCCACTCCATAGGTCTGAGTGTAGCCTTTTGCTACAAGGCGAGCCTTCATATGTTCAATAGAACCATCTGGTTGATGTCTAATAGTAAATATCCAATGGAATCCAACTACTGGACAGTATTTAGGGTGATCAATAGGATCTCAAATCTTGCAATCTCATAGTACAAACATTTTTGTTTCCATAGCTTGATGTCAGACAGGATATTGAAGAGCTTGTGTAGCATTTTTCGACATAGTAATAGCAGAAAGAGCAGTAGTAAAACATGCAAAACTAGCATTGAATTGGTTATAGAGAAGAAATTACTAATCGGATGGTGAGTACATGAGTGAACACATTTTCTTAGTCTCATAGGAAGATGTAGGTTAGAAAATACTTGGGGTGTTCTAACCTACCAAATAGGGAGGAATTGGTTTTTGAGGATTCAGAGTGGGATTTGTAACTGTGGGTCTTCGTGTGGACATCTCTTCAGTTTCGTCAGTATTATCATGTTCTACTACCTCAGGCAGAGGAGCAGGAACCACCAGATCACTAGATAAAGCAAACCCTTTCTCAGAGTAGTATGATATGTTTTCAAAGAATACAACATCTGTACTCACAAACCATTATTGATTGACAAGGTCATAACACAGATATCCTTTCTAATTTCAAGAATATCCCAAAAAGACACACTTAATGGAGTGGGGGTCAAGTTTAGAAATCCTAGGGTGGAGATTCCTAACAAAATAGGTATTGCCAAAGATGCACGGTGGAACATAAAATAGAGGCGCATCAGGATAAAGAAGAGAGATAGGGACCTGATTACGTAACACAGAAGAGGGCATGCGGTTGATTAAGAAGCATGTTGTAGAAAACGCTCAAGGCCAAAAATGTTTAGGAAGATGATAGTGAAGAAGAAGAGTTCGTGCTACATCAAGTAAATGACAATTCTTCCTTTTTGTCAACCATTTTGTTGTGGTGTGTAAGAGCAGGAACGTTGATGAATGGTATCCTGAGAGTTACAAAGTTGATCCACAGATTTTTGCATAACTTCTAAGGCGTTATCAGTTTGTAAGATTTTGACAATAGTTATGATTTGGTTTTGGATCTCAGTAAAAAAGGTGATGATAGTTTGCAAAATGGTACTATGATCTTTTAGTAAAACCAACCAAGTTTCCCTAGAATAATCATCAATAAAGGCCATAAAATAGTGATATCTAGACAAGTTAGAAATCGAATATGGACCTGAAATATCAGCATGAACAATGTCGAATGGATTTCTAGAACTAATTACTTGCTTCATATGAAAAGCAGGCTAAGTTTGTTTACCAAACTGGCATGATTCACACAAAAATTATTTCTCAAAACAATTGGAAATAAAGTATGGAGTTTAGCAGAAGAAGGATGTCCCAGGTGACAGTTCCATTGTACACTAGTCCTGGAAGCAGATAGTAGAGCAACATCAGATTGTGACACATCCAGGTAGTACAGTGCATCTACTCCCTCATGGCCCGAACCAATCCTCTTCCTTGTATAGAGATCTTAAAACATGCAACCCTCAAGGTCAAAAGTAATGAGCATTGAAGTCTTCTAACAGTTTTACTGACAGATAGTAGATTAAGAGGAAAGCATGGAACATATAAGACATATGTTAATGGCAGATTTTTAGATAGAGATATAGTTTCAAATCCATGGACAGTAGACCAAATCCCATCTGTAATAGTCACAAGAGGAACTTTACAGTCTTAAAGAAGGTAGTGAAAAGTCTGGAGCATTCAGAAATATCGGTAGATGCTCCAGAGTCAATGACCCATTTGTTTTTACCACTAGTAGCAAGAGATGTGAGTAAGGCAGAGGAACCTCCTTCTGTAGCAGTTATTGATGAGGATAGACATGCTTGGAGTGAGTTTTTCAAACTCCAAGCATATCCACTCAACTATAGGTTGAGTAGATCTTGAGGTAGTAGCAGTTGAGTCCTCACAACCCAAGAAGGTTTACCATGTTTTTTCCAACAGTGGTCCTCAGAATGGTTCATGCATCCACAGAAGTTGCATAAGTGGATGGTAGGAAGTGATTGAGGTTGACCTCGTCTAGGGTCAGAAGGACGACCTCTTCCAGGATCATGTCCATTATGGTCTTCACCATGACCACATCTATGTACTTGACCAGAATCAGGGGAACGAATGGCAAGGATTGAGTGATTAAAAGAAATAGCAGGCAAAGAGACCATACAAGAAAAGCATTGAACGTGCTTGAGAACATACCCAAGTGTAGGTAAGGGATCGCTAGATAAGATTTGCTCTACCACACCTGCAAGAAAATGAGGTAAACCGGCCAGAATTTAGACAAGATGAAGTTTGTTGTGTTGCCGTTGAACTTTTTTGATATCAACAGTGAGTGGATGATATACTTCAAATTCAGTCCAGAGTGTCAAACATCGGTTGTAATAGTCTTGTATACATTTGTTAGTAGAATACTCAATTTTATCCAATTTTTTAATATGTTGAAGACCTTCTTTGGGTTTTGTTGATGTGAGTACACATGGGACTGTTGATCCCACATGGCTTTCCCATATTGTAGGTGAAGAAGAGACTGGTTTATCTTTGGTTCAACATTTTTTACCATCCACATCATGACGTTGGAATCATCTTTGGATCATTGGTTGTAAGCCTATTTGTCTTTGTCATCCGCCATGACATTAGGAGGATCCTTGGCAGTAGAAGAGATATGAGAGTAATGTCATTGGGCCTTGACATAGAGTTTGAATGATGCCACCCAAAGATGGTAATTTAATCCATCAAGTTGAATGGTTGTAACACACAAGTTTTGTGAAGGATATGTAGTCACCATGGGTTCCAGAGAGATGGCACTCACAAATATTAAGTACAAGTGGTACAAAAGGGAAGATCTGGATGACGAGATCTGAGAAACTCACAGTGGATCAGCAACAATAGAATAAGTGTAGCGGAAAGACAACAGTAAAAGAGAAGACCTAAACAACCTGCATATGGGCCGAGAAAGTAGAAGCCAGATCTAAGGAACTCACATAGGGGTAGAAGACAGTAGTAGCATATCTGTATCAATAGATCGGAGAAACCCATATAGGTGCAATATATAGCTGCAAGAGAAGATTTGGATTAATAGACCCAAAAACCCACATTAGGGCAGTAGATAGCAGCAGCAACAGATCTAGATCAAAAATTCAAGAAACTTGCATAAGAGCAGTAGATAGTAGTAGCAGATCTGGATCAATAGATCTAAGAAACCCACCTAGGGGTAGCATATATAAGAAAAGACTTATGCCATCATGGTATGAGATTCACTCTACCATGTGGCATAGGAAGAAAAAGAGGTGAGACCTTTTCGGTTTTCATTGTGCTATTCTGAGATTAACTAGAAGAGTATATGATGGAATGTAGGTTGATGGGGTGAAGATTGATGGGTTACAAGTCGATGGTGTGGAGGTCGATGGGGTGTAGAGGTTATGGGTGGTGATCAGTGGGTGGTGGCAGTGGGTGGTGGTCAATGGGTGGAAGATGAAGGGTTCATTGGTGGGTGGAGGTTGGTGGGTGGTGGTCGATGGGTGGAAGAGAAAGGGTTGATTGATAGGTGGAGGTTTATGGGTGATCGATTGGTGGTGGTTGATAGGTGGTTGTTGGTCCAAGGGTGGTGGTCGGTGGGTTATGGTCAATGGGTGGTGGTCGATGGGTGGTGGCTGATGGGTGGAAGATGAAGGGTTGGTTGGTGGGTGGAAGATGAAGGGTTGGTTGGTGGGTGGAGGTCGATGGGTGGTAATTGATAGGTGGTGGTTGATGGATGGTGTTTGATGGGGTGGTGGTCGATGGGAGGGGGTGATGGAGATGAAGATGATAGAGGGAGAGGGTGACTAGGTGGTGGGAATGGTGGATATTGTGGAAAAGGTGGAGGTAGTGGGGTGGTTGATGGTAGGAGGGATGGGTCGATGGGGTGGTTTAGGGAGGATCAAACATGTCTGATACCATATAGAATGGGAAAATCTTTGTTTGATGTATCGAAAAAGTTATAATGCACTCTCGTAGCACAAGAGAGTAAGGGAGAACCAAAACCAGGAAATATGGGATAAAAGAAAAGTTAAAGACAAGACAAGTCTTAAGCACATAACAAAGCACACAGCACAAGATAACAAAACGCACAACACAAGATAACGCATAAAGCATATATACTAATAGTACTCTTCCTCAATCATTGTCAAATTCTCTATTTTATGTACATACCAATATTTGCTAATATATTTTTACCTTTCTTATTTTATGGGGTTTTCTTCCAACCCCTTAGGTAAATATGAATGGAGAAGGATGACCAAGATGACTAATATGTACATATGTGTAGTTGATGTTCTTTGGAGATTGAGTTGGAGTTATTGGATTACCCTATGCATCTAAGATTAGTGATATAGTATGTACTTTATTTACTCAGTCATATGAGTGTAAACCTTGCAATCTTAACAAAATTACATTGATAGAAATCTTGCTCTTCCACTGCTATCTTTTGTGTTTTGAACAAACTAAATTAAAAAATGGATCATATACCCATGTGAAAATTTATGTTGGTGTTTGGAATTGCAATTATTCCTTTTATATATTGAGTAAGCAGTGGATCCCCTCTCAACTCTCACTTCTTATAGTTTATATTGGTAGTTAAAAATATGATTCTTTCTTCAGTCAAGAATATACATAAAAAACACATTATACAATTTGTAGATGATATTATTATCTTCATTCAAGCTTACGATAAAATTGTTGTCAATATATTGGAATCATCTATATTTGTTAGCATATTTTTGGCTTAAAACTAATATCAAAAAATCCACATTGACTAGAACACACATCATTGAGGGAAAGCTAAATAGGGATGGCCACATCATCCGATGTAAGGTGGAATCATTCCCTCATAAGTACTTGTGTTTGCCACTTTCCCCAAGACAACTTTTGAACTTTTTTTAGAAAACCTACCCTCAATAAAATGATTAGCAAATTTGCAACATGGAGAACAATTTGTCTCAATAGAGCAAGTTTTTATCACTTAACTCAATTATATCCTCTATGGTATCCCATCTTAATACCTAATTTGCATTCCCCTCCAATCCACACTCCACACCCCAACTTCTGTGTGCAAAAACATGTAACCTTAAGGTTCAAAGTGGGTCCCACAAGAACTTTTACACCCTCTCACATTCAAATTTCACTAATAGCAATGTCAATTTTTTTATAATATTTATAATCCATGATCATTGAATTGAAATGTATTGATATAAAATACTCAAATATGGTTCTGGTTAAATTGAAATTCACAAGGTACTTTCTTGTAATTTATATTCTCTAATGGATTGGTCCATATTTTATGAGACTTGTTATACTTGAAAGACTTTGTCAGCTATTTTTCATAAAATTTTGAGTCACATATTTGATGGATAGCAAGATACTTTAAACCGAAAGGTCCTACATGTTCATATATATAAGACTAAGTCACTTGGGTGTTCGAAAATTTGATATAGGTAATATACAACAAAAACCTCCTAACATGATCCTACTATAGGCACCATATTTTGGACCTTCTTTTGAAGTTTACACATGTGTCACGTGTACAATCTATTTACCCCAATAGTAGGGTCATCTTAGTTTAATTAGAAATTATTTCAATCCAAAAAACCCAAGTTGCTACTAAAATTTCATCCATACTAAACAATACCATGGAATCGCTTGACCAAACCCAGTTTTTATAACAAAAATAGCATGCCCATGTGAATGAATGTGCATGTATGTATTTTGAACCAATTTTTAGAAAATGAGAAACATATTTATTTTAAAATTATCTCATGGGGTAAACTGGTTTCAAGAAGTGCACAAATGATATGTGCATGTGAAAACATGTTCAAAAAAATTATTAAAACCTTCAATGAGATAGATCATTTTCTTTTTTATACCAAAGTTTCAAATAGATACATATATATTATGTTGATTAAGTGTTTACAGGGAGCTCTTGAGATATTTTATTAACTATACATATTCAATTGAAGAGTGATTCAAATTAGCTCAAATCCAAACTTATAATTCCTAAGCCTCATCCTAAGGTAAATTTTATGTTATATCTAAAAATAGTACATCCTTTGATCAAAATAAGTACTTCTAGATCCCTTAATATCTAAGGAATCCATGGGCCACAAACCTTCATACATCTCTCTTAACCTTAGGTCCTAGTTCAAATTTTAAGTTGATACTAATTAAATGCTTATAGAATGTCATGTCAATTACAAAATCTATGCTCAAACTTCCACCTGCAACACAATGTGTCGATAGAAGCATGTCTTTGGGTTGAACCATAGAGAGCCAAAGTGATTCAACACTAATATGTTATAGTTAGATATGCAATCCAAATCGGAAAAGGTTGGTAGGTTGAATTGGTCTAAGTTAAGCTAAAGTTGTTATGAGCTATCTTTTAGAGAGAGAAAATATCAACTGTAACAAATGTATTTGGTACCTAAGCACATAATAATCACTTTATAATTAATTACATAACATATATTTAATTCTCTCTCTTGTACACATCTCCAACTATGTTACCATTAAAATTTTCACCTATTAATGTCTAGATGTCTAGTTTTCTCATCTCTCAACTCATAATTCTAGCAAAAGATATTGTGCTCTCTCGTATTGCTCCAAAAAGAATCATGAATCCACCTTCATTGAACAAACAAGGAGACTATAGAATGATTAACCTTTATTCAGTTTCATCCAATATAGATTATAGCTCTAATTTCTCCCACTAAATCGTACCTCTCTCAAGGTAAGATTGTGGGGACTTAGAGAACACATGTCTTTGATTCTCATTAAAACTTAACAACAATTTGGGGGAAAAAGAGAAAATTCGTAATATAAGAAATGGTTGCTCATCACATGACTAAAAGGTGTCATTTCTGCACCAAATACTAGTAAATATACTCCATATTAGTTGGCGATGCACAAACAAGATTGAAAATCATGAAATTAACTAGTTTCATGGAGTGGAAAAAAGAAAATAGTGAGGGAGGAAAAGTGAAATGGGTTAAAACACTTTATATGAGTTATCCTATGAAATGGAGATGCACTTGAACCTAGAGGTGAGCATTTGGTTAACTCGGTCAGTTATAGTTAATTTGGTTTGGTTAAATGGCTCATTTGTGGTTTAAGATTTTAACCGTTAACCTAACCAAATTAGTGTTGGTTAGTTTGGTTATGGATAATTGGCTAATGGTTAATTCCATCAGTTAATTTGGTTAACCCAACAACGCTCTTATAATAATATTCTATGAAAATAATTATTCAATTTTGAACAATTATTATATTATAGTAATATTACATATAAATATAGTGATATATAGTTCACAAAAGCTTGATTAGTATATAAATGGGACGGTTTTTTTGAAATAAAAGTAGAATTATATAGGTATATGTATATTTGAGCAAGACATTTCTTTTTGAAAAATTGTGACTATTCAGTTAATTCGGTTAACCAAACACAAAATATTTTTAACTAAAAAAATAACTGTTTAACCAATTAACCAAAATAAATTAACCAAATTAACCAAACTAACCAAATTTTCTAAAAGGAATGAACCATTCAGAATTGACCATTCGGTTAATCGGTTATTAACTAAATTCTACTCACCCCTACTTGAAGCTTCCCAAGCTTGGAGAGAGGGAAATAATCCTCTAAACAATAATTCTTATTCCTTTTAGACTCTTCTAGAATTGAGTCACATCTGGAGTCGCCTCTCCTCCTTTCTCTCAAGTTTGGATATACCAAATGAAAGATCTTTCCCAATAATCATCCTCGTGCTCTATCTTTTTTCACTTACATGATGGTACATGTTGTGCATGAGATTTTGCACATTATTCACCCTGACTATTCCCAAATATCAGGCACAAAACCTTTTGGCATGTTGTTCATAAGGAAAGGCATGTTGTGTTTGAGGTTGATGGAAATAATTTCTGACAAGATTACACAGTGTGCCATTGACCAGGCATGTCGTTCATGGTGGTGATGTAGAGGAGTTGTTTTTGGTATGTATGTACAGAGAACTAGTCATATGATGATTTTAATGTGTCACAATGTAATTTATTTGATAATGATAAAGGTAATTCCATCTATTATATTTTGTTCGGTTATGAGATAATGATATAACATGAAAAATGTCTAAAGAATGATGTTACTCGATGACATATGTCTTCGGGTTTAGGACCTAAACAATGAGATCATATGTATGATAAGAGTATGTACATCATTGTTATGTCCCTGGTCGGACATTGTTATGGAAGCTAAATACTAGATTGTGTGTTGACAAATGATAGAGTCTCATTAAGTCATGATATTTGATATCAAGACACAGAAGTACTTGTTAGAGAACAGTGTACCATGTAGACCCACCTTGAGAGTGATATGTGGATTCATTGTATGGTAGTCATAATCATCTCTTATAGTGATTGTGGTGATTGTGGTTCTTAGACCTAAAGTCTCTACACTCATTACATGTTGTTCGATGAACTTCGACACCATCCAACATAACCTTAAATAAGGGTTGCCATAAAGGTGGAACTTGGGTATGCTGTGACACGTGGGGATTGATTGTGAGTGATGTAGAGGGGATTTTTTCCTCCTTCTGGAGTTGATATCATGGCCACTTGATAAGAGAGACTGAGAAACGCATGGCCATGATCACGTGAGTCAATATATGATATGTGAGCTGACATGTATCTCAACAGTCTACTCTAGTTCAAGAAACATAGACTGAGTATTAAGACGATTACAATTCCATGTCTTGCATTCAATCTAGATATATGAGACAAAGGAACTATAAAATCATGATAACATTGATCACATATTGTAGATTGAAGTTGTTCTCTAACTTTCCAATTACTTGGGTAGCAATGAAGTGTTGTTAGATATCGTTCATTGTTTGTGATGTCATAATCTGGTTATGGATATTCACTGCCAATGTAATTTGGGACCTATAGGGTCATGTGCATAGGATGAACTTAGAATAGGATTTTACTCATGGATAAGGTTTAACTTGATTACTAAAAGTGTTTAGGTAATCAAATTAAGTAACAGTGGTTGTGAGTCGACCGACTGGGATATCTAGTCAACCGACTGGATGAAAAACGACTAGTTTTCACTAGGTCAAATGATTAATTATATGCATTAATCATTGCATTTAAATCCAAAGTTGTTTTGATGTTAACCATAGTCCAATTGACCGACTGGATACTCCAGTCGACCGAATGGATTGTCTAGTCAACCGACTGGGTGCATGCAGTAGCCGTCAAACCATGAGATATGTCTTTTTGTATCCCCTGGTTTTGGAAACCCTAGCCCATCCACTCGTATATAAGGAGTGGTGGCCAAAGCTCTAGACAGACCTTTTGTCAGTGTTGTGGTAACGTGAGAGCCTGAGCAGTCTTACCCAAGAAAGGGAGAGACAGCAAGAGGAAAAGAAGTCGATACTAGCAAGTTGAAAATGGAAGGACAACTCCTTTCCGTTGGTTTGGGAAGCACGACGTGGAGTTCCTAGTGGTCTGCATGAACTACGTAGAGGCGTGGAAGTTGTTGTAGCCACACTAGGAGAATGTTGTCAACTATCATCTATGGTACTATACCAGGAGGTTGTCATCGAGTGTCATTCATGTGTTGCTTAATAAGGAAGCACAACTCTGCATAGATCATTGCTTGACTTGCTCCAGCATTAAGTATATGCCTTTCAACCCTCTTTCCCACTTCATAGTTTTTTACTCAATCTGTTGGTTATGGGGAATATGGTAAGAAACTTTTTGTTTCTTCTTTCTTCCGCCATATTTGTCACCATATTTCCCTATAGCTACTACTAATGTGATGCACATCAAGTTGTGCTTTTTGGAAACTTCTAGGATCGTGCAAGTTGTACATGTCAAGGTGCATGTCATGCTGACATTTACAAGAACTTGGAGTGGGCTTTTGTATTTGTACACATCTTGTGCATGAGTTTCCACATCGTGTTTCTTCATAGAAAGGCTTTGGTTTGATTTTTTGGAACTCCTTACTTGGCTATGATGATCAAATTGGTTTTAGGTGAGAAAAACGTCAAACATGTCCACTAAAATACCTTCAACTAGTCCAAATGACACCAAACAAGTAATTACTATGTTTGTGCAATTGCAAGTTGAAAAGGATGCAAAATCATGACTTCTGCTACGATGAATATATGAAATTAGGGCATAAAAAGTAGTATGAACTACATTCATCAAATACTTAAAAATAGTGTGTTCCATACAACATTGAGGAGTATGAAAGATGAACCTGATTACTCCATGGTGTGTCCTATAAGATTGGTTCATCATACACTTTCAAATTAATTTACTTCCACATTTTCATGCACAGAATTTAGTATATTGTCTTTTTGTTGTTTTTTAATATTGTTGTCATTTTTATGTGATGTCTTTTTTTTATAATAATATACTACTCGTTCTTGGACTTATGTAATTTACATTATTGGCCTCATCACTTGTTTTGATGGATATGCAATACAACCTATTGTGGGTATGTTGGTGTGCAAACCTTAAAACACGTATGTTAGTTCTTTGTACATATCTAAAGTCATTTGACCAAGTTTTATCTATAGTTTTAAAAGTTCATCTACCATTTATTTATGTTCTCTTGAAAGAATATTATAATGAATTTGCATATATCTTATTTCGAAATTGTGGTTGTACAAAATTATGCCTCTAACGGTGAACCAACATCAAGTCATTGTAGTGTATTGGCTAGTATTACTACCCCCATGAACCAGGTTTGATATGGAAATGGTGCCAAATGATTGATTGTCAGAATGATCATGTGACTGTGATAGGATTCACTATGAGATCCAAATATATATGGTATCGAATTCATATATATCCCTACCTACACACAAAATTGTGGTGAGACTATCGAGTTTTAAATTTTATATACATGGTTTTTAAACATAAAAAAGAAGATATTTCATATGTTGTAATGCTCTGAGGTCAAATATTGGGCTTCTCTTTTAAGATCTTGTCTTTTTCTTAGATAGACAAAAGCAGTTGTATGATGAGTAGAAAACAATCATACTTAATAACCAAAGTGAATCAAAAAATAAAACCCTGAGTAAACAATGAGGGTTATATGAAGGTGGATTTGGAAGAATGCTATACAGATGGGGTGGTGATGGAGCTTCCACTTGTGTGGAGTTGTGTGTACCACAAAAAATCCTAGAGATAGTAAGTCTCTAAGTTTATCCTTGTGTGTGCTAGAATAAGATCTCTACCCACATATGCTAAGGTATGTGGAAGTCTTATCGTAGTACAGTTGAGGGTCGAATCTATGAGACAACGGTCTTGTTAAGGATTTAACAAGATGGGAAACATTATAATTCTATTTATCTACTTAAGAGTTGATATTTAGATCGAATAGTTGGGTTGATGATTAAACTAAAATGCAAATGTAAATTAAATGGCAGGAAAGTAAAGTTAACGTTGTAAACAATATTTGGAAACCACTAGGATGTGATCGAGTTTCACCACCACTACACATGGATCATAACATACATCATAATAACATGGCTTGTGAAAAGGGTCTAATTAGTTAGTATCTTTGTAGACTTAGCTTTCTTTCGAATAGACAACTATGAGAAACATGGAAGCATTACAATGTCTGCCATCCCCGAACGAATGGTCACTTACTGTGCATCACTCCCTTCACAAAGTGTGTTCCTCGACCTGTCAAAGTTGTACTTCCATACGTCAATTGATTCCATTTCATAGTATGAAAGTACAATGATGGTGGTGAGTTTACTTCACTCTTTGAAAAGTGTTCCTAGATACCAAAACAGATATATGGTGACTACATACATCAAGAACCAACATACAATTGATAATCGAATCTAAAAGCACAAACGTAGACAATTCGCACTAGTAGATAATAGGTAATGCAGGTTGGTGATCAAGCAACTAGCATTCATTAAACGATTGATGTTGAACTGAAAAGATAGTATTTCTCTATTGCAAACTCATGAATTACAATGGATGAAATGAAAACATGGGTAGTGGGGCTACTCCCCGCACCCTAGTGTATGAAACTACTCGCTCATGGCAAGAATAAAGAAGGAGACAGGAGAAGAGAAGGAAAACATCATCTCCATATAGGAGGGAGGAAGGTTGACCCCTTGGAGTAGAGAACAACTATCTTCACATTGTATGGTTGCTTTGGTGATGAATCCTTCACTCCCCACCTTCTATGTCGATGGGAGAGAAAATAGGCTTATGGATGGAGTGTGGATCTTAGACCGGCAGCCTTGGGGCGAAGGATGAAGGATGAAACAGCTCTGGAACAAATGAGGCAGCCTTTGGGCGTCTAAAAAATCTTCTTATGAGGACCCCTTTGGTCTTATTTATTGGTTTCAAAGGGGGTCTTGAGCGGTCTTAAGATCGTTTGGATATTCATGGTTTGATAGCAGTTTGGATCCTCGCGGTTTGAAAACCATTTGGATCCTCATGGTTTGGAAACCGTTTGGATCCTCGCGGTGTTAATACCGGTCGCCTTCACATGTTCTTTGGATCAATAAGTCTTTACACAGTCTTGGGACCGTATGGGTTCTTTACTGTCTTGGGACCATTTGGGTTCTTCACGGTCTTGGGACCGTTTGGATTCTTCATGGTATTGGGATCGTTTGGGTTCTTCACGATCTTGGGACTTTGCTCGGTCTTGGGACCATTAAGACTTGGTCGGTCTCGATACCGCTTGCGTCCTCACAGTCTTGAGACCGGTTGGGTGGGAATTTTTGTGATTTTTTTTGGGTTTATCTATAGGAAGAAAAGAGAAATATCAGTCTATGGGTATATTTACAATAAAGCTAGAAAGTTAAGTATTTAATCTAATTTATCTAAGGAAGAGTATGGAAAACTTGGAAAAACTAGTGAGATAACATCACAAAATGGGAGGTTATCAGGTGGTGGAGTCATGACTCTACAAATTTAATGAAATTATAAAGTTTGACTATATGTATATTAACTATGGTTTCCTAATTTAGAAATATTGTTGTAAATTTAGATTATATGGAAATACATGCTTTATCTAAGCAAAATAATTAAAAAAATCCATAAAAGAATATTATTACTACATATGTAAAATATATATACGCCAAATGATAAAGAAAACATGTAAACAAACTAGGGAATTTCCATAGTTGGAACTTGACCATCATTAAATAGTAATTAGAAGTTATTTGAATATCATTAACACTTCAATATATTTTTTCCTCAAATGAAGGTTAGCATTCTTGAATTATGGAAAACACCAAGTGAGATAAAATTGGGAAGTGAATGAAGTAAGTACATCAGAAATGCTATCATGATGTCATCAAGAGTTTATTTTGGTATAGATTGATATTACAAGTAATTTGAGTCAAAATGAAACATAAACAACTAAAAACATCAAGGGACCATGATATGCTTAAATGAACCAAGAAAAAGAATAAACAAAGTATAACTTCATTGACGCATTTCAAAAATATGGGATAAAGTTGGCCATGCAAATAGTTTATTAGGGAAGAGTTGTAAAAGATCAATAATTGAAGCTTCTAATTGGATAAGTGTGCATGCAAAATCATAAATAGATAATAATTAAAGTTGTGAAATTTCAAAAAATGATTTAAAAAAATCACATTGCATGTACCTTTAAACAGGGGTAATGATAACACAAATTACTTTGCTTCTCATATAGAAAAGAAAGGGGAAAATTTTGTGGGTGTGGGCCATAACAACAAACTATTGGATCTAGGGCTCTATGGGGGGTGAATAGAGCTTCAAAATTCTCACAAGATAAGTTATACCTTCAAATTATATCAATAAAAACCAATATCTTAAGTGCAATTTGAAGTCATAACTAACAAGCATAGCAAGGATGAGAGAAAATGAAACAAGCACAAGTACAAGGTTGTTTAGAGTGGTTCCCCTCTCCAAACTAGGAGAGAGTCAATCCACTACCTAGAGAGGTCAACCTCTAGGACTTTGCAAGTGCTTCCCTCTATATATTCACTTATAAGAGTTACAACAGAAGACCCACCAAAGGACTTACCTATCTATTACAAAGAGTCTTCAGCCTTACCAAGGACTTACCCACTTTGTAAAGAGTCTTCCGCCTTCTTCCAAGGACTTACCTACTCTTGCACAAGTCTTCAGTCTTTAAGGAATTACCCACTTTTCTTGGATCTTCAGCCTTTGCCTCTTCCTTCACCTGGAGAAGATCTTCACCTCTTATTCAACCTTGAAGAAGAACGATAAGAGCTTCACCTTCACTCTGAGTAGCTTGCTTCACCTTTGCTTCTTTGAGAAAAGGGGTAGGGAAGATGGAATGGAACGAGAGCTTTACAAGCACAAGGAAGTAGTTCTCTTACAACTGACCTAACTCACTCATAATCATGAAATGCTATGTAAATGAGAGAGAGAAAGGGGCTCAAGTAGTTGCAACACACTCAACTATAGCAAGGACTAGAATAGCATGAATGAGAAAATTTGGGATCAACTCCAAGGAGTCCAATTTATAGTTGGGGGTGTTCCCTTGAGTGTGGGATCACATAAGGACGGAATATAGCCATTTTCTAAGTTCCAACAGATCTATTCTTGCTCAAAACAACTCACCAACGTTTATATTCACTTTTTCTGTGTTTTTTGTACAGTACATTCGGTCGAGTTTCAATAAAGATAACTCGACCGATCCACTAAGAGACAAAGCCAATTTTCAAACTATCAGTTGAGTTTGTTCTGGGAAAACTCGACCAATGAGCTAAAATCAATTTTGATCAGTGAGTCGGTCGATTGAGTTATGTGAGTGTGCAACTCGACTGATTAGTCTCTCCAGAAAATGTATCATTGGATCGGTCGAGTTTCCAATTCGACCGATAAACATCCTGTGACAAATTTTCTAAATTGACATTTGAGTGATCAAACATTAGAATTAAGTGTCCCTGATTTTTTATCATATTAGTTACAAGTCATATCATCAATACAAGTGATTAAAAAAATAATCTAAGGTCATTTGGAGTGATTTCCCAAAACGCACACTTGCATTGCTTTTGACTTGAATTAGAACAAGCTAGGTCTTGTGTAATTTGATCTTTTTCATATACCTAAAGCCTAAAATCAATCTTGAACAAACATATTAGATACATAGTAATGGAATGGTTAAGTCTTTATCCAAATATGGACAATGTATAACTCTCAAGTAAACATTCTCCCCCTTTTTGACAATGACAAGCCATTCATCAATCATATTGAAAAGGATATGTAAAGTTATACCTTTGTTGTGTGAATTGCAGAGGGGTTCATGATTTGAACAATGTGAATTTCTCCCCCTCAATCTATGCTTACTCTTACATGCATAGTTAGTCTATCTACACAAAGCAACATGACATATATACTATATCGTCCTTTAGCAAGTCACATGATGAAGCATCTAATGAATAAGAAAAGGATCACATAGGAAATAAAAGCAATATGGTTGAGCTTCAAAACATTTGAACTTCTCTTCCCCTTTTGACATTATTAAAAAGTAAGGGGGTAGAAGAGCACAGAAACGGGTCTTCTCCAAGCACAACCAAACATACATCCACAACATGCAATCTCAAAGCATACACCAAACAGAGATGAGAGAAACTAACAAACTAAGGCATAATCAAAATATGGTAAACATGGCACCAACTCATGAGATATAGTAAATCAAAGAGTAAGTGTAAAAGGAGTAAGATTACAACCCAGAAAGCATGTTCTCAAAAACAACTACAAGCCAAAATGATGAAAACATGATGATAAAATAGTACAGCTCGGAAAATGTGCCCAGATGTTTTTAATACAAAAGCCTAGAAAGATATATATGATCAACATCTAGACTAAAAACCAAAAAAATAAACATCCAAGTTATCTATTTCCATAGCATCATCATCAGCAGCATCATAAGTGTTTGGCTTGTAGTTATCATCTCTGTCTGAAGGTGCAGGTGAGAGAACAGCATCACCTTCATCATCAGAGGCACTAACAAATCCATCAGTGCCATCATCTTCATCATCCTCATCAGCCTCCTCATTGGTAGCAGTAGCCTCCTCATCAGCAGTAGTAGCCTCCTCATCAGCCTGGTCTAGCATCTCCTCATCAGTAATGGAACCAGAACCACAGTCGGGCCAATGGGAATTCTGCTCATCCAAGACATGACAAGAGCATGAAGCTCATTGGCATGTGGGAAAGAAGGAGTAGAAGTACCAAGACTGACAAGAAAGGTAGCCAAGGGACCAGCTATCAGAGGCAGCACTCCAGGGGTAGATCCACCAACAGCAGAGGGTGTAGCAGTAGAAGAAGTAGGTGGAGGGGTAGGGTAAAAGTGATCATATGCATAGGATGCATAGTCACCTCCTGAGTAGGGCTGGTAGGTAGGATAAGGGTGTGCAGAGGACAGGTTCATGTTGGACATGATGGCACAGAGGTCCTGATGCATGTGCTCCTGAACTTGAATGTTGTACACATGTTGATGCATCATGTATCCCATAAGGGTTCCATTGGATACATGGAACGAGGCACGGGCAGGTCAGGTAGGCTGAGGTGGTGGAGGTGCTCAGGTAGGGGTAGAGGTAGAGGCACCATGTATGGTAGAGGATAGGATAGGCATATACTTATGAAGTGTGGTCTCACTTATGCCAATTCCTTTCCAGTCAGGTTTGTAGTGTAGGTCATGGAAAAGAGATACGCTAGTGGCAAGCTGGAAAAGACCACATATCAGGGTTGGGTAGGGTGGGTGAGTGCCATGGGTGTTCTTGCCTTAGTCAAAGTAGGTCATATGGTGGAGAACGTATCTTTCCCACTTGACTCCTATGTTCTTCAAGTGACTGTACATAATGACCGCAGTGTTTTCTACAATTTCAGTCTAATTTTTCTTTGGATGAATATTGTTGTTAACAACTAAGGCAAGTATGCATCTCTTGAGGTCTAAGGCAGAGGAGGGAAGGGTGCACTTCCTCCTATATGGGAATAGAGTCTTCTTCAAGAACTTATGAATATTAGGGAGAGTAAGATCACACTGCTTATAGAAAGCCTCAGAGTCGACTAGGTCAAAATACTCGGGATAGACCTTTCACCAGGTGTCAGTCACTTCAGTACCCGAAAAGAAGATGTTCAGGGTATCCAAAGTACTTGGAATTTCTTCCCAGTAATCATGGAATTATGACACACTTGTACCCCCACCCAAGATAAGTTAGACCTTCAAATTATATCAATCAAAACCAATAGCTTAAGTGCAATTTTGAAGTCCTAACTAACAAGCATAGCAAGGATGAGAGAAAATGACATAAGCACTTGGACAAGGTCATTTAGAGTGGTTCCACTCTCCAAACTAGGAGAGAGTCAATCCACTACATAGAGAGGTCAACCTCTAGGACTTTTCAAGTGATTCCCTCTATATATTCACTTATAAGAGTTACAATACAAGACCCACCAAAGGACTTACCTATCCATTACAAAGAGTCTTCAACCTTACAAAGGACTTACCCACCCTGTAAAGAGTCTTCCGCCTTCTTCCAAGGACTTACCTACTCTTGCACAAGTCTTTAGCCTTTAAGGAATTACCAACTCTTCTTGGATCTTTAGCCTTTGCCTTCTCCTTCACTCGGAGAAGATCTTCACCTCTTCTTCAACCTTGAAGAAGAACAGCAACAGCTTCACCTTCACTCGGAGTAGCTTGATTCACCTTTGCTTCTTTGAGAAAAGGGGTAGGGAAGATGGAATGGGATGATACCTTTACAAGCACAAGGAAGTGGCTCTCTTACAACTGCCCTAACTCACTCATAATCACGAAATGCTATGTAAATGAGAGAGATAAAGAGGATCAAGGAGTTGCAACACACTCAACTATAGTAAGGACTTAGAATAGCATGAATGAGTAAACTTCGAATGAACTCCAAGGAGTCCTGTTTATAACTGGGGGTGTTCCCTTGAGTGTGGGATCACTTAATGGTGGAATATAGCCATTTTCTAAGTTCCAACGGCTCTATTCTCGCTCAAAATAACTCACCAACGGTTATAATCACTTTTTTCTATGTTTTTCATACAGTACATTTGGTCGAGTTCCAATAAAGATAACTCGACCGATCCACTAAGAGACAAAGCCAGTTTTCAAACTATCAGTCGAGTTTATTTTGGGAAACTCGACCGATGAACTAAAATCAATTTTGCTCAATGAGTTAGTCGGTCGAGTTCTCCAAATGTGTAACTCGACCGATTGGTCTCTTCAAAAAATCCATCACTGGATCGGTCAAGTTTCCAACTCGACCGATAAACAGCGTGTGACAAATTTCCTAAATTGACATTTGAGTGATTAACTATTTGAATTAAGTGTCCCTGGTTTTTTTTCATCTTACTGACAAGTCATATCATGAATACAAGTGATTACAAAAATCATTTGACATTTGGAGTGATTTCCAAAAACACGCACTTGCATTGCTTTTGACTTGAACTAGAACAAGCTAGTGCTAGTGTAATTTGATCCTTTCCATATACCTAAAGCCTGAAATCAATCTTGAACAAACATATTAGATACATAGGAATTGAATGGTTAAGTCATTATCAAAATATGGGCAATGTATAACTCTCAAGTCAACACAAACAGTGTAGATATGATTAAAAGGATCATCTTCAACACGTTTTCTAGGACCAGCTACCAAGTGAGACTCTGGTGGAGTCGCAAGATTGATTCCCACAATTTCTTTATTGTAATCATATCTTAATATCCATCATGGGAGAATCCCGCCCCGGTCATTTTTTTCAAAAACATTATGTTCGCTCAACCATTGAAGTATCCCAAGAGAAGGAAATCTTATAGGATGTGCACAGTTGTTTTGCATGTGGATAATGAGTTATATTTGACCTTCATTGTCCTTCTTGTTTCTTAAAATTCAGTCATCACGAAGAAAGACATGAATACTCCACCCTCATTTTTTTAGTCCACTATGATATTTTTTGGCCTTTGGAGGGAGCCTATCTTGAAATAATTGATCTTAGGTACATTCACCTCCATAACCTTATTGTTTGGGTACGATCGACCCCCCCCACAAGAAAATCATCCACTTTGAATTCTATATATTGTACATTTTGCATCCATGGGGTTCAGGGTGATTCTCTACTTATGACCTTCCTAATCAATCTCATATGTGAAAAAGGTGAGGGTTTTTCATGTTGGTTCCTCTTGCTCTGATGAACAAAGGAGAATCGATGATAAGGGTAACTATTATCACATAGAATATATTTCTCAATAGGGTCAAAGACAAGTCCTCTTTAATTCTTAAACAACCAACAAGGGTGCAAACAATCACATTGCATCTACTAATTTTTTAGGGTAAACATAGCACATAATACCTTTACTTCTCAAGTAAGGGCATGAACAAGATACATTGATCATACTTCTTCAATAAGGGGTTAAATATTATTCACACTTCATAGTAGGGGTAAATACAACATGCATAGTCCTTAGTTCTCAAATAAAGCTTGAGAGGACACAAATTGCATTCAATCCATCAATAAGGTCACGAATTACATATTACTCATGTTTTCCAAATAAACAAGATATGATTTTGGTCCCATCACTTCAAATAGAGAGAAAGCAATCTCATGTGATACATGCCCTCAAAAATATTAAACAACAAAGGATGACATATTCTTATAAATTCCATACATGAGGAGTGGGACTTGAAAACATACAAATCACATAAATAGGGAATACATATATATACTTATATAAAACAAAGTCCAAGTGTGGTATGTTACTCTTCAATGATAAAGTTAGCACAGTTGGGACGTAATATTATCAAAAACCAAATCGTGAGTCACTACCTCATATTATAATTAAATTAGAAGGTTTTACGAATGAATTTCATAATGTATCCATACCTAGATAGGAGATACATCCCATTCGTTATTGTTAAACATGTGTTGTAATATCTGCAATTTTTGAAAAATTGTATTTAATCCAAGAATATTGGATTGAGATTGATACTAAGATAATTGAGGAATTATACACTTAATAAAATGGGTTTGAAATGCATGCAACCTTGATTGATATTCACGTTAACCTAATATAATCATATTAGGGTAAGTATGAATATTACCTTGAAATCAAGTTATAATTAAAGTAATTGTGATGGTTGAGCCCTAATTATGAAATATGGAGTTTAATGGATCATTTGGATACATTATAAGGAAGGGTTCAACCCATAGCCCAAGTAAGGCCAATTAGGCTATTAGAGTGACAAATAGATCCATGGGATCAAAGATAAAGAGAGTGGGGATCTTGTGCATAAATAAGATACCAAAGATGTTGTGAGTTTATTGGTGAGACAATTAAGGAATAATGAACAAGATTCTAGAAGAATCTATAGTGATTAATGATTTATATAAGTAAATGAGTAATTATATAGTATCTACCTAGATTACTAGTATTCAAGTATTGAATAATGATATTATGATGTTTGGCACCACACAAGATAATAGTCCATTGAAGATAATTTCAAGTTTTGAGATAGTTATAAGATTATTTGGGACCTAGGTGGATTATTTAAATGAATACTTGAATGACGAGAAAAGGATGTTTGTCATTAGTATTTTGATCCCAATATTTTCCTAGTCTGAGATTAGGAAAAAAGGAATCTAACCTCCAAATTTGGAGTTATTTGTATAATCCTAGTGGCATGTAGGATTTTTAGAAGTTTTTGATAAATAATATAGGACTTGAAGTTTATCCTAATCAATTGGTATAATGTATATTGTTGCACTAAGGTCCAGATAAACTAAAACCTTAGGTGTGTGACATGGGATTGGATCTCATATGTCAACCATTGGTAGGAGATCAAATCATGCAGACATCATTATTAACCTCCTACTGAGAGCCAACTAGCAGTCAGACTGCTCGACTTCTTTGTCTCTCTCATTAGCCCATGGCTTTGTGAGATAACCCTTTCAATAGCTCCAACAGCCCCAACCAATCCTAACAAACCCCATATTTTCCATTATCTCCTCCCAAGGAGATAATACCCAAACCTCTGGTGGGTTAGAGCTTTGTGGCCTCGACCCAACGATGTTTCTCAACCCCTCACACCTATAAAAGGGGTCTATTAGCTCTGTCTACACTCCATGAGTTAGACTATTCCTCCAATTCCACCCTAGTCCCCTTGTCATTGTTCCTCCTACCTCCGATCATCTATCCTCCTCTCTAGTCCTGGTTCACATCATTCTAGTCACTCTGTGCCTCGTGAAAGGGGATGAATGAGACCTCCTAGCCATGGAGTAGAGTCATGATGATTCAATTGCACTGTCATGATCTAGAAAGGAGATGTTGACCACTTGGTTGACTATGTTCATGTCTTATCGCAGCACATCAAATGAGGAAGATAGTGTGTGGGAAAATATGTGCCTACCTCTGAGTCACCATGTTAAGGTAAATGGTTAGTTTTGTCTTTTCCTTCCTTTTTCCATCCCATCCATGTGAGCATGGAGTGCCACTATGGTGTGTAGCCACTGGTTGGATCTAGCCATGTGGATAATATAGATAATTAAATAATTACATGCATGGCAATCAATGATTGGTCAAAATATACTTAACTTGCAATTATTCTAGTAAATAGATGGTAGATTTGATGATATCGATATTGCATATGGATTTGATCAAAAAAATGTGTAGAATACAAAGAAAATATATTCATTATCCAATTCTGATCATAGTTCAAAAAGTGAGTATTGAATGCATGAGTATAAGGCATTACTACACGTACACCTTAATTGGGATGATTAGGGTTTTTAATTAATTAATTATGGTCACTCTTTTGCTTTTCCTGATTTTTCCTAATTTAGATTGGTATGATTGATTACCATAATAATGATAGGTAATGAGGAAAGATTTCTTGATTAAATGATGTATTGAATGCATATGTGTAAAGTAGTATTACATGCCAGTCTTAATGTCATGAATAATGTGAATATATTGAAATACACACAATGTTGTATATAATAAGATATTGTTGATTAATGATGAGATATTAGTGTGTTAAAATGGTTTAGGTTGATATCAGTCTGGATCTCAATATCATGAATGAGATACTTAGGGTGTAATGGTGATACATCTTAATATTAAACCTCATGATTTGATTTAATAGGGTCATGATGATATAATCATCCTAAAATGACAATTCGAGATCACTTAAGGCTCGATTAGGTTTTATAACCCTTAGGAATCATGATGTTGTGGAATTAGGGTTTGATAACGTTGTTCTTGTTCCAAACTCAAGACAACCATAAATCCTAGTTTAGCACATAGTATGTTATGATACATGATGACACATATTTAGTATACATGCATACAGGTAATGTTGACTGAATAATTGATTGCTTGGATCTATTGATTGGATTGTTGTACATACTTGAAGTATATTGCATGGTTCTACAAAAAGGTATGTAGTTACGCTTGTGAATACTCAAGTTATCAATTTTTGAAGTTTGTTGAGGTTTCTTGAAGTTTGAATGAATGATAGTTGTTGGATGTTTATTTATTTTCATGCAAACTATAAGGTCTGTATGAGTATCACATAAGGTAAACGCTGATGGTCAAAACCCAGGGTTAGACTTACCATAGGGTATTACACCTATGTCCAATGATGGATAGAGAAAGGTGATTACACCCAAGGTGGTTTGATAAGCATGGTTTGCATTATCTTAATGAAGATACAAGTTTCTATGTGCATCTATTTGATGTTTGAAAATATATAGTGTCATCTTATATGCGCACTTTTGAATGCATTCCAACAATATGTTGACCTAGTTTGTTTTTTAGTGCTTTAGGTTAACCTACATCTATTAATTGAAGACATGAATAATCAAGAAATCTTGAAGATATTAAAGATAAGTCAAGGAGGATTAGGTAGATAGTTAGGTATTTCTTCTCATATGTATAATTTAGTTTCTTCTGAGAAATTTGTGTAACTCCTTATAGGAGTATAATTCAAGATATATATTCATTCAAGTTCAAATTAATGGAAATTGTTTACTATTCTTTATTACTAAATTTGATCCTGGAAATTTTAGGTAATGATCCTCGACTTTAAGTTCTTCCCTTAACTGAGGGATACTAAAAAGTGTGGGTCGTTACATTTGGTATCAGAGTCTAGATTTATCAAATAATATTTAACAGTTGATAATTTTAATTAATCTATAGAAATATAGGTAAAATTATTAGGGCATAACCTAAGGGTGATGGTGTCTAGAAAGGATCACTGCTTTGACAGTTAGAAATATTTTCCTTGGCGCCATTAAGTTGGTAGACGGGGACTCCCTTAGTCAATGTGATGCGTGTCTATCCAGAATGTAGGGTTTTGTCTAAAATAATGTTTCTTTTAGATTTCTCATCTCTAACATCATCCTCTTCTCTTATTTTTTCTCAATAAACCCTAAAATACAATTCTCCTCATCTCATGTTAGGGTTTTGAGAAGAAGTAGGATTAAGACATCCTTTGCCACTTAAAGTACACATAAAGATAATAAGGAATTCTATGTGAAAAACATGCCATATAGTTTATGTCCTTCTAGTAAGGGTAAACCCTAGAAATATATAAGTATGGGTAAAATAGATTTGTCCATGTAGGACTTGAGTACGGTAACCTAGTAGGGTATGAAAACCCTAGTAGGTCAAGGGAATCATAAAACCCTAAGGTGCAAGGTGTAGTCCCTAACCCTAACGCTAAACCCTAGTCCTAGGAAATGGGAGTAGTGTGGGTGAAATAGAACCCTACCCATATATATCATGATCTAGGGAAAATAGAAAGAAAAATACAAATGGGTTGGGTGAGCCAGTCCCAATGCCACAAATTAGATATCCTAGTTCCCATGCATGCAACTACATGGAGCAATGCATGCATATTTTGGGTAAAGGGATTTGAATACATATAATACATTTTAAATCAATAATTACATAAGGCAAAAGATTATACCCTCAAATCACCTTTAGGGGCGGTGTCCCAGATTGGGGTGGGTCAACCCAAGAAATGGAAAAGGACCTATGGGGGAGGCAAAACTATAAACCTATGGGGTCAGGTTGTGGCTAGAAAGCCTAACCTCCTCACGTGAGTCAAGAAGGAACCCTAAGTTAGGACCTTCCCTAGAAGGTGAGTAAGCCAATCAGTTTGAGAATTGAGGTAACCTTGAACGTCACCTAAAGTTTGTAGTATTAAGTATACCAAGCATGAAAGAACATATAATGAATATAATTCCTTGAACCCAATCATGCCATCTCTGAGGAACATAAGGAAAAGTCATTAAGGAAGTGAATGACATTATGAAGCCCAAGCCCAAGGAGGGTAGATCACTATGAAGACCGGGAGGGAAGGTCACTGAGAAGACCAAGCCCGGGAGGGAAGGTCACCATGAGCCCAATGTAGGGACATAAAGTAAAAAGTAAAATTGTACACCCTAAGAGGTTGAGGACATTTGGGTTAAAGAACTAATAGATAATAGAGTGCTTGAATATTGTTAGAGGAACCTCAAGAAAAATTTGTGATGAAAGTTATGGAATCTCAATAAACCTTAGGCATGGTAGAGCCCTAAGTCAACCCTAGGGTCAAGTAGAGATGATTGAAGATACACAAGACCGTGAGCTCCGGATGTGATCACATCTTGAGCGTGTAAGAACATGGGATTAGGATATATCCCTCCATGTGTACCCAAGGCCCATGGAGTTAGGAGATTGGCCACCTTCATGAGCTCATGAGGCCCATAGGGTAAATGTTACAACCCCAATCTTTGGGTTCTTTTGGTGAGAAATGTAATTTCTCATATTAAAGATGATTAAACAAATAATGAAATAATTTGTTTGGAATAAATAGATTTCTTTTACAATAGCCTTGATGATTGTGTTGTGGGTTTTATTGGCTATTGGGCTCAATAATAAGGAAATAAAGAAAGGAAATTCAATTAATAAAATAATAAATGAATAATTGGATTTTTTTTTAGAAAAGAATGATGTGGAAACCTCTAGAAGGCACATCTAAAGAGGATTTCGTGCCTCTTAGGTTCCTTGGGTTCCAAGGAGTCCAAAGTTGCAAAAAAAAAGCAAGAAGAAAAGAAAAGATTAATTAAATATTTCTTTATTAAGAAAGAAATTGAAAACAATGGTAAGATGTGGAAAACTAGTGAAAAGTGGTATAACTGAGTTATTTTTGGTGAAATTTCGTATCCCAAGAATTCCTAATGATAAAGGGAATACTAATGATAAAAATAAAGAGAAAAAGACAAATAAAACAAAATAAAAAAAAGAGATAATGTAATAATGACTCTTTGAGAATATCAAAAAAGAAAGATATTATTTGTTTGAGAAACAGGAATTTTGTGGCCATGAGATAGATTCAGATTTATAATATTAAATGGTATGGTTCATCAAAGAGATAAGTTTCCTTCATCACCATAAGAGAGAGAAGGAGAGGCGTGCTAAGAAAAAGATCATTTGACAAGTTATACATACATATATATATATATATATATATATATATATATATGTATATCTAATCACAGGGCAAAGGAAAATGAGATTTAGTTTTGGAAAGGGTGCGTGGATGGTGGCCCTTCTATATCCATATATCTGCCTTTTCAGCCGTAGGATAGGAGGGAGGAAATTGCAATCCTATTCTAAAATGTGGACATGTTTCTCAACCCCTTCCTTCCCTAGCCTTAGTGGCCTCTAGGGTTCCTGGGAACACGTATAAATAGGAACCCAGGGTCCCTCGTTGGAGGATGCGGTGTTTATTCTCCACAAGATCGCCAGAAAGTTCTCCCCCACTCCATGGTTACGATCTGCACCAACACTTCCTAAAGACAGCACATCTTCTCTTCCGTGTAGCAACGTCTGAAACTCCTCCTCGAGTTAGTTGGTGATTCGGGGAGGAGTTTGGAGAGGGTACGAGCCGCGGCGCATAGGCCGGCGGGCCTAAAACGTTGCGGCGGCAGCGTTGCAACCCAACCCTAAGCGGCGGAGTACTTCATCTTTAACCAGCTTCGGCCACGAGTAGAAGGCTGGGTTGAGGTCGTCGGAACCTAGGGAAGCTTCTCCGAGCTCCTCTGCATCCTCGGGGCCCAGGAGGAGGGGCAGGCCGCGAGGTCAGCTCGCCTGCAGCGAACGCGGGTCGGCACTGTGAGGAAGAAGATGACCTTGCAGGCGTTTGACCCCTTTACCCCTCATAGAAGGTTTAAGGAGAGAGGGCACGGGAGTCTTTTCACTCTAAAAGAGAGTCGGATCTCAACAAGTCAAGGTAAACCTTTTTCTGCTGACGTGGCAGCACGTGATTGGTCTAGGTGATGCTAACTTCAAATAATTCTAGAAATAAATCGGTAATTCAGAATTAGACAAGTTATATATGAAAATTGATCCTCAGAATGAGAGGAACACAAATAAATTATGTTTGAAGCCTAATCTTGCATTCTATTAAAAAATTATAGGGTTTTACATCTTTTAATGCATTAAATGATGGAAAAATCCTAGAAAGAGATAAAAACAATTGTGATGAATCTTGATGTTGTTTTTGATCTACCTTAACCAGTTAAGAGTAAAGAAAAGAGTGAAATCATAAAAGGATGATTCATATGTTGTTTTTAGGGTTTTATGATCATGAACATGGTTTAATGAACTAAAAACCTTGTTTTGGGTAAATATGAGTTTTAGTGGTCATAATCCGAAATTGCAAGAATACAACTGTAATATAATGATTCTTGAACATAGTTTGGATTAGATAATCCTTAATGAAGATAATTAATATGATTAGGGTTTTGTAAGAAACCTTAGAAACCTAATTGAGTATAAAGGATGAATCTTTGAGGTTGAATAGGTTAATTTGAGAAGTATTAACTTGTTAAATATTAAAGTTGAGTTTCAATCTATTTCACGTGAAAAGATGGCTAATTTAGGGTAAAAGAAGAGATTATCATAGTTAATTTGAAAATATGGAAATATGTTGTTAAATGATGATCCTAGTCCTATTAGGAGAAATAGGATGAGAAACTAATGGTTATAGGTAGTTTTGTCTAATTAGGGTTTATGGTAATAAAAGTAAAGGCAAAACCCTAATTGCAAAATGAAACCCTAAAATGTATACAAAAACCCTAGAAAGTGAATCCAAGTCAGTAAAGTAGATTCTTGATAAAGTGTGTAATAAATAGAGTACATATTCTTTTCAGGAATTATGTGATGATTGAATTACTTGCTTGGATTTGTTGATTGGCTTGATTGTATATACATGAAGTATATGTTGAATAATCTGCATGACTCATCAAATCAGGTATGTGGTTACACTTATGAATAATCGATCTAGTTTCACGGAGATTCCCGAAGTTTTAATCGATTGCTTGAAAATAACTGTTGGATGTTTATTTATTTCATGCAACTATAAAGTGACTATGATTATCACTATAAATGTGCATATATAACTGACTAAATTTGGGTCCACCTCTATTGCTTTGAAAAGGCTAAGAAAAAAAGGGGTAATCCTAGAGCAAGGTCTAGGTTACCGAGAGTTAGAAACTGGGCTACCTACGTGTAGTGCCATGACACTCATTATCCTGCCATGAGTTAAGGAGTGGGCTACTTACGAGTAGTGCCATGTGACTCAACCCTAGAAATTGGTTCACTTATAGGTGGATCATGAGGGGTTTAATGGGGACAACATAGAGGATAGGGTACTCTTGGATCGCAGAGTTATATCTAAAATGTAATCTTGGTTGTTAAATGATTAATTGAATGATTACATTGTTAATGTATTTACATGATTATTGTTTCCCCCACATACCAGCTTCGGCTGACCGACGTTTTGTTTGTCAGTGTTTTAGGTACAAGCCAAAAGGACAAACAGTAAATTGTCATATTGTGAAATACATGAAGTTAAATACAAGGAGGATTAGTTAGAGTAGAATCCTTAAGTGGATAGAAGTTTAGAGATCCAAGTTTTCAAAAAGGTATGCAAAAACTTATTTTCTTACAGCTTTTCAGTATAGTAGGTTAAAATTTGATAATTATTCTTGGTTAATTGTCTAACCTTTGATCCGAAAGTCATGGGTGCGGCTTTAACCTTTCGGTCTCCCTTAATTGGGGGTTATTGGGAGGTGGGGTCGTAACATTTGGTATCAGAGCGTAGGTTCCTCACTTAACCATTAATAATTATTAAATTGTACAACCTCCATAGAACCCAAGGGAGTTATTAGAGGATTATCCGAAAGACGGAGGTGTCTAGAAAAGGATCATGACCGGGGGCTGGCAATAGTTTCCTCCGCACCGCTAGTCGGAATACGAGGACTCTCAGATCCGTGTGACTGCCTGGTCAAAGTCTTATGGTATGAATCGAAATAAGATACCTTTAGGACTTTCTCATCTTATTCATCCCTTCTCATCACAAATTCCCTTAAGGACCTTAAGGATTAGGGTTTTCTCTCTCCTCCTCACCCTCTTAAGGTATGGGTAAGGATAATAAGGTCTAAGGAATCCTCCACCAAATTAATGAAAAGTATGTAAATAAGATGTCATGGACATAAGCTTAATAGATTAAGCACAAACTAAAGAATAAATACATGCTTAGGTCGTATGACTTGAGTTGTCATGTCCTCAGAAGAGACCTGAGGCTAAGCCTTCTTGTCAGGAGGATAAGTTAGTCTTGGAGATAGAGATCTCCATTGTAGGTAGAGACCTGGCACATCCTCTAAGGATGATGCTAACCCTAACCCTAAGTGAAGGTTAGAGAGAGATGAGTTAGACCAGGTGTTCGAAGGACATGCCTTTGGGATGCCATATGATCCATGGGTGACCTAGCACCTTTGGTAACCCAACCCTGGGAAGGGTCGTGCACGTTAGGGTAAAGAATAGCTCCTTAGATGATGATGTTAGTGAAGGACCTTAGAAACCCTATGGGCTTATGCGAGTGGGGCATAGCATGCACCTAGGGTACGTTAGTAGTGTGAGCAAAGGGTTGAAACCCTGACCAGGAGAGTATGAAGGATGGCTTATGAAATAAGTATAAAGAACTAGGGATAACCTGGAGAGAACATAGGTTGATCATAAGTTTCATCCAGGTAGGGGCATGCTTTGGAGGTTGAACCTTCATTAAGAGAGGACCTCTAATGGTGAGGTCAGAGGTAGGGTTAGCTCTAGAGAGAGCAGGAAACCCAGCAAGAAGGTTGGAATCCTAAAACCCTGAGATATGAGGAACAATGAATGATAGTGGTTGCCTCATGATCGATCCCTAGAAGTTGATGATATCTTGGACGCCTTTAGAGGGACCAAACCCTAGAGAGAAAAGATGAGTCTTCTGGTACCTAGGTGCCTACGGTATAGGTGTTTACCTTCTGAGGTAGGAAGAAGAGTTCCTTAGACCTAGAAACGTTTAGTAAACATGTTATGAGGCCTTGTACCTTGTTGGTTGTCCTTAAGGAGGACCCAACTCTAAGTGTTGCTCGTGTTGAAGGATGAAAAGAAGTGCATGTCATGCCTTCTGCATGCTTGGTTCGTGGTTAAGAGATAGAGTGTGCAGTTGGACACCTAAAAGTGAACCTAGGGTTCCTAGGCCTATAAGAGGGGAAGTAGTATACCTAATGCTCATGAAGAGAATTTGCTATAGTTTCGAGCATGGTACTCCTCATGTATAGAAGAAAAAGGTAGCCCCCTTAAGATGAAGGGTATGTTTTATGAACCCCTCATAACTAAGTTGAAGATGTGGGAAGGTATAATCTTGACCCAATGTTGAGGAATGAGAACAAATATGACCTAGCTTGGTTCAGTAGGTGATCTGTTGTGCCTTAATAGCTTGCTAGGGTTAAGAAGGCTCATGTGGATGTAAACCCTAGACCTAAGTGCTTTTGTGACCATGTTGTCAAGAGATAGTTTTCCTCCCATCCTAGGAGAGGGACCCTTTGGTAGGGTGTATATCAGTTTTGTTGGTTTAAGGTGACCTAAAGAGGTCTCATAGGATCTTGAGAAGCTAAGTGAAAAGTACATGGTATGAGAATGAGCCTGTAAACCCATAGATATCCATCTCTAAGTGCATGTAGATGTGTTACCATGGAGGTAACCGGTAAGGGGCCTGACCAAGGTAGGAAGGTCACCATGACCCCTATGAAAGGATGGATGTCATCCCATGTATATAAGGGGAGATGAGGAAGGCTTGGGTAAGGTTCTAAGTTGAACATGTACTATAATGGAGAATCCTAAGTCTATCCTTGGGTCAGGTAGGGATAAGACCGATGAAAGTAGGAGTTGCCTAATTCCCCAGTTGCACATGACCATAGGGTCGGGAGGTAACAGCTATCATTGTCTGAGGGCCATGGGTAGGAGATTGATCACCTTCACGAACTCATGGGACCCAAATGGTAGATGAGTAGGGCATTCTCTTGATGCATGAGGGAAGAGGGATGACCCCAAAAGAGTCGGTACCCTATAGACCTAGAGGAGATGACCAAGGATATAAACCTCAGTAGGTTCAAGACTAGTTTGATATCATGATGTCTGTGATGTAGAGACATCTGTGGCACATTGTAAATTAGATGTAAAGGTGTATTGGTAAGGTGGGATGTACCATCTCTACTCTTGGAACAGGAAGAACTCTGTATTTGGACGGCCGCCAAATGCTTATTTCTTCTTGTTATGGGAGTGAGAGATAGGACAGTACACATGCCATACACCAAGGATAAAAGATGATGTGAGTTGGAACGTTGCTACGAGGCATGAGGATAGATAGGATAACATGCCCTGGTAAAGTGAATGATACTTGGATGGTTTGTAAACACTAAGAGGAATAATGTAGTCACCTTATGAGGATGTTTTTATCATGAGATATGAGTCATACAAGGTTGAGTTTGATCACCAAGAAGATGAGCTCAAGGTGTTCTCAATAAAGTAGACTTAGAGCTTAAATGAGAGGAATACATGAAGGTGTATGACATCAACTTTACCTAATGCATAAGAAGGTGAAGTGGTAATGGATGCTCTGGTTGAGATATAGCTGCCTAGTTTGGCTAGAAGAGGTTGTTAAGCTAACCCTAAGGTGGGAAAAGAAGATATGTTTGGCTAACCCTTATGTAATGAGAACAGTTAATGGTTGTCTGGTTAGCCATTCTAGTCCTTGAAAGGATGGTGGTAGAACCTCAGATGCACTTCTTTGGAAAAGAAGGTGATGAAACCCTGACTAGAGTGGTTCAGGGTTTCGGAGGAATCAATCTTGAAGAATCATGACATACAGGAAATCATGATTGAAGATCACCATACACCGTGGTAAATGGCAATAGCACTTTGGATGCTTAAGATGAAGTTGCATGTGGTATATGGCCATGCAAGCCAAGGATAAAGGACGAACACCAATAACCCAATGTATTGATATAAAGGATAAAAGTCCCCAAAAGAGAAAAGGAGTTCATCACAATGGATGTTGTAAGTCTCCCCTGGATCAAGGAAGGTCGAGATGCAATATGGGTTATGGTAGTTCGCCTTACCTAGATGATGTGAGAAAGAAAGAATCTGTCAAGGGACAGATCTGGTTGAACTACCCATGAGAGAGATGGTTCAACTATGATGTGAGTTCAAAGGTCCTTGAGTCTGACCTAAAGTTCACTTCCATAAAGTGGAAGTAGGTACATGAAGAACTCAATGTTAGTATAGTTTATCACCCCCTAACTATGGTTAGTATGATCCAGACTAAAGGGTCTGATGAGAGCATATGTGCTCGTTCAAGGTGATGACTAGAGACAGTTCTTTTCCTATGAAAGATGTAATGATGACCACTATAGCCAGTATCGGGATTTAAAGAAGCTCTGTAAGAGAGGTTGTGTCGGTCACCACTTCAGTAAGGTGATGTTGGTGAAAGGATCACGTGATGGTTAGAAAATGACCACAGTGAGTGTAGATGAAGTCGCTTTGATCGTGCAATGGCTGAAAGGAGCCTAGAGACGATAAGAGTCATGAGCAGATGCAAAGTAGACTGACATGCAGTTCACTGTGGGAGAAAATGTGACATGAAAATCTGACACCTCTAAGTTATAACTAAGAGAGCTGAGTCCCCGATGCATGGGTTCTTTTGACATGGTTTGGTGGATAAGGTTAAGATTGACCTTACCCCTCAGGATAGAGTAATGTGTGATGAGTTCCATGTGTCCAATTTAGCGCACTATGTGAGGTGCCCCGACCATGTGCTGAGCAATGAACCTAGTGAACCTAGTGATTGGCTTGATTGTATATACATGAAGTATATGTTGAATAATCTGCATGACTCATCAAATCAGGTATGTGGTTACACTTATGAATAATCGCTCTAGTTTCACGGCGATTCCCAAAGTTTTAATCGGTTGCTTGAAAATAACTGTTGGATGTTTATTTATTTCATGCAACTATAAAGTGACTATGATTATCACTATAAATGCGTGTATATAACTGACTAGATCTGGGTCCACCTCTATTGCTTTGAAAAGGCTAAGGAAAAAAAAGGGGTAATCCTAGAGCAAGGTCTAGGTTAACGAGAGTTAGAAACTGGGCTACCTACGTGTAGTGCCATGAGACTCGTTAGCATGCCATGAGTTAAGGAGTGGGCTACTTACGAGTAGTGACATGTGACTCAACCCTGGAAATTGGTTCACTTATAGGTGGATCATGAGGGGTTTAATGGGGACAACATAGAGGATGGGGTACTCTTGGATCGCAGAGTTATATCTAAAATGTAATCTTGGTTGTTAAATGATTAATTGAATGATTACATTGTTAACGTATTTACATGATTATTGTTTCCCCCACATACCAGCTTCGGCTAACTAATGTTTTGTTTGTCGGCGTTTTAGGTACAAGCCAAAAGGACAAACAGTAAATCATCATATTGTGAAATACATGAAGTTAAATACAAGGAGGATTAGTTAGAGTAGAATCCTTAAGTGGATAGAAGTTTAGAGATCCAAGTTTTCAAAAAGGTATGCAAAATTTTATTTTCTTACAGTTTTTTAGTATAGTGGGTTAAAATTTGATAATTATTCTTGGTTAATTGTCGAACCTTTGATCTGGAAGTCATGGGTGCAGCTTCGACCTCTCGGTCTCCCTTAATTGGGGTTTATTGGGAGGTGGGGTCGTAACAGTAAATGTGAGAGGCATTCCATAGGTACATAAGGCCCATGAGGTCAAAGAGGATATCACTCCAAATGTACCTATACCCCTAGAGGGACTTTAAGGGAATGACTAAGGCTAAGGACACATGACATGGAATACAAGAAGTTATGTAATAATGTTTGAATTAGAATCTTTAGGGAAGTTCTACATTAGCTCAAGAGTTGAGAAAAACACTACCGACTGAGTTCATGAAATTTAAGAAAATTTGTGGGAACTAAAGGAATTCATGGTTTGGAGTCATTGTTAAGAGTGACCCAGCCTAAAATTTGAAATTATGAGATAAAGTGTGGATACACCATATCTTCGCATAGAATGGGGTGAACTTTGTATTTGGACTGCAACCAAATGTTTATTTCATCTTATTCCAAGTGTCAGAGACCACGTGTGATATGTGAAATTGACATATGAAGATAAATACCCTAATCTGAATTTAATGGCATAATATAGGGCTTTGAGGTGTTACCTCACCCTTACATGAGTATTTCCAAATAATGATTAGTAGGTTTAAAACCTAGGTGAAAATGAAATCACCAAGAGGGAATGTAACCATAAGGTGATAGTATTATGTGGTAACTGAGGATGTGGAGATACCCTTGAAATAAATTTGGGTTCCGACCTCAATAATATGAGAAATTTGCATCATTAAAGGTAACCTAGATAAATCCTACCCAAGAAAGGTTGTTGGCCATAAGTTTTTAGGTGAATATGAGTCATCATTCACCTTAACCTGATTAGGCTAGAAATTTGGGGACAAAAATCCCTTTAAGGAGGGGTGAATGTAATATCAGCAATTTTTTTAAAAATATATTTAATCCAAGAATATTGGATTGAGATTGATACTAAGACAATTAAGGAATTATGCACTTAATAAGATGAGTTTGAAATGCATGAGACCTTGATTGAGTCCTCAAGCTGACCTAATATAACCATATTACATTTAGTATGAATATTATTGTGAAATCAACTTATAATTAAAGTAAATGTGATGGTTGAGCCCTAATTACGATTTTTGGAGTTTAATGGATCACTTGGGTCCATTATATGGCATGGGTTCGACCCATAGCCCAAGTAAGGCCCAATTAGGCTATTAGAGTGATAAATAGATCCATGGGATCTAAGATAAAGAAAATGAGGATTTTGTGCATAAATAAGATACCAAACATATTGTGAGTTGATTGGTGAGATAATTAAGGAATAAAAATATAGAAGTATTTATAGTGATTAATTATTTATATAAGTAAATGAGTAACTATCCAGATTCAACCTATATTCCAAGTATTTGAGTATTGAATAATGATATTATGACCTAATACTTGGTACCACATGAAATAATAGTTAATTAAAAATAATTATAAGTTTTGAGATAATTATAAGATTATTTGGGCCCAATGTTGATTAGTTAAGTGGATACTTGAATGATAATAAAAGGACATTTGTCTTCAATATTTTGATCCCAATATTTTCCTAGTCCAGGATTAGGATAAAAGGAAGTTAATCTCGAAATTTGGAGATATTTGGATAATCCTAGTAGCTTGTAGGACTTTTATAAGTTTTTGATAAATAATATAAGACCTGAAGTTTATCCTAATAAGTTGGTTTGATGTATATGTGGAACACTAAGGTCCGATAAATGAGAAACTTAGGTGTGTAACATGGGATTTGATCTCGGATCTTAGCCATTGGTAGGAGATCAAACGTGTGGACAACCCCCCGTTGAGAGCCCAACAGCAGTCAGACTGCCCAACTTCTTTCTCTCTCTCATTAGCCTACGGATTTGTGAGATAACCCTTCAAGTAGCTCCAGGAGCCCCAACCAATCCTAACAAACCCCATATTTTCCATTATCTCCTCCCTAGGTAATAATGCCCATTCTTCCAGTGGGTTAGAGCTCTATGACCTCAACCCTATGATGTTTCTCGACCCCTCGCACCTATAAAAGGGGTTTGTTAGCTCTATCTCCAGCCTAAGAGTTATACTTTTCCTCCAATTCCACCATAGTCCCCTTGACATTGTTCCTTTTACCTTTGATCATCTATCCTCCTCATTGGCCCTGGTCCACATAATTCCAGTCACTTTATGCCTCTGAAAAGAGGACAAATGAGACCGTCAGGCCATGGAGTAGGCTCTTGATGATTAATTACACCATCATGATCAGGGAAGGAGAGGTCAACCACTTAGTTGATTGTGTTCATGGCTCATCAGATCACATCAAAGGAGGAAGATGATCAGGCATGAAAAGATACACCTACCCCCAAGTCTCCATGTTAAGGTAAAGGGTTAGTCTATCATTTCCTTTGTTTTTCCACCCCATCCACACAAGAGTGGAGTACCACTGTGGTGTGTATCCATTGGTTGGATATAGCTCTATGGATAATATAAGTAATTCATTAATTGCCTACATGGCAATCAATGATTGCTCAAAATAAACTTAACTTGTAGTTATTCTAGTAAATAGATGGTAGATCTGATGATATCAAAATTGAATGTGGATTTGATCAAAAAATTGAGTAGAATATAAAGAAAATATATTCAAGGTCTATTTCTGGTCATAGTTCAAAAATGAGTATTGAATGCATGAATATAAGGCATTATTACATGTACATATTAATTTGGATGATTAGGGTTTTTAATTGATTAATTATGATCACTATGTGAATTTTCCTAATTTTTCCTAAGTTAGATTGGTATGATTAAGTTCCATAAGATTAATAGGTAATTATGAAGATTTCATGATTAAATGATATATTGAATGCATGTGTAAAGTAGTATTACATGCCAACCTTAATGTCATGAATAATGAGGAATATATCGAAATAAATTCATGTTAGATATAATAAAATATTGTTGAAGTAATGATAATGTATTAATGTACTAAAATGGACTTGGTTGATGATAATGATCAATAGGATTTCGATGTCTTAAATGAGATAATTAGGGTTTCATGGTGATACATTTTGATATTGAACATCATGATTCAATTTAATAGGATGATGATGATATATCATCCTACAGTTATGATTAGAGTTCACCTAAGGCTCGATTAGGGTTTATACTCCTTTGGAATCATGATGATGTAGAATTAGGGTTTGATACCTTTATTCCTATTCCAAACCTGAGACAACCCTAAATCCTAGTTTAGGACACACATTATATTAGAATGTTGTGAATACATGATGACACATGTGTAGTATACATACATGCATATAATGTTGATTGAATGATTGATTGCTTGGATATGTTGATTGGATTGTTTGTACATACTTGAAGTATATTTCATGGTTCTGCAAAGAGGCATGTGGTTACACTAATGAATTCTTGGGTTATCAAATTCTGAAGTTTGTGGTGGTTTCTTAAAGTTTGAATGAACGATACTTGTTAGATGTTTATTTATTTCATGCAAACTATGAGTCCCATATGATTATCACATAAAATAAACTCTGATAATTTCAACCTAGGGTTAGACCTACCATGGAGTAGTTCAGCTAAGTCCAATGATGATAGAGAAAGGTGATTACACCTATGGTGTTTTGACAAACATGGGTTACATCACCTTAATGAAAATACCACTTTATATGTGCATATATTTGATGGTTTAGAATATATGCTGTTATCTTATATGCACACCTTTGTATGCATCCCACGTACACAATATAGAAGTATATTTAACCATTTTGTTTGTTGGTGTTTTAGGTTATCCTACATCTATTAGTTGAAGATGTGAAGAATCAAGAAATCTTGAAGATATTAAATATAAGTCAAGGAGGACTAGCTAGATAGTTTGGTATTTCTTCTCATATGTATAAGTTAGTTTCTTCTGATAAGTTCATGTAACTCCTTAGAGTATTATAATTCCATATATGTATTCATTCAAGTTCAAACAAATGGACGTGATTAACTATTCTTTATTATTTGTTAAATTTGATCCTGGAAATTTTAGTTAATGATCCTCGACTATAAGGTTTTCTCTTAACTGAGGGACATTGAAAAATGTGGGTCGTTACAAGTATAGTTTCATATGAAACACTTTTTCAAGGGTGGTTATATTTGCAATCTAATGAGAATCATATGATGAGATAAAATGCCACATTAATAGTCAACTTATCATTAGTATTTTGTTTCATATGAGGATAATATAGATACACATAATGTTTTTCATATAATATCAAGGGAAATTTAATTAAGATCAAAAACTATAATAAAGAATAAGTAATGCCCAAATAAAAAGGAGGAAACAACAACACACCGCAACATCAATTTAGAACGTTACTAGACAAAATCAATGCATCAAGATTAATTAAAACCTACATTGAAAATTCACATATAAAAATGTACATTAGTATCAACATTCGATGAATGTTATTCAGTCATTGAGCCATTAATTTACCTCCAAATTTTAACTCTAGATTGTAACATCATATTGCTTTGAATGCATTTTTTTAGTAAAGATTGTGTAACAACCTAGAATTTCTCACTCTTTCAGTTATACACATCTAGACTCATAAGAAGTTCAATTACTTTTTGTAACATCCTTAATCATTAATTGGATACCTTTTATTTTGAGTCACATTATGCTTGATTGATGATTTGGATGTGACTAAATGTCATATTCATGTAATTTGACAAAAATTGAGTACATAATTAGACTTTTGAACATGAATTTTGAATGTGAGATTCCATCAAAAAGATAATATTGGATCCAAAATTTTATATAAGAAGTAGAGGAAATTTACGACACAAGGGTGAAAATTTTATATAAATCAGATTTAGTTTTGACATTTACAAATTTTCCATGTTTACCAAAGAAACACGATTTTTTATTTTGTTTTTAAACTAATGTAAATGAGTCAGTGATCCTCCATATCCTCTCTTGACCAATGAGATAGTAGGGATCATAAGTGATGAATCCCCCATCTCAGCAATATGTGTTGGAGTCTTTGGGCTAATCATGGGCCTTGAATTAAAAAGTCATGGACTCAGACAAGATCCAATGGCCATGGGTCATCTTCCCTACCTATTCCCAAGGACAGGAGTAGTTGGTCAGAGAAGATACCCCACCACACCCACACACCACTTTGGTCATAATTGAAGGCACCATTAGTTTTGCAACTCCATACTATCTTTTTGGCCATCTTTTCCCTTCTTTTCATGCTTGAGACACATCACACAAGAATCTCACCACCTTTTTTATCTTGTCATCTCCAACAAGTGTTCCTCCTTGTCTTGGCCATGATCACCCCCTTTGAGCCTAGCATCGGCTTCACGAGGGCTATGTGAGCCTAGACAACCATGCTCCAAGATCCCTTGAGCTCCCTTTCCCTCCTACCCTTAGCTTCACCATGGACTAGGGTTGATGTGTGCAACCCACAACTTGTGAGAGAGACTGACAAGCTATTAGATTGGCACCAACCTAGATCCAAAAACTTTCATCATCCCCTTCTCCTTTCTTCCCAATGGGTGTGTGCTCCTAGAGCGTTTGGATCATGGATTCATGGTGGGCCCGTAGTGGAACCATGATCCACAACCCACTCTTTTCTAAATTATGGTAAATTCTCTCCCTCTCATATTGAAATAAAAAAAGTCTACATCTTGCAAAATTTGTAGAAAATGCACCCTTTATCCAAAAATGACATACAATGTGTGAATTTTATAGAAAAACGTGATTTATCCATTATAAATAGTTTTAAGATATTGCTTTACTCTTAGCTCTACTGATACCCCCAAAATGCATGTTATTCAAGTTGTTTGAATTGTCTTCTATTACAAAATGCTCAACTAAGATCCAATATGATCCAAATCTTTATAATAGCCTAATATTAGTAACTTGTCTCACGCGATGTACCAAGAGTTGAACTTCATCCATCTTTGTACCTAACAATGATCATATGTCATACAAACGAATTAGTTGATGCTAAGATCACTAATTTGATGCTCAAACTTGATCATTTTTGCCTCAACTGTTATGAGTGATCCACATCACAATATTTGATATGTTTTTAAACCAAGAATCAAACTTGATCACTCTATGCTTCCTAAATGTGATCTTATGACTTATGGATCTTGAAATTATGACTTTATGTGTACTTTTGATGATAGACCTAAACCCTATGTAATTTTGATCTAATGATATATAAAATAATATGACCCAAAAATCAGTATAGAATCTTGATGCCTTTTAACTTGAAATGTCATGTGGAACACTATTGTGTCCTATTATGATAATTAGACCTAATCTTGACATGAAAATGATCCATGTTGCATGTTGACATTTAGAGATGTAACATTGTGCAAACCTCACCTTACGGATCATTCATGTCATATAATGCATTCAAATAAGTAGGCTGATAGTGTTTATGACACCAAAACTTAGTGGTCTCCTTTTATTCACTAATGATGACCAACTTGCATGAAAATGACAAATGGAAATGTTGAGGCTCATGCTGACTATCTTGCTCATACCTCATGTTTTCACCATTTAAGGTCTTGCAAATATAATCATGAATCCATAATCTTAGTTTTGAAGTATCAACCAAGGTTCTAGATCAGAACTTTTGGTAATTTATTCTGAACCCAAAAGGGACAAAGTTACAAACTACACCCAAATCGTGTAGTTCACATTACATGCAAAGCAAGCAAAGAAAATAAAGATTAACCTAAGAAAAGGTCAATCAATACACATGAAGATCCCAGTTCCTGACCAGGTTACAAGATATATGGCCTAGATTATGGTGATGCGCACGATAGTGCATCTGAATCTCCTTCTCAATCTTTTTGAAAGCTTGTAACTCATCTTCTTGTTTGCCTCCATGACGAATGGAATTTCTAGTAGTCCAAATGGTATGGATAGTGAGTGTGGCAGCCCAAAGGGACAGCACACGATCACCTGAAGTGATCCTAGAAATAGACTTGAGGCAGTCTTCAAGGGATTGCTTAGGGTTGAGCCCTAACTTCAGAGCAGAACGACCCCAAAGGTACTTCCACCACTTGCAAGTGGAGGTAGGGTGCAAGGAGCTTTCTTCTTCGAGGTGACAAAGGCCACAGAGATTGACAATGTTTGGATTCCATTTTTGAATCTTCTCAAGAGTCGGCAGGAAATTCTTGAGAGCTCTGTAAGAGGTGAAGCTCCATCTTGGGTTGTGCTTAGACATCCAAAGGGTGGAGGCAGCTACATTAACTTCTTGTTTTGAACGGCAGATATCTAGGCCAGACTTCAGTGAATCTTCTCCAGGAGGTTGAGTAGCCCCAACGATGGGAAGGGTGCTGAAAGTTATTAGTATTATAGCGTTTCAACATCCATTGATCCCATACAGAAACACCAAGAAGAAGGCTTCTAAGACGCTTCATAGTATGGAAGTCAGCTAGCTCCTCGAGATTTTTCAGACCAAGGCCACCTTCTTCAAGAGGAAAGGAAAGACGTTGCCAACTAGCCAGATGAATGGAGGATCCCCATAGGAAATCACCAAGGAGAATCTCCATCCGTCTTAAGGTAGACTTAGTAAGTTCACCTTGACTCATCCAGTATTGAATGAGTCCCATAGCATTAGCCTTGATGAGGACAAGACGCCCATAGAAGGAGATCTTGTTACCTGGCCACTTAGTGATCTTGTCTTTGAGCTTGTCGAGACAGTGGTCAAAATCTTTTCTCCTGAGATTTCCGCCAGCTAGAGGGTAGCCCAGGTAGGTAGTCGGAAGAGTATCTAGCTGGACATCAAGTTCATCAGCTAAAGACGATGGATTGGGAACAGATTTGGAGAAGTACACAGTGGATTTCTGTGTGTTGAGCTTCAAGCCAGATTCTGAGCCAAATTCATTGAGAAGGTCTTTCAGATGCTTGATGCTCCTGGAGTGAGCTTCACAGAAGATAAGAACGTCATCTGCAAATAAAAGATGGGACAGGACAGGGACACTTCTAATGGTGTAGGTCCTGATCCTCTTTTCTTCAGTCGCTTGAGCTAGTTTCTTGTTGAGGCCTTCCATTACTATGGCGAAGAGTAATGGAGACAAAGGGTCTCCTTGGCAGAGACCGTTAGAGCTTTTGAAAAAACCCTCCGGAGAACCGTTGAGCATAATCGAGAAGGAAGGAGTAGTAACACATTGCTTAACCATGTCGATCCAGTCGTCTCTAAAGCCTAGAAGATGAAGACAGCTCCAAAGGTATGACCATTGAACTGAATCAAAGGCTTTTGTAATATCCAGTTTGATACAAGCAGATGGAGTGCTTCGAGCAAGGTTGTAATTCAAAGTGAATTCAGCCGCTAATAGAGAGCAATCTTGGATGTTCCTGCCTTGAACAAACACACCTTGATTGGGTGAAATGATCTTTGGCATAAGAACAGCAAGCCTTTTGGTGATGATCTTCGTGATGACCTTGTATAAAACAGAACAGCAAGCTATAGGCCGAAAGTCTGCAGGTGAGGATATGATGTCTTTTTTGGGGATCAAGGCCAAGAAGACATGGTTTAGCTGCCTCACCATGTGACCACCGTTGAAAAACCATTGAATGGCTTCAATCAGTTCAAGCTTAATCGTAGACCAATTCTGTTGGTAGAAGAAGCTCTTGAATCCATCAGGGCCTAGACTTTTTGAGGCACCAATAGACTTGACAGGATTGTGTATCTCATCCTCATCAGGAATATGGCACATAAGATCGTTATCCTGATCAGTGATGACCTTCTCCCAACCATGGTTATCCATAGGGAAGGAGGTCCAATCTTGGTTGTATAGTTTATCGAAGAAGGTTGTAGTCTCATTGGCAATGGCGACTTCATCCTGCAGAAAGGTGCCTGATTCATCGTAGATCTCCGTGATGGTATTAATAGCATCCCGCCTTTTGACGGCATATTGGTACAAATGAGTGTTCCTGTCACCATTAGCAATCCAGTCCATGCGACTGCGCTGCCAAAAGTACTTCTCTTCAGCAAAATCAAGGGCTTTAATACGATCATAAGTGACCTTTTCAGCCTGGATGAGCTGATCATCAAGAGGATTCTTGTGCATAGCTCTGGAGATGTCATCCATCTCCTGATGTTCTTTTTTAAGCAGGTTCTTGAGATTGACGTGCTTCCTGGACCGCTTTTTAAGTCTTGATTTCATGTTCTTGAGTTTCTGAATAAACTTAAAAAGAGGATTTCCATCTACTGGCTCATTCCAGGCATCGTGGAGGATTTCCTTGAAGTCGGACCATTCTTGCCAGTAGTTGAGAAATCTAAAGGGGCGCGCCTTCCTCGGAATATCTCTGAGGTTGATGTTAATGGCAGAATGGTCAGAGAATTTAGAGGTAAGAAGTTTGGATTTTGTACCTGGAAACTTCGTAAGCCAATCATCATTAACAAGAGCTCGATCGAGCTTGCAAGAAATACGCTTAGACGCAGCTAGCTTATTGCTCCAGGTGAAGATTTCACCACCAATAGTTGGGAGTTCAACCAGGCCAGAGTTGTCAATGGCCGAGTTGAAGGAGCTGAGGACCTGATTAATGACATCACACCCACCCGCTTTCTCTTCTCTTTTCCTGGTGTTGTTGAAGTCGTCGATGACTATCCAAGGATCATTAATACCCGAGGATAGGGATACAAGCTTGCTCCAGAGATCAGTGCGCTGACTCATAAGGTTTCTAGCATAGATTCCAGTGACCATGAGCCGAAGACCTCCTTTGTTAATCGCATGTGCAGTGATCTATTGATCATCAGAATCAGTAACACAGATGTCCCAGGATCGAGGATCCCATCCTAAGCAAGCACGTCCATTATCAACATGTTGATGATTGGATGTGTGCTTCCATCCATTTGGAAAAAGCTTCCGAACGGACTCTTTATTGAACCTTTTGATTTTTGTTTCCACAAGAATAGCTATTGAGGCTTGAATGTGTTTGATTGCAGCTCGAACCTACTTCTTCTTCTGTGGCTTCCCTGAACCATGGACATTGGCCATGTAAATGGTCATTTATTGGATTTCCCAGACGAGCGGGTCTTACGCTGACCCTTCGCACTGGATTCACCCTTCTTGTGGCCATCAACATGCCCAGAACCTTGTTTCTCCTTGCCTTTCGAAGGACCTTCCTCACTAACTGGTTCTTGCCCTGATGTTGCAGACTCTTTGGTCGTTTGTGCCTCCTTGCCCTTAGAGGGAACACCTTCACTGAGGGAAGGATCCAACACCTTGGAAACATCTGAAGACGATCCTTGTGTCTCTTTGTTTGAGTTAGATACATTGTTGCTAGGATTAGACGCAGTCGTCTGTTCTTCCTCAGGAGCAGCATCCTTGTTTAGGGTTTCCTCAGAATCCAGAATCTCGATCATATCCTGATCACTTTTATTGGTTTCAGCATCCGCAATCGGCTTGGCCTTGCCCCCGACAATCTTTTGCCATTGTTTCTGTTTTGGAGGAGCCTGCTTCTGTGTGTCTTTAGGTTTCAAAGGACAATCGTCATCGGAATGACCAAAGACCTTGCATGTTTGACAGCGGTCAGGGACATGCTCATACTTGATTTCAACAGATAAGGGTTCACGTTTAGGTAGATTGACCCAGATCTCGTTAGGAAGAACTCCTTCTGCTTCAACTTCAACCAAAGCTCTGGCCTCTCCCAGGGATTCCAGAGATAAAGAACAAAGATCAATTCGCAATAGTTTATCGACTCTGCTAGCGATGATGCTGACTGCTTTCTCAGACCAATTCCTGCCAAGGCTAGGCATGTTGATCCACACAGGGATCGTGCTAAAGAGGTATTTTCTTAGATCGTCTCCAGTCTTGAAATCTTTGACCACAACGAGTTGTCGATCAAACCAACGGGGTCCCATATTGATAATAGACTGCTTGTCTTCCTCGTTATTGAAACGGAGAAGGAAAAACTTGTTAGGTTTAGAATATATATCAAAACCCCCCTTAGGTTTCCATATTCGCTTGATCCAAGCTAGAAGATGGAAGTAGTAAGGTCTTCTTCCAAGGACATAGATGACAGCAGTGTGTGCCCAACTCTTCTCCATGTTGTCATATGTGTCATCGTCGATGGTGACGAAGCGTTTTCCATCAACAATTACCGCAGGATCATAGCTATATGTTTTGTAGTTGCTAGCACCGCCTAGGACTTGAGCCCAAGCCTTCTTTGGTTGTTCCAAGGTCGCCATGGAGGGGGAAGACCCCCTCCATCTTCAACCTTGGACAAGGCTCAGAATCGCCTGTTGTCGCCAGAGCGTGGAACCCTAGTGCGTTGTGTTGTATATCGGCGTAACCTAGGTTCTAGATGAATGCATGTTTGTATGACATAACATGATAATGAACATGCATGACCTAGTTTGAGATATTGAAATCATGTTGAAGGAATTGAAACCTAGACTTAGGTGACACATCAAACCACCATGATAATGACTATGATGAACTAATCTTGTTGAAGTTAGTCCAATTATGCTTATTTATAATCTCATGATCACTTTATTGACTTAATTGCCAAAATCTAGTCAGTCTTGTTATATATCTTCCCATTGGCCATACTAGTGGCATTAAACTTGTTTATTTGTATGTATGAATTAAACATTTGGGTTTGTATACTTTTTTGAGATACATTTACCCAAAGCTACTTATTTGATCTTGGTTATACTATGTTGAACAAACTTTCAAACATAATCATAGTTGTTCATTATACAAACGTGTGTACATGTTTGTATTCTCGGGGTAAGGACACAAGGTCGGGTCTCATGCTTGGTTTGTCAATCAAGGGAAAACCTTGTAAATAAAAGGTTTGATGCTTGATATCACTCTTATAGTGCCTCGTGTTGAAATAGGTGTCATTCTTAGCATTGTCTTAAACGTCCCTCACAAACCCCTCCCTTTCAAAGTGCTTATAATATTGTTCGTTATATTGGAAATGAAGTTAAAACACACTTGCATGTTAAAAAGATAATCTTTAATGTCATGGATTTTTTCTCATAATTATATTAAGTATTATCCAAGCAATATATGTTCTCTTACACACTTGATTTTATATGTTTGCATATAGCAAAACTACGATGGCGTGTACCCATCTTATGGTTTCAGGTATTAGGTATCTACTGACCATATTTCAATGATTGTTGCTTCCATTCTTATATGATAATGTTTTGCTCTTACTTTGATGAAAACAAATTACATGCAATTGGAATTGATAAGGTTTAAAATATGGGGATTAAGATCTTAATGTGAGGTACTAGTCTATATTCTTTTGATATGTCATGTTGTTTCATACTATGGTTCTTCTATGTTGTAGATTATGTTTTTATTCATCCATATGTTGTGTGATGTGCTCCACTCTAGGGACACACGTTGTAACAACCCCGCCTCCCAGTAACCCCCAATTAAGGGAGACCAAGAGATCAGAGTTGTTATCCCCATTAAAAGGATCAAAGGTTCGACAAATAATCAATAACAATTATCAAATTCTACTAACTAAACTGAAAGGTTGTAATAAAATAAAACTTTGCATACCTTTTTCAAAAACTCAGATATCTATTTCTATCCACATCTGGAGTCTATTCTAACTGATCCTCCTTTGAACTTTAATTCATATTTAATTCCACATGTGCCACTTTACTGTTTGTTCTTTTCATTTGAACCTAAAATGCCGACAAACAAAACATTTGTCAGCATAAAGCTGGTATGTGGGGGAAACAATAAATGTGTGATTAACTGTAACAACATATTGCAGTCAAATATGATTTAACAAACAACTTTACGTTTTCAACATAACTGCTCAATCCATACATACCCTAACCTCTGCATTGTCCCTGTAGTGGACCTAGATGCTACCTTCCTTATGGAAGATCCCCATTTAACCCCTGATGATCCTACCTAATAGGTGAATCAGTTTCTAGGGTTGAGTCACATGGCACTACCCATAGGTAGTCCACTCCTTAACTCATGGTGTGCTAAAGAGTTGCATGACACTACACGTAGGTAGCCCAATCCCTAACTCTGATAACCTGATGGCCCCACTTAACAAGTAGACCCTTTACCAGGTTACCCTTTTCATCATTAGCAAAGCCACAGAGGAGGACCAGGATCTGAGCCAGTCATGTATGCATACTTATGGTGATAGTCATAGTCACTTAATAGTTGCATGAAATAAAAGTCATCCAAGCAGTTATTTTCCAGCAACTGATAAAACAACCAGAAATTGTCGTGAAACTAAAGCGATTAACCATAAGCGTAACCACATACTTGTCAGGCTGATTTGAGATAGAATAATCCAATCAAGAAATCCAAATAGGCAAGCAAGCACATTATGAGATCTTGAAATATGCATACAATTTCTTATTATTAATCATGCCATCAAAATCTATTAAACCTAGCTCGCTTCCTAGGGTTTCTAGTCCACTTTTAGGGTTTCCATTGCAATTAGGGTTTCCCTTCATCTTTTACTATTTTAAGCCCTAATTTTATACAATTACTCATAAACCCTAATTATCTCATCTATTCTTCACAAAATATATTAAGTTTATCCTTTAACAGCATTTAACCCTAATTTCATAAAAAGCACAATTAACCATCAATTAAGTCCATTAAGCCTCTTTTACATTAAATCTACCATTTTTATCCTTTAAATCCATGATAAGATCATTATGCTCATTTATCATCAATTCATAGTTCATTATGGTCTAAATCACACATGAACTCTATTTGTCATTAATTCTACCTTTATCCATTAGAAAACCCTAATTACTACATTAAAGGTATTTATCCACAATTAGGAACTTTTCTACTCGAAATAGCTTAGATTTATCATATCTCAACTTTAACCATGAAATTGAACAATTAAAGCCATTAAGAGTCACATTTACTAATATTAGGGTTTTAAGGCCCATTAAAGCATATTTATGCACATGAAACTCTAAACTAAACTCATTATGTGCAAAGTTCATCCTTTTTGTTCTTTATGTATCTTTTCATGATTAATAGGCTAATGTCAACGTTAATCATCCATTAAACCCTACTAATTACATTAATCATCTTAAAATAGGGTTTCTTAATCATTAAAGCATTAAAGTTGATAACTTCCATTACTTTTCGAAATGCAATCAGAAAAAGGCTTCAATTATATTTTTATTGCATTCCTCATGTTCTTTTGAGAAAAATTCATATATTATGTGCATCTATCCGAGCTACCGTTAATTAGTTATGAATTTTGTAAGAACTTACTTACTTGAGCCAATCAGAGGGTGCCAAGTGTCCCTTTCCATTCAATGTGACCCGCTGGTTTGGAAAACATAATGAAATGATGAGACTACCCTTGTTTAAGTCATTGGTTATACAGCCCGTAGAGGGGTGTATCTATCCAACGCTCGTCGATCGTCTTCAACATCTCGACGGCACGCTACAGCCGCCCTAGACGCCATGGGCGCGGCTCCTGCTCCTCCCCTGGACCCCATCGGCGACCGATAGTGGTTCCTTTCTCTCAGACACCCTCTGTCGCACCTACAGGTGCCTTAAACTATTGCCAAGGTGGCGGAAAATGGGTTGGGCAAACCTGCAACTCGACCGCCCTATGCAGCCGTGCTGCTGCTGCCATGGCCAGCTAGGGTAAGGGAACGCTCACACAAGCACCTCATGTTGTCGTGGAAGCGGCAAGCCTTCCTCGCAACTCCTCCCCAGCCCCTTATTGCTCCAGGTTAGGGCTACGCTCACGGGTTAGGGTTTGAAGATGAAACAAGGAAGAAGAAGGGAGAAGGATGCATAGAATCCTCTTAGATTCGGCCAAGGCTGCTACCCCTTATATAGGAGAGGGTATTCATGCCCGAGAATGCTTGCCCACTAAGCAAACAATACTTTTCCTAATAGGAAAACAATTTTCCTTAATTAGAAAGCAAGCTTTCTCTCTCCTCATTATCTCTTTGATATTCTTTATTTCATGGATAATTAGAAATATGAAAATTATCCCTTTCGTTCTCTTTGTACTTGCCTTTTAATCATTTGTCACGAAATTATATTTTCTTTTAATAGAAAATACCACCTCTTTAACAATACTACAAAAATCATTCATTATGCATCATATTATCCTCTTATTTTCTATTTTTGGTATTTTCTCTTTCTTTTTCTCCATTGGGGTTCCTTGGACCCCAAGAAACTCTAATATTTCGAAATCCTTTTTAGTGAATACTCATTATCCTTCAAGATGTATCTATATCCATTATTTCTCATTATCTTACTCATTTCTTTATTAAAAAAACTCTTTTTAAGGATTTCTCGTTATCTCTCTTTTCATTTTCCTTATTGGAATCCCTTTTAACATTAGAAATCCTTAAGGATACAAAAATCCACCAAGGGTAACTCAATTATACCTCTTTTCACTTATTTCCACATTTTATCATTGTTTTCAATTTCTTTCTTAATAAAGAAATATTTAATTGATCTTTTCTTTTCTTGTTGCATTATCTTTGCAACTTTGAACTCCTTGGGCCCCAAGAAACCCAAGAGGCACGAAATCCACCTTTAGATTATATACTTTTGCCTTCTAGAGGTTTCTACATCTTTCTTTTCTCCATTTCTTGTTAATAATGGAGTTTTCTTTGTCTTTTCCTCTTTATTCGGCCAAATAGCCAATAAAGCCCACAAAACAACCAACAAGGCTATTGTAAACGAAAACCATTTATTCAAGACAAATTATATCATTATTTCTTCAAATATCTTTAATATGAGAAATTACAATTCTCATCAAAAGAACCCAAAAATTGGGGTTGTAACATCCTTCCCCTCTTATAGGAATTTTGCCCTCAAAATTCCATCAAGCAAATAAACAATTCAAGATAAGACTCTTCCATGTCCATCATTGACCCCTATGTGGCTTTACCCTATCCATGGCGCTTCTAAAGAACCTTTATCATCACATATTCTTTTCTCTGAGTTCTTTCACCTTGGCCTCTATAAACCTCACAGGTGACTCAGGTCATTTCAGCCTCCCTTGGGGCTCACTAGGTTCAATGCTCAGCACATGGCCCGGGTACCTCACATAGTGCTCTAAATTGGACACATGGAACTCATCACACATTGCATTATCCTGAGGGATAAGGGCAAACTTAACCTTCTCGACCAAACCATGTCAAAAGAACGCATGCATCGGGGATTCAGCTCTCTTAGCTATAACTTAGAGGGGTCGGATTTTCATGTCACATATTCCTCCACAGTGAACTGCATGTTAGTCTACTTTGCATCAGCCTACAACTCATGTCATCCCTGGGCTCCTTTCAGCCATTGCACGATCCAAGTGACTTCATCTGCACACATTGTGGTCCTTTCTTGACCTTCGCGAGGTCCCTTCACCAACATCATCTTAATGAAGTGGTGACCGACACAACCTCCCTTGCAGAGCTTCTTTACATCCCAATACTGGATATGGTGGTTATCATCACATCTTACAAAGGATAAGAATTGTCTCTATGTATCGCCCTGAATGAGCACACATGCTCTCATCAGACCCTCTAGTCTGGATCACACCAACCATTAGTTAGGGGTGATACATTGTACTAACATAAAGTTCTTCATGTATCTACTTCCACCTTATGGAAGTGTATCTTTAGGTTATACTCAAGAACTTTTGAACTCGCATCATGGTGTAGTTGAACCATCTCTTTCTCATATGTAGTTCAACCAAACTTGTCCCTTGACAATACTCTTTCTTTCTCATGTCATCTAGGTGAAGCGATCTACCATAACCCATATTGCATCTTGACCTTCCTTGGTCTAGGGGAGACTTACCACAACATCCATAGTGATGAACTCCCATTCCCTCTCAGGGACTCTTTTATTCTCTATATCGATACATTGGGTTACTGGTGTTCGTCCTTCACCTCCTGGCTTGCATGGCAACATACCCCATGCAACTTCATCTTAGGCATCCAAAGTACTACAGTCACTTATTATCTTTGTAGTACCATGGTATATGGTGATCTTAAATCATGATCTCCTGTATTGTCATGATTCATTAAGATCAATTCCTCAGAAACCCTAAACCACTCTAGTCAGGGTTTCATCACCTTCTTCTCCAGAGAAGTGCATCTGAGATTCTACAACCATCCTTTTATTGCATCAAGGACTAGGCTGGCTAACCAAACAACCATTAACTTGATCAACTGATATTGTTACATCTGAGTGTTAGCCAAACTTATCTCTTTTTCCAACTGAGGGTTAACCAAACAACCTCTTCTATCCTCCATCTAAACTAGGTAGTTGTATCTCATCCAGAGCATCCATTACCACTTCACATCCTTAGGTGTTAGGTAAAGTTGAAGACATACACCTCCATGTATTCCACTTATTATCTCATCTCAACTCTAAGTCTATCTTTGTTACAACCCCAAATTTTGGGTTCCTTTGGTGAGAAATGTAATTTCTCATATTAAAGATATTTGGACAAATAATATAATTTGTTGTGAAAATATGGATTTTGTTTAAAATAGCCTTGTTGTTTGATTTGTGGGCTTTATTGGCTATTGGGCCCAATAATAAGGAAATTCAATTAAATAATGAATAACTGAGTTTTGAGAAAAGAAAGGAGTGGAAACCTCTAGAAGGCAAATCCAAGGAGGGATTTCATGCCTCTTCGGTTCCTTGGGTACCAAGGAGTCCAAAGTTGCATAAAGAGAGTAATAAGAAAAGAAGAGATCAATTAAGTATTTCTTTATTAAGAAAGAAATTGAAAATATTGATGAAATGTGGAAAATAAGTAAAAAGAGGTATAATTAAGTGATCCTTGGTGGAATTTCGTATCCCAAGGATTGCTTATGATAAAAGGGATACCAATGAGGAAAATAAGAGAGAAATAAAGAGAAATCCATAAAAGGAAATATTTTAATAAGAAATAAAACAAGATAATGAGTATAATGCATTTAGATGCATCTAGAATGATAATGAGTATCCTTAATGAGGAATTTCGAGATCTTTGAGTTCCTTGGGATCCAAGGAACCCCAATAAAGGAGAAGAAAGAGAAAATACCATAATTATAAAATAAAGAGATAATGGGAATACATGATCCATCAATTATGTAATTTTGATAAAAAGGAGTATTTCCTATTTGAGGAGAATATAATTTCGTGATCCATGAATTAAAAGAAAAGACTAAAGAGAATAAGGGAAGGAATTTTCGTATTCCAATATAAACAAGTAATAGGAAATATCCAAAGGAAGAAAAGGAGAGAGAGAATATGTTTCTCCTTGAAGGAAAAGGTTTCCTTTAATCATTGGGACTCGATTTCTCTTGGAGCAACATCTTAGGGCGTGAATGACCTCCCCTATATAAAGGGGAAGCCCTTTCGAGTCCAGGAAGAGATCCCATGACCCCTCTCTTCTTCCTTCTTCTTCCTCTACATCCTTTTTCGTTCAAAACCCTAGCAGGGTAAGGCAAGATGATCCTGGCACGACAAGGAGACCAAGCGGGACTAAGAGGGAGTCTGGACGTGCCCCGAGGTTAGAGCAAGGCTTAGCCATCAAGGCTGCGCCCCGAAGCATGCACAACAACCGCTGCCAAGCAGCAGTGACGACTGCAGGTGCTGGGCATAATGGACGAGCAACCGATCATCTTGGTCGCGGTTCTTTAGTGCCCTGGGTGCGCGAGGGCTTGGCGGAGCTAGCGGGAGCATCGTCGGAGGTCGAGGGAGTAAAGAGAGGCAAGGAGAGGCGGCGCAAGTGGCCGCTAGGGCGACAGCAAAGGCAAGTCGCGAGGTTGAAGAAAGGAGGGAGACATTGGACCAATATGCCCTCCGTGCTGTGCTGGGCCGGATGGATAAGTCAAGGGCAAAAATGAGATTTCAAAATGTTTTAAAGCAAATCAGCCAACGTTGCATGCAAGGGCCTACGTGGCAACCTCCTATTGGCCAGGGTAAGTAAAATTTGTTTAATTCATAGTAAATAAATGGTAGGTTGAATAAAGACATGTTATACATGAAACTTGCTCAGAAAATCGAGAGGAACCTAAATAAAATATAATTGGAGCCTGATTCCCTATGCAATTCGAAAAGTATATAGAGATACTATCTATAATAGTTTAATCATTGAAAAACCCTAACCTTTGATGATTAATGAGTTAGAAAGGGTTAAATGAGTATATAAAGTTAATATTAGCCGGTTAATGATAAAAAGGATCATTAAGATTGGAAAAGGATGAATTTGCATGTAATTAGTTTAATTGCGAGTTTAATATGCATGAATAATACTTTAATGGGCCTTGAAACCCTAATATTGGTAAAATCGACTCTTAATGGCTTTAATTGACTAAATTCATGATTAAAGTGGAATATGCTGAATCTAAGCTATTTCAAGCATTAAAATCCTTAATTTTTGGATAAAGGACCTTAATGGAAAATAAGACAAGATAATTAGGGTTTTATGGATATTTGATAAAAGTAAGATAAAAGTAATAAAAAGGAAGTGAAACCCTAATTATAGTCAAAACCCTAAAAAGGCTAGTAACCCTAAGGCACGAGTAGGTCTATTAGTTTTGTGTGACATGATCAATGATAGGAAATATTGAATGAATATTTTAGGATTGAATTGTGTACTTGCTTGATTCTGGATTACTTGCTTATTTGGAATATTCCTGCATCTGAGTCTGCCTGACAGGTATGTGGTTACGCTTATGAATAATCGCATTAGTTTCCCGCATGGTTGTCGGATGATTGATCGCATTGACTACAAATTATCAGTTTGGATGTTCATATTTGCAAATTATAAAGTCACTATGATTATCACATTAATAATAGAAGTATGGATTCTCGCACCTACATGCCACCCTGATGAATGATGCCAAAGGTCAGGCCCAGATGGGTAGACCAATGGACACCTTGAGTGGTGACCCCAGGCACCAAGAAGGTGGCCTATGATATTGCATGACTAGTGGGCACCATGAGTGGTGACCCCCAGGCACCAAGCTCGGGATTGAGAAGGTGGCCTTAAGTCATTGAAAAGGGTACCCTAAGGTGGGTATGCCAGGGTTAGGGCAAAAGTGGTGGAGAATGTCATACTGAAAAGTGTAAATTGGCTTGTTAAATAATTTGATTGTGATATTTAAATTGTTATCCATATGTGCAAACTTTTGGTTGTCCCCACATACCAGTATATTTCGATATACTGACCGACGTTTTGTTTGTCGGTGTTTTAGGTACAAATGAAAAGAACAAACAGTAAAGTGGCATATGTGGAATTAAATGAGAATTAAAGTGCACAGGAGGATTAGTTAGAGTAGCATCTTCATGGATAGAAGTTTAGAGATCCCATCTTTTAAAAAGATAAACAAAGTTTTATTTTATACCAGTTTTGAGTTTAGTTGGTAAAGTTTATTAATTGTTATGGATTATTTGTCGAACCTTTGATCCTGTTAATTGGATAACGGCACCAACCTTTTGGTCTCCCTTAATTGGGGGTTACCGGGAGGCGGGGTCGTTACAATTGGTATCAGAGCATAGGTTCCTCAAGTAATCTTTAATAATTATTAAATTTTACAAATTCTATAGAAACCAAGGGAGTTATTAGAGGATTATCCAAAAGACTGAGGTGTCTAGAAAAGGATCACTTTCGGGGGCTGGCAAGATTTTCCTCCGCACCGCTAGTCGGAATACGAGGACTCCCGGATTGTGTGACTGCCTGGCCGATGTCTTAGGGTATGACTCGAAATAAGATACCTTTTTGGACTCTCTCATCTTGTTCATCCCTTCTCAAACTCAAATTCTATTAAGGACCTTAAGGATTAGGGTTTCCCTCTCTTCTCCTCATCCTCTTCAGGTCTGGGTAAGGTTGATAAGGATTAAGGAATCCTCCACCAAATTAATAAAAAGCATGTAAATAAGATGTCATGGACATAAGTTTAATAGATTGAGTGCAAACTAAAAGATAGATACATGCTTAGGTCGTATGACACGAGTTGTCATAGCCCTTAGGAGAGACCTGAGGATAGACCTCCTTGTCAGGAGGATGAGTAAAGAGAGTTAGTCTTGGAGGTAGAAACCTCCATTGAAGGTATAGACCTCGCACATCCTTTGAGGATGATGTTAACCCTAACCCTAAGGGAAGGTTAGAGAGTGAGACATGATGAGATTAGATGTCATGGTAGACTGGGTGTTTGGATGGACATGCCTATGGTTTGTCATATGATCCATGAGAGGTTAGATGGCCTAACACCTTTGGCACCCCAACCCTGAGAAGGATCGTGCATGTTTGATCAAAGGATAGCTCCTTCCTGGATAAGGTTAGATATGAACCTATATAAACCTTATGGGTTGTTTCAAGTAGGATATAGCTTGCACCCTGAGTACATCATTAATGTGAACAGTAGGTTTAAACTAAGGCCAGAAGGAGATGATGGATGGCTTATGAGATAAGCATATGGATAATCTCGAGCCAAACATGAGTTGAGCATAGGCTTCACCCACATAGGGGTATGCTTGTGAGCATGAGCCTTCATGGAGAGGGGACCTCTAGTAGTAGGGCTGGATGCGGAGAGAGGAAGCAAGAACCCAACAGGAAAGTTGGAAGCTTAGGTTCTGAGACTTAGGAACAGTGGATAGTAGGGGATGATGCGACCTAAGTGGATGATAGTGGTTGCCCTATGAAGGTTGATGATATCTTGGTTGCCTTTAGAGGAACCAAACCTTAGAGGAAGAAAAAAAAATGATGCTTATGGAACCTATGTGCCTATGGTGTAGGAGTTTACCTGCTGAGATGAGACAAAGAGTGCCTTAGACCCTAAGGAAGTTCAAGTAACCAGTTGTGGGGCTTTATACCTAGTTGGTTGTCCTTGAGGAGGACTCAACTCTGAGGTGTTTCTCATATAAAAGGATCATGGGAGTACATGGGATACCTTGGGCATGCATGAATCGTGGTTAAGAGGTTGAGCATGTAGTTTGATATCCAAAAGTGAACCTAGGGTTCCTGGCCAAAGAGGGGAAGCAGTGTACCCAATGCTCCTGATGAGATTTGAGTCTCTATAGTTTCGAGCCTGGTACTCCTCATGTGTAAAGGTAAATGAAACCCCTTAAGTTAAGGGTATGTTTGATGAACCCTTCCCAACTAAGTTGATCTAATGTTGAGGAAAGAGAACAAGTATGACCTACCATGGTTTAATAGGTGGTTTACTCGTGCCATAGTAGCTGCTAGGTTAGGCATGCTCATATGGATGTAAACCCTAAGGATGCGTGTGACCTTGTTGTCAAGGGTTGTAGTTTCCTCCCATCCTGGGAGAGGGACCCTTTAGTTGGGTGTATACCAGTTTTGTTGGAGTTAAGATAACCTAAAGAGGTTTTATAGGATCCTGAGAAAGCTAAGTGAAAAGTACATGGCATGAGATTGAACCTATAGACCCATAGTGATGATGAAGGATTGGGTAAGGTTCTAAGTTGAACATGTACTATGTTAGAATCCTAAGTCTATCCAAGGGTCAGGTAGGGATAAGACCGATGGAAGAAGGAGTTGCCTAATTTCCTAGTTGCACATGACCATAGGGTCGGGAGGTAACAGATATCATTGTCTGAGGGCCATGGGTTAGGAGATTGATCACCTTCATGAACTCATGGGACCCAAAGGGAAGATGAGTAGGGCACTCTCTGGATGCATAAGGGAAGAGGGATGACCCCAAAAGTGTCGGCACCCTATAGACCTAGAGGAGATGACCTAGGATTATGCTTGGACCAAGTAAGTCTGAGACCATTTTTCCTGGAAGTAGTGTGGATATCATGATGTTTGACATAAGCTGCATGTTCCAACTTGGATTTGAAAGTGTACGGGCAAGGTGGGCTGTACCATCTCTACTCTTGGAACAAGAAGAACTCTGTATTTGGACTGCAGCCAAATGTTTATTTCTTCTTGTTATAGTAGTGAGAGATAGGACAGTACGCACGCCTTACACCAAGGATAAAGATGATGTAAGTTGGAACGTTGCTACAAGGGATAAGCATAGAAATGATAACATACCTTTATGGAGTGAATGATACATGAATGGTTTACAACCACTAAGAGTATTAAGGAAATCATCTTGTGAGGATGTTTTATCATGAGCTATGCGGAATTTGTAAAGAGTTTCTTGATGAAGACAAACATAGAGTTTGAGATGAGATGATAAGTATAATACATGGAGGTGTATGTTGCCTAACCCTTAAGGATGAGAGGTGGTAATGAATGCTCTGGTTGAGATATAGCTACCTAGTTAGGTGGAAGATAGAAGAAGTTGAGGTTGTTTGGCTAACCCTAAGTTTGGAAAGAAGATGTGCTTTGGCTAACACATAGATATAATAAGATATGTTGAACAAGTTAATGGTTGTTTGGGTAGCCAGTTTTGTCCTTGATGCAGTGAAAGGATGGTGATAGAACCTCAGATACACTTCTTTGGATAGGAAGGTAATAAAACCCTTTTGAGAGTGGTTTAGGGTTTCTGAGGTATCAAGCTTGAGGAATCATAACGATACAGGAGGACATGATATACCTTGGTACTACAAAGATAGTAAGTGATGGTAGCATTCTGGATGCTTAAAACAAAGTTGCATGTAGCATGTGGCCATGCAAGCCAGGAGGTGAAGAATGAACACCATTAACCCAGTGCATGGATATAAAGTATAAAGATTTCCCGAGAGGGAATGGGAGTTCTTCACTATGGATGTTGTGAGTCTCTCCTAGACCAAGAAGGTCAAGATACAATATGGGTTATGGTAGATCGCCTTACCTAGATGACATGAGAAAGGAAGAGTTTTATCAAGGGACAGATCTGGTTGAACTACATATGAAAATAGATTGTTCAACTACACCATGATGTAAGTTCAAAAGTTCTTGGGTATGACCAAGGTTCACTTCCATGATGTGGGAGTGGATACATGAAGAACTCGATAATAGAACAGTTTATCACCCCATACTAATGGACAATATGATCCAGACTAGAGGGTCTGATGAGAGCATGTGTGCTCATTCAAGGTGATACATAGAGACAATTCTTAAGATGTGATGTTAACCACCATAGCCTTTATCGGGATGCAAGAAGTCTTATAGAGAGGTTGTGTCGGTCACCACTTCATTAAGATGATGTTGGTAAAGGAGGCCTCACAAAGGTCAGAAAAGAACCACAGTGTGTGCAGATGAAGTCGCTTTGATCATGAAATGGCCGAGAGAGAGAGCCCAGTGGTGACATGAGTCACAAGTTGATGCAAAGCAGACTGACATGCAGTTCACTGTGGGAGAATATGTGATGTGAAAATCTGACCCCTCTAAGCTACAACTGAGAAAGCTGAGTCCCCGATATATGGGTCCATTTGAGATGGATTGGTGGAGATGGTTGTGTTTAACCTTACCCCTCAGGATAAAATGATGTGTTGCATGAGTTCGATCTAGAGAACTATGTAAGGTACCCAAGCCAGGTGTTGAGCCTTGAACCTATTCAGCTTTTGAAAGGCTGAAAAGTCCTGAGTCACCTATGAGGGTACGATATACCAAGGAACTCAGATGGAAGAAAATGAGATAATGAAGGTTCTTGGAAAACACCATGGGAAGGGTGAAGCCACATGGGAGCCCTGATGGACATAAGAAGACTTATTCTGTTTGTTTGTTTGCTTGCTTGATGGAATTTTGAGGGCAAAATTCTCTTAAGAGGGGAAGGATGTTACAACCCCAAATTTTGGGTTCCTTTGGTGAAAAAATGTAATTTCTCATATTAAAGATATTTGGACAAATAATATAATTTGTTGTGAAAATATGGATTTTGTTTAAAATAGCCTTGTTGTTTGATTTGTGGGCTTTATTGGCTATTGGGCCCAATAACAAGGAAATTCAATTAAATAATGAATAACTGAGTTTTGAGAAAAGAAAGGAGTGGAAACCTATAGAAGGCAAATCCAAGGAGGGATTCCGTGCCTCTTGGGTTCCTTAGGTACCAAGGAGTCCAAAGTTGCATAAAGAGAGTAATAAGAAAAGAAGAGATCAATTAAGTATTTCTTTATTAAGAAAGAAATTGAAAATATTGATGAAATGTGGAAAATAAGTAAAAAGAGGTATAATTAAGTGATCCTTGGTAGAATTTCGTATCCCAAGGATTGCTTATGATAAAAGGGATACCAATGAGGAAAATAAGAGAGAAATAAAGAGAAATCCACAAAAGGAAATATTTTAATAAGAAATAAAACAAGATAATGAGTATAATGCATTTAGATGCATCTAGAAGGATAATGAGTATCCTTAATGAGGAATTTCGAGATCTTTGAGTTCCTTGGGATCCAAGGAACACCAATAAAGGATAAGAAAGAGAAAATACCATAATTATAAAATAAAGAGATAATGGGAATACATGATCCATCAATTATGTAATTTTGATAAAAAGGAGTATTTCCTATTTGAGGAGAATATAATTTCGTGATCCATGAATTAAAAGAAAAGACTAAAGAGAATAAGGGAAGGAATTTTCGTATTCCAATATAACCAAGTAATAGGAAATATCCAAAGGAAGAAAAGGAGAGAGAGAATATGTTTCTCCTTGAAGGAAAAGGTTTCCTTTAATCATTGGGACTTGGTTTCTCTTGGAGCAACGTCTTAGGGCGTGAATGACCTCCCCTATATAAAGGGGAAGCCCTTTCGAGTCCAGGAAGAGATCCCACGACCCCTCTCTTCTTCCTTCTTCTTCCTCTACATCCTTTTTCATTCAAAACCCTAGCAGGGTAAGGCAAGATGATCCTGGCACGACAAGGAGACCTAGCGGGACTAAGAGGGAGTCTGGACGTGCCCCGAGGTTAGAGCAAGGCTTAGCCATCAAGGTCGCGCCCCGAAGCATGCACAACAACCGCTACCAAGCAGCAGTGACGGTTGCAGGTGCTGGGCATAATGGACGAGCAAACGATCATCTTGGTCGCGGTTCTTTAGTGCCCTGGGTGCGCGAGGGCTTGGCGGAGCTAGCGGGAGCATCGCCGGAGGTCGAGGGAGTAAAGAGAGGCAAGGAGAGGCGGCGCAAGTGGCCGCTAGGGCGACAACAAAGGCAAGTCGCGAGGTTGAAGAAAGGAGGGAGACATTGGACCAATATGCCCTCCGCGCTGTGTTGGGCCAGATGGATAAGTCAAGGGCAAAAATGGGATTTCGAAATGTTTTAAAGCAAATCAGCCAACGTTGCATGCAAGGGCCTACGTGGCAACCTCCTATTGGCCAGGGTAAGTAAAATTTGTTTAATTCATAGTAAATAAATGATAGGTCGAATAAAGACATGTTATACATGAAACTTGCTCAGAAAATCGAGAGGAACCTAAATAAAATATAATTGGAGCCTGATTCCCTATGCAATTTGAAAAGTATATAGAGATACTATCTATAATAGTTTAATCATTGAAAAACCCTAACCTTTGATGATTAATGAGTTAGAAAGGGTTAAATGAGTATATACAGTTAATATTAGCCGGTTAATGATAAAAAGGATCATTAAGATTGGAAAAGGATGAATTTGCATGTAATTAGTTTAATTGCAAGTTTAATATGCATGAATAATACTTTAATGGGCCTTGAAACCCTAATATTGGTAAAATCGACTCTTAATGGCTTTAATTGACTAAATTCATGATTAAAGTGGAATATGCTGAATCTAAGCTATTTCAAGCATTAAAATCCTTAATTTTTGGATAAAGGACCTTAATGGAAAATAAGACAAGATAATTAGGGTTTTATGGATATTTGATAAAAGTAAGATAAAAGTAATAAAAAGGAAGTGAAACCCTAATTATAGTCAAAACCCTAAAAAGGCTAGTAACCCTAAGGCACGAGTAGGTCTATTAGTTTTGTGTGACATGATCAATGATAGGAAATATTGAATGAATATTTTAGGATTGAATTGTGTACTTGCTTGATTCTGGATTACTTGCTTGTTTGGAATATTCCTGCATCTGAGTCTGCCTGACAGGTATGTGGTTACGCTTATGAATAATCGCATTAGTTTCCCGCATGGTTGTCGGATGATTGATCGCATTGACTGCAAATTATCAGTTTGGATGTTCATATTTGCAAATTATAAAGTCACTATGATTATCACATTAATAATAGAAGTATGGATTCTCGCACCTACATGCCACCCTGATGAATGATGCCAAAGGTCAGGCCCAGATGGGTAGACCAATGGACACCTTGAGTGGTGACCCCAGGCACCAAGAAGGTGGCCTATGATATTGCATGACTAGTGGGCACCATGAGTGGTGACCCCCAGGCACCAAGCTCGGGATTGAGAAGATGGCCTTAAGTCATTGAAAAGGGCACCCTAAGGTGGGTATGCCAGGGTTAGGGCAAAAGTGGTGGAGAATGTCATACTGAAAAGTGTAAATTGGCTTGTTAAATAATTTGATTGTGATATTTAAATTGTTATCCATATGTGCAAACTTTTGGTTGTCCCCACATACCAGTATATTTCGATATACTGACCGACGTTTTGTTTGTCGGTGTTTTAGGTACAAATGAAAAGAGCAAACAGTAAAGTGGCATATGTGGAATTAAATGAGAATTAACGTGCACAGGAGGATTAGTTAGAGTAGCATCTTCATGGATAGAAGTTTAGAGATACCATCTTTTAAAAAGGTAAACAAAGTTTTATTTTATACCAGTTTTGAGTTTAGTTGGTAAAGTTTATTAATTGTTATGGATTATTTGTCGAACCTTTGATCCTGTTAATTGGATAACGGCACCGACCTTTTGGTCTCCCTTAATTGGGGGTTACTGGGAGGCGGGGTCGTTACAATCTTCATCAAGAAAACTCTGAGTTTATTCTCGTGGTTTTTCGAACTCAACCTTGTATAACTCATATCTCATGATAAAAACATCCTCATAAGACGACTACCTTATTCTCTTAGTGTTTGTAAAACATTCATGTATCGTTCACTCCACAAGGGCATGTTATCATCTCTGTCCTCATACCTCATAGCAACGTTCCAAATCACATCATCTTTCATCCTTGGTGTATGGAACGCGTATTGTCCTATCTCTCACTCCCATAAAAAGAGGAAATAAGCATTTGGCGGCCGTCCAAACACAAAGCTCTTCCTATTCCAAGAGTAGAGATGGTACATCCCACCTTGCCAATACACCTTCAAATCTAAGTTGAAACGTGCATCTAATGTCTCAACAGCACAATCATTCTCGATATCAAAGTTACTTCCATGGAAAACTGGTCTCAAACCTACTTGGGTTCACACACATTCCTTGGTCATCTCCTCTAGGTCTATAGGGTCCCGGCACTTTTGGGGTCATCCCTCTTCCCTTATGCATCCAGAGAGTGCCCTACTCATCTGCCTTTTGAGTCCCATGAGTTCATGAAGGTGATCAATCTCCTAACCCATGGCCCTCAGACAATGATAGTTGTTACCTCCCGACCCTATGATCATGTGCAACTAGGGAATTAGGCAACTCCTACTTCCATCGATCTTATCCCTACCTGACCCTAGGATAGACTTAGGATTCTATTATAGTACATGTCCAACTTAGAACCTTACCCAAGCCTTCATCATCTCTCTCTGCATTCATGGGTTGACTTTCATCCTTTCATAGGGGTCATGGCAACCTACCTACCTTGGTCAGGCCCCATACTGATTACCTCCATGATAACACATCCACATGTGCTAGGAGATGGTTATCTATGGGTCTATAGGTTCATTCTCATATTATGTACTTTTTACTTATCTTCTCAAGATCTTATGAGACCTCTTTAGGTTACCTCAAACCAAAAAAAACTGGTATGTACCGTACAAAAAGGTCCCTCTCCCAGGATGGGAGGAAACTTCATTTTGATAACAAAGGTCACAAACGTCCTTATGTCTAGGGTTTACATCCACATGTGCATGCTTAACCTAGAAAGCCACTAAGGCACAAGCAGACCACCTACTAAACCATGCTAGGTCACACTTGTTCTCATCCTCAACATTGGATCAAGATCATACATGCCCATGTCACCAACTTAGATGTGAGGGATTCATCAACCATACCTTCGACGTACAGGGGTTTCCCTTTCCTCTAAACATGAGGAGTGCCATGATCGAATCTATATAAACTCAAACCTTGTCATGAGCATCAGGTACACCACTTCCCATCTTAGGCCTAGGAACCCTAGGTCCACTTCTTTATGCAACAGTTGTCCAACTACATGCTCAACCTTTAACCACGAACCCAGACATGTACAAAGTATGAAATGCACTTCCCATGATCCTTCTACTTGAACAACACTTCAGGATGGAGTCCTCCTCAAGGACAACCAACTAGGTGTAAGGCCTCACAACTGGTTACTTAAACCTCCTCAGGGTCTAAGGCACTCTTCTTCTCATATCAGAAGGTAAACACCTATACCATAGGCACATAGGTACCAGAAGTATCATCCTCTTTCTAGGGTTTGGTTCCTCTAATGGCAACTAAGATATCATCAGCTTCCAGGAATCAAGAATGAGGCAACCGCAACCATCCACTTAGGTCGCATCATCCTCGACTCCCCATTGTTCCTCATATCTCAGAGTCTAAGCTTCCAACCTTCTTGCTTGGGTCATGCTCTCTCTTTCTAGAGCTCGCCCTCTAACCAACCTCACTACCAGAGGTCCTCTCTTCATGAAGGTGGATCAAGCTTGCAAACATACCCCTATGTTCAAACTTATGTTTGCTCAAGGTTATCCATAGCTATCCTAGCCAGGGTTTCAACCTACTGCTCACACTACTGACGTATTATGGGTGCATACTATGCCATGCTCATATAAGCCCATAGGGTTCCTATAGGTTCTTCTCTAACCTTATCATTGAAGGAGCTATCCTTCTCTCTACCATGCACGACCCTTCCCAAGGTTGGTTTGCCAAACGCACTAGGTCATCCAACCTCACATGGCTCATATGGCATCCAAAGGCATGTCCATCCAAACACCTGGCCTACCATGACATATAATTCATCGTGTCAACTCTCCCTCTAACCACCACTTAGGGTTAGGGTTAGCATCGTCCCCAAAGGATGTGTCAGGTCTCTACTTATAATGGAGGTCTCTACCTCCAAGACTAACTTTCTCCACTCATCCTCATGACAAGGAGGTCTAGCCTCATGTCTCTCCTGAGGGCATGACAAGCTATGTCATACGACCTAAGCATGTATTTATTCTTTAGTTTATGCTTAACCTATTAAGCTTATGTCCATGACATCTTATTTACATGCTTTTCATTAATTTGGTGGAGGATTCCTTAAACCTTATCAACCTTACCCATACCTCAAGAGGGTGAGGAAAAGAGAGAAAAACACTAATCCTTAAGGTCCTTAACAGCATTTGAGTTGAGAAGGGATGAACAAGATGGGAGAGTCCTAAAGGTATCTTATTTCGAGTCAAATCCTGAGACATTGGCCAGGCAGTCACACTAATCTGGGAGTCCTCGTATTCCGACTAGCGGTGCAGAGGAAAATCTTGCCAGCCCCTGGACGTGATCCTTTTCTAGACACCTCTATCTTTCTGAAATTCCTCTAATAACTCCCTTGGGTTCTACAGAGTTTGTAAAATTTATTAATTATTATAGATTAAATGACGAACATATGCTCTGATACCAAATTTAATGACCCCACCTCCCGGTAACCCCCAATTAAGGGAGACCAAGAGGTCAGAGTCGATATCCCCATTAACAGGATCAAAGGTTCGATAAATAATCAATAACAATTATCAAATTCTACTAACTAAACTGAAAGGTTGTAATAAAATAAAACTTTGCATACCTTTTTCAAAAACTCAGATATCTATTTCTATCCACATATGGAGTCTATTCTAACTGATCCTCCTTTGAACTTTAATTCATATTTAATTCCACATGTGCCACTTTATAGTTTGTTCTTTTCATTTGAACCTAAAACGTCGACAAACAAAATGTCGGTTAGAATAAAGCTGGTATGTGGGGGAAACAATAATCGTGCAATTAATTGTAACAACATAATGCAGTCAAATATGATTTAACAAACAACTTTACATTTTCAACATAACTACTCAATCCATACATACCCTAACCTCTGTGTTGTCCCTGCAGTGGACCTGGATGCTACCTTCCTTATGGTAGATCCTCATTTAACCCATCATGATCCTACCTAACAGGTGAATCAGTTTCTAGGGTTGATTCACATGGCACTACCCATAGGTAGCCCATTCCTTAACTCATGGTGTGCTAAAGAGTTGCATGGCACTACACGTAGGTAGCCCAATCCCTAACTCTTGATAACCTGATGGCCCCACTTAACAAGTAGACCCTTTACTAGGTTACCCTTTTCATCATTAGCAAAGCCACATAGGAGGACCAGGATCTGAGCCAGTCATGTAAGCATACTTATGGTGATAGTCATAGTCACTTTATAGTTGCATGAAATAAAAGTCATCCAAGCAGTTATTTTCAAGCAACCGATAAAACAACTGGGAATCGCCGTGAAACTAAAGCGATTAACCATAAGCATAACCACATACCTGTCAAGCTTATTTGAGATAGAATAATCCAATCAAGAAATCCAAATAGGCAAGCAAGCACATTATGAGATCCTGAAATATGCATACAATTTCTTTTTATTAATCATGCCATCAAAATCTATTAAACCTAGCTCGCTTCCTAGGGTTTCTAGTCCACTTGTAGGGTTTTCGTTGCAATTAGGGTTTCCCTTCATCTTTTACTATTTTAAACCCTAATTTTATACAATTACTCATAAACCCTAATTATCTCATCTATTCTTCACAAAATATATTAAGGTTATCCTTTAACAACATTTAACCCTAATTTCAGAAAAAGCACAATTAACCATCAATTAAGTCCATTAAGCATCTTTTACATTAAAGCTACCATTTTTATCCTTTTAATCCATGACAAGATCATTATGCTCATTTATCATCAATTCATAGTTCATTATGGTCTAAATCACACATGAACTCTATTTGTCATTAATTTTACCTTTATCCATTAGAAAACCCCAATTACTACATTAAGGGTATATATCCACAATTAGGAACTTTTATACTTGAAATAGCTTAGATTTATCATATCTCAACTTTAACCATGAAATTGAACAATTAAAGCCATTAAGAGTCACATTTACTAATATTAGGGTTTTAAGGCTCGTTAAAGCATATTTATGCACATGAAACTCTAAATTAAACCCATTATGTGCAAAGTTCGTCCCTTTTGTTCTTAATGTATCTTTTCATGATTAACAGGCTAATACCAACGTTAATCATCCATTAAACCCTACTAATTGCATTAATCATCTTAAAATTGGGTTTCTTAATCATTAAAGCATTAAAGTTCATAACTTCCATTACTTTTCGAATTGCAATAAAAAAGGCTTCAATTATATTTTTATTGCATTCCTCGTGTTCTTCTGAGCAAAATTCATGCATTATGTGCATCTATCCGAGCTACTGTTAAGTAGTTATGAATTTTGTAAGAACTTACTTACTTGAGCCAATCAGAGGGCGCCAAGTGTCCCTTTCCATGCAACATGACACGCTGGTCTGGAAAACATAACGAAATGATGAGACAACCCTCATTTAAGTCATCGGTTATACAGCCCACAGAGGGGCATATCTGTCCAACGCTCGTCGATCATCTTCAACCTCTCGATGGCGCGCTGAAGCCACCCTAGACGCCATGGGTGAGGCTTCTGCTCCTCCCCTGGACCCCATCAGCGATCGACAGTGGTTCCTTTCTCTTGGACACCCTCCGCCACACCTACATGTGCCTTAAACTATTGTCAAGGTGGCGGAAAACAGGCTGGACAGACCTGCAACTCGGCCGCCCTATGCAGCTGTGCTGTTGCTGCCACGGCCAACTAGGGTAAGGGAATGCTCACCTAAGCACCTCATGTTGTCGTGGAAGCGACAAGCATTCCTCACAACTCCTCCCCAGCCCCTTATTGCTCTAGGTTAGGGCTACACTCAAGGGTTAGGGTTTGAAGATGAAACAAGGAAGAAGAAGGGAGAAGGATGCATAGAATCCTCTTGGATTCGACCAAGGCTGCTACCCCTTATATAGGGGAGGGTATCCACGCCCCAAAATGCTTGCCCACTAAGCAAACAATACTTTTCCTAATAGGAAAATGATTTTCCTTAATTAGAAAGCAAGCTTTCTCTCTCCTCATTATCTCTTTGATATTCTTTATTTCATGGATAATTAGAAATAAGAAAATTATCCCTTTCATTCTCTTTGTACTTGCCTTTTAATCATTTGTCACGAAATTATATTTTCTTTTAATAGAAAATACCACCTCTTTAACAATACTACAAAAATCATTCATTATGTATCATATTATCCTCTTATTTTCTATTTTTGGTATTTTCTCTTTCTTTTTCTCCATTGGGGTTCCTTGGACCCCAAGAAACTCTAATATTTCGAAATCCTTTTTAATGGATACTCATTATCCTTCTAGATGTATCTATATCCATTATTTCTCATTATCTTACTCATTTCTTTATTAAAAAATCTCTTTTAAAGGATTTATTTTTATATCTCTTTTCATTTTCTTTATTGGAATCCATTTTAACATTAGAAATCCATAAGGATACGAAAATCCACCAAGGGTAACTCAATTATACCTCTGTTCACTTATTTCCACATTTTATCATTATTTTTCAATTTCTTTCTTAGTAAAGAAATATTTAATTGATCTTTTCTTTTCTTGTTGCATTATCTTTGAAACTTTGGACTCCTTGGGCCCCAAGTAACCCAAGAGGCATGAAATCCACCTTTGGATTATATACTTTTGCCTTCTAGAGGTTTCTACATCTTTCTTTTCTCCATTTCTTGTTAATAATGGAGTTTTCTTTGTCTTTTCCTCTTTATTGGGCCCAATAACTAATAAAGCCCACAAAACAACCAACAAGGCTATTGTAAACGAAATCCATTTATTCAAGACAAATTATATCATTATTTGTTCAAATATCTTTAATAGGTACATTTCTCACCAAAAGAACCTAAAAATTGGGGTTGTAACACACGCTCAAGTCCTCTCACCTTTAGTTGTTTGGTGATTAGGAGGGGGATTCAAGTAATAAAATGTTTTGTGACAAATGTTATTAAAGTAGTCACATATCCTATATGTATGATTAAAACTCAATTACTCATATAAATCTAGGGAAAATGTAAGTCCATAATGGTGAAGCTAAGGTGTCTAGGCTAGTCAATGCAAGGGGGATGATACACCTCTTATCTTCCTGGTCTCCTCTTTATACCTACGTGGAAAAAGTGAATCCAGGACTAGGTTAAGGATTCTTACCTATAAATCTTACAAAGCCTTCTAGCATCTCATCTCTTCTTTAAGGACTAGCCCAAGCCACCAATTTGGTGATGAATGGTCAGTTTCTAAATGTGAGCTTACGCTACTGGACAACCACTCACGTGATGTCTTAGTTTTGGATAGTCTATGTATGGGATAAAATAAAACTTGAACTAATTGTTAAAATTTGATCAAGATGATAACTATACCATGATCTGATTGTAAGATTTAAACTTAATTAGATTAATAAAAGAATTCTCAAGGTTAAGTACGCATTTATAAACCCTCTGATCATGTGGACTTAACTTTACCAAAAGGTGACCTATGTTCTTCCTATGTTTGAGGTAGATGATGATAATTTTGATATGATGAAATAACGAGACTTTATACCTTATACCTTATGGTTGATGAGGTTCATATTTGATCAAGTCCAGGTTACATAATTGGTAACTAAACCTCAAGCATGAATAAGCAATTTTTCCATGTTCAACATGAATCATGATTGTATTTTGAAACGACTATGCTTTTGTACTCTCAAATTATGATAAAAGGATTTGACACATGAGGCATATTTTTCTATTGATTAATGTGCCATTTTGTAATCTCAATTTTGAATAATATGATAAATATATATCCCAATTTTTTGTATTATGTTCCAACTCTTGGAGTGCTCTATTTTGATATCTTAAATCTTAAATACAACCTTACCTTGACCATGAAAGTAAGGGAATGAAATTATGATCATGAATATGCAAAATCTTGAAACATGACTACTCTATGATGATAACTAATCTTTTACCTCATGACTTTATGAAATACAATTTGATCATTGTTGTTCTTCTATTTTGATATGCTTGACGTTTCATGAATTTGATAAAATATGTGCTAGATTAGGGTGGTGGTTTGACTCATGACTCTCCTAACCTAGGTCACATCCTAATTGTGATTGCCTCTAAGTTTTCAACTTTTTGATTATTTAGAGTTTGGAAAGGTAACCCCTTATACAATTTTCATTTCTTGAGCTAAGTCTCTAATAGGTTGGATCTATGATGTATTGATACTCAATCTTGAATCTTGATTTATGATGGTCTCAAAATAGAATGATGTTGAATATAGCATGTGGTAAAGTTTCTAGAAAGACCAAGGTCTAGATCATTCATCAACCTCAGATACAATAATAATGAAACTGATATTGATATCTCGAATGTTTCTCTTGTATTCCTCAATTGTTGTATATGGATGAATGATCATAGTCTAAGGTCTAAATAAGAATCTAGACCCTAGATTCAAAAAATTTGGGACATATGACTTTTTTTTATCCAAACTTTGACTCTTGATATTGATCTATAAAATGTGGACTCATGATTATTGATCTTGATAACTTTTTTGATTCCTATGATCACCCTTTGATATAAGATTGATGATTTTCGTGTTACCAAATATAGAAAACCTAAAATGATGATAATCTTGATCTCTCCAATAATGACTTAGGGATAACCTCTCATGTGTACTAGGATGGGACCTTCCATTGATTTCAATATGAAACGATGATATTAAATATGATGTTTGTCTCAAATTTCTGAAATACAAAATATCAATCATAGATGCATAACCCCACCTAGGCCAATGTAGATGGTAGAAACCTAAATGTTAGTATTGAAAGTCATGCTTCATTTTCAATGTGAAGAGATTTATTCATTTTACTTAAAAGGTTATCCCTCCAAATTGTGATCTATGTAATGATCTTCCCAACTTGATGATCTACATGACTATTCTTTGACTTTGATGATAGATTGCCTAATTTTAAATAATGTTGTGACGATAATACCTTATATGGATTATTGTGATCATTATGATATTGAATATGAAGTCCCAATCTCAATTGAAGATTGATTCAATTTTTGTGACAAAATTCCTTTTAAGGTGGGGAGGATGTAACAACCTACAATTTCTCACTCTTTCAATTATACACATCTATACTCATAAGATTCTAAGTTACTTTTTGTAACCTCCCTCAACCTATATTGGATGACTTTGAGTCACATTATTATCAATTGATAATTTGGATGTGAATAAATTTCACATTGAGATTAATTGACTAAAGTTGAGTGCATCATTAAACTTTTGAATGTGAATTTCAAATTTTGCATGCCCCTCAACATAATTATATTGGATTGGAACTTTGTATATAGGAAGTAGAATAATTTTTTGACATAGAGTGAAAATTTCATGCAAGTTACAGTTATGATTTGAAAGTTATGATTTTTTCAGGTTTAGAAAAGAAACACAAAATTTATTTCTTAAAATGACATAAACGAGTCAATGATCTGCCACCCCCTCTCTCAACTAATGAGAGATAAGGGATAAGAGGCAACAACTCACCCATGTCAACAACACAAGTTGGGGTCTTTCAGGCAATCATGGGCCTTTGATAAAAAAATCCATGGATCCGACCAAGACCCAAAGGCCATGGGGTCATCTTACCTACCTACTCCCAAGGATAGGCACAGGTGGTCGGAGCAGATACCCCACCACACCCACACACCACTTGGAGTCAATTGAAGGCATAATTAGCTTTTCACAACCATCCTAACTTTTCCCCTATATTTTCTTCTTCATTTCATGCTTGAAACACCCCCACATGAAGCTCGCCGCCTTCTTACTCTTGCCATCTTCACTGAGTGTTCCTCCTCGCATGAGCCATTATTGGTCCCCTTTAAGCCCAACATCAACTCTATGGCAGATACGCAACCCATTTGGCCATGCTATAAGATCCCTCAACCTCCCTTGCCGTCTTTACCTTAGGGGAGACACAACCTAGGGTTGTTGTGCATGACCCATTATCCACGGGAGAGACAACCTGCAAGTTGTTAGATCGACACCAAACTAGATCCAATAGTGGTTGTCAGCCCCTTCTCCTTTTTCTTCTTCCAAAGGGTGTTTGCTCTCGGAGACACTAGATCACAATGGGTCCATGATGGAACCACGATCAATGACCCACTCTTTTTTGAAACATGGTAAATCCTCCCCTTCTCGCATCGAAATAGAATAATAATTCTAAATCTTAAAATTTGTACAAAATGTCTATCGAAAATGACATGTAATATATGAATTTTGATCAAAAAATATTATCTACTCACTAAAAATAGTTATAAGATCTAGTTTTACGATTATCTCCACTGATCTCCCAGAATGCATGTTATTCAAGTCTTTTTGAAATGTCTTATGCTACTAAATTCTCAACTATGATAATATGCTCCAGTTATTGATAATAGTCTAAGATCTATAACATGTGTCAGTTGATGTACCAAAGTTTGGACTTTATGCATATGTGTACACTAAAATGATCTTATTCACGTAAATGACTTAATGAGGAATTTGATGCTAAGATCACTAAAGTGATGCTCAAACTTGATCATTTGTGCCTCAGATCATTATGTATGCTCTAACCTTTGCTTTATTTTTTAACCACGAATCAAACTTTTTCACCCTTTGGTGTCCAAATGTGATCTCTAATCTCTACGCTAATGTTGATCTAATGATATTCAAAACTTATATATTACCCCAAAATCAATAATTTGATGCCTTGTAAGCTGGTATATCACGTGGAAGACTCTTGTGTCCTATTATGACTATTTGTCCTAATCTTGGCATTAAATATGACCATGTTTCATGTTGACATTTAGAGATCTAATCATAAGCAAACCTCACCCTAATAATAATCCATGTTGCATAATGCATTCAAATATGTATATTGATTATGTTTACAACATTGAATCTTAATGGACCCTTTTATACACTAATGACAACCAACTTGTGTGAAAATGACTCAGATGACAATGTCGATGCTCATGTTGCCCATTTTTCTAAAATATCATGTCTTCTCCATTTATGGTCTTGTAACACTGACGATGAATCCCTTATCTCAGATGTGATGTGTCATCCTAGGTTCTAGATGAATCCATGGTGTATGATGTAACGTGATCATGAACATACATGACCTATTTTGAGATATTTATATCAACATTGAAGGAATCAAAACCTAGACTTAGGTGACACATACAACCATCATGATAATGACTATTATGAACTTATCTTGATGAATTTAATCCAATTAAACTTACTTGTAATCTCAAGATCACTTTTTTGACTTAATTGCCAAGATCTAATCAAGCTTTCTATATGTGGTCTTCTAAATCAATGGCTAATCTTCTGCTCTAATCAAGGTATGCTTTATCCTTCTATTGACCAGACTAGTGGTATTGAACTTGTTTGTATGTATGTTTAAATTCTTGGCTTTATATAGTTGATTGAGCTACATGTTCCATATGATTATTGTTTTTGGTCTTGCTTATGCTATGCTGAACAAACTTGAAATCATAATCATAAATGTCCATTATACAACCTTATGCACTTGCCTATATTTTTAAGGTAATACAAGGTTGGGCGTCCTACTCATTTTTCAAGCAAGGGAAGACCATGTTAATAAAAGGGGTAACTCTTGACATTTAGTCTTGTGGTTCTCAGGTTGAAACATGTGTCATTCTTAGTGTAGGTGTAAATGAGCCTCACAGACCCCTTCCTTTGAGAAGTTGGTCAAAGGCCTTATAATATCATTGGTATAATGAAAACTAACTTAAAATATACTTGCATGTTAAATAGAAAGTTTTTAATATTGTTGCTTTTTTTATAATTATAAAAAGTTTTAGCCAAGCAATATATGTTTTATTAAACATGTGATTTCATATGTTTGCATAACGTACTCAACATAGTTATGCTCAAGTGTACCCATTTTATGATTTTAGGTATCAGGTTTACTACGACAATATTACAATGATCTTGGCTTCATCTCTTAGATGATCATATGTTACTCTTACTCTGATGAAAATAATGACACACAACTAGAATGGATATGGTTTGAAATATGAGGACTAATATCTTAATGTCAGGTACTAGTTTAGATTTTTAAGTATGTGATGTTGTTCATACCTTGGTTGTTCTACATTGTTGATTGTGACTTTATTCATGCATATATTATGTGATGTCTTCCGTTATAGGGGTGCACTCTGGGGTCCTCTCGCCTTTGATTTTCTAGCCATTAGGAGGGAGGGTTTGGGTAATATACGGTTCCATGACATATTAATTCCTACATATTAATTTAAAATTTATTATATTGACTCAAATAAATAAAAAAATAGGCATACATGATGAAAGATGCAAAGTATATGTGTTTTTTCATATCTACTCAACAACCTATGATCCATGCCAACCAAAAAATGTATCTAAACAATACCTAGACATCTCCCATCTCCTCTTGTCCTCATCTAATAAGAGATTGGGGATGAGGTAAGAAGGGTGGATATAAATATTGAGGGGCAAAAATAGTTTGTCTGATGATATGGAGCTTATGGAGCATTGGTAATTCCACATTCACATAAACTAGACTATTGGGGTGAAGCTAAATCAATCATTCATAAAAATGAAAGAAGTCAAAATAAATGGATGGACTGCCAAGAATATGGGGAATTCTTTAGTTGTACGAGTTTAAGAGAGGTATTTGATTTGAAATCGATTTGTCTAGTAATTCTAGAATGAATAGGTTGATTGGTTATCATGAGTGTAAGACTATAGATGGAAGAAGAAGGGCAGACTAGAGAAATCAAGGTAGATATAATAAGTAAAAGGGAAAGGGAGGTGGAATAGAGATTCCCTATATAAGTGATGTTCTAATATGTTCATACATGTCCAAGACACTTGAGTTAGCTAGAGAGTTGGAGGACAAATAGAGAGTTAACAATAATTGTCATCAAGTTGATGGACATTTTGTGATCATTGCACATGTATACAATTGCTAATTTCTATAGTTCTTGAGAGTTTGCAAAAAAGAAGTAGTTGGAATCAATGGTATCAGTTAGAAAGAATGTAAAAAAATGAAGAAGTGTTCATTGGGGGGGAATTCAGTTAGGAGTTTAACCAATAAAGAGTCATGGAAAGTTGATGCACAACAACACTAGAAAAAAAGGAGAAGAGTATACATGTATTGTTCATGTTTTAAGGACAACAAAAAGAAGGAAGGAGACAAACCTTCATAAAAATTGGATATTTGGAAAAAAAATAGTAGTTTCTCAACTAACACACACAAAGCATCGTCAGCTTGATACTCATGTTGATATTGGGAGTCCTAGTACTCCACCTCATGCGACACCACAGGAAGATCATGCTGAGTCAAGTGGGCCAATAACTAGTGAGCCACCATTTCCCAAAGCACTAGATGATCCCCCGACTGTAAAAAGGAGGCAAAAGCACAATGTTGATATTCTTGAGGTGTTTCGCCAAGTGAAGGTGAACATTCCACTTTTGGATGCTATCAAACAAATTCCATCATATGCCAAGTGTCTCAAAGACCTATGCACTATGAAAAGAAGGTCAACAGGGAGGATTCCAAAGAAGGTGAGATTGACTGAACAAGTGAGCTCCATCATACAACATTCCCTTCCCGTGAAGAGAAAAGACCCAGGAGCCCCACTTATACCTAGTTACATAGGGGGACATTGCAAAGATAGGTCCTTACTTGATTTGGGATCTAGTGTGAATTTGATGACATACAATGTCTATGTTGAGTTGGGCTTAGGCAAGTTGAAGTCGGCACATTGCACTCTCCAGTTGGAGGATAGATCCATAAAAGTGCCTAGGGGTAGAGTGGATGATGTCTTGGTGATGATAGACAAAGAAAAAGTGTAGTGTTCTTGGCAGATTTCATTGTACTTGATATGGAGCTGGAGGATAGGAAGATTCCCATCATCTTGGGAAGACCGTTCTTATCTACAGCTGATGCTGACATTCATGTGCGCAACAGCACTATGACAGTCTCATTCATGGACATGAAGATCAACATCAACATGTACAAGACCCCAACCCGGCGATTCTGAGATAGGGATATTGGACATGATCACTTCACAAGTCCAAACGGGCATTTGAGAGGACGCCAAGGTGAAGAAATTGGTAATGATTATTGTGATGAAAGGGATGAGGAACCTAGATTGAGTGCAAATGAAGGATGTATGTTTTGTAAGAATGGACACATGAGGATCTCAAACGGGTGAATTTTGAAGAATCTTCAAGAAGCCTAGCTGAAGGCAAGAAACTCAGCGCTTGTGGGAGGCAACCCACCTAGGTTTGGGAATTTTTGACCCAACCTTACATTTTTGATACTTTTGCTTTGTTTTTACACTTTCCAAGAAAACACACACACACTTGTATTTGATATTTTTTGTGTAGTTTTGAGGTGTGCAGTAAACAGAGTGAAATGAAGAGAAATGGACAAAATGTTGACAAAGGATCAGTGGAAGATCAACTTGAGATCAAAGTTTTGATGTTTGAACAAGATTTGAGTGTTATACTTCTGTTACAGTGCACATCACGATCGTGGTGACATGGAACGGTTGTGGTGGTACACTCACATTCAATAGAGAAATCGTCAAAAATTGAGAAAATCAACTAAGTGTAGAACCAGGGCATAACGGTCATGCAAGGCAGCACGACCATGGTACATGAAGCCACCACGGTCGTGCTGCAGCCTGATTCCAGCAATTTAAAGTCAGATTTTGCAAAATTTCTATTCACTTGCTCATTTCTCTGAAGAACAGAACGGTCGTGCTCTGCGCCCTAACGCCTGTGTAGCGGTCTGCCCACCCTCTACAGCCCTCAATTCTTCACCAAATCACTCCCAAATCATTCCCAGTCAATCCCCCACAATTTTCACTACCTTAATCTCTAGGTTCCACCAATTTCCATCCACAAATGCACCACTTTCTCTCCATTCCACCCCAACAACACAGTTCTTCGGAGAAATCCAAAATTTTCTAATTTAACTTCCATTTTTTAGTAAGAATGAAGAAGTTTTCAAGGAAAGCAATAGAGAAGACTAGGGGTGTCATCGCCTATCAAAGGAAACCAAAGAACAACCACTCCCGGTTGACGGAGGCCGAATTGGATGAAATGGTAGATACTATCACTGAAGAAGTCTCTACTCAGCCACAGCGGGGGACACCGTCATTGTCGCAGCCACCGCTGTCTACTTCCCGGCACTCCATCTCATCTGAGAGACCCTCTACTACAGTTGCACGGCCTTCAGTCTCAGTAGCACGACCGTCCGTCTCCTCGGAAGCACAGTCGCATCCACGACCACGTCGACGGCTCGTACGAGATAATGAAGATGATACAGATATACTTGATTCTGAGCAGTACGAGATTCCACCCCAGCGCCCCCCTCCACATCCCAAGGTCACTACCGGTAGTGCAAAGGAGCCTAAGAACCCGAGGTGCTTGACACGTAGAGTTTTAGCAACTTGCTACGCATGCCAAGAAATAATGGAGGCGATGGGTTTCTACGCCTACTTTCAGGGATTGATGGAGAAAATGGGGTTGTTTGAGATCCTGACATTGCAACAAGAGTCTTATGTCGAGCTGACTCACCAATTTTTTGCCACGCTAGAGAAAACAACCGATGATGGTGAGAATGCAATTAAGGTGATGATCGGGGATAAGAGGTGGAAGATAACCTCAAAGATGCTAAATCAAAATTTTGCCCCGAATGGAGAGATGGCAGCCCTCCTAGATGGAGGAAGGACAGAGAATGATTCAAGTTCCACATATCCAACAATGTGGAAATGCTTCACCGGCCAAAGTACCTTTGTAGCAGGGAAATCAAAGACGAGTGCTATTCATAGCCCATTTCTCCGCTATGTTCAGAAGGTGTTAGCAAACACCATCTTTGGTAGGTATGAGAACCAAGGTAGCTGCACAAGGAAAGATCTTTTTGTTCTTGGTTGGATGACCAAAGAGAGGCATGTGAACCTAGGGGCATTACTTATTGATCATATGAGGACAATCCCATCTAAGAGCGCAAATCCATTTGTAATGGGAGGGATTGTGACATCCATAGCCACTTCCATAGGACATGACATGACATGTTATACAAAGGCAGATGGTGGAAAGTTGGTTGACCTGTACTACTTGGCTCGCTCTTCCATGATTACAATTGTGGATCAGAAGATCATCCACCAGGTCAACCCACCTTACCCAAGAGTGACATTGGAGCTGCCTTACCATACTCCACCCCTCATGGCACAATATGGACCAATGTCGGATTTTTTGGAAAAATTGAGGAGGTATGAGGAGGAGAACCTGAGAGGAGAGACAATCCCTGAGGTGGTTTTGCAGGGGGTCTAGGAGAGCCTTCACAGGAAGCTGAGCTGATACGGGCAGCGAAAGAAAGAGCAACATGATGGGTGAGGCAAAGAGAAGAGAGGATAGGGGCGTCAGAGCCACATCAACCTTTAGTGAATGCATATGATATGGGTACCATTCATGCACAACTGGAGAGCATTTAGGCAACACAGGAGAGGATACTACGGGCACAGGAGGGCTTTCAGAGAACACAGGATGCCATGTGGTTGGACCACCAATATATGCATTACCAGGTCAACCATCTTTACTAGTTTCAGAAAGCCTAGGCCCAGAGGAACCCACAGTGGGGTGAAGACTGGTGGAGTTCTTTATCGGCTTTTCAGGACAGCTATTTGCCTCCACAGTCAAACTACTGGGGCACCTATTACATATAGGGAGGAGAACCTCCACCACCACCATAGTGATCATCTACCCTGTCATCCTAGACTTTAGTGTCATGCTAAGGACAACATGATTCAAAAGTTTGGGGTCGTAGGGCGGTATGCCCTCCTTCGACTTTCACTCATTTTTGTATCTCACCTGCTTTTACTCTTTGTTTGTTGATCTTCACATTTTTGCTTGTTTTTCTATCTAGTTTAGAAGTTTACTTCTTTGCATACCTACATGCCATGTAGTTTACTTTCTATATAGTTTACTTTCTTGTTATTTTGGCATAATTTTCAAAAAAAATCTCTTTTTTGCCATGCATTGCATATCATGTAGAGTTTTGGTAATTTTTGCATGTTTTAGCTAGGATTTGCTCGTATGCTGTTTTAAGTTCAATAATCTAGGTTTAGATGTGATTGGAGGCAACTTGGCACCATTTTGGCCAATTTTTCCCAAATTTGAGATTTCTTGTCTAAAAGTGTGTTTTGACCCAATCTCTATTGTTTTGAGTAAAAATGATGACCTTTGACAAATGCAAGTGAAATGTCATGAATTATTGCTAAGTGGTATCAATGTTTGACTTTTTACATGTGCATCACCTCTCTTATGATTGTGATTGATTTGGTTGAATTGTGAAATTGAGCAAGCTTTGAACGCTTAGTGTTTGTGGAATCACTTGTGTGATATATCAATTTCATCTTGTTCATTCATGTGGTGTGATATCTAGGATGAAGTATTGGATTAATTTTCATGCAGGATGTCTTATGTGGAGAATCATACCAATGACCCCTCTTTGTTCCGACTATTCTTCTACCGTCTTCATACCCCTCCGCCTCATAAAAGATGCCCTAATGCACATAATTAGTCTTGGCCACCTCCAAAAGTTTGGGGTGGCCATATCTTCGTCCCCTCGCTTCACTCTATCCACCATTTGCCCTATCTACACCAAAGGCAAAGAAAGAAAGAAAAAAATGGCAAAAATAAAATAAGAGGATTCTCTTATTTAAGAGCATTCAAATAAAGAAAAGATGAGTCTGTAAAAACACTCCAAAAATCTTATCACAACCCTTTCTTCCACTTTCATACCCATTGAGCTAGGAAACATCAAACCTATCTCATTTTGCCCTTTTTCGTGGTCACGTGGATCATTTGGTGTGATTTGAAACATAAGATTGAATGCATGAATGTGAAACAATACTCCGAGTCATCCTTGATTAACACCATCATGAAACGGTCTACTCGAAACTTTATGGAAGAAATATGGATAACTTGTGTATTCTATGCGCTATATTTGAAGTTCATATGCTTTGTGCTCTCTTCATGATTGGATTGTAAAAGTAGGAGAGGAGAGAGGTGAAATGCATGTAGTCAGTCATCTTTGATCCCATTTAGCAATAATTAGCTTTTACATTGCATTCGTCATTTCTTGTTTGTGGAAAATTTGAAGAGAGATTGAGTTGGAGCATACTTGAGGACAAGTATGTTTTAAGTTTAGGGTGGTGATGTAGCCATATTTTAGGGCTCCATCCTATGCCATTTTGTACTTCAATCACATCTAAACATGTTAGATTACAAGCCTTTTTCCCCTAATATGTTTATCATTGCCAAATGCACTTATGGATGTTCTTTGCACTATTTTCAGGTACTTGGACCATGCCTTAAATGGATGAGAGAGAAGGAAGGAATTCTATGAATCCTCCACTCATGGGGGGGTCCAACGAAGGCCCCACAATCTCCCTCAACCTAACTCCAATGGCTAAGGGTCGTCATCAAGCAAAGACATCCATAAATGATGAAGTTTGAAGGACAATCAAGTGATGCAGACCCAACACGGCCATGGGCACAACCCCACGGTCATGGCGTTTATTGTGAAAGTTCAACAAAGACAACATGGGATTTGCACCCAGATCGCCACGGTCGTGGCCATCCGCATAGTCATGGCATTTATTGTGAAAGATCAACAGAGACAACAAGGGATTTGCACCCAGATCACCACGACTGTGGCCCTTTGAAGACACCATGGTCGTGGCCATCCACACGGTCATGGTCAGAAGAGTGAAAGACGACCGTGGGAACCCCCCATGGTCGTGTCTTTTATTGTGAAAAAACTAACAGACAAGAGGGAGTTGTCCCCCCAAATCGCCACGACCGTGGCTGTCTTCCACGATCGTGGCCACTGAAGACCAACTCGCCCGTGTTGTCGCTCCACGACCACATCCTCCTCCTCCAAAACGGCCATGGTGCCACTCATCCACCACGACTGTGGCACTCCGCCACGGCCGTGGCTACCACCTTCCTTAGCATATCCACATACTTTCCATACCACGCCCATGTTCCTACTCCACGACCGTTCCATCCTACCCTCACCACAGTCGTGGAACATCAACACGACCGTGGTGACCAACCTACCCTACCATACTTTTACACTGATTTTCCTATCCTACCCCTACTTACCCTAGTGCTTCCCCACCACCTATATATACATAGGTGGCAGCTGGGGCACAAAGGTTAGCTACCTTCTACCCCCTCTTAACTCCCCAAATCGCCATCCACTCCATTCCACTCCATATCTACCTCAAATCCACTCCATTTCACCATTTCCACCACATAACCCCCCATATCTAAGCCTTTCATCCACTTCCATCCATCATTCCACACCATTTCATCCAAGGAGAAGGAGGAGGATGCCCCTGCAGCAGCTGGAGAGAGGAGATCCCTCATCTACACCGAGCTCCATGGCCCCTTCTACCTCTTTCTCCTTTTTTTGAATTTTCCATGTCTATGAGTAGCTAGGCCCCTTGGGTGGGCTGTTTGGGGAAATTATGTTACTTTGATACCATGTTGGGAGAAAATAACATGTAAACTTTGTAATTCCATTTGTTAATGATTATATTCTATTTGCGTCTCATTCTCCATGAATGGCTTGTTGGTTTGTGTGTGAAATCACCTAGGAATTTAGGCAAATTGCTTGTATGTGTGAATTTTGGGATTTACCCCTAGGTCCAATTCTTGGATCCCTAGGTTTCCTCCCATCTTCCTACATCCTTAATCAATCTCCCTAAACCTAAGTGAGAGATCTAAGTAGCTATATTAGATAATTCTAGTGCAATTAGCATGGAGCCTTCTCAAGGCTAGAATGTGGGGGAATTGGGGTCCAAAACCCTAATTTCACCTCCCCATTACTACCCTCGGCCCCTAATTGCCCTAGAAATGCCTAATCTAGAAGCTTATACTTGATTAGACTCTACTTGAATTGAACCTAATCCCTAACCCAATTGAGCCTCGTAAGGGTAGTAGGGGGTGTTAGGGACTAGTTCCCCTATACACAACCTAGAATATCCATGGCCACTTAGTAGCTTTGGTTAATTCATTACACTCTAACTTGTTGTTTGGTTTGGATAATCTAAATGGAATCATTATGTTCATATATCACCCCCCAACTTAAGTGATAAGTTCATACCCCTAAACAGCCCATACCTCACTTTATTGCTAAAAACCCTAATTTTGTGCTTACTTAGCTCAGTCAGCTCTTTCCTTGCTTAGTTAGCTTCTTGCTTTGTTCTTGCCTAGTTCATGTCAGTTTAGCTCTTTAATTGCTCTTTTGCTTCTCTCTTGCTTGCCCTAGTGTAATTTTCCTTTTCATATCTAGCTTAATCCTTTCTTGCCTGTTTAGATTTAATCTAGGCTAGGGTTAACATAGATTTCATTCTTGCCTTTAATTCCTTGTTTGTTCATAGTAATTAACAATCAAAACAACATTCAAACCCTTAACCCTAATCTCTGCGGTAGGAACCTAGCCAAACTAACCTAGATCTAGTGCCCCCTCTTTTTCCTGTGGATCGACCCTATACTTGACACCTTCCTATACTACGACACGACCCCATGCGCTTACGGGTGTAGTTGTTTTAGTGTGCGTAGGTGTTGAGTTAGGCTTTATAAATTTCAAAAGTGAATCCACATGTGCGCTTCCGTCTATGGGGTTGCATCTATTCACAACTCCAAATTGAGTAGTGTATAACACCATTGGCGGGAGCGCACCAAGCTTTCTGGCACCGTTGCCGGGGATCGAACCCGGGTCACCTATGTGACAGGCGGGAATAATCACCACTATACTACAAACGCCCATCTCAAATGTTGAGACAGTTGTATGGAGTGCCAAACGGCCATCTCATATGTTGAGATGGGCATCTGGGGAGTCGGGCATGATTTGAGTTGAAATTGGCTTTGGATGAACCGACCGGCCCAACTCAGTTTACCAGACGACTGTCTGGGTGAGTGAGACGGCCATCTCACATGGGCGAGATGGCCCAATTCCACCAAAGGAAAGTTCTAAATATTTCCAATTTATTTCAATTGCACATTACTTGTTGTGCAAGGAATTAATATGGAATATTAATTATTAATGAATTGTCGATTTTAGGTGCGATCGGGAAAGCACCAGACGACCATCTGAACTGAACCAGAAGACCATCTGACATGTGAGTTGACCGTCTAGCTTGATAAATGACATGTTCGACTGTCGCAGGTTGCAAAAGTTCCAGAATTGTTGCAAAAATTTGAGATTTTTGGGATCCCTTCCACTCCCGCATCAACTGGGAACCTGAACCCAAAACCCGCCTATGAATATAGGGGTATTGGGGGCTTCCCAGAATACAATACAAACAATTGAGAATCAATTGCTCTGACAAATGTTGTCCTCTCTGGTTGTGGTAACCACGAGAGCCCAAGCAAGTTCTACCCAATTAGGGAGGAACAACAAGGGAGAGAGCAATTGAGATCATTGTCATGGGAGAGCAAGTTGGTGACTAGTACACCAACGGGAGGGACAACTCCTTCATGTCTGTTCTAGCAGGATGACATGAGTTCTAGATGGTCTGTGTGGACTTCTCTAGATGTGGGAGGTTGTTGTCCATCACTAGGAGGACAACGTCAACTAGCAGTTTGTGACAAGAGGAGTTGTTGAAAAAGATGAGGTTTGTGGCTACAGTTCGTGGTGCAAACCAGGAGGCCCAGTAGTTAGATAAGTCCTAGTGTAACCATGATTCAGAGTTGTGGATCTACAATGACAAGGATTGTCATTGAACTTGCTCCAGGACCAGGTATATCCTCAAAACCATCCTTTCCATCTTATACTTATTGACTTGATCCGCTGGTTATGAGAATATGGTAGATAAATATATTTTTTCACTGCTTGCTTTGTAACCATATTTCCCTACCCACTGGTATCAAATTCAATGTCAATTTACTATATTATGGGATAATCGATATGATCAAATTTCAGTTTTATCATTCTATTATTGCTTGTGATGCAAATAATATCTTGTCAAATCCAATACCATGATAATCCCAAACTAATATATATGATATATATTTGTAATTTACATGTGTCTTCGTAAAAGCAGTTTTGATGGTGGATGTGTAGCATGGTTATAGGCAATAACCCCTATTGTCTGTGAATGGTTGTTTGGTTGGTTGATCCTTTTATATTAGTCTATGAACTGAGCCTCTATATTATCTTCCCAATGTAAAATTAATTCTTTCCTACCCTTGCTCCCCTCAAATGTAACTAGGGGTTTCTCAATAATTATGTAAAAGTAGGATAGTTTACTTTCCTGTTATGACAAAGATGAAGATGTCCTGAAGACGAGCCGACCAACTGAAGGACTATGGAGGACATGGTGGACAAGTTGATTGGTTGGTTGACCCGATCGATCTACTGGAGGAGCTAGCATGTGGTGGACTGATGGAACCAGGAAACTAGTGAGACGACCTAACAACTGGCCAGGAGGTGAGTCAATCGGTTCAAGGGCCGAACCGATCAACCCAGATTGGAAAGCATGGATCTTCATCAATAATAGGTTTCTACGTGTGATGTAGACCTAGATGACGTAATTCCTTGTGCCTCCAAGGGATTACATTAGGCTAAACATAACCTTCATTTTTGTTTATTACATGTTTTCATTGTGGGATATAGCATGTATATGATACATACTATATATGTGGTGATTGGATAAAGTATATGTATTTATACAAACTCCCTCAATTAAAATATTAAGTTTTAGATTCCTTCCATTAGCAACACACATGAAAAGCTTGATTGATCAAGCATAGATTTTCACAAAGCTTGGTGCGCCATCTATCTCATGAAAGTGTGATGGTAGATATGTAGATTTGCACAAAGCATGGTGCATATCTATCGTGTTGGCTATTGGGTTAAGCTTAACTGGTGACTTGGAGAGCCCAAGCCCAGAGGCATGCAGATGATCATGGCAAAGAGTTCTGCATATCATATATCCAAGAGTTGCATATGATGCAATTGACGTGATAGCCTACCTAAATAGCCAGGTTGTGGGCGACCGACAAAATCTGACTCATGACTAAATGAAATATGGATCTTGGCCCACTAGAATATTGTACGTTGTAATATTCCAAACTAATATTGAGGGATATTAATTCGGATAAAATAGTGGGAGTGATAATAATTAAAGACCTAATTAATATTGTCAAAATTTTTAAATCAAATCAAATCAAATAAAAAGGGGTTTTTGACAAATGAAAATTTTCTCTTGTAGAATCAAATGATGAACAAATCCTATTTGTGATTGGTCTTAAAGAAGGACAAGCTTAAAGGGAGAAATTTACATGACTGGTTTTGGACTTTGATAAGGGTTCTCAATGAAGAGTGTCAGTTCTACGTCCTTGACAAACCAATGCCTAAATACCTGCTCTTGATGCACCTAGGGCACAAGTGGATGCTTACTGGAAGCATGCCAATGATGCCTTGGAGATAAAATACCTTATGCTTAGCTACGTGAACTATGAGTGTTCTTGAGATGGTGACACATCTTAAGAAGGTAACACTTGGTCTTGACAAGCAAGAAAGGGGCGCTACCCTAAAGGTGCTACTTGAGTCTAAGCTGATAGAGGGAACCTCAGTAGAAGAACATGTGCTCAATATGATTGGACATGTGTATCATCTTAAAGAACTACGGTTCACCTTGAGCCAAGAGTAGGCTACCGATATGATTCTTAAGACTATGCCAGAATCATATAGCTACTTTATTGCATGTTATCATGTGAATAATATGGCCGGACAGATGTCAGACTTTCTTGCCATGTTGATTCATGTTAAAGAAAAATTAAAAAAGGATAAGCCCGTGATGGTGATCAGTGGAGCTGAGTCCAAGGATAAAAGCAAGACTGAGAAGAGTTCTAAGGTTGAGCCCCAATTCAAATCTTTAACACTCAAGATAAGGAGAAAGAAAAGTACAAGAGTATCTCATCCTTTGTACTTGAAGGATTTTAGGAAGAAGAAGATGGGGATGGTGATCTCCACTTCAGGTATATATGTTATTGAGATAAATCTATCCACTGCATCATCATGGGTATTAGATATCGGATGTGGATCTCACATGTTTTCTCATATGCATGATCTACAAGGAAGTAGGCCTTTGGCAAAAGGCGAGGTGGAACTGTGAGATGCTAATGGCGCAAGAGTTTTGTCCAATACAGTTGGAACCTATATTTTACCTTTGCCCATAGGGCTTGTAATAGAGTTAAAGAATTTCTATTATGTACCTGCTATAAATAGAAACATCATTTTTGTCTTCTTGTATGGACAAGGATGCATTTGAATTGCATATTAAAAATGGTCTATGTTCTATTTCAAAAGATGGGATCTTATATGGCAGTGCCCCAGTGTCTTATGATCTTTACTTGTTAATCTAAAGATAGATGTATATAACATTAATACCAAAAGACTAAGACTCAATAACTCAAACAAAACATATCGTTGGCATTGTCGTTTAGGGCACATAAATGAGAATCACATATCTAAACTCCATAAAGATGGTTATCTGGACTCTTTTGATTTTGAATCAATAGAGACATGCAATTTTGTTTATTAGACAAGATGGCTAAGACTGCTTTTACTGGTAATAATGAAAGGGCTAGTGATCTATTAGTACTCATACATACTGATGTGTGAGAACCTTTTGGAACAACCATTAGAGGTGGGTACTTCATTACCTTCACTGATGATTTTAGTAGGTATGGCTATGTTTATTTAATAAAACATAAGTTAGAAGCTCCTGAAAAGTTCAAGGAGTTTATGAATGAAGTATTGAACCAACTTGGTAAAAGTATTAATGCACTTCATTTTGATCGAGGTGGAGAATACTTAAACTAAGAGTTTGAGAACCTTCTTAGAGCCCATGGGATTGAATCCTAGTGGGCTCCGTCTGGAACATATCAGCATAACTGTGTATCAGAAAGAAGGAATCACACATTATTGGATATGGTGTGATCAATGATGAGTTTAGCTGAGCTTTCGACAACCTTCTGGGGTATGTTCTACAAACTGCCACATTTACACTAAGTCGAGTACCATCTAAATCGATTCAAAAGACACCATATGAGATATGGATTGGGAAGCATCCAAAATGTCTTTTATGAGGATTTGGGGGTGTGAAGCTTATGTCAAGAAAATGTTTCTAGGAAAGCTTGACCCTAGATCTGATAAATGTTACTTTGTTGGATATCCCAAAGAAATTGTGGGATACTCCCTGTATAATCCATGTAACAACAAAGTGTTTGTTGCCAGAGATATTGCATTCCTAGAAAAGGAATTTATTTCTAAAGGAATCAGTAGGAGGCAAGTGGAACTCAAAGAGGTTCGAGACCAACAAGAAAACATTAAACCATTAGATGTACAAGAGGAACAAATAGAATCACAAAGTGTTGTAGAATCTCAAATTCCTCAAGTAACACAGGAACCTCGTAGATCCAATAGGACATGGCTTGAGCCTGAAAGATTCAGATATCTTATAACTTAGGAAGGTAGTGAATTGGTCATAGATGATGAGCCAATATCCTATAAAGATGCTATTAAGGGACCAAAGTCTGAGAAATGGCTTGAGGCCATGAGATCTGAGATGTATGCACTTCGGTGAATCCACCTGAAGGGGTAAAGCCCATAGGGTACAAGTGGGTCTTCAAGAAGAAGACTAACATGGATGGAAAAGTTCAAACCTATAAGGGACATTGGTTGTAAAGGGTTCCAGATAAGTTCAAGGTGTTGATTATGACAAAACCTTTTCTCCAGTGGCCATGGTTAAGTCCATCATGATCATAATTGCTATTGCAGCTTATCATGACTATGAGATTTGGCAGATGGATGTTAAAACTGCATTCCTTAACGGGAATCTTCTCGAGGATGTGTACGTGACACAACCTGAGGGTTTTATAAATCCAAAGGATGCAAATAAAGTCGGTAAGCTACAAAGGTCAATGTATGGATTGAAGTAATCATATCAAAGTTGGAATCTTCATTTTGATGAGACACTCAAAGGGTTTGGCTTTATTAAAAATGAAGATGAACCTTGTGTGTACAAGAAGGTTAGTGGGAGCATAGTTACATTCCTCACATTATATGTAGATGACATATTATTGATGGGGAATGACATCCCTACTTTATAAAAGGTAAAGACATGACTTGAAAATACGTTCTCTATGAAAGACTTGGGAGAAGCATCCTACATCTTGGGGATAATGATCTATAGAGATAGATCCAAAAGGCTTCTTGGAATAAGTCAGAGCACATACATTGACAAAGTGTTGAAGCAGTTCATCATGGAGAACTCAAAGAGAAGAAATTTGCATGCACATCATGGTGTCCCCATCTCTAGAGCTCAATGTCCAAGTTCTTGTGAAGAAAGGGAATGAGTGAGTTTGATTACATATGCCTCAACAATTGGATCAATCATGTATACAATGTTGTGTACCCATCCAAACGTCTTATGTGCCTTGAACATGGTGAGCAGATATCACTCAAATGCAGGTGATGCTCACTGGATAGTCGTGAAGAACATCCTAAGTACTTGACTAAGGAGAAGTTATTAGTTTATGGCGGAGAGGAAGAGTTGGTGGTAAAAGGTTACACCGATGCAAGCTTCCAGACTGATCAAAATGATTATAAGTCACAATCAAGATTCATGTTCTACCTCAATAATGGAGATGTAAGCTGGAAGAGCTCCAAGCAAGAGACAGTTGCTGATTCTAAAATAGAGACTAAGTATATTGTTGCATCGAGTGTAGAAAAGGAGGTTGTATTGATTAAGAAGTTCATTACATAATTTGGGGTCGTTCCAAGCATCAATGGGGCAAATCAAGTTATATTGTGACAACAATGGAGCTATTGCACAAGCTAAAGAACACAGATTGCATCAGCACTCAAAGCATATACAAAGGTGGATCCATCTCATATGAGAGATTGTGTAGTGTGGAGATGTAAATATTTGCAAAGTACCAATTGAAAATAATGTTGTTGACCCCTTGACAAAGGCAGTGTCACAATAGAAGCATGACGGTCATGTAAGATCACTTGAAATACATTTGGTAGGTGATTGTTTATAAGTGCAAGTAGGAGTCTGCTGGTATGCATGCCCAGAGAGCCAATCATGTGATGATTGTAATGGCATAACTTGTAAATGATTTGATTATTAATAAAAGGCAAGCTTCTGATTTATTCTGTTTAATTCAGTTATGAGATAATGATGTAACATTATTAATGTCTAGAGAACAATATTACTCAATGACATATGTCTTCAAGTATTAGCCTTGGGAAATGAGATCATAGGATGTTAAGAGTACATATGCATATTCTCATTATATCCCTAGTCGGTTGTTATGGAGGAAGGTAGATAAACAACAATAACACATAAAATCAGAGTGTGGGTTGGTTGATGACAACATCTCACTGGTCATGATATGTCTATATCAAACCAAGCACACACATACATGTTAGAGAACAATGTATCGAATAGACCCACTGTGAGACTGACACATGGAACCCATCATCATGGAAGTCATAGTCAATTCTCATAGTGATGGTGGTGGTTGTTGTTCTTAGACCTAAAATCAAAGCACTCATCACATGTCATTGGGTACACTTTGACATCATCAAACGTAGTCCTGAAACATGGGTTGTTATAACATTTATGATTGGGTGACTTTAACACATGGGGATAGACTATGAGTGGTGGAGATGGGATTTGTCCCTTCTACCAGAGTTTGATGTCCTATGCCTCTTGATTAGCGAGACTAAGAAATGCATGGCCATGCACATGTGAGTCAATATGTGATATTGAGCTTACATATATCATAGAAAGTTTGCTCTGGTTCAAGAAATAAGATTGGATGATAAAGAGGGTGAATGCTCCATGACTCGAGTTCAATCTAGACATCAGTGACAAAGGCACTATACAAGCACTGCAACACCATACACAGATTGTAGGTTGAAGTTGTTCCCCAAATTTCCATTTACTTGGGTGGCATTGATGTCTGAATAGGCACCACTCATTGCTTGTGATGTCATAAGCTATTATGGACATTCACTACCAACATAATATGGGATCTATAAGGTCACACGCATAGGTCTCGACCTAGAAGAGGAGTTTAATCTTGAGTGAAAATTGATTTAAGTACTAAAGTGTTTACGTATTTGATTCACACAACATATAGGTTGACTGCACTACCAAACACCCATCTCAAGTGTTGAGACAACCATCTGGAGTGCCAAACACTCGTCTCAAATGTTAAGACAAGCATTTGGGGAGTCAGGCCTGATTCGAGTTGAATTTGGCTTTGGATAAACAGATTGACCCAGCTCGTCTCACCATACGATCGTATGGGTGAGCGAGATGATCGTCTAGCATGGGTGAGATGGTTCAGTTCGGCCAAAGGAAGGTTCTAGATATTTCCAAGTTCATTTCAATTGCACACTACTTGTTGTGGAAGGAATTAATATTGAATATTAATTGGAAATGAATTGTCAATTTTAGGTGTGATTGGGAAAGCACCAAATGACCGTCTGGTATGTATGCCAACCGTCTGTCTTGCCAAATGCTTGGTTTGGCTGCAGTAGGTTGTGAAAGTTTTAGAATTATTGCAAAAATGTGAGATTTTTCTGTCTCTTCCACTCCTGTGTCGATTGAGAACCTAGACCCAGACCCCGCCTATAGATAGAGGGGTACTGGGGCTTCCCAGAACACAACACATACAATTGAGAATCAATTGCTCTGAGAAATGTTGTTCTCTCTGGTTGTGGTAACCACGAGATCCCAAGCAAGTTCTACCTGACTAGGGAGGAACAATAAGGGATAGAGCAATTGAGATCATTGTTGTAGGAGAGCAAGTTGATGACTAGTACACCAACGGGAGGAACAACTCCTTCTTGTCTATTCTAGTAGGATGATATGAGTTCTAGGTGGTCCGTGTGGACTTATATAGAGGCGAGAGGTCATTGTCTACCGCTAGGAGGACAAAATCAACCAACAATCCATGATAAGAGGAGCTTTTGAAGAAGACAAGGTTCTTAGTTGTAGTCCATGGTGCGGACCAGGAGGCACGACAATCAGATGAGTCTTGGTGCAACCAGGATTCAGAGTTGCACATCTATAATGATAAGGATTGTCACTGGACTTGCTCCAAGATCAAGTATATCCTCGAAACCATCCTTTCCATCTTATAGTTATTAACATGATTCGCTAGTTATGGGAATATAGTAGATAAATTTTTTGTTTTCGCTGCCTTCTCTGTAGCCATATTTCCCTACAAAAAATTTTGAAGGTCTCAAGGTTGATTAAGAAGATAAGAGGGAATATGTCCAAGAGGATCATGTTGAATGAGCTGAAAAGTTTTGTTGATGAGGATTATTACTTTAAGGTCTAAGATGATGACCCTGAAGGAGCAAAAAATGAAGAAAAACACTTGAGAAGCTTGCATGACCCTTAGGAGGAAGATCAAACAATGGAGGCATTTGAAAGGATTGCCTATGATGAGGGTGGAAACATTTTGCTTTTGGACAATGGTTGATTGATGAAGGAACAATAAGCCTGGCTGAAGGCTCTAAACTGAGCGATAGTGAGAGGCAACCCACGTTGGCTTGAGACTCTCAAAACTCCTTTTCTTATTTTACTTCAGGTTTTCCAAGAAATACACACACACACACACACACCATACTTGATAGTTTTGTTGTTTGTGAATCATGTTAGAGCAGGTACCATGGAGAAAAGATGAGGCATAAAGGAGATAACCAAGGAGAAGTTCAAAATTGAAATGAACAATGATGATTAGTGAAAAAGCTACAGGAAGAAGTCTAGAACAGCCATGCTCCACAATACGGTGTGTGGCTTGCAAGCCAGGATGATTTTGGTGCTCAACACGGCCATGGTGGCACTATCCTTCTAACCTAATGCTATGTGATCTCTCCACCACTTGGCAATTGTCTTCCACGATGCCATATCCTTTACCCTACTATTCAAAATCTATATTTCATGTTGAGGGCAGCATGATTTAAAAGTTTGGGGTGGTAGGGCGGTAAGTCCTTATTTTGCATCAATCTTGTTCTGTATGCATTGTTCTGTATTTTTGTTGAGATGATCAAACAATTTGACTAATTTGCATACTTGTCTATCATGACCTTGTGTGTTTGCATTCATGCATTTTTGTGTAATTTTTCAAAAAAAATTGCTTTATCTCATGCTTTGCATTTTCATGTAGATTTTGGTAACTCTTGTGTGTTTTATTTAGGATTTGCTGCTTTATGCTTTAAATTCCCTAAAGTAGGTTCACATGCGATTAAAATGCAAGTTGGCACCATTTTGGCCAATTTTGCCTAAATTTGGAACTCCTTATCTAAAAGCATGTTTTGACTTAATCTCCACCTTTTGAACTGAAAGTCTTGATCTATGGCAAATGCATGCTAACTTTCTATGTTCTATTGTTGAATGGTCTTGATTGTTGACTTTCTAAATCACCTCTCTTATATTTGTGAATGGTTTGGTTGAATTGTGATTTGAGCAAGCTATGAACACTTAGGGCCTATGGAATCATTTGATAGAAACATGAATCTTATGTTGTTCACTCGTGTGGTGTGATATTATTTGATGAAGTATTGGAATAACTTTCATGCATGAGATTTATGTTGAGAACCACACTAGTGACCCCTCTTTGACCCGACTTTTCATTTATCATCTTCTTACCCATCTGCCTCATGAAAAGATGCCAAAGTGCACATATTCAACCTTGGACACCTCCAAAAGTTTGGTTTGGTCATATCTATGTCTCCCTACTTCACTCTCTCCACCATATGCCCTATCTACACCAAGGGTAAAAGAAAATAAAAGAAGAAAAGAAAAGGAAAAAAAAAAAGCAAAAAGAAAATAAAAGATGCTCTTATTTAAGAGAATCTAAATAAAAGATGAGTGTCATAGCACTCAGATCTCTTATCACAATCCTTTCTTCTATTTTCATACACATTGAGCTAGGAAACATCAAACCTAGATCACTTCACCATTTTTCCACAGCCAAGTGGGTCACTTAGTGTGGTTTGAAGCATAATATTGAATGCATGAAAATGAAACAATGCTCCTAGTCGTCTTTGATTAACACCATCATGAAACAGGCTACCCAGAGCTACATGAAAGCCATATTGATTGATTGTGCATTCTATGCCCTATATTTGAAGTTTGTATGCTCAATGCGCTTTTCATGATTGGTTTGTGAAAGTAGAGAGGAGAGAGGTGGAACACATACACCCAGTCACCTTTAAGCCGAGTATGATCAATGCTCTTTTCATGATTGGTTTGTGAAAGTGGAGAGGAGAGAGGCAGAACACATGCACATAGTCACTTTTAAGTCTTGTATGCTCAATTCTCTTTTCATGATTGGTTTGTGAAAGTGGAGAGGAGATAGGCGTAATACATGCACCTAGTCACTTTTAAGCCCATTTCATCAATAATGATTTTTCACAATGCATTTGTCATTCCTCCTTATTGAAAGAAACTAAAGAGAGAGATTGAGTTGGAGCATACTTGAGGACAAGTATGTTTTAAGTTTGGGGTGGTAATGCAACCCTATTTTAGGGCTTCATCTTGTGTCATATTGCACTTCAATCACATCTACAACTATTAGATTACATGTTATTTCCCTCAATATGTGTTTTACTATCAAATGCACTTATGGATGGTTTTTGCATGTTTTATAGGTACTTTGAACACTAACTGATGGAAGAGAGAGATGATGGTTGAATCTAGGGTTTCCCCATTCTTGGAGGACCCCAAAATGAGGCCAAAACCACTCCCAACCTACCCCAAGTGGTCAAAGAATGTATTAAAGCAATAACCTTCATGGATGAGAAGACAAAAATGCATGGTAAGGACCTCAGAACGGTTGTTCTACCAAGGAATGGTCGTTCTGGGAAATGCCCCAACCAGGAGAACCTTCAAAAAATCACCCAGAATCCTAGCAAACTAGTGTTGGCCAGAGCCCAGCGCTGCCGTATTGGCCAGATCGATCGTGTTGGTAGACCCAAAAGCTCAAAATTCCCATGTTCACTCCATTCTTCCACCACGACCATTCACATCCACCATGGCCATTTCCATTCACCCCCAGAATAGCCGTACTCCCTAGAACGATCGTGCTACCAACAAAATCCTACAATTGTTTTGCATTGTATTCCCTACTTTACACCCACATAACCTAGTGCTTCCCCACCACCTATATATACTTGGTTGATGGATATAGCATGAAGTTAGATACCTCTAGCATTCATTTCCTTTCCTCTTTGCCTTTAAGAGCTCCACCTACCTTCCTTCTTCCATATCCACCTCGTTTCCACCCAAAGACCCTAGTTTTCTAGGGTTTTAACCACCAAACCTCACCCATTCATGTCATTTCCGACCTTGGAGGAAGGTGCTTTGTCTTCTACAACAAGGAGGTAAAGAAAGAGGGTCTTCCACAAGCTGCCATGGCCTTTTATCTCTTTCTTCTCTCCTTTTTGCTATATTTCTTGATTATGTGTAGCTAAGCCCCTTTGGTGGGTTGTTTGGGGTATAAAATGTTACTTTGGTACCATGTGGAGAGAAAATAACTTGTAGTGAACATATTTCATTCTATGATTATTGTCTCTTGCTTATATCTCATTTCCCAATATTTTGCTTGTGATTTGTGCTTCTAAACATGGATTGCTTGTTGTATGATGCTTGAAAACACCTAGCTTCTGGGGAAAACTAATTGTATGTGACTATCTTAGGAATTGCTCCTAGGTCCAACTAGTGGATCCCTAGCTAGCACCCTATATTACTACATACATGAGGATTAGTGCAATTGCTTAGAGTTTTCTAAAGGCTAGATGGTGAGTAACATGAGGTGAAACACCCTCATCTATACCCTAACATGAGGTGAAACACCCTCATCTATACCCCCATTCCTACCATTGTCTCTCAATTTCCCTAATACCACTTACCCTACAAACCTAGACTTGCCAAGTCCTATTAGAATTACACCTAGCCTAGTTTCCCAAATAATATCTCAAGGTAGATTCAAATACACTTGCCTTGTTGTTTGGTTTGGAAATCTAGAATGAAAAATACTTGCATGCTATATTAACCCTCAACTTGGATTCTTGTGATATTCCCCCCAAACGGCCGACTCACCCCCATAACTTGCTAAAACTCATCTTGTTTTCTTAGCTTGCTTATGCTAGGTTAGTTAATTTCTTTCGTTGTCTCTTTGTTAATTACTTAGATTTGGATACCTAGACCTTGCTTGAGTAGTTATTTCTCTTTTGAGCTTGCTAGTGTTAATCTTGTAAGTTAGTTATAACTTAGGTCATTGATTTCTCTAGTGCTTAACTTGTCTCTTTAAGTGTTAACTTGCATTGCTAGTGTAACTTAGTTGTAGTTTCTTGCTCTTTCCTAGTTAGTTGCCTTCCTTGCTAGTTAGCATTTCTTGTTTAGGGTTAATTTAGGGTTTCTTATAGTCTATTTTCACTTCTTACTTTTAATTTAATTATTCATTAGTATACTCAATCAAACCCTACACTCCACTTTGGTAACGTAGTTTACCCTAACCTAACTCTCTCCCTGTAGACTAACCCCTCACTTGTCATTCACTTATACTATGACATGACCTTGTGCGCTTCTGGGTGAGTATTTTAGTATTGCGAGTGAACCTTGTCTAGGGATTTATGAATTTGAAAGATCCAAGTGTATGAAAATCGCACCACTTAACCATTCCATTCATGTGTATCTAATATGTCTATTTGAGATCAATTTCAGGTATTAGGTACATGAATAGGATGAATTTAGCAAACCTTAGCTTGCTGGAAAACAAGTCAAATTAATACAAATGGTTGTTTTGTGGAATATGCTATATATATATTAGAATCAAGTTGTAAATATTTTGTAATGAATGTAGATGACTTGTAATTAAGCTTAGAAAAAATCAAGAGCACTTAATTCGAATATTTAAGAACTTTAGGGAAATTATCAACAATTCATTACATGTTTCCCTATCGGATGAGTTTGTCTTGGTGACAACTTAGTCGACATGCTATATGACTCTTGATAACTCCCAGGGTTGGCCAACTTTGCCTTGGTTTCAACTTGACCAACACCCTACACTTACAAAACAAATTAAAGTTGTCATTCGAGTTTCATCCAGGATAAACTTGACCAAAAATATCAAATTTGTTTTGCCTTCGTGGGTCAAGTTTCCCAAAAGGTAACTCAACTGACAACATTGTATGAAAAAGTGTAAAAATATTTCTAGTTGTTGGTGTGTTGCGAAACTCAAAAATATATGTGTTGGAACACCCAAAATGGCTAGAATTCATTCCTAAGTGTCTCTAATGTCTAGAAGGCACCCTCAAGTATAAATAGGGGCCCTTGGATTTCATTCTAAGTTTGACTTCTATGTTTCTTAGTTATAAAAGAGTGACTTTGCCTCCAAGAGCCACCTATCTCTCTTAAGATTTTCTATTAATCTAGAACCAATCGAGTGAGTTAGGATCATTGTAAGAGAGATACTCCAATGTACATCTTGTGAATCTATCCGATCCTTTCCCAACCTATCTCTCTCTCTCTCAAGCTACATGGTGAGATCTTCTCCTTGGTGAAGGTGAAGAAGAAGGTTGAAGATCCAAGTCAAGAGTGGTAATTCTTTGAAAGCAGAAGACTTGTTGCAAGAATAGATAAGTCCATAGTGAAGGCAAGAGGCTCATTGCAAAAGTGGGAAGTTCTTGGCAAGGTAGAAGACTCTTGGTCTTGGATAGGTAAGTCCTTTGTAGGTTATTGGCTCCCTTGTCCTTAAAAGGAAGGCTAGGTACCCTTGACATTGAACAATGTGGTCTATAGGTTGTAACTGTTATAATGGAATATCATATGTGTGACATGGTTGAAAATCCTAGAGATTGACCCCTCTAGGTAATGGGCGTACATATCCTAATTTGGAGGTGGAGCCACTATACATATCTTGTGTCATCTTTGCTTGTTCAATCTCTCTCTCCCTTGCTATGCATGTTTAGTTTCACTCAAAATTCATATAAGCAACATTATCTTGGGATATAATTTGAAGGTCTAATGAGTTTTGTTTAAGTGTTTTAGCTCTATTCACCCCCCCAAACCCCATGGATCCAAAAATTTATATCAAAGCTTGGTCTTCTTCAACTAAGTGATCCTACAAGATGAGAACATGGACGAAAATCTATTGGGTTCTCTCAACATATAGGGTGGCTTCTCCATGAACCCACCCATCTTTGATGGCACAAACTTCCTATATTGGAAGAGGATGCAATGCTAGATCCAAGGCATGAACTACGACATGTGGAAGGTTGTTGGCTTTCCATACAAGAGTCAAATGGATATGTTTCTACATGGAGTGAAGCTGCCTTAAAGAAATCTCAACTCAATGTTGAAGTTGTTAGCATCATCTACTCTGCCCTTACTCCAACTGAGATCAATTGTATTTCCACTTAGGATACAACCTATGAGACTTGGGACAAGATTTTCATTACCTATGAAGGCACCTAGCAAGTTAAAAAATCCAAGGTGTATATGCTTAATGGTCTTCTTGAGAACTTCAAGATGGAGAGGAAGGAAAAGTTGCTTAAATGTATGCAAGACTCAAAATTGAATGGGCTTGTTGCTTTGGGTCATCCTATGGACCAACGAAAGATCAACTCAAAGATCCTTAGAAATCTCCCCAAGAGGTGGTAAACCAAGATGATCACAATTGAAGAAATAAAGTCTCTTGGTGATATTCTTAAGGGCTCATACAAAATATACAAGTTTTTGAAGTAAGGCTTGATAGTTAAGAAGAAGAAGACAATCTACAAGAGAAAGAATCCAAGAAAATAAAGGGTGAAGACTTCAGATCTCAGGTTGAATCCATAGTGAAACAACAACAAATTGCATGCCAAACTTCTCCACCTTCAAGTGAATATGACTCCCCTAGTGACCTTGAAGCCTATTACTCAAAGGGGAAGCACTTCAAGGGTGAACCCTCCTCCTCCTCTACTCCTATGTTCTAAGAATGTGGTCAAAAGGGGCACAAGAAAAATGAGTGTCCAAAATCTAAGAAGTCACATCACAAAAGCAACCATGGGAAGGAGGACTACAACCAGGAAAGAAAATTCAAGAAGAGGGAGAAGAAAGAAAGAAGGGGCAAATATGCTAACGATTCCTCTTGGGAGGAGTCTTCCTCTGGTGATTCTAGCTCAAATGAAGGAGAGTGACACATTGCCCTCATTTTATATACAGGTGAAGATGTAAGTAAGATAAGTTAGGTAAGTTTAAATGAACTTTCAAAATATGCTCTCATCAATATGATTCATGCTTCTCGTTCTTTTTATTCTAAGTGTAAATCTAAAATGAAGAGATTAGGAAAACCATAGATGAATTATATGCTATAATTGAAGCACTAGAACAAAATGAGAAAACTCATATTTATAGCATAGAATCTTTGCAAGAACAATCTCTTGATCTTGAACTTTAATATAAAGGTGTTGAAATTGAAAATGGTGTCTATCTAAAGAAATTGAATGATATTAAAAATGAAAATCAAACCTATGTTTATGAACTTGTCATTCTTGGAACTTAAAATGCTAGGCTTCTTGCTAGAGTAAATGATCTTGAATCTAGACCCATCTTACCAAGTAAAGAAGTGGCTAGATTAACTCTTGAAAAAAATTCTTATTTGACTAAAACCCTCTATTTGGATGCCAATCTATTGCATGCTCAAGATGATCTTGCCAATATTTCTTCTACAATCATTACTCTTAGTGATGACAACCATATTCTTAGAGCATCCTTGCAAAAATTACTCAAAGGAAAAAAAATCCCCAAATCAAGTCCTAGAACACTCTACCAAACAAATGGATAGTGGTGGTTTGCTATATGACGGAGCCCCTAAGGACAAAATGAAAGGTAAGAAAAAGATCAAGGGAGATCCAATATACCATGGAGAGACTTTCGGCTCTAAGAAATCTATGGTCTGCTTGCTCTCATTGTAATTGTGATGATCATTACTCTACTTTTTGTCCTTATAAGAAGAAGGGGACCAACCCAAACATCAAATGGGCCCAAAGCTAAGTCTGGGTCCCGAAGTTTGAATTGGGCATTGACAACTCATTTCTATGTAGGATAAGGAAAATGGGTTGTTGATAGTGGATGTTCCAAGTACATGACCGGTGAAAAAGACCGCTACAACATTCTCACAAAAAGAAAAGGAGGGTCGACAACTTTTTGGTACAATAAGAAAGGTAAAGTGACGTTGGCTAAATTGTACATCGGCATACCCTTTGTTTTGATGATGACAAACATTTCATTCTTGTAAATCAAACATGCTACTTGAGTATTTCATGGTTCAAGAAAATGAGGAGATCATACTAAGTGGATAGTTGTAGATCAATGCGCTTAAATGTTTTCATGATTGTACTCAATGTAAAAACGTGTACAAGTATATAATGTACAAGTACTTAGATATCATGTAAATAAAGAGTTAGATCTTTCCTATTCACCCAAAATCCTATCTTACACTCACATGAAGACTTTAGGGTTGATAGGTTTTGTATGAGTCATCAATAGGACCTCACATACATTGCAAATCCTTGTAAAAAGTTCTTCTCGGTCAAAAATATAGTCAACCAAGATATAGTCGTTGTAATAGGTTTAAACAAGAGAGAAACAGACATATAGCCAGCTGAACCCAGACAGTCATCTGGTTGACAATATTGTTGACCGAGAAAAGTTTTGGAAACTTTGCATTTAACAAACATTTTATCATTTCAACCCAACTACTTTCTACCTAACGGGTAGTTAAGCACTAAGAACACTCTCAAGACTCCCTAGAACGTCCCTAAACACTTCCAAACCATTTTATATAAACAAGAGAAGCCTTAGGACACCCAAAACCTACAAGATACACTTCAACATCCATTCTAGAGAGAAACAAAGCTGAGATTCACTTGCTATCTTCTTTGTCGTGCTCTAAAGTTGTATCCTATAGCTGCAATCTCCTAGACACCACATATAGCCATGTACATCTTAAGTGGATAGGATATCTATATGCTTGATATAGGATCAAAGTGTTGTACTCCATTGGTTAAGTATTTTCTTTCTTCCAATATGTTTCTTTTATATTGTACTTTGTTCTCCTTGACTGCTTCTAGGGTTGGACGTTGTTGAAAGGAGGTTGCTTGGTGCTACTTAAACAAAGTGAAGGCTGCTCCAAGGTGTGATTGTGGTTACTTCAGGAAGGTTGCTTCAAAGGAGGTTGGAGCTACTTCTATGTGAAGGTTGTCTCAAGGTGGTGGAGCTACTTCAAGGAAGTGAAGGCTGTTCCAAGGTTGCTTGAGGTTACTTCAATACGGTTGCTTCAAAGGAGGTTGGATCTACTTCTAGGTGAAGGCTATCTCAAGGTGATGGAGCTACTTCAAGGTGGTGAAGGCTGCTTTAAGGATGCTTGAGGTTACTTCAAGAAGGTTTCTTCAAGGAGGTTGAGGCTACTTCGAGTGGAAGGTGATTGTATTTTGTTGTAACATCCTTGCAAGGTAAATAAAATAAATCACTTTCAAAATCCAAATTGGAAACAATTGGGTAGTGGAGTGACAACCTTTGATTCAATGGTTGGAACCACTCTAAATCAAAGTGTCTTCCTTGTTTCCTCCTCCTTCTTTGCTTTAATTTTAATTAAATTTTAAAGTACCAAAATTTCTATTCACCCCCCTCTAGATCTTTCAATTGATATCATAGCAGGACTTCCAGGAGCTCTAACAGGTCTTGAAGTAATGGGGAATTTTGTTTCTAGCAACATCAACATAGAAAGGACGCACGAGAGTCCACCATCAAGAAGTGACTAGGATTGTAGATGGTGCTTTGAATGTGAAATAAAAGGCCACTCGACATTCACTTGTCTAAAGAAGAAAAAAGGAGAAAAGTTCCACAAAGCTACAAGGGAAAAATCAAGTGAGAGTAAAGAAGACAAGGTAAGTTGTTTCATTGTAACAGTCGATGAAGAAGGAAATGAGGCAAGTCTTCTTGATTTACCTAAAGAAGATATAATAAATAGTTTAGAAGAACTCCATGACAAGTATGTTGGGTGCAAAAGGAAATTGAAAAAGGTTTTAAAAACCAATAATGAGTTGTATGCCAAAATACCTGATCTCTCTTCTAAAAATAACTCCTTGAAAGATTCTATCAATGATTATAATACCAAATTGCTTGTTCTAGAAAATAATCATGATCTTCTTTCTCAAAAAAAGGTTGAATTGCTTGCAAAGATAAATGATTATCAAACTCAACTTGTTCTATGCTCTCATTCAAATTATGATATCATTGTTAGAGAAAGAGATTCTTTGCTTTCAAGTTTATATCAAGAAAAACTAGATATTGTGCCGACAAGGAGTGGCTCAAGTGGTCAAGCATGTTGTCCCCTAACAAAGGGACCCGGGTTCAAATCTCAGTTGCCGCCTTAATTTACCACCCTCCTGGGCGTTCGGCCTCCACCACAGGCATGAGAGGGGGGTAGAATCTTTCTCTCTAGATATTGCAAAGAGAATTGAAAAACATGTTGATGCTTTAAAAAGTAATAATATTCTTGACAAATTGGAAGAAGAGGTCTAGGCTATGTACCTAAATAGAAATCTTTCCAAAAGCCTAGAACTAGAAAAACACATAAACCCAAATCAAAGATCTTGTATGTGTCCAAAGGCAATCTAGCACATAACCAAAATGCCAAGAAGAGAAATGAAATTGATTTTATTTGTTGTCATTATTGTCAACGTTTTGGGCACTATTCATTCTCTTGTTCATACAAGAAAAGGAAGGATGTTGACTTGGTTTGGGTTCCAAAACCCTAAACTTAAAACTGTTGGACAAATTAGTTGAGATTTGATCTAAACTTCACTCTAAAACTCATAATGTCTTATCTCAACTAAAATAAGCTTTAACTTGTGTATTTTTGTATGTTTTATTTGGTTAATTGTGTTATCCAAAAATTATAGCATAACTTATTTACATTAGAAATGTTGAACTTATTGAAAATGCACAGAACTTCATTTTTCTCGACAAAAAGCTCAATCAAGATCTCTTCCGGTCGAAGAAAAGTTTGACCGAAGATAGTTTTGTCAACATTGTTTTTACTGGCAAATCTTCTCGGTCGATAAATACTTCGACTAAGAATTCTTCCCGTCGAAGAAAAGTTCAACCGAAGATAGTTCAGTGAGAATCGTTTATTGAAAATAAAATCATCCAATTACAATTAACTTTGGTTACTCAAATCTATAATGGACTCTTCATATTAGATTGTTCTAAATATTTGAATGATCCTAACCAAAAGGACCACTATATGGGGACCAAAACTTTCATACTTTACATGTTTGGATGGTCTATTGAAGTTGCTCTAACAAGCATATGATCATAAATAAGAAGATTTTCATACACTTGGAGGAAAGGTAAAATTATTGGTCACACCTGAAGAAAGTTTCAAAGGTAAAACTATTGACATAGGTGATATTGGTGTAAAAAAAAATATGCTATTTGTAAGAGAATTACATCATAATTACTATAACAATGGTTATGATTCATAGGAAAATATCAAAGTTGTTAATAAAGGAAAAGTGATTGTAAATCTCTTAACTCTATGGACACTGTTTGCAAACAATGAATCGATTACCCAAATACCTAAATTTTTGTGATAAATTTGAAATTTGTTATTCTATGCAAGCAAAAGTAAAATGTCTTTTCAAAACTTAAATTATGATCACTATAACTCATTCACATAAATTTTGTGAATTCTATCTTTAACAAAAGATGGTAAAGACAAATTTGATCTTAAGTCTACATCTAAGAGAGTTGAAGAATAAATGACGATTATAAAAAAAATCAAGACTTCGTCATATATCTTAAAGGACTTGATTATTGGACAATTGCCATATGAGTTTACCAAGAATAATGTAAAAAATGTGTTCCTAGACCTAAAGGTAAAACATTCATTGGAACTAAGTGGGCATGATGAAATAAACTAAATAAAGCTAAGATATAATGAAAGGAAATAGATGTTGATATGACTTATGCATCTATGACTAGACATGAGGCCATTTATATGTTATTTAACCAATCATATGGACATCAAACTCTCCAAAGGAGGTAACACTTTTTTTCTTAATAAAATCATAAAAAGAAGAAATCTATGTTGATTAAACTCATGACTTGAAACAAGATTCAATATGCATACAAAAAGAAGTTGACTAGTCAATTATACTAATATAGTACAATGTTATATCTTGGTTCATTCTAGATAAACTTGTATTGATTGAAAATCTGCAGAACTGCCTCTCGGACAAAATGGAGTTCGACCGAATGGCGCCCCGGGCGCAGTCATGGTCGACTGAAAATAAGTCTGAATTTGTAAATCAAATCATTTGCACCCAACATTGGTATAGTAAATATGTGATTTGCTCATCATGTTAAATACTTTAAATAAGAGAAATTTTTAAACCAAAGTGGTGCAAGAAACAAGATTGTTTATAAAAATTGACTTGTAATCTTACTTAATCAATTGACTTTAAAGTTTGTTATAATTTGAAATACGTTAATATTTTTAAGTTCACTTTTATTATGAGATTAAGGGGGTGCTCAAATTCCTTTTTTTTTTATATAATGTGCATACTTGATCTTGCTCTTAATTGGATTTTCTACAACAATTTGGGCTTCACATCCCTTATATTTGGTTAGTGATACATTTATTGATTCCATTATGAGCCTAAAGGAATCTCATATCATTTTAGGGCTTAACATCCCTTGTAAATGGTTGATAAATTGATATAAAAATACATTTATTGATCCCACCATGAGTCTAAAGAAATTTCATATCCTTTCAAGGCTTAACATCCCTTGCAAATGGTTGAGAAGTTAATATTGGTTTTTTAAATTGTAGCTAAATTTGACATTATTTTTTAAGTAAGCAATTGAGGGGGAGTAATCAATTAAGCGAGAGTATTACTATTTTATACATATGATTAACTTTTTGAAATGAAAAAGGGGATAAATAAAATAAAGTAAAATATTCTCATGAGTTTCATGATCTCTTGGATTGAAATTAACTGGTGCTAAATTACATTAAGAAGATGGATATCATATTCCATGTCTCTTTAAGTATATTAGCAAACATTTTTTGAGATCAAAGAACCTATTCATCTCAAGTATATCACAGGTATAAAACTCGATTCATTTCAAAATATTTTGCTTATATTTTGGGAATGTTTGCCATCTTAAAAAAGGGAGAGTTTGTTGGCTAAATTGGACATTAGCATACCCTTTGTTTTGATGGACATTAGCATACCCTTTGTTTTGATGATGAAAAACATTTAATTCTTGTGGATCTAATGTGCTACTTGAGTATTTTAGAGTTCAAGAAAATGAGGAGATCATACTAAGTGGATAGTTGTAGATCAATGCGCTTAAATGCTTTCATAGTTGTACTCAATGTAAAAACTTGTACAAGTACTTAGATATCATGTAAATCAAGCATTAGATCTTCCTTATCCACCTAAAACCCTATATTACACTCACATGAAGACTTTAGGGTTGATAGGTTTCATATGAGTCATCAATAGGACCTCACATACATTGAAAATCCTATAAAAAGTCATTCTCGGACGACAATATTGTCGAATGAGATATAGTCGTTGTAATAGGTTTAAACAAGAGAGAAATAGATATATAGCCAAATGAACCCAGATAGTCATCTAGTCGACAATATTATGGACTGATAGTCATCCGGTCGACAATATTATCGACCGAGAAAAGTTCTGGAATCTTCGCATTTCACGAACATTTTAGTCGTTGCAACCCAACTACTTTCTACCTAATGGCTATTTAAGAAATAAGAACACTCTAGAGACTCCCTAGAACGTCCCTAAACACTTACAAACCATTCCTATAAATAAGAGAAGCCTTAGGACATCCAAAACCTACAAGCTACACTTGAGCATCCATTCTAGAGAGTAACAATGTTGAGATTCACTTGCTATCTTCTTCCTTGTGCTCTAAAGTTATGTCCTATAGCTACAATCTCCTAGACACCACATATAGCCACGTCCATATTAAGTGGATAGGATATTTATATGCTTGATATAGGATCAAAGTGATGTATTTCATTGGTTAAGTATTTTCTTTTATCCAATCTATTTCTTTTAATTGTACTTTGTTCTCCTTGACTACTCCCTAGGGTTGGAGTCTGTTGAAAGGAGGTTCTTTGGTGCTACTTCAACAAAGTGAGGTCTGCTCCAAGGTGTGCTTGAGGTTACTTCAAGAAGGCTGCTTCAAAGGAGGTTGGAGCTACTTCTAGGTGAAGGATATCTCAAGGTGGTGGAGCTACTTCAAGGAAGTGAAGGCTACTCCAAGGTAGCTTGAGGTTACTTAAGAAGGTCGCTTCAAAGGAGGTTGGATGACACACCCCGATCTCACACTGACCACTAATCACGAGATTAGGACGCGACGGAGGGATTATCACATAAACAAATCACTGAGAACTTTTTCTATTTAAAACCTCGTAATGATATCCAGATTATTGTTGTAAACTAAAACATAATAAACTATTGCAGAAGCATTTCACTTAAACTGGCTAGAGAACATAAACAGAGTTTACAACATGTAACATTGTTTAACAGAAAGTAAACATAACAGTTAATTTACATCTTTTACACATTTGCCATACATACTCTCTCTCACCCACGCCATGTCCCAAGGATCGAGGGGAAAGGACTAAGAGACATCTAACTAGACTAACTACAAACCTTTTAATAACTAGGCGTTAGGATGAAACGATCCTTCTGATTCCTGCTGTTGGCGATAACCTGAAAATGTTTTGAGTAGAGGTATGAGCCTACTCGCTCAGTGAATAGCCTTTCATTTAGCTATCACTAAACAACTCATCAGATTTATAAAATTTAAATAACATGAATACAATACAAACAGGGCAGTTCTAATGACATAGCAGATTACAGAATATAGTCGCATTTCTATGCAACAACAGGTAATTTAAACCAATAAACAGATATAATGAATTGGCACAAAAGTTCAGATATATTAATTTACTGTGATCCTATATGATTACATAATTATTTTATTATGCCCCAAACATATGCAGCGCACTCTACTTATGAAGATCTGTAGCGAACTACGATCCCACCGTACAAGACTTAGTGACACACACGGGAAATGCTAAGTCTGACTGTCCGTCCTGGTCTGCACAGGACTCTCGGGCGCACAAGGGCCTGTCTGCACTAACTCCGAGTGCTCTGGACTCCTCCCACCCTGTAGTGCACAGTCGGAGGGTCTGGGTTACCACCGTGACACAAGCACGGATTAATGTTGAATAACCCCCATTTTTCTCCAGTTCCACCGTGACACAAGCACATGTTGTTGTTGGACACTGTCTGTCTGCCCTCGTGCCACCGTGACACACGCACGGATTATTGTTGAACACGAGCCCGACCATCTAGGCACAAGGCTAGATCGATCGTTTCACCCCAAAGGTACAGACCGCGCAATGGGGTTCTACGGTGTTGGGGCACCTAAGTCTATTAACTGATTAACATATAACCATTTAAACAGGAAAATCACATTTACGGATTTCATATCAGATCACAATACACTGTCATTCTAAACTGACAGAGCAATATATTTTAAATCATTATAATTTCTGAGAAATTCTCATACCATGCATTCAGACAAATTAGAAATGCATAAATAACCCAACTTATTTTAATTTGGCACATACATAGCGAATTTACGCAATTGAACATCTTATTGCACAAATTAAAGAAATTTGCTTCACATGTGAGAATCATACTCAACAATTATCAATTCTCTAAATTTCTCGAAAAACGTGCACATTAACCCAAATCCTGGTTTGTGCATCACTTAACTCAATTAAGAGTTAATTACATATCACAACACAATTTAATAACAATACTTGAGAATTTCTGGTAATAATTCAGAGAAATGTGCCATTTCATGTAAATATCAATTTACACATATTAACGTCAAAAGATATATGCAATTAGGGTTTTCATGCATATTTTATTTATTCACATCTACTTTAAAATCGTACATCTGATAATTTATCAGAAATCTTCATTGTTTGGGTTCATACCCAAATTATACCATTTCCAGACATGAATTTCTAATTTCAACATTCAAATGAGCAATTTAGGTTCCAATGAACCATATAAATTTACTGATTCAATCCACACTGATCAATTGCTAAATTTAATCATATAACAGCGTCTAGAAGAAATTTATGAAATAAAAAGACGGGCGACGCCAAACGCCACCCTACACCTGATAACGCCTGTTATCAGCGTAATTCGCGCACAAAACAGAAAATATTCAAACGCCTGAGTTTATTAATGATAAATAAATGAAATTCTACTCACCGCATTTCGAACTGTCCGGATTCGTCCGGAATTGTGTCCAGGGATGCGTCCAGAGGTTGTCTTAAACCTTGGAATTGCCCAAATTGAACCTGCAATAGTCCAACAGTGCCATGCTCACACGTATAGGTTGGATTCAAGCACCCTGGGTTGTTGATTGGGGGCAGGAAGCTGCGGAATTCGGTTTGGGTCTCAAGGACGAACTCAAAACGGTTGATTTGATACTGTTCTTTGCCCAAAATGGTCATGGTTCGGTCCTGCTGCAAGCAAGCAGCAACCTCTCTTGTGCGGAGGTGGAAGGGAGAGCTCGGCTAGGTGTATAGGCAACTGGGAGCTGCGGAATCAACCAAAGGCCTCAAGTCGGAGTTGAGCGCACCATTACCTTGGTGTTTCCCGTACCCAGACGGCTCTAAATAGTGTCACGCAGCAGCTGCACCGCAGCGGCCGGCCACCCAAACTGGTGGGGCGCTGCGCCTAGAGCTAGGGCAGAAATGGGGAAGGGGGGAGGAAGAAGAAGAGTGGAAGGAGGGCGGAGGTGTTGGCGTTGCTGGAAGGGGCTACCAAGCCCTAGATCGGCGGCTGGGTGACTGCTCTGGGCGCCGCCCAAGCGGTAGCCCTGTGAATCGTCCACGTGAAAGAAGAAACAGATAAGTGAGAGAAAGGAAAAACCAAAGAAAGGAAAAGAAATAGCCTAAGTTTTGGAAAAATTGCAAACTGAACCCTAGTTCTAGGAAGTGCCATAACTTTCACCTCGGATATCCGATTGAGGTGATTCTTTTTGCAAAAAGTCAAGCATGAAATCCTCTATACCCTCAGAGCAAGAAATAATCCTAATTGGATTGTATCACTTGATCAAAGAACTAAACACATCAGTGAGTACTTAACTCAACTCAATTAATCTAATGATCATCATTACTATTATCATTAATTACCTCAGATGATTCAATCTCAACTATTGATTCACATATTATCTTATCTTAATTATCCATGATGTTTAACAGAGTGCTTAGCACTAATCAAGGTACTTCACGCTAATCGAGGTATTTATTAACTAACCCTAATATGGGTTGTAACAATCAGCCTCCCTTATAAGAATTTCGTCCCGAAATTTCTAAAAGAGAAAAGGATACTTGTTACGCATCTCAGATTCACGCTCCCACGTAGCTTCTTCTAAGATATGGTTCCTCCACAAAACCTTCACTAACGGTATCTCGATTCTTGAGCTTCTTGATCCACCGATCAACTATCTGAACTGGTCCCTCAACATAGGATACATCTGATCTGAACTGTGCAGGTTCTGGGTCCACTATCTTCTCTGGACCAGGGTAACACTTCTTCAACATCGATACATGTAACACGTCATGTAGATTAGTCAACTCAGATGACAAATCCAACTTATAGGCTATAGGTCCAATCCTCTCAATGATAGGATACAGGCCCATAAACCTAGGAGTTAGTTTGCCTCTTTTACCAAACCTCAACACTTCTTTCCATAGTGAAATTTTTAGATACACTTCATCACCAACTTCAAACTCAAGAAGTCAATGCCTCTTCTCGGCATAAATCTTTTGCCCTGTCCTGAGCAGCTTTCAACTGCTCTCTGATCATAGTAATCTTTTCAGTGGTCAAATCCGCTTTCTTTGGTCCAAGAATATGCTTTTCACCTACCTCATACCAACATATGGGTGATTTACACTTCCTGCCATACAGAGCTTCATACTGAGCCATACCAAGACTGGAATGGTGACTATTATTGTATGCAAGCTCTATAAGGCTCAAGTGTTCTTCCCAACTTTCACAGAAATGCAAGACACCTGCTCTCATCATGTCCTCAAGAGTCTGAATGGTCCTCTCAAATTGACCATCTGTCAGCGGGTGAAAGGTTGTACTGCACCTCAACTTTGTGCCCAAAGCTCGATGCAACTAATTTCACAACCTGGATGTGAACTTAGGATCTCTATCTGATATAGTTGAAACCGGAATACCAGGGAACCTAACTATTTCATCCATGTATATCTTAGCCAATTTTGGGACATCAAAGGTTGACTTAATATGAAGAAAGTAAGCAGACTTAATTAGTCTATTCACAATCATTCATATCGAGTCACAACCTCTAGGTGTCATGGGCAACCCTATCACAAAAATCCATTGTGATATGTTCCCACTTTCATTCAGGCATAGAAAGAGATTGCAATATACCTACAGGTTTCTGGTGCTCAGCCCTAACCTGTTGACACACACACTGCACCTAGTCACATACTCAGCTACATCCTTTATCATATCAGGTCACCAGTACAACTCCTTGAGATTCCTGTACATCTTAGTGTTGCCTGGATGCATGGCATACATTGATGCATGTTCTTCCTCAAGAATCTATTCTTTCAAATCATTATTTTGAGGTACATGCAACTTGTCATGCTAATACAACACAACATCATCTGAAAACTTGAACTCTGGTCTCTTCCCCCTGCCATGTCATGCATGGTCTGGTTTAACTCACTATCACCCTATTGTAGTTTCTTGATTTGATCATAAGAAGTAGGCTTGACTTGCATCTGTGCAATCAAACCATTTAGCTATGTCACCCCTAAGTCTAAATTCAACTTTCACATTTCCACTAGCATGTCTCTTTTGAAACATGCCATGGAAAATACATCCACTATTGAATTAGACTTCCTACTTAGGGCATCAACTACCACATTCACCTTCCCAAGGTGACAATCTATCGTCACATCAAAAAGATAGTGACGCTCTGTCATAAGAGCATGAACTACAACAACTAACTTCAGATCATGTGTCAGGTAGTACTCCTCATTCTATGCTACTTACTTATTGTTACATTTCAAATTTATATCTTACTCTTTTCTCCAAGTCATTTTCATATTGTTTATCTACCTTTAAACCCTAGATTTTATTAATTCTAGCTTACCTTTCATAGAACAAACCTCATGATCTTATTTTATAGGGATGCTAGTACTCAAGGTCAAATCACTATTGATATCCCTTGAACTACTACAACTCTAAACATTCTAGGGTTTCTTCTTTATCAATAACATAGCATTATTGTGATGTGACTATGTTCCCTTAGTTTGAAATTCAAACTTTAGATCTCGTAAGTTTTACTAAATTCTTCCTTATCTTATCGCTGGAATTTCCTTTCTCTTATTTGTTCTGGACTTTGGTATTTTCATGATATCTCTTCAATTTAATGGAAGCTTAAAACGTAACATGAATATCATTTCAAACTGGACAAGCCATATATTCAGGTATTGCAAATATCAAGAGATTCAACATAATAAGCATGCATGCAGATTTCAAATTTTTAAATAATCTAATTACGTGTCCACTTGTAATTTACTGAGAAATCAATATCAATATGCATGCAGGCAGACTGGAATTCTCAAATAAACAGAATGCATGTCAATTTGGCACTTTATACACTAAAATTGTGCAATTGAACTGTTAAGCATCACACATCTTATACTGAGAATTTTGATATCAAAATACTTGATTCATTGAACACCCTATCCTTAGGGTTTCAATTACCTCATTCACTTATTACATGGCAACATCCTATCCTTAGGATTTCAGTTACCTCATTCATTTGATTGCAGTTCAAATCACAATATGATATCATTCTAGAACTGTCAGAACAGTGTACTTAAAATAATTGTAAATACTGAGAAATTCTTATATCATGCATTCATTTTTCTAAGTTATGTGTTTGTTCTTTATTTTAAAAACTAATTTGTTAGTCTATAGAGACTTAGAATCCAAAGGTAGTATGTATGAATGTATTTAACTTTATAATAAAGATATGCATTCCATACTCTCAATTATGTCTTGTAATTCTCGTTCCTTAATCAAAGTCATCATTTCTAACATTTCTTTTGATTCAACTAAATTTCTTGTCCTGGTCTTATGATTTACATAAGGCTCTTTGTTTCTATGTACTTAGTGTATACTTAACTCTTTTCTTCTATTTTCTATTTGCTTTGAAATACATAAACGTATTTTACTCTATTACATGATCCAATCCATGGTCGATTCTTACGTCCTAGCCATTATATACTTTTCTCTTTTCTTTTCCATATTCTCATATTCAGAGTTCATATAATACTAATCATTGAATTTAATATGAAACTGATATCGTTTCCTTTTATTTACAATTAAGGATTGCTCAAATGAGACTCCAACATTAGGCTTCTGATATCAGTTCCAGCTACTTCTTAGCTGTTCTAATCTTTCCATTATATTTCAACATCTCAGTGTATATACATTCTCACTATGATACGAGTCTAAATAATCTAGAATCTACTTTTATAATATTGTTAATAGGAGTCATTAAATCCCAGTATCGCATCCTGCCAGCCGGACCAGGCCGAACCTGCAGTCCTGAAGCCAAGAGCTGCTCAAGATTAACCAACTCCTATTAATCTCAAACATGTGGAAAGAATATTCACTTAGGGTAGACTCATTTAAACATAACTTCTGGTCTACTTAATACAAAGAATATAAACACTAAATAAATCACTTCATGACACTCAATCAATATAAAAGAATCATATTTGCTTTACAAACTGAAAATTCTAACTTCATGCATATAAAAGCATTTCTAGTGATTTCCAATCAAATAAGCAATAATAGACAAGAGTTGAATTGCATCTTATATGTAATCTCTTATTCCTACATTAATTTCTTATCTCATAACCCTAAGATTTCTAGGGTTTCTCTCTAGCCTATCCTTCCTCTGCATACCTGGCCAGGGCATCCAGAGAAGAATAGACAGAGTAGCTTGATACTGGTCAATCTAAGTATTCAGACACCTGGCCAGGGTATCTAAACACTCAGACCTCCCAGAGCTAAAGACATATCACTTCTTATTTTCCTCACTTATAACTTTATCTTTTAATCCTAATGATCCCTGATAACTCAGCTTAAACTCTCAACTTGATTCTCGTGACCACATCCTTTTTCTGCCATCTGCAATGCTATAACAGAACATTTCCTGTTATAAAATTGCAGTTAGAAGGAAGACACTTAAGTCCTAATCCTATTGGTCTCTTATCGTCCCCTGACCTTGACTTAGAGTAACTACGTACTCAACCTCGCTTTGATACCAAGATGACACACCCCGATCTCACACTGACCACTAATCACGAGATTAGGGCGCGACAGAGGGATTATCACATAAACAAATCACTGAGAACTTTTTCTATTTAAAACCTCGTAATGATATCCAGATTATTGTTGTAAACTAAAACATAATAAACTATTGCAGAAGCATTTCACTTAAACTGGCTAGAGAACATAAACAGAGTTTACAACATGTAACATTGTTTAACAGAAAGTAAACATAACAGTTAATTTACATCTTTTACACATTTGCCATACATACTCTCTCTCACCCACGCCATGTCCCAAGGATCGAGGGGAAAGGACTAAGAGACCTCTAACTAGACTAACTACAAACCTTTTAATAACTAGGCGTTAGGATGAAATGATCCTTCTGATTCCTGCTGTTGGCGATAACCTGGAAATGTTTTGAGTAGAGGTATGAGCCTACTCGCTCAGTGAATAGCCTTTCATTTAGCTATCACTAAACAACTCATCAGATTTATAAAATTTAAATAACATGAATACAGTACAAACAGGGCAGTTCTAATGACATAGCAGATTACAGAATATAGTCGCATTTCTATGCAACAACAGGTAATTTAAACCAATAAACAGATATAATGAATTGGCACAAAAGTTCGGATATATTAATTTATTGTGATCCCATATGATTACATAATTATTTTATTATGCCCCAAACATATGCAGCGCACTCTACATATGAAGATCTGTAGCGAACTACGATCCCACCGTACAAGACTTAGCGACACACTCGGGAAATGCTAAGTCTGACTGTCCGTCCTGGTCTGCACAGGACTCTCGGGCGCACAAGGGCCCCAGGCACACAAGGGCCTGTCTGCACTAACTCCGAGTGCTCTGGACTCCTCCCACCCTGTAGTGCACAGTCGGAGGGTCTGGGTTACCACCGTGACACAAGCACGGATTAATGTTGAATAACCCCCATTTTTCTCCAGTACCACCGTGACACAAGCACGTGTTGTTGTTGGACACTGTCTGTCTGCCCTCGTGCCACCGTGACACACGCACGGATTATTGTTGAACACGAGCCCGACCATCTAGGCACAAGGCTAGATCGATCGTTTCACCCCAAAGGTACAGACCGCGCAATGAGGTTCTACGGTGTTGGGGCACCTAAGTCTATTAACTGATTAACATATAACCATTTAAACAGGAAAATCACATTTACTGATTTCATATCAGATCACAATACACTGTCATTCTAAACTAACAGAGCAATATATTTTAAATCATTGTAATTTCTGAGAAATTCTCATACCATGCATTCAGACAAAATTAGAAATGCATAAATAACCCAACTTATTTCAATTTGGCACATACATAGCGAATTTACGCAATTGAACATCTTATTGCACAAATTAAAGAAATTTGCTTCACATGTGAGAATCATACTCAACAATTATCAATTCTCTAAATTTCTCGAAAAACGTGCACATTAACCCAAATCCTGGTTTGTGCATCACTTAACTCAATTAAGAGTTAATTACATATCACAACACAATTTAATAACAATACTTGAGAATTTCTGGTAATAATTCAGAGAAATGTGCCATTTCATGTAAATATCAATTTACACATATTAACGTCAAAAGATATATGCAATTAGGGTTTTCATGCATATTTTATTTATTCACATCTACTTTAAAATCGTACATCTGATAATTTATCAGAAATCTTCATTGTTTGGGTTCATACCCAAATTATACTATTTCCAGACATGAATTTCTAATTTCAACATTCAAATGAGCAATTTAGGTTCCAATGAACCATATAAATTTACTGATTCAATCCACACTGATCAATTGCTAAATTTAATCATATAACAGTGTCTAGAAGCAATTTATGAAATAAAAAGACGGGCGACGCCAAACGCCACCCTACGCCTGATAACGCCTGTTATCAGCGTAATTCGCGCACAAAATAGAAAATATTCAAATGCCTGAGTTTATTAATGATAAATAAATGAAATTCTACTCACCGCGTTTCGAACTGTCCGGATTCGTCCAGAATTGCGTCCAGGGATGCGTCCAGAGGTTGTCTTAAACCTTGGAATTGCCCAAATTGAACCTGCAATAGTCCAACAGTGCCATGCTCACACGTATAGGTTGGATTCAAGCACCCTGGGTTGTTGATTGGGGGCAGGAAGCTGCGGAATTCGGTTTGGGTCTCAAGGACGAACTCAAAACGGTTGATTTGATACTGTTCTTTGCCCAAAATGGTCATGGTTTGGTCCTGCTGCAAGCAAGCAACAACCTCTCTTGTGCGGAGGTGGAAGGGAGAGCTCGGCTAGGTGTATAGGCAACTGGGAGCTGCGGAATCAACCAAAGGCCTCAAGTCGGAGTTGAGCGCACCATTACCTTGGTGTTTCCCGTACCCAGACGACTCTAAACAGTGTCACGCAGCAGCTGCGCCGCAGCTGGCCGGCCGCCCAAACTGGTGGGGCGCTGCGCCTAGAGCTAGGGCAGAAATGGGGAAGGGGGGAGGAAGAAGAAGAGTGGAAGGAGGGCGGAGGTGTTGGCGTTGCTGGAAGGGGCTACCAAGCCCTAGATCGGCGGCTGGGTGACTGCTCTGGGCGCCGCCCAAGCGGTAGCCCTGTGAATCGTCCGTGTGAAAGAAGAAACAGATAAGTGAGAGAAAGGAAAAACCAAAGAAAGGAAAAGAAATAGCCTAAGTTTTGGAAAAATTGCAAACTGAACCCTAGTTCTAGGAAGTGCCATAACTTTCACCTCGGATATCTGATTGAGGTGATTCTTTTTGCAAAAAGTCAAGCATGAAATCCTCTATACCCTCAGAGCAAGAAATAATCCTAATTGGATTGTATCACTTGATCAAATAACTAAACACATCAGTGAGTACTTAACTCAACTCAATTAATCTAACGATCATCATTACTATTATCATTAATTACCTCAGATGATTCAATCTCAACTATTGATTCACATATTATCTTATCTTAATTATCCATGATGTTTAACAGAGTGCTTAGCACTAATCAAGGTACTTCACGCTAATCGAGGTATTTATTAACTAACCCGTTGTAACATTGGAGCTACTTCTAGTTGAAGGCTATCTCAAGGTGGTGGAGCTACTTCAAGGTGGTGAAGGTTGCTCCAAGGTTGCTTGAGGTTACTTCAAGATGGCTGCTTCAAGGAGGTTGAGGCTACTTCAAGGTGAAGGCTACTTTGAGTGGAAGGTGATTGTATTTTGTTGTAATATGCTTTCAAGGTAAGTAAAACAAATCACTTTCAAAATCCCAATTTGAAACAATTGGGTAGTGGACTGACAACCTTTGATTCAAAGGTTGAAACCACTCTAAATCGAAGTGTCTTCCTTATTTCCTCCTCCTTCTTTGCTTTAAGTTTTTAATTAAATATGAAATACTAAAAGCTTTATTCTCACCCCTCTAGATTTTTTAATTGGTATCAGAGTAGGACTTCAAGGAGCTCTAATAGGTCTTGAAGTAATGGGGGATGGTGCTTCTAGCAATCTCGACATGGAAAGTATGCACGAGAGCCAGCCATCAACAAGTGACCAAGATTGTAGATGGTGCTTTGAATGTGAAGTAAAAGGCCACTCGACGTTTGATTGTCTAAAGAAGAAGAAAGGAGAAAAGTTCCACAAAGCTACAAGGGAAAAATAAAGTTAGAGTAAAGAAGACAAGGTAAGTTGTTTCATCGCAACAGTAGATGAAGAAGAAAATGAGGTAAGTCTTCTTAATTTATCTAAAGAAGAGCTAGTTAATAGTTTAGAAGAACTCCATGACAAGTATGTTGAGTGCAAAAGGGAACTGAAAAAGGTTTTAAAAACCAATGATGAGTTGTATGCCGAAATACTTGATCTCTCTTATAAAAATTACTCCTTGAAAGATTCTATTAATGATTATAATACCAAATTACTTATTCTAGAAAACAACAATGATCTTCTTTCTCAAGAAAAGGTTGAATTGCTTGCAAATATAGATGATTATCAAACTCAACTTGTTCTTTGTTCTCATTCAAATTATGGTATCATTGTTAGAGAAAGAGATTCTTTGCTTTCAATTTTAGATCAAGCAAAACTAGATATTGCAAAGAGAATTGATGAAATTTCTAAGTTACAAAAACATGTTTATAGTTTAAAGAGTAATAATATTCTTGATAAAATCTTGGAAAACTCTTTTGGACAAATTGGAAGAAGAGGTCTAGGCTATGTACCTAAAAGAGAAATCTTTCCAAAAGCCTAGAACTAGAAAAACACAAAAACCCAAATCATAGATCTTGTATGTGCCCAAAGACAATCTAGCACATAAACAAAATGCCAAGAAGAGAAATGAAATTCATTTTATTCATTGTCACTATTGTCAATGTTTTGGACACTACTCATTCTCTCGCTCATACAAGAAAAGTAAGGATGTTGAATTGGTTTGGGTTCCAAAACCCCCAACTTAAAGCTGTTGGACATATTAGTTGAGATTTGGCCTAAAACTTCACTTTGAAACTCATAATGTCTTATCTCAACTAGAAAAAGCTTTAAATTGTGTACTCTTGTATGTTTTTAAGTGTTATTAAAAAATTATAGAATAGCTTATTTACATTAGAAATGTTGAACTTACTAAAAATCCACAGAACTTTGTCTTGGTCGACAAAAAGCTTGACCAAGATCTCTTCTGGTCGAAGAAAAGTTCGTTCAAAGATAATTCTGTCAATATTGTTTTTACTGGCAAATCTTCTCGATCGATAAATATTTCAACCGAGAATTCTTCCGGTCAAAGAAAAGTTCGACCGAAGATAGTTCTACGAGAACCATTTATTGAAAATAAAATCATCCCATTACAATTGACTTTGATTACTCAAATCTACAATGGACTCTTCATATTAGATTGTTCTAAATATTTGAATGATCCTAACAAGGGATCACTATATGGGGACCAAAAATTTCATACTTTGCAGGTTTGGATGGTCTACTGAAGTTGCTCTAACAAGCATATGACTGAAAATAAGAAGATTTTCATACACTTGGAGGAAAGGTAAAATTATTGGTCACGCTTAAAGGAAGTTTCAAAGGTAAAACTATTGCCATAGGTGATATTAGTACACAAATGTTCAAATATGCTATTCGTAAAAGAATTATGTCATAAGTACTATAAAATGGTTATGATTCATAGGAAAATATCAAAGTTGTTAATAAAGTGAAAATGGACCCTAACCATGCAAGAAGATCTAGAGCAATTTGAAAAGAACAAAGTGTCTTTGATCACTAAACCTATAGCTAGAGAGCAATTCACTTTTGTTAGATCAAACTACTTATTATTGTCTTTGATGACAACTCTATGCCCTCTGTCTAAGATGTTCATATGTCTATGTTGTTGTTCAAAAATTCTTATCATGTGCTTGTATTTGCTCAAATTGCCAAGGTTTAATGTTTTGTTTTGCTCATGTTGGTTCTTTTTTACAAACACTTATTTTATCACAAAATAGTAGCCCATGATGATTGAAAAGTGTCTATATATACCTAAAATACATGAAAGCCAAGAGAAATGCAATTACATAATGCTCTAAGACCCTACAATTAAATTTCTTATCCTTGTGATAGACATGCTTGTCATCCAAGTTTGTCTTATAGGTAACTCGACCGACAGCTTGACTGGGGGCTGAATTACACACAGAGTTGACCGAGTTACCCAAACAACAAACTCAGCTGAAAACATTGTGCCTAAACTAATAAGTGGCTCAGTAGGCCTATTTATTCCCTCTCAACTAGATGAAATCAATTGACAACCCTCCTTTCTAGTTTGCCCTCAAACCCTAGACCTCCCCCTACCCCTCTCCAAACCTTTCTTGACCTAAATCCCTTCCCTTAACCCAACCCTAGGTCAGTTTAAGCGGCCTTTGTTGCTGTTCTTGGTTGCTTTCCTCTAGTCAGGCTTTGTTTTTGTTCTCTCTTCTCCTAGTGATCATCCACCGTGGCCACAAGTAGGAAGAAGAGAATCTCCTCAACTAGGAATCCTACCACAACTCCTGGAACTCGTATCCTGGGCTATGATAGAGCTTGTTTCATCCACACATAAGCCATCAACTACTATAAAGAGCTCCTACTCCACACCTCATATCCTTTTAGACCTCTAGCAAACTCTCAAGATGGTTTCTTGGTTGAAAATTGTGACCTCTTTAAGGATCAATACCTTTTTGTTCTATGTGTTGAGCGTTATCACTTTTTCAACTCCCACACAAGAGCAAATGTTGTCCACAAATTCTATGCCAATTTGACATGGAACTATACTTCTCTTATTTCTCTGTATTATACCAATATTACCATTACCACCATAGTTGTTGGAACCTAGCTCACTATCTCCAAGGATGACCTCAATTCTTACTTGTTTGGAGCCACTCACACATCTAATTGGTTGTCAACCTATCCATCTAACCGAGACTTGCTATATCCTGAGGATTTTTATCAAAGTTTTGATCCTGAATTATTACTATCCGACATTCACAAAGCTTTGAAGAAACCCAACCCACCCTTTAGGAAGAAGGCCACCCTACAATCCTCTTTGATGGACTTATGATCCCACATCATTGCCCTCATTGTGAACTGCAATTTCCATCCTAAAAGAGATCAAACAGACATTGCAGAGAACTCTACAGTGATAATGTATTGTATCCTTAAGAGGATTTGAGTCAAATGGGTCAGGTACATTCTTCATTACATGACTTGCTTAGACCCCGAGAAGAACACAAGTGACTCTCAAACTCCATATTCCAATCTGATTTGTAGTCTATTTTGTTCCCTCATCGAGAAATCACTCCTCAAAGACCTGAACTATTCCCAAAACCTAAGAGGTGTGTGTAGTAGTGAGACCACAATCAACAAGTCCTCTAACTCCTCTTGTGCCTTCACCCCTAGTGCTTCCACCTCCTCCACCTATCCTCCTCCTCCACCACCTTGACCTACTAGAGATTCCTTCTCTGTGTCAAATGTAACCATGGTGCACCAAAATGCCTACCACATGTAGGTCTAGGAACACCTTCATCATGATTTAGTTCAAATAATGTCTAACGTGAACTTATCCTATCCTATACCTTATCCATCCTATCAACCATCATTCTCTACAATTGATTATGCCACTTTTTCCAATGATCAGTTTTATCTCGCTCACGAATTCACTTCTTCCAATACCCCTTCTGCCTATGGTGATGGACCTCCTTTTGCTTCCTCTCATCCACAGTCGAGTGCCACCCAGCTGCTTTCCCTTCCCCTGGCCCTGCCTCCATTGTTCTTGCTAATTTTGACTGGGTTTCAACACCCAACTTTGAGCAAGTTAAGGCATTGTTTGCTTATGGCATGTCCTGGGAAGAGCAACATCATCAGTCTCCAATTACTTGCTCCTTTACCCCTGAAGATGATAAGGAGATGGCTAAGGAAGCTGATGTTGAGGCTGAGGAGTCTGATGACAAGGACACAAATGGTGAGGTTTCAGGTTCAGACGATGATGGACATGATGATGGAGATGAGGCCATTGCTACTCGTAATTCTATTGTGCATCATGAGCAAGCCAATGATGAGGACTACAACCCTGTTGGCAAGGAGCTTGACTTAGATGACCTAGAAGTTTAGATTTTGGGTCTAAGAGTGCCCACGTATTTGTCTTTTTGTAGGATTATCATGTATTTTGCATTGGGCACCTATATCTGAGGTTAGTATTTTTTATATCATCTGGTTGTTTTTCCTTGTTGGTTGTTGTTTTCATCATATGGTTGTAATCTCTATCCTATTTACCCTAAACTCCATGTCATGATATCTTATGAGATTAGTGTATGCACGTTCATATTTTGACTATGACTTTATGCTCTATGTACTCTTTACTTGGTTTGTGATTGGTGCTTATATATAATATTTGTGAGTTGGAAAAGACCAAACCTAGCTCTTCTACCCCATCCCTTTTTGATATGACAAAGGGGGGGGGGAAATAGCTTGTCACCATATTGAAATTGATAAAAAAATTGCATTTCTCTTACTTTCTAAAAGCTGGATAACATTTATTTGTGTGGAGTTTGTGTTCTTGGAGGAACTAACCTCACAGCTGAATGGTAAGCATAATATGAGGGGGAACAATCATTTACATACATTCATGTATCCCCCTACATATGAAAGGTAAATCTGTTTAAAATTTCAATCTTTTTTGGTATGTTAAGGAATGGTTTGTCATCTTCAAAAAGGGGGAGAATGTTGACCTAACAGATATGCATTGCCCATAATTTGATCATGACTTAACCATTCTATTCACGTGCATTTAATATGTCTATTTGAGATCAATTTTAGGGTTTAGGTACATGAAGAGGTTAAATTTAGCAAACCCTAACTTGCCAAAAAATAAGTCAAATCAATGCAAATGTATGTTTTGTGGAATAGGCTATATTTTTATTAGAATCATGTTGTAAATAATTTGTATTGAATATATGACTATAAATAAGCTTAGAAAAAATTAAGAACGCTTAATTTGAATATTTAAGCACTTTCAAGGCAATTATCAAAAGTCATTACTGGTTTCCATGTTGGTCGAGTTTGTTCTGGTGACAACTCAACCGCGGGCTATATGACTCTTGATAACTCTTAGGGCTGGTTGAGTTTGTCCTAGTGACAACTCGACCGGCAACTTGCACTTATAAAACAAATATAAGTCATCAGCTAAGTTTCATCCAGGAGAAACTCGACCGACAACTTCAAATGGTTTGTCATATAGTGTCATCGGTTGAATTTCTCAAAAGGTAACTCATCTGACAACACTTTGCGAAAAAATGTTTCTAGCTGTTGGTGTATTGCAAACCTCGAAAATATATTCACTAAAATACCCAAAATGGCTAGAATTTGTTCCTAAGTGTATCTAGTGGCTAGTAAGCACCCTCGACTATAAATAGGGGCCCTTGGACTTCATTCCAAGTTTGTCGTATATGTTGTCTAGTTATAGTTGAGTGGTTTTGCCTCCAAGAGCCACCTATATCTCTCAAGCTTATCTACTAATCTACATCCAATTGAGTGAGTTAGGATAATTGTAAGATAGTTGCTCCAATGTACTCTTATGAATATCTCCACTCCTTTCCCAACCTCTCTCTCTCTCAAGCTACATGATGAAAGCTTCTCCTTGGTGAAGGTAAAGAAGAAGGCTAAAGATCCAAGTCAAGAGTGGTATTTCCTTTAAGGAAGAAGACTTGTTGCAAGATTAGATAAGTACTTGGTGAAGGCAAGAGGATGATTGCAAAAGTGGGTAAGTCATTGGCAAGGTAGATGACTAGATAGGTAGGTCCTTTGTAAGTTATTGGCTCCCTTGTCCTTAGAGGGAAGGCTAGGTACCCTTGACCTTGAACGTGGTGGTCTTTATGTTGTAACCCTTATAATGGAATTTAAGAAGTGTGACATGGTTGAAAATCCTAGATATTTACCTCTATAGGTTGTGAATGTATATCTCCTAATTTGGAGGTTGGAACCACTATACATAGCTTGTGTTATTTATGCTTGTTCAATCTCTCTATCTATCTTGCTATGCATATTTAGTTGCACTCAAATTTCATATAAGTAACATTATCTTGGGATATAATTCAAAGGTCTAATGAGTTTTGTTTAAGTGTTTTTAACTCTATTCACCCCCCCCCAAAACCCATAGATCCAACATGTGCTAGTTATATATATGAGACTACACCCATAGTTCTAAGGCAATATTGTTTTAAATAAAGATATGAATTGAGGTGCTTAATCTCTAATAGTTGACTAAAAATTAACTTATACAATTTTTATTTTTATTTTCTAAGTATACTATTCCTCATAAATTCCTTTTAAACAAGTATAAAAGAAATTTAACACCACCACAACCTACAATATTCAACTAGGGCTCAAAAGCTATCAATGAAAGTAAATAAGGATATCTCAAATGTCTGATATGTTATGATTATATGGTATAATTATTATTTTTTTTCTATAAAATCTCATCGAATGAGGACCTCCTAAGTTCAAACATTTGGCTAATTATGTAATAGATCGGCCAAAAATTTAATCTACATTTTTTCCAACCCCTCTTAAGGTATTAAAAGGTGCTTTAGGTAGTATGATTTCAAACTCTTGTGGTTTTGAAGCATAATCAGAATAACCATGCATGATCATAGCTTAATCGCATGAGTTCGATCACACTCACTTTGGAATAAATCACACCCTTTCACCTTCTTAGTCTAACTTAGGTTCTTTCTACTGAAGAAAACTCATACACAAACATAAACATGTGTCATGAAATGTAAGTGAATGATACAATTATGAATGGTACTCGTAAACTCCCGAGCCTACTACCCAAGGCTCTAGTAGAGTTTCAGAAATGATAAGTGGCCCCGTAGACCACCACTGGCCTTAGTTGTGCATTTTGTCCTCACTCACACGCAAGTCGGGGTCAACTCCCCTACTTGTCACCTATCCTAGTACTACTCCAAGCTGAACAGGCGTGACTTTGGAGTTCTTAGGGGTGGGCTCCCTAAAAAGGAGGTGCACGTTGGTGATATGGATAATCAAGTCATTCTTTTCAAGATCATTTCATATGAGGCCTCAAGACATAGGGTGTTACAATCTTCCCCACTTAGACTCTTGACGTCCTCCTCAAGGCTCAACTATAAGGCCTCATAATCATTCCCCATTTCAATGTAAACCCAAAATGACCTATGTGAACCTAGCTCCTGATCATGTCTACTAGCACAAGGGTGACTACATCACCATGGATATCCCTTTTTGACATGCCTAGACCGCACAACTCAAGAGTGGCATGGTACATGCCCATGTGGGACCCACCTACTAGAGGGGTTAGGGCTCTGGTACCGTTTGTGAAACTTCTGAAGCCACTACCCAAGGCTCTAGTAGAATTTTAGGAATGACAAAGGGCCCCACAGACCACCACTGGCCTTAACTGTGTGCTTTGTCCTCGCTCACTCATAAGTCAAGATCAACTTCCAGACTGGCCATAGTATTACTACTAGCTTAACTTTGGAGTTCTTAGTGATGGACTCCCTGAAAAGGAGGTGCGCCTTGGTGATATGGGTAGTCCAATCATTCCTTTTAAGATCATTTCATCTGAGGCCTCAAGACCTAGGATGTTATAGTAATACAATTCACTCACAACTAGATAACTCCATCAACTTCATTGTCACACTTAAAATTACTGATTATTTGGCCAAATTAAATTCATAACATAGTGTCCATAAGGGCTAAATACTAGTTCATTAAGGTAAATACTTATCCATATCCAAACTAACTAGAAAGTTAAAACAATAAATGCATACAATTTTAGCATAAGCAATAGTACTACAATGGTAAAGAGAAGTGGGGAAGAGACTAAAGGAAAGAAATTTTTTTGAAAATATACACCTAAAATCACACCTCCATTGAAAATAGACCCAATTTCTCGAGGGCTTTATAAAGACAACCCCCAAGGGATTCCCTTTTTGACATAAAGTAGTAATGAAGCAGGGGCTCATCAGCTTGAGACCTACACAAAACATCAAGTCTATCTAGAGTACTCATGTCATAACACCTATCATATCACATTAGTAGGAATCACATCTAAACACATTATTGCGTCTTTTTAATCATAGTGGACAGAATGACATGAAACAAAGGAGTTACAACCTCGATCACAGTAAAAAACATTAGTGCTTTTAGGGAGTCAAGAGTACCATACATCATATGGATTCTCAATAACCTGCATATATCTAACACTATACGACTCTGAGTACCTTCTCACATTCCTAAAGTGCGAGGATACATATTTCACTTCTCCAACTTTCAAACGTCAGGAAAGGTATACGCTCATAGGGAAACTACATCCTTAGGGTTTGACTAATTTATTAGTCCATTTACTCATCTTTCAAGGTATAGAAGGTAAAATTCAGGATGCCTTGTCAAGTTTACATAATTAGAGTATTAAAGCAACAAAAACCTATTTTACATCCACAATTTGTATTTATAAGTAGAAGTTCCCCAATTATGGCCATATATGGGCCATATCAAAGTTAGAGCTCAAAAGTCACCATTCCGTCTAATATAAAAAAGGAACAATCGAAAAAGTTTCACAAATAATTCTTTTATTTGAGCTCAATAAGGCAAAAGTTGCAAAAAGCATCAAAGTTGGTATTTTATGGATTTTCTCTTGCAAATTTTACATGTTTTAGTTATAAAATTTAAAAAGATTGTCTTTTCAGGTAAGAACAATAAGTTATGACAAGTAAATAATTTTGTAGTAAAGTGTTAGCCAATATTAGCATGAAAATCCCATTTTAGGCCATATAACATGTAATTAGGAAGATTAAGTGTTTATGTGTAGATTCTTGTTAGCTCAATGAATATTAAACATAAATTAAATCACTCGCCTCAAGGAAAATCTCTTCTACAACAGGTAGGAGGGTGAAACCTTAGCCTAGGAGCTCCTTATTTCAAGCTCTAAACATTCATTATTACATGCACAAGCTTCAAATAGGCCAAGGAATAAGAGAAAGATAGATTATAAGTAGATAAGTAAGCTTTCACCATGAAACATGAGTACATCATACATAATATGGTAAGGTTATAAAAGGTATAAGAAATGAGAAAACGAGAAGAAACTTACATAGATTTGACATCTGCTAGGTTTAGATCATGGTACCAAACTTTAATCTTCAAGAATCACCAGCATGCAATTGATTTTCTTCAATAAATGCCTTCCAACTCCATATTGTCACATCAAACTCTAAAAAGTTATAACATAGCTCGTGGGGTTGAGGGGAGTCTATATATAGATAGGTTCATGTATAAGGTGTAAAATAGCCCCAAGACTATTTTTTGATAATTATACAACGGACTTTGACCATTGACTAGTCACTTTGACATCTAAAGCAATCGACCTCAAAACCTAGTCCAAGTGCTCTAAAACACCCCACTTCAACCACTCTTTGAGCCGAATTGGTCCAAACTAGGTATATTTCCACCCAAAGTGGGTTGCATCAACCATCCTCATACTGCATCGACCTATGTTGGCCCCTCCTTGCTTAGGTCCCAACACACATTGATCGCAAACATCAATCTAAAAGATCCAACCAAGTTTGCTTCAACCCACCCATTATGGTCGAAGGGGGCATTTTGATCCAGCTCCACACCCCTCAACCTACTTCCATTGCATCGTGCGATCCATGCAACCCATAAGTTACCTTTTATTTAGGTCCACGACTTTTATATTTTGATTGTACACAATTATAATTATAGATTATTCACATTGTATAAAATGTGTGTGTGCACTATTACACAACATGGATTTATTTATATAAACTCATCCAAATTAAATCATTAAAGCACCTAATTTTTAGAATAAGACACAATGAAATGTAAAACAAGGATCAATGTTTCACAATCGATTTCCCATTCTTCAAGCATAATACTCCCTTGCCAACATCCATCCACAATTTGTAGATGACCCCTTAGAAATTTGTATCATTCTCTTCTAATAGAAGTACTTTATTCCTTCAAGCACCAACAACTCAGTGTGGACTCCTCCCAAGTTGAGCACCTCGACAGTGTTGTCTACCGTCTTCTAGCCATGAAGAGTTTTCCTACAATAAGCTTACTCTAATACTAGATCGAAACAAACTCTACAATGTTTTTCTTCCTTTTCATTTCCAAGTATTTCGACTCACCCCCTTATATGGTAGAAAAGAAGCCAAAAAAGCGCACAACGGAAGTGTACGAGGACAATAAAAAACTGCCACTACAAGATTCTGTAATATGTTATTTCTTGTCAAGGATGTCAACGCAATTTACCTTTTCCGTTTTATACCAGTGACCCGCGCAGCACGATTATATATGCCACGAGGCAAAGCCCCTTCATCCTTCCGGAGCCCTAAAACCACCCGTCTCTATTCAGCAGCCGCCGCCGTCTAGGGTTTTGGACGTGTAAGCTATCATTCTTGTAATTGACTTATCAATTCATCCGAAGGTTGTCGGATACTCTCGTGCTGCACGATGTCGGACGACGAAGCCCATGAGGAGAAGGAGCTTGATCTCAGTTCTAATGATGTGGTCACGAAATACAAGAGCGCCGCCGAGATCGTTAACAGTAACGCCTCTTATCCATTTTGCTCAATAACTGCTCTGTTATTGCTGATTGTGTAAGTCGTTCCCCCATTTGGTCGCTGAATGGTGTTTTCGTTGCTGCAACTCAGAGGCGCTCCAGCTCGTTATTTCAGAATTGAAGCCCAAGGCGAAAATCGTCGACTTGTGCGAGAAAGGGGATGCTTTCATCAGAGAGTATGAATGCTTTCTTTATTTCTCATTAAGGCCACGTTAAAAATCCAGCTCGCTACGGCTTGATGGCTACTTCTTAACATCTTTTCGACTATCAACTCTGCAGGCAAACTGGAAACATGTACAAGAATGCGAAGAAGAAGATTGAGCGAGGAATTGCTTTTCCCACCTGCATATCTGTCAACAACACTGTCTGCCATTTTTCGCCACTTGCCAGTGACGAAACTGTTCTGGAAGCAAACGACATTGTCAAAGTGTTAGTTCGTTGTTTCAGCTTTTCTAACACACTGTACGTGACCCAAATGCAACTACGTCGATCTCATTTTCATCAATGATGCAGTGACATGGGAGCTCACATCGACGGGTTTATCGCTGTGGTGGCACACACCCATGTTGTTCAAGAAGGACCTGTAACCGGAAGGGCCGCCGATGTTCTTGCTGCTGCTAATACCGCGGCTGAAGTAGCATTGAGGCTTGTTAGACCTGGGAAAAAGGTATGTCTCATTCATAGCAATGTTGTTTGCCACTATTACAGATCAGCTCCCATCAATAGTACAAGTTGACGACGGCTCATTTTAGTGTCATAAGCACTCAATCTATTTCATGGGACTAGTTCTCGGTCATATGTACCTGTGCTTGGACAGGAATGGCTAGCTACGTGATTTAGCAACTTGCATTGAGACTGCTTCAATCTCACAGGAGGACAATATCAAGACAATATCGAAATATTCACCTAAAGCTCGTCTCAGAGATTCTAGTGAGACAAATTTCTATGCACTAGTTTAAAGCATCGCCACGAATTCATAAATAATGGAACTCACAAATGGAATTGGGAGTAATTAATATGAATTCTTACCCAATGTACACCGTGAATTCATATACAAGCAAGCGAGGCCACTACAGAAATTCCCACTTTTTTTTTCTTCTTCTGGTGATGGCGGTGGGGGTTGTGGAGAAACGTCTTATTGCATAGGAATGGATGGAGTAACATCACGTGGCCACCTCCAGACTTTTCAAGTGTCTTCCTGAAACTGGGCTAATCGCTCGCTGACCTAAGGAACCCAATTAAAAAGGCTTCTCCCTGACGAGGCTTAAGATGCAATTAAAAGGACTGTAGCCACACTGTTCAAGGATTCTAGATAGGTCTCTAGGAAGCAAGCTTTGCTGACGTCCTTCTCCCCTTTTGTGGATGCAATCAAAGTCCACACTGTCCTGCTTGGTTTTCTCTTCCTATGACCATGAATCCTATTGTTTCTCTTTACATGGTCGACTCCTACTGTCTTCCTGGTTGCAATTCAGGGATATCTTCTTCTTTGAATTTTGTCTGCTTGAATATGGCCATATTTCTGGTTTTGTGAGCACTTTGAGCTTTGGCTTTTTTGGCGCCTGCCAAATTTTTGATCCAGGCCTCAGATTCTAAAATTTGTCGTGAATGTTGAATAGGGTCTTGGTTCCACTAGTCCTGGCTGACGTCATGATGATGCCATGTACATGTATTTGCAATGATATGTAATGATAAAAGTATGTGATCGGAAATTTAGAAGTATTAGGATATATCTTTTCTGAAAAATAATAAAGAAATCAGCCTTCACAAAGTACATGTACACAATAATGCTAAGAAATGTAATGGCAGATCGAATTATAAATATTCATTAAATACTCAATTGCTCACTCATCAGAATGCAATGTTTAATAGATTTTGGCTGCAAAATTTCTCTTGAAACAGATTATATAGTTTTCCAAAAGAGAGGTTTCACATTGAAATGCCTACTTGGTTCAGCCGAGTCTGCCTTGCGTCAAATAGTTCAAAACTTCAACTAGACGGGCCACTAGTTTTCGATGACATGGGCTTCGTTATCTGTTTTCAATTTGTTTGGCTTGACAGGATAATGACCCTGATAATCATCTGTGGATCATAGATGCTGCTTGTTGTTATGTTGAGTTAATAATATCTAATGGATCTCTTTGGAATTGTTTGACCTTTCTTTTACGAATACAGTTTAGTGTCTAATTAATTCTTTTAATCATTTGTGTGGTATTTGTAGTCACTTTGTGATTTATGATTTTTGCTGAAGTTTTTTTGGTTAATAGTGTCGACAGAATTCGGTTCTAATCAGCACATTGATGAATTCTAAATGAGTTTTCTTCACTTGTGTTGTTTTCGGAACCATCACTCATGTTAATCTGTACACATTTCCAGAACAAGGATGTCACTGAAGCTATTCAGAAGGTTGCTGCAGCTTATGACTGCAAAGTGGTTGAAGGAGTGCTCAGTCACCAACTAAAGCAGTTTGTTATTGATGGAAACAAAGTTGTTTTGAGTGTTAGCAACCCTGAAACTAGAGTTGATGATGCAGAATTTGAGGAAAATGAAGTTTATGCTGTTGATATAGTGATGAGTACTGGTGATGGCAAGGTGCATAATGTTTGTTATTGTGTGTGACCCCACATTCATTACATATTTTGACTGTAAAAATTCCTGTTGCAGCCAAAATTGCTAGACGAGAAGCAAACCACCATATATAAGCGTGCAGTTGACAAGAACTACCATCTTAAAATGAAGGCTTCACGTTTTATCTTCAGTGAAATAAGCCAGAAATTTCCCATCATGCCATTTTCTGCAAGGTTATCTAAGTCAGCTACACATATTGTTTTTAGCTTTTCATTGGAAACAGTTGTTTATTTGCTTCAGTGTTTAGGGCTTTGGAAGAGAAGCGAGCTCGCTTGGGGCTTGTAGAATGTGTAAATCATGATTTATTGCAGCCCTATCCTGTTCTCCATGAAAAGCCAGGTATGTTGTGTGATTCTATACAGCTGCTACCCTTGTTCTCTTTTGTTATGCATATTGTCGGATCTGTTAAAGTTTCGTATCTCCTGCTTGTCCATGAGCCCTCTTGGTAGTGCCCCTTTTAAATTGTTGGACTCAAGTCAATACTACCACATTGACACACGCTGACAAAAATCCATAAGATTGAAGTGGTGCAATTTCCGTGTATGAATTCTATATTTCCATAAATATTTTTGTACAAGGGGTATGCGGATCTATTTGAAGCAGCCATGTGACACTGGACTAGTTTCTTGGCATTCATTAGGAGAACAATCACCATTATCTTAGTTACGCTCTATTAATTTCTGCCATGTATTTAGAAGAAAAAATCGTCAATTTGTTTATTTCACTATAGTACTTCTCTGAAACGGACATGCAAATTCAAAGCACGGCAGCCTGCATTCCTTTAATATAGTTTCTTAATATAGTTTGACACCCTGATGCAATTTAGTCATATTTTTCTGCAGGTGATCTTGTTGCCCACATCAAGTTCACTGTGTTACTGATGCCAAATGGATCTGATAGAGTTACTACACACTCACTGCAAGAATTGCAACCCTCCAAATCGATTGAAGGTGATGCTGAAATAAAGGCTTGGTTAGCCTTGGGCATCAAGACAAAGAAGAAGGGAGGCGGAAAGAAAAAGAAAGGTTTGTATGCATTTTTATACATTATCCTTGAACTCATCTAGAAGTATTTATCTGTAGCCTAATAATTAGAAAGTTATGATAAAAATAATTTTTACACCAGTTATATCAATATTACATTTGAGGTGATCTTGTACGCATCATGATATTGAAAAAAACCCCACTCCAATCCACTGATGAGAAGCTATGGCTAATCTATAATGATTTAGTACTTTAAATTCTGCTATGAATTGCATTCATTAATCATTGGTAAACTGACAAGGTACTTATTAGTACACATCATGATATTGAAAAAAAACCCCACTCCAATCCACTGATGTCAAGTTATGGCTAATCTATGATGATTTAGTGGTTTAAACTCTGGTATGAATTGCATTCATTGGTAAACTAACAGGGTACTTATTATTAGTCATCCAGCTAATCATCTCTAGCTGGCCACTTCATTTTAGAGTTGACATATTGACGGTGTTTGTAAAATTACTGGGGGCGGATTAGTCATCAATTATCTCCAGCTATAGATCAACTCATTTTGTAGGAATGCCTTTTTTACACTACAATTACAGCTGTGAATCTTAACGCCACCAAATCTTATTTAATTCCATGACGCAAAACAAAATATACTTGTATACTGTTATAGCCTTATTATGAGCAATTCAGTTCAACTTTATTTTGAACTAACAAGACTCCCACTACACCTCTTGCTGTGCCTCATTTTGTGATGCACTTTGACTTTTGTTGGTGGGGTCAAGAAAGGGTTTGCTCTTAGTACTTTTTCATCTAGGGAGTCAATGTGTGCTCAGCATGCAATTGCAATGGTATTTTACTTTCTACTTGCACGTTTTGATCCCTCAATGGAAAATATAGCATGCATCACCGGTCACATTAGTCAAATTCTAGTCCCCACTGGTTGTTGACAACATAATATTCTGTAGGGATAGTATAAGACAGAATATTAAACATTTTGTTTTGGGTTTAATTTATTATTTTCTCTCGTTATGTTTCATAACATCTTTTGTCAGTTTCTTGAACACGGCATGGTAAATTCTTAATCTTAGTAGTTGTAATACTATGCATGCATGAACATGCTATCATTTGTATAAATCAATATGGTTGATAATATAATTAGCTATATAGTGCTGGGTGTATAGGACATAATGAACAATATTATATTGGGTTTAATTTGTTAATTGACATGTTTACCTCTTATATTTAATTGGCTCTTTTGTCAGTCTCTTGGAGAATGCATGATAAGCTCTTAAGCTTAACAGTTGTAATATTACGTTTGTATAAACATGCTATCATTTGTATTCATTTATATGGTTGATAATATAGTTAGCTATATGCTGCTGGATGCGTAAAACTTAATTTTTAATCTAAAATAACACTTAATCTTAATTAGGGAACTTGGAGTTTCATTGATAAATTGAATTAAAAGTTGTTTTTGAGTCTACCAGTTTTCACATTTCAATGGAATGATAGAATCATCATTTGGGATTTAATTTTTGATTGTATTAACATAAAAGTAGATGGCTTTGTACCAGTTCACTAGTTTTGAATCGAAGTAACCCTTGTTGTTTGACTTCAGACCTCGAGGGTTGTATCGCAACTCTTGCCTCCGTTCTGTATCATCCTTTGTCTGATCTCGATTTGCCTTGGAATATTAACGTATTCTCACACAGAGTATCACTTTATCTTCCCAATGGACACTGGTCTTGAACATGTTCCAAACGAACTAATCTATTTATGTATGTCGTCTTCTGAACTAATCATCATTCCATTATCATCTTCTCTGTGATCCACTCGCAGTGAAGAAAAACTGCCTATCCGTTTTGAGGTGTTGGCCCTTCATCTGTTTATCTACAACCCCGGGCTCTTCCCTAGCACTTTGAAGGCAATTAGACACTCCTTCCCTACAATCATGGCATTATGCTGTGACGACCCTCACCTGCTGCTCACTTCTGTCTACATATACTAGTTAATCGTTCTTGTTACGAGGCCACTAGTTGGTTGGTTCACACAGACAAGTTAATGTTCTTATTACGAGGTCACTAGCGGGTGGTGGGTTCATGCTGGATGAGATTTTTGCCATGGCCAACGAAAGCAACGAGGTTATCATTTTTATGTCTTGGTGACTATTCTAGGATGGAAAATACTAGGTGAACACAACTCTTACACCAGAAATGAGCACCAGTTTTGTTTTTTTGTACATAAAGCAATGACATGGCAAATAGATCATGTTATTTTATTGATTTGCTTTTTGAGTTTGTGGCTCATAACAACGGGGGTTCCATTTCTGATCCCAATTCTGGTCTGCATAGCAAACCTCTATTGCCTTTAACAGCTAATATGCAGATGCTGAATAGTAGCAAGTTGTCAGACTGACAGGTTCCTTCCGTGCTCATTGGGACGACATGACCAATGATGGGAGGCACGTGTAACAGTGTGACCAATAATTGGGAGGCACGGGTCAGAGCAGAGAAGATTTCAATTTCGTGATCATTGTTAGAGCATTGGGCAGAGTAATTCAGAGCATGTATCTTTGCACAGATGCATCAGATACACTATTAAAGCAAAATACAAGCTTTAATTGCAGCTATTAATTCATTATTTTATTACATTGATTAACTTTAGTCATCATATCATCTCTCAAATTATGCTTCATGTAAGCCATTTAACTTAGCAAGGATGATATGTTATTGTCACTGGGGAAAATGAGCATGACATACTCATGTGCCATATTTGTCACAATAGTACTATGCTTTTTGTAGGCTTATTGTCACTCGGGTTCCATTTCTGGTCCCAATTCTGGTCTGCATAACAAACCTCAAGGCAATATAGGTTATAGCCGTCGGATGCAAATAAAGGCAAATTCAAACTTTGGCAGCACCTTTGGCAAGTATAGTACCATAATTGATGATTGGGTAAAATATCCAGTAGGTATATGATAATAAACGAACTTATTTTTCTGATTTTAGTTGCTAGTTTTCTTTTTAGTATTAGGTAGACGCTGGGTTATAGAAAAGCGTGGTAACGGTGAAGCCTGTAATGAATACATATTTGATTTTCAAGTATACTTTACTTAGTAAAGAGTATGGTGTCTGCTTTACTTGTCTAAGAGCTCCTCTATGCTACGTGGTATATGCAGGAAAAAAAGCTGATGGACCAGGTGGCGCCTCTGAAGCAGAGCCCATGGAAACCACTGATACTGCGCAGCCGTAGGAGTGGTTCTAGCAATTTTGTTTACTTATCGTTCCTTTTAGACCGGGTTCAAATGGTAAGATCTGTGTTAGCTGTTTGTAGGTGGGTGGAGTAAAGGTTGGGTATGATCAGTGAGTAGCAGCAATCTTCGCGAAGGGTCTTGTATTCTCTTCTCTGTTCCATTTGCGGCATGATCAACTTATACACATGCAATTCGCTGTTGTTTTTACCTGTTGTCCCTTATTGGTTTCTTGCATGAGTTCCGTGGCTGGTGTTATGAAATACAGATGGTTGAGGGTTTGTTGAGTATGGTGCATAAGCTTATTTATCTGGATCTCAAATATCTTTTGGACTACTACTTTTTGATGTTGTGAAATGTAATTGGTTATTCATTTTACTAGGAAGCCTGAAAGATACACTAACTCAAAATGCGTTGTATATTGTCCATCAGTCTGAGACTCTGTGCCCTCCTTTAACATAGATCAAAACGACCATATAGCAGGTGGGGGTTGATGGTGGAACTATATATGATTTCAACTCCTATATTTTATATAGCTGACAATCATAATCAACTAAACTTTGTAGCAAGTACCAATAAAGATCATGCCAATGTATGCAAACAATGCTTATATTGGAATATTGACATTACATGGTAATCCGATGGTTATTTTCTGTGGAGCACGTGTCTTGAGTGATTAGTGTTCATTTTTTTCCGAGTTATATGTCAGCTCCGTCTACAATTGTGCTCACTCAAATACAATCTGATTGCTACCCTCGGATCTTGAATATGGAATTTGAGAAAATCTGAGGTAATGCAATCAATACATACTGTCGGAAATGATGTTCAAACTTTTGTATGTATTCAACCAATGGAACTACGTGAAATGTGTTCCCATGTTGACCGTGATCATGTTCTCTTTGGACCACAAACCTGGACTTTTCGTCATGGCTGTTTCTAGTACAACAGATAAGGTACTCTCACGGTTTTATGTAGAAGTGTCTTTCGGCCATATTCCATATGCTAGTGTTCTGATTTTTGGCATTGTGGCAGTACGATTGTGTTTATTAAATGCAAAATACATGAATCTCTACGGGCTTCATGCAAAATACATGAATCCCTATGGGCTTCATGCTACCAGACACGCAACAACCATAGGTCCCTGATGGTCTTATTGATGTTCTACTGCTACTACACATGTAATAATGGTAGTGCACGATAGATTCACACATTATGCTTAGTGTTGCTAGGTTACAGTCGTCACTTGTCGAGAAGTAGATGCTAATGAATGCTGGCTATACACTAAGGCACATTAATTGATCATAAACAAACAACAAAGAGTAGTTTGCTTATGTGCGTGGATCTGGGACTTGTCTTGGACATCTTACTCACCTGTACACCATGGATGCACGTTTAACGTTCCTACTCGCACATGTTAAAAAACACGCGCTTACAGTCTGGGCAGGTAGATGAACAGACATCGGGGTACTATATATCGGTAACGAGGTACTTGTATATATGTTTTAGATGCACTTACTGGCTACTGCTTTATACATGGTATTTTTATATACGAAGTTGACACTTCTTCTACAAATTAAGTGTCATTTTGAAATGCAAAGTTGGTACTTCTGCCGTGATTTTAATTTGTAGGATCGTTATACAAGTGGTGGGTGTTTGGTTGGATATTTTTTTATAAACTTATGAGACAACCTGTGAACATTTTATCTTCTCTCTGCACATTGGAGAAACTGTTTGCGGTTTTGTACATCAAAATGAGCTACATTTGCGTAATTGCGAGGTACTATTTATACACAACTAAGATATAGTAGAAATAAAAGAGGTACTCTTTATACATTTAACCTATATAAAATAAATAAGAAAATGTTGCAAGTGATGAAATTTGCTCATACATATAATCTGGTACTATCATGTAGTGTGGGGCTCTACTTCATGCGTGAAAGTGAGGTATTTGTTGCATTTAGGGTACGAGTCAGTAAAATATTTTGAAATATTTATATAAGGGGCTGTTAGCTATGATCGGTTTTGTACTACAACATAATCTCTATTTCATGCTTCTAAATGCTAACGTAATTAAGCATTATTTTTATCATAGATTTTTTTTTTGTAAAATTGGCCATTCTATTCATCCCGTGGCCTGGGCTTTTCTCGAGAATATGCAAAAGATGGATTGGTATTAATTTATGATGATGTCATGTTGTGGATCGGTACCACCCTCAAGGCATTTGGCGTTGTGATTTTCCCTCACTCATGTGCACTTTATAAGGGCGGGCACACTTATACATATCTTGTTTGGGTACTAATCACACGATGTAGAACAATGCATTTAAATTTATAATAAAAAGATACAATTCTCCAATGAGTAAACACAATAATGTTTCTTTTGTGACTTTTCTTAGATTATATTTACCTAGCAAGAAAATGTATACTGTCTATAGATTTTAACCCATGTAATACAGACAATTTTTTAATATGCTTTCAATATAGGACTTTAGGTTCACAGTAGCAGCAGATTGCATGTCAATGAGATATGCGATGTAAGCTTCAACATGTTGATGTATGTGTAGTCTTGTCGTAGCATCTGTTGTGCCTGGTATATGTACCCGTTGTATCGGGGTTTCAACCCAATTGTAAAATTTGAAATTTTAGAAGGTTTCAAGAAGACATGCAACAATAATTTTTTGTGCATGTGAGTTTGGTCGTATGCGTGTCGTCTGGGTGTTTATGTTTATCTTATTGCGTTTGCAATGTGTTTCAATACTAGTTAGCAAACATTTCATGTCTCTAATAAAAGTGAATGTTTGGGAGGTTACAATTGGTATCAAAGAATGATCAACAAAATGATACCTTACAGTTTCTCATGAACAATAACTAATACAAACTTGGTCATAAAAAAGTATGCAGTAGTTTAGTGATTAGATGCTAAGTCACACTTAGACTTTAGGTTAAAACTTACATGTCATTGAACTCAATTTATACTAGCATTCTAACTATAATATCTCCTCTCTTCTTGAGTGTCCTATAGTATGAGACGATGTCAAGGGCCTGAAGGCTAAGAGGACTATAGCACGTTTATAAGCATTAAACATCCCCTCTAATTGAAATATCTAATAAAACAATTAAATACAAGGGGGTTAGTTGTAACTTGCTTGAAAGAACATTGCACAAATAACATTGAGAAAACAATCAACAATGAAGCAACAACAATATACATAGATTTGTAATGGTTCTAGCTTGAATACTGTAGTTCTACTATCTAGTTGTTGCTAGCCAAGATTTCTCAACTTACATTTCAATCACCTATTCTATATAGATATACGTCAAATCACTAGTGCCTTCTTTGGATCAAGACTAACCTCATTTTTTGGGTTCAAGGTTAATTATTACCTTCTTTCTCAGAAGTTTGAATACCAACGACGATCACAATCTCTCATTCTTTTCCTTCATATGTAACCTTTTAGTAAGAAGCAATTTCAAAGATCTTCATAATCAACTTTCTCTAAAGAAGTAGCTCCAAAACACCAATCCAACAAATAATAAGAAAGGGAATGAAAAGTACAAACTCTCTTAGAAAAATTATGATTTGAAGCACTATCAAACAAGTGTGCGTAAATACACAATGCTTAGGCAAGACTATATATAGTGAAGTATGACAATAAATCTAGATTTAGGCTAATTTGGAAGTAGATTAATATAACAAGGTATAGTTCTAAGGTCAATTTGCTAGCAAGAAGTTATATTTTTCAAGTGTACTTTGGGTGTCCCTATGAAACTCCTATATATAAAAAACTTTGGAATAATCTAGACTAATATTGTGAGTGTTTGGATGAGTTTAGTGCCAAACTAGTCATTGTAGGATAGTGGGTGGGAAATTAATAACTAAATGTATACTAACTACTAAGACTATAGAGTACACCCCTATCAAATTGTGATTTGGCCATGATGGATCTCGGTTGAGCTTGAATTCAACCAACTCATTGCGTTGTCCCTCATTGGTGTAATGAGTATGTCCCAACCAAACTTTAGTTTGACTAACATGTCTTCTTGGTCGAAAAGTAACTTGACCACAAACTCTATTCTGAAGTCCTAAAATATAGAATGGCTCAAAAGTTCTTGCAATAGAATCTACCTATGCTAACATGGTATTCCAGTATAAAACTGGAATTGAGATGGGTCTGGGACGTCAATCACTTCTTCTTACATAATATCTACAAACTTGTAGAATTTTATATGTTCAAGTCATAATTCTAGACACAACATTATTGACCATCATCTAAACACAAAATATTTCTCAAATAACTTAACTACATCTTATATAAGCTCGTTGATCACTTGAAACACTCAACACATATATTAGTAACACGAATGGGGAATATTTTCATAATAAAAAACAAAATATAAGACGCTCCCTAAGCACACAAGCACATAGAGGAAGCACACAAAGTTATCCATAACTCGTGCACTTCAGGGGGCATTACATAAATTTGACATTCATAAGAAGAATATAATCAATCACACAGACTTGAAAGATAATCATATTCATCCATGTTCTTACAAAAGGAAACTTAAAGGCTATCACATAGAAAACTTATGGAGACAAAGTCTCTAGTCTAGAGTTCTAAATATGAAAACATAAAGCTGAATCTATAAAGTTGAGGATTGTATTATAGTTGACACCCCACTAGATCTTATCATTGCTCTATCCTGGTGCTTCAAGCCTCTAGGCGCTACTTTTGCTCATGCTCCTCACATGTGGACATCTCGTCCCCAACATGCATTGGAAAAATAGTTGCTAGAGTAAGCGACATGAATATCCTAACATAAACATTATTGAAAAAATAAGATACTACAAAATATTCTTGAACATTTTAAACACAGAACTAACACTAAACTCTGCATAAAATATGAAGCATAAATATATCTTCTTTCTTTAACTTAGTTCTTGTCTTTCTTACTTAAACTCTGCATAAAATGTGAAGCATAAATATATCTTCTTTCTTTAACTTAGTTCTTGTCTTTCTTACTTATCTTACTATGGAGACCCGTACTCCAATACCTTGGTCTCGCGACATGCACTAAGGTTCCTGGGTCACATAACCTGCACTCTAGGCCTGGGTTATGTATCTGAATTGGCTTGCATTAAGGGCCTGGGCCTTATGACATGCACATAGGGCCTGAGTCATGTCTCTCTTACATTATCATGCATTAGGGTGCCTGGAACACATGACTTGCATTAAGGGCCTGGGCCTTATGACATGCACATAGGGCATGAGTCATGTCTCTCTTACATTATCATGCATTAGGGTGCCTGGAACACATGACTTGCATAAAGGGCCTGGGTCATGCCTTTCTTGATTTGACCTACACTAAGCCTAAGTATAACTCCATAATTTGATGTCATCTTGTTATATTTGATCTTAACATGATTCTTAATACATGAATCTTTATAGAATCTTATCATGAAATCTAAAGCATACATCTTAATGGACTTATCTCATAAATGTTAAAGCATTATGTACTCATATTCTTATCATGACTCAAATCATGAATCTTAATAAAATCTTATCCTGGAACTTAATCATGACTTGGTATATCTTAATATAATAAAATTACCATGGATCGAATTCTCAATACATTATGATGTTAATATAATCTTTATCTTGAAAACTTGAATATGTCTTAATATGTTCAAAACTTATATTATGATATCTTACTTAACTCTTATATATTAATCATTCTAAGAAATCTAAATAACTTCTTAGTTCTTAGACCTCTATCTAAATAAGAAATATTAATACCATGTTTCTACCTAAAATCTTAATACATGGTTATGTCACATAACCATGGAAGTATGATTATCTTACTTGCATTTCTTATCTTGTAGTCTTAAGAAACATAACTAAGAAATTTGATAGAAATATTTTTTTTAACCCTCTTATGAACTTAATTCACGAACTTTAATCATTCTTGATATAAGCATGACAAATCTCTACTTGAGATGTTGAACATATGAAGTTACATAATATAAAAGTATATGAAATCTTGCTTGCATGTCTTAACTTAAAATCTTAGAGCATTGAGACATGGAAGTCTTATTTCAAAAAAAATATGTATATACTAAATTTAATAAATATAGATACTCATGGTCATGAACCACTTACCTATATCAAGAGGTATCAAGCTCCTATGAACTCTTGACGTTCGCCTTTAATTATCTTATGATTATAATCCAAAAAAATCTAATTAGGACTCTAAACCCTAGTTATGATAACTCTGAATCTTTGTGAGGACAAAATAAAATCATGGCATGTGACCTAGCCCATTGGTTAGATCTAAAAAAATGATAAAAAACCATATATAGTTTGATCCTATTGGAGTTACCATCAATTGTTGTGATTTATTAAACATTGACAAATTAGAGGCAAGCTAAAACACTTATAGTTCTAGGACCGGATAAACCAAAAATAGAAAGACCACTCTACCATTTTCTCAAAATCTCGACTTTATGCCTGACAGAGGGTGAATTCATATAAGACTGCTTATGTAGTCATGAGGTTGGTAACTTGGGTAGAAAAGAAAATCACCAAATCACACTGAGCAATGTGACACATCAATGAAACATAGAAGGGAATGTAAGTAACACACCACCTAGCTTCTTCTCCTCCCAAACCATGGCGTTAAAAGCTTCCTAAACTGTGAAGCTCTAGAGAAAATGGTGAGCTAGACCCAAGATTTTAAAATAATGACCGTTACAGAAGACTTCTTGATTCCTTTCTATCAACACACTCCATTGAATAGACCTTGTTTATAAATGGAACATGAAAAACACACCTTGACACCATAGCTAGGGGGCAAGTTTGTGAAATAAGAGTGAAACCTCTAGCTTCAAAGCACACAACAAGCAAATCACCATGATGACTAAGTTCATCCCACTTAGCGAGCCTATCCCTCTAGATCGCAAGGTCTGCGGTAGCCAAGGATGTCGCAGGTTCACTGTCACGAAACTGTTCTTATCCCAATCCTAATCCTATTGTCGAAATAGTAGAAAAAGGATTGAAGCGCCCATCCCTGAGTGGCCCCGTAGGATCTAACACACTGGCATATATAATAAGAAATAAAACTCAAAAGCTAGATATTTAAATAAACAAACTAACCCAATATGGAGATATACCCGATTTATCTTTATCTTCAGAATGTATGAGTGCGGAAGCGATCCTATTTAGTATTCCATTTGTATTTCCTAAAATCAAGAAAATCGAGACACAATCATGCAATTGCACGGTATGCTATCAAAATCAAGAAAAGTGATTTATAACAAAATAGTACACTTGGCAGGACTTATATTCAAAAGAATAATAAGCAATTTGCAAAACCAACATTTATTCGACAAGTTTTTCAAGCAATTCAACTTTTAGTACGAGTTCCCATTATGCTATAATTCGAGAAGCATGCTTATATATTTTTGTGTGACTTTATCTCCCCAACGCGATGGGGGAAGTCACTGGGCTCCTTCTCACCATAGGAACATAGGAGGCCAATGTACAAGTCCCACCTCCAATTGAGGGGGTTGTTGTACTCAATATCAACATTATCAATATCATCATCATTATCAATATGCGGGCAGTCATAATGGGCATGCAATTTATGCTTTCATGTTTTTCAAAATATAGTATAGAAAAATAGAAGACTAATCATAGGGAACAGTAGCTCATCCAAGTAAATAGCCAAGTACACAGTCAAGAGAAACATAAAAGTATCTTCAATACAGTCAAAAAGGAGTTATATAATAGCGTACCTTTCACCGAAGATTTCATGTATGATCAAAAAGTAATAGGTAGACCCTTCGAGTCAGATCCTAAATCACAATGTTTGGATCAAGGGTCAATATCATGATGTTTATAATATCTTGTTTCAATATTTTGAGATTAGGGTCACACTTTCCTAGGTTAACCTTAGGGTTAGGTCATCTACTTATAATTAATATTTCAATATGTCCAACATTACTTCAAGTATACAATATATTCGGGTGTGAATGACTTACCTAGGTTTTCTAGAATCATGAGTAAACCCCAATGATCAATATTCAAGTCATCATCACATTCCTAACTCATCATCATGATATGTAACATTATTGAGATTCAAGATCAGTTTGATTAAAGTAGAGTCATGAATCATACACATGATCAATCTTTCCACAAGATTTAGATCCATAATCACAATGTTAAGGTTAATTCCTAGTTCAATGTATATGATTCACATTCTAGGATAATGGGTTGTAAGATCAGATCTAAACTCATATTTAATCAAGTTTGGCTTCAAGATAATCATTAGAGTCAAATTACCAGGGATTTCAAAGGTTAGTCAACAAGTATAGTCATTTGACAACTTAAATGAGAAAGAGTTTACAATCTAGGGATATTAGTGAGACTATTTTGGAATCAGGTTTCAAAAGTATTTTTAATCGATTCAATGGATTGTTCTGATCAAGATTGACTACTTGTTCACAATATTTGGAGCTAGGATGTATTTTCTACAATTAAAACAAGATCAGGACATTTATATGAATATTTGTCAAAGAGGGAGCGAAAATACATTTGATACAAAAAAATCGAGGACTGTCAGATGCACAACCAGTGGCCCAGATCTAGCCACATAGTCATTGTGACTTGCTATCTTGGAGGGATGGTTCAATCTTGGTTTGTCCGATTTGCTCCCTTGTTGATTGGTTAAGACATTGGTTCATTGGTTCTGTTGAACCGGTGGTTCATGGTCACCCTTTCCTCACACAGAGTTCTCCGCGTGAAGCCACGTGCAAGGAGTGGGTGAGGGAGGCCGCGAGCATGCCGTCCCAGTCTGCCACCACCTCGCGGACTCGATGGAAGCCAAAGAAAGAGAGGAGGAGGTGAGGAGCATGGACGCCCGATCTGGGCCGTGCGGCGTCACTGCTTGGTACAACAGGTGAGGGGCAATCAAAAAGAGCATCAAGAAGGCTGAGGGGGTGTGCGAGGCTACATTCTGAGCAAGATGTTCCTACTGCGGACTGCATAGGTCCTTTTATAGGTGAAACGAGGCAAGATTTTAGGGCAAACGAGTCTTGCTCTTAGCCATTGCCGCCAGAGTGAGATGGTTAGGCAAGGGGATCGTTTTGGCAGCTGGAAAGATCCCAAATGGTGGTCAAAATAGGATTTAATATGTTTGAATTTGCGAGATGAACATTCCCTCTCAATTGGAATTTCAAATCGGGTAGTACAAGGGCTGATTACCATTTTTGATCGTCATAACTCCTCCCCGCTAATTGCGGGAGGTAGAAGATGGGTCCGTAGCCGGTGGATCAGCCCATGATCCATGATAGGAAGATCCAAGGGCTGGGATCACCCCCGGATCCTTGCCTTGGATTGCTGACATGTCAAAGCTAAGAAAAAGCCCAAATAAAAGGGGAAAAAGGGGTTTTCAATACATAAACTTCCAGAATTCATAGTAAATCATAGAAATGTCCAAATGAAATGAAATTTGGATCATAGGTTCACAAAAATGTGGAGAACATTTAGAAAAAGTTTGACAACTAAAGTATGAAGTTTGATTGACCAATTTAATTCTTTGGAAAAAGTGATGCATAAATCAAATCAAAGGTGTTATAATGTATATAACGTTCACATTGATCGCCATATCTCAAATTTGAGTCTCAATACTGATTATTAAGACATGAAAAATGATTGGGGATTATGAGTGAGTATAATGAGGGAAAAAGTGTAATGATTTCATTATAATGTGAAAATCCATTTTGTTACATCCTTCCCTCCTTAAAAAGGAATTTTGTCCCCAAAATTCAAAAAATCCTCAAAATTGGGACCATACAAAAACTAGATCATATACTTAAATACTGGTGTATCCTCAACTATATAATCAAAGGCATATCCTCAAACTTCAAGTAGTTCAATAATCATAATTGGGATTCCATGTTTTGTATCATAACCAACTTTTTAGCAATATCATTTCCTCATCGAGCAATTTGAGTGTCAAGATTAATGCATATACTGTTCAAAGTCATCATGTGAGTCACAAATATGGAAATGATCTTATTGATCACAAATTTGGAGAGACCATAAAAATCGAGATCAAGTGTACAAGGTTCTAGCTTCTACATTGGCCTAGGTGGGGTTATGCATATACGATTTGAGATTTAGATTTCAACATTTCAAGACCACATCATACTTTCAATATCATGATTTTTGGGCTCAAAATCACTGAGAGGTCTCACCCTAGTCCTAATGAGAGCTAAACCCTAAGTCATAAATCAAGAGAGAGTCAATATAGTCATTATTCATATATCTAGTATGATCTGTAGATCCAAATAATTTGAACATAAGATTTGTATCATTATTTAGATTTGATAATCGCGAGTCACAATATTATATATCAGTATCAAGAGTCGAGATTTTGGACATCAAAAGTCCTAGATCCAAAATTTGATCATATGTATAAATAGAGCTAGGGTTTATATTCCTGTTTAGACCTTAGGGTAGATCACTCATCGATATTGAATTTCGAGCAACAATATTCAAGAAATATTTGAGAAACATACCAAGATTTCATTATCATGGTATCCAAGGTTGATGAATGATTTAGACCTAGGTCTATCTACGAAGTCAACCACCAGCTATAGTCAATATTTTCATATATGAAAATCATTATCAATATTCAAGATCGAGTATCAACCATGGGTTTAACCTATTAGGCTTAGGTCAACCAGTCCAAATAGGGTGAAAGGGAATACCTTCCCTACTCTAAATAATCAACAATACGAAAATTTAGAGGTAGTCAAAAATAGGGATGTGACCTAGTTTAGGGGAGTCATGAGTCAACTACAACCCTAATCTAGCACATTACTTACATTGGTCACGATCCACTGATCTTATTCAAATAGGGAGAGTATCAATGATTAAATCATATATATCAAATCATAAGATCAAAATTCAAGATAATAGGGCAATAATGTCTTGATTTGCAATTTTTTCCTGTCATGATCAAGGTAGTGATATAATTTGGAATTGAGGATTTGAATTTGGCATTCGTGGAATTAGAGCATAATAGTGTAACATCTAGGCCCATCATCAACATATCAAAATTGATATTGCAAAAAGGCATCAATGGTCAATAGGAAAACTGCTTTTTGCATCATAGGTCTTACATCATGATTTTGTGAGTCTTAGACTAAGTCATTTGATAGCATGGTCAAGTGTGTATAAAATAGGATACGAGTTTTATTAACTATGTTTGAGTTTTAATAAAAAATAGGGCAACATGGGCTTAATCAAATAGGGACCTGATAAAAAAATAAGGTATAAGGTATAACTCATCCTTATTCCACCATATCAAAATTTACCTCAACATAGAAAACATGTAGTCAGGTTTTTGTTAAATCAAGTTTGTTGGATAAATTGGATATTATGATAAATCCCTTTGTTTCGATGATGACAAACATTTCATTCTTATTAATCTAACGAACTACTTTAGTGTGCAGGAACAAGGTGATGACAAAGTTCTAGGAAATCCATACGCTTGAATGTTTGTAAATGTCATGCAATGTAATCATTTGTAAACTTGTACAAATATATAATGTACAAGTACTTAGACTTCATGTAAATCAAGCGTTAGATCTCCCTAGCTAAACACCACACTTAGTTAGGTCATCTCCTTCCAATAGGATCACATAATGCACACTCATGCACACACTTAGTATCTAAATTGAAAGATTGAAAACAGAGTCAATCTCGGTCGACCACACTCCTCGACCGAGACACTCTCGGTCGACAAACTTCTCGACCGAGATTGACCCAAGTAGCCGTTAGACACAGCTGACAAAGTAGTTAGCAGTTGCAAATGAACGTTGATCCAGAGAGCCTGTCGGTCGACAAAACTTCGACCGAGTAGGTATCTCGGTCGACAAATTGTCGACCGAGATGGTCTCTGACAGCAACTGCAGAATAAAGCAACTAGCCGTTACTAACGCACCTAACTTATACCTAACGGCTAGTTAAGCACTTAGAAGCCCCTAGAAGTTGTCTAGAACGTCCTTAAGTATTCATAGGCCATTCCTATAAATAGGACATGCCTTAGGACACCAAAATACACCTAAGCTATACTTGTGCTATACTTGAGCTTGAATACACACTTGCAATCTGTTTTAGAGCAATAGAGCAATTCCTACACTTGCCATTCATTCCTATTGCTCCCATTTCGTGTCCTATAGGCTAGTATCTCCTATCCACTACAATCACATTGTCATACACATTGGTTAGGAGATATAAACGCTTGATATAGGAAAATCAAGCCTTGTGCTTACAACGGTATTGTAATTTCTATTTTCCTTCTTGTTCCTTTTTATCTTTTGTACTCTCCTTGCTACTCCTAGGGTTGGAGGCTGCGGATTGGAGAGGGTTGACTTCTCAGGTGGAGAAGGGGACTTCAAGCTACTTCAAGAAGGCTATCGCACGGGAAGCTACTTCAGAAGGCTGGTGCAACGGGAGTTGGTGCACCTACTTCAAGGGAAGGCTGCTTCAAGGTTGGGCGATTACTTCTGGGTGAAGGCTGCTTGAAGGGTTTGGGAAAAGAAATTGTATTTTATGTAAAGTCCTTGCGAGGTAATAAAATAAATTTCTTTTCAAATCCCGGTTGGGTAAGCAACCGGGTAGTGGACTGACGGCTATAGTATTTGCTATAGTTGGAACCACTCTAAACCCTGTGTCTCCTTATCCAATATTTATGTGGTTGGTTGTTTGAGTTAAATTAAGTTAAAATCTTTATAAACTCTATTCACCCCCCCTCTAGTAGTTTTCAATTGGTATCAGAGCAAGGCTTTAAGGAACCCTAACAAGGTCTTGAAGAAATGGGGGATGGAGTGCTCAACAACCTCAACATTGAAGGAACACTTGTTGCTAGGCCTCCGGCGTTCGATGGAACAAACTACCAATATTGGAAGAGAAGGATGCAATTATATTTCCAAGGCATCAACTGGGATCTATGGAGGATAGTGTCTACTCCATATGTGCTTCCTCAAAATGACTTTGCGGAATGGGATGCAAACACGGTAAAACAGGCCCAAATGAATGCAAAAGCTGTAAGCATTTTATATTGTTCTATTTCAGTAGGAGAATTTAATAGAATATCTAATTGTGATACAACTTATGATATTTGGCATAGACTATCTATAACTTATGAGGGTACAGCCCAAGTCAGGAATTCCAAAGTTAGCATGCTTAAAACGAAATTTGAACATTTTCGTATGGATCCTAATGAGTCTATTAGTGCAATGTTTTCAAAATTCTCTACTATTGTTAATGGTTTAAGTGCCCTAGGAAAACCTGTTCCTGAGGAAGATCAGGTATCAAAAATTATTCGATCACTTCCTCCGAAATACAAGCCAAAGGTGACAGCCATTGCAGAAGCAAATGACCTCACTAGACTCAAAATGGAGCAACTCATTGGCAATTTAGAAGCTCATGAGGCAGATCTAGAAGAGGAAGAAAGAAGAGAACAAGAACGTCAACATGGGAAAAGGAAGGACATTGCATTCAAAGCTTCAACTAGAGACAATCATGACACAAGTGAAGATGATAGTGAAGAAGAAACTCTCGTTGTAAATGGTAAGCAATATAAAAGTTTTAAGACTAACAAAACTTCTAGTGTTTCTTCTTCCAGGTGCTTCGAATGTGGTAAGAAAGGACATATGAAAAGTGATTGTCCAACACTCAAGAAAGGGAAGAAATCATCTCACAAAAAGAAAGAAAAAGCATATCGAGCTGCATGGGATGATTCAAGTGATGATAGCAATGATGAAGAAGTAGAATGCCTCATTGCTATAACAAATGAAGACGAAGAAGAGTAAGTCTTTATGATCTACCAAAAGAAGATATAATTGCTAGTCTTCAAGATACTCATCAGAAATATATTGAGTGCACGAAGAAACTTAAGAAAGCAAATAAAGATTTAAATGCTAAACTTCTTGCTCTTGTATCCGAAAATGAAAATCTCAAAAAGGAAAATGAAGATTATGTTCTTAAGTTAAAATCGGTAGAAGCTAATTGTAATCTTCTTTCCTTAGAAAAGTCAAATTTGCAAACTCAAGTGAATGATCTTCAGAAACAACCTATTCTATGTTCACATTTAGATTATGATGAGGTTGTCAAAGAAAGAAACTTTCTAGTATTCAATTTAGATCAGGCAAAGAAAGATATTGCTAAGTTACAAAGAAATGTAAATGAGTTAAGAGGAAATGACATACTTGAAAATATTCTGAAAATTTCCTCTAGTTATAATGGAAGAAGAGGATTAGGATACGATCCAAGGAGAATAAAACCCAAAAGAGTCCAAGCATCTAAGACTAAGATTATGTTTGTACTTAGGAAAACAACTCCTAGAAATGAAGTTGACTCCATCAGCTGTCATTATTGCATACGTCTTGGACACTATTCATTTTCATGCCCATTTAAGAAAAAGAAAGATGAGTTAGCTTGGATTCCTAAAACTTAGTAGCTTAAAAATAAATAGTTGAGATTTGACCTAAACTGATTCTTGATATCATAATGTCTTATCTCAACACAATTGAGCTCTACTTTGTATATTTCTTTTTGCTTGAAAATGATTTCTGAACACTTTTCAGAAACTTGGTCGGTCGAGGTATTGTCGACCGAGTGAACCTCGGTCGAGAAGCTGTCGACCGAGCATGTCACTGTTTTTCAGAATGTTGTAAAATTGCTGCATTCTTGTGAAATTAATTAAAATTGTTGTCTATTTATGGTTAATGACTGTACAATAAAGCTTAAGATATGGAAATTATCTTTGAGAAATTATGTGAAATTAATTTGGTCAAAGAAAACTAAAATTATGCTTAGTTTTAAAGAAAATTTCTGTTTTTACATGCTTTTATTGTTCTATCATTACATAAGCAAGCAAAAGGATTTATTGATGTTTTATATCTTAGAAATGCTTGCAAAGAATAAAATGTTTTCAATTGAAATCTTTAAAAGACTTGAAATATTCATTATGCTTTCATGCTTAGTATCACTTAAACATGCATCAAAATTGATTGGAAATCTGCAATTTTTGCCTCTTGGTTAAAACAAAACTTAGCCAAGGGGCACTATGGTCGTAGTCAAGGGCGACCTAAAATAAGCTTTGACAAAATGCTTATTTGGACATCAATTTATTGAACTTAATCTTAGTATACTTTTGATAAAGGTCAAAATCAAAAAATTTATCATTTGTGACCTTAAAAGCCTTAAATTGCTTAAATTGTAAGATTAAGGGGGAGCTTGAAAAAACAAATTTGATTATTTGATTATGAAGCTTACAAAAACATTGTTAACATCATTTGGAGTTTGTTATGACCTTCGGATTCTTAAAAGTAATTTGTATGAAAAAGAATTTCATCAAAATAATATATGTTGCTCTTAAAGGAATTCTCTAGACAAATCAGGGCTTAACATCCCTTGTATTTGGTTAGAGACATCTTCATATATTCTAAGATTAAAAGGACTCTCATCTCATTTTTTTTGGGGCTTAACATCCCTTTCAAATAGATAAGAAATCAACATGTATTATGAGCTTAAGGGAATCTCATATCATTTTCAGGGCTTAACATCCCTTGTAAAATGGGTGAGAAATCAATATACATATGCCATGAACTTAACATGATCTCATATCATTTCAAGGCTTAACATCCTTTGCAAATGATTGAGAAATAAATTGTGGCTAAATTGGACAAAAATCTAGGTTCCTAATAGGATATCTATTTAAGGGGGAGCATAATATAAAATTAAGGGGGAGAAGAAAAATAAAATATTCAAATTGGATATCTTTTTGAAATGACAAAGGGGGAGAAAGAATATAAAATCAAAAATATAAATGAGTTTCATCTTGATGGCCAGCACTCACTTGCAATACAAGAAAGGCTACAAAAGGTAATCTTCAGGTATGAAACTCACATATTTTATATTTCCTTATTTCATATTTAGGAAATGTTTGTCATCTTCAAAAAGGGGGAGATTGTTGGATAAATTGGACATTATGATAAATCCCTTTGTTTCGATGATGACAAACATTTCATTCTTATTAATCTAACGAACTACTTTAGTGTGCAGGAACAAGGTGATGACAAAGTTCTAGGAAATCCATACGCTTGAATGTTTGTAAATGTCATGCAATGTAATCATTTGTAAACTTGTACAAATATATAATGTACAAGTACTTAGACTTCATGTAAATCAAGCGTTAGATCTCCCTAGCTAAACACCACACTTAGTTAGGTCATCTCCTTCCAATAGGATCACATAATGCACACTCATGCACACACTTAGTATCTAAATTGAAAGATTGAAAACAGAGTCAATCTCGGTCGACCACACTCCTCGACCGAGACACTCTCGGTCGACAAACTTCTCGACCGAGATTGACCCAAGTAGCCGTTAGACACAGCTGACAAAGTAGTTAGCAGTTGCAAATGAACGTTGATCCAGAGAGCCTGTCGGTCGACAAAACTTCGACCGAGTAGGTATCTCGGTCGACAAATTGTCGACCGAGATGGTCTCTGACAGCAACTGCAGAATAAAGCAACTAGCCGTTACTAACGCACCTAACTTATACCTAACGGCTAGTTAAGCACTTAGAAGCCCCTAGAAGTTGTCTAGAACGTCCTTAAGTATTCATAGGCCATTCCTATAAATAGGACATGCCTTAGGACACCAAAATACACCTAAGCTATACTTGTGCTATACTTGAGCTTGAATACACACTTGCAATCTGTTTTAGAGCAATAGAGCAATTCCTACACTTGCCATTCATTCCTATTGCTCCCATTTCGTATCCTATAGGCTAGTATCTCCTATCCACTACAATCACATTGTCATACACATTGGTTAGGAGATATAAACGCTTGATATAGGAAAATCAAGCCTTGTGCTTACAACGGTATTGTAATTTCTATTTTCCTTCTTGTTCCTTTTTATCTTTTGTACTCTCCTTGCTACTCCTAGGGTTGGAGGCTGCGGATTGGAGAGGGTTGACTTCTCAGGTGGAGAAGGGGACTTCAAGCTACTTCAAGAAGGCTATCGCACGGGAAGCTACTTCAGAAGGCTGGTGCAACGGGAGTTGGTGCACCTACTTCAAGGGAAGGCTGCTTCAAGGTTGGGCGATTACTTCTGGGTGAAGGCTGCTTGAAGGGTTTGGGAAAAGAAATTGTATTTTATGTAAAGTCCTTGCGAGGTAATAAAATAAATTTCTTTTCAAATCCCGGTTGGGTAAGCAACCGGGTAGTGGACTGACGGCTATAGTATTTGCTATAGTTGGAACCACTCTAAACCCTGTGTCTCCTTATCCAATATTTATGTGGTTGGTTGTTTGAGTTAAATTAAGTTAAAATCTTTATAAAACTCTATTCACCCCCCCTCTAGTAGTTTTCAATTGGTATCAGAGCAAGGCTTTAAGGAACCCTAACAAGGTCTTGAAGAAATGGGGGATGGAGTGCTCAACAACCTCAACATTGAAGGAACACTTGTTGCTAGGCCTCCGGCGTTCGATGGAACAAACTACCAATATTGGAAGAGAAGGATGCAGTTATATTTCCAAGGCATCAACTGGGATCTATGGAGGATAGTGTCTACTCCATATGTGCTTCCTCAAAATGACTTTGCGGAATGGGATGCAAACACGGTAAAACAGGCCCAAATGAATGCAAAAGCTGTAAGCATTTTATATTGTTCTATTTCAGTAGGAGAATTTAATAGAATATCTAATTGTGATACAGCTTATGATATTTGGCATAGACTATCTATAACTTATGAGGGTACAGCCCAAGTCAGGAATTCCAAAGTTAGCATGCTTAAAACGAAATTTGAACATTTTTGTATGGATCCTAATGAGTCTATTAGTGCAATGTTTTCAAAATTCTCTACTATTGTTAATGGTTTAAGTGCCCTAGGAAAACCTGTTCCTGAGGAAGATCAGGTATCAAAAATTATTCGATCACTTCCTCCGAAATACAAGCCAAAGGTGACAGCCATTGCAGAAGCAAATGACCTCACTAGACTCAAAATGGAGCAACTCATTGGCAATTTAGAAGCTCATGAGGCAGATCTAGAAGAGGAAGAAAGAAGAGAACAAGAACGTCAACATGGGAAAAGGAAGGACATTGCATTCAAAGCTTCAACTAGAGACAATCATGACACAAGTGAAGATGATAGTGAAGAAGAAACTCTCGTTGTAAATGGTAAGCAATATAAAAGTTTTAAGACTAACAAAACTTCTAGTGTTTCTTCTTCCATGTGCTTCGAATGTGGTAAGAAAGGACATATGAAAAGTGATTGTCCAACACTCAAGAAAGGGAAGAAATCATCTCACAAAAAGAAAGAAAAAGCATATCGAGCTGCATGGGATGATTCAAGTGATGATAGCAATGATGAAGAAGTAGAATGCCTCATTGCTATAACAAATGAAGACGAAGAAGAGGTAAGTCTTTATGATCTACCAAAAGAAGATATAATTGCTAGTCTTCAAGATACTCATCAGAAATATATTGAGTGCACGAAGAAACTTAAGAAAGCAAATAAAGATTTAAATGCTAAACTTCTTGCTCTTGTATCCGAAAATGAAAATCTCAAAAAGGAAAATGAAGATTATGTTCTTAAGTTAAAATCGGTAGAAGCTAATTGTAATCTTCTTTCCTTAGAAAAGTCAAATTTGCAAACTCAAGTGAATGATCTTCAGAAACAACCTATTCTATGTTCACATTTAGATTATGATGAGGTTGTCAAAGAAAGAAACTTTCTAGTATTCAATTTAGATCAGGCAAAGAAAGATATTGCTAAGTTACAAAGAAATGTAAATGAGTTAAGAGGAAATGACATACTTGAAAATATTCTGAAAATTTCCTCTAGTTATAATGGAAGAAGAGGATTAGGATACGATCCAAGGAGAATAAAACCCAAAAGAGTCCAAGCATCTAAGACTAAGATTATGTTTGTACTTAGGAAAACAACTCCTAGAAATGAAGTTGACTCCATCAGCTGTCATTATTGCATACGTCTTGGACACTATTCATTTTCATGCCCATTTAAGAAAAAGAAAGATGAGTTAGCTTGGATTCCTAAAACTTAGTAGCTTAAAAATAAATAGTTGAGATTTGACCTAAACTGATTCTTGATATCATAATGTCTTATCTCAACACAATTGAGCTCTACTTTGTATATTTCTTTTTGCTTGAAAACGATTTCTGAACACTTTTCAGAAACTTGGTCGGTCGAGGTATTGTCGACCGAGTGAACCTCGGTCGAGAAGCTGTCGACCGAGCATGTCACTGTTTTTCAGAATGTTGTAAAATTGCTGCATTCTTGTGAAATTAATTAAAATTGTTGTCTATTTATGGTTAATGACTGTACAATAAAGCTTAAGATATGGAAATTATCTTTGAGAAATTATGTGAAATTAATTTGGTCAAAGAAAACTAAAATTATGCTTAGTTTTAAAGAAAATTTCTGTTTTTACATGCTTTTATTGTTCTATCATTACATAAGCAAGCAAAAGGATTTATTGATGTTTTATATCTTAGAAATGCTTGCAAAGAATAAAATGTTTTCAATTGAAATCTTTAAAAGACTTGAAATATTCATTATGCTTTCATGCTTAGTATCACTTAAACATGCATCAAAATTGATTGGAAATCTGCAATTTTTGCCTCTTGGTTAAAACAAAACTTAGCCAAGGGGCACTATGGTCGTAGTCAAGGGCGACCTAAAATAAGCTTTGACAAAATGCTTATTTGGACATCAATTTATTGAACTTAATCTTAGTATACTTTTGATAAAGGTCAAAATCAAAAAATTTATCATTTGTGACCTTAAAAGCCTTAAATTGCTTAAATTGTAAGATTAAGGGGGAGCTTGAAAAAACAAATTTGATTATTTGATTATGAAGCTTACAAAAACATTGTTAACATCATTTGGAGTTTGTTATGACCTTCGGATTCTTAAAAGTAATTTGTATGAAAAAGAATTTCATCAAAATAATATATGTTGCTCTTAAAGGAATTCTCTAGACAAATCAGGGCTTAACATCCCTTGTATTTGGTTAGAGACATCTTCATATATTCTAAGATTAAAAGGACTCTCATCTCATTTTTTTGGGGCTTAACATCCCTTTCAAATAGATAAGAAATCAACATGTATTATGAGCTTAAGGGAATCTCATATCATTTTCAGGGCTTAACATCCCTTGTAAAATGGGTGAGAAATCAATATACATATGCCATGAACTTAACATGATCTCATATCATTTCAAGGCTTAACATCCTTTGCAAATGATTGAGAAATAAATTGTGGCTAAATTGGACAAAAATCTAGGTTCCTAATAGGATATCTATTTAAGGGGGAGCATAATATAAAATTAAGGGGGAGAAGAAAAATAAAATATTCAAATTGGATATCTTTTTGAAATGACAAAGGGGGAGAAAGAATATAAAATCAAAAATATAAATGAGTTTCATCTTGATGGCCAGCACTCACTTGCAATACAAGAAAGGCTACAAAAGGTAATCTTCAGGTATGAAACTCACATATTTTATATTTCCTTATTTCATATTTAGGAAATGTTTGTCATCTTCAAAAAGGGGGAGATTGTTGGATAAATTGGATATTATGATAAATCCCTTTGTTTCGATGATGACAAACATTTCATTCTTATTAATCTAACGAACTACTTTAGTGTGCATGAACAAGGTGATGACAAAGTTCTAGGAAATCCATACGCTTGAATGTTTGTAAATGTCATGCAATGTAATCATTTGTAAACTTGTACAAATATATAATGTACAAGTACTTAGACTTCATGTAAATCAAGCGTTAGATCTCCCTAGCTAAACACCACACTTAGTTAGGTCATCTCCTTCCAATAGGATCACATAATGCACACTCATGCACACACTTAGTATCTAAATTGAAAGATTGAAAACAGAGTCAATCTCGGTCGACCACACTCCTCGACCGAGACACTCTCGGTCGACAAACTTCTCGACCGAGATTGACCCAAGTAGCCGTTAGACACAGCTGACAAAGTAGTTAGCAGTTGCAAATGAACGTTGATCCAGAGAGCCTGTCGGTCGACAAAACTTCGACCGAGTAGGTATCTCGGTCGACAAATTGTCGACCGAGATGGTCTCTGACAGCAACTGCAGAATAAAGCAACTAGCCGTTACTAACGCACCTAACTTATACCTAACGGCTAGTTAAGCACTTAGAAGCCCCTAGAAGTTGTCTAGAACGTCCTTAAGTATTCATAGGCCATTCCTATAAATAGGACATGCCTTAGGACACCAAAATACACCTAAGCTATACTTGTGCTATACTTGAGCTTGAATACACACTTGCAATCTGTTTTAGAGCAATAGAGCAATTCCTACACTTGCCATTCATTCCTATTGCTCCCATTTCGTGTCCTATAGGCTAGTATCTCCTATCCACTACAATCACATTGTCATACACATTGGTTAGGAGATATAAACGCTTGATATAGGAAAATCAAGCCTTGTGCTTACAACGGTATTGTAATTTCTATTTTCCTTCTTGTTCCTTTTTATCTTTTGTACTCTCCTTGCTACTCCTAGGGTTGGAGGCTGCGGATTGGAGAGGGTTGACTTCTCAGGTGGAGAAGGGGACTTCAAGCTACTTCAAGAAGGCTATCGCACGGGAAGCTACTTCAGAAGGCTGGTGCAACGGGAATTGGTGCACCTACTTCAAGGGAAGGCTGCTTCAAGGTTGGGCGATTACTTCTGGGTGAAGGCTGCTTGAAGGGTTTGGGAAAAGAAATTGTATTTTATGTAAAGTCCTTGCGAGGTAATAAAATAAATTTCTTTTCAAATCCCGGTTGGGTAAGCAACCGGGTAGTGGACTGACGGCTATAGTATTTGCTATAGTTGGAACCACTCTAAACCCTGTGTCTCCTTATCCAATATTTATGTGGTTGGTTGTTTGAGTTAAATTAAGTTAAAATCTTTATAAAACTCTATTCACCCCCCCTCTAGTAGTTTTCAATTGGTATCAGAGCAAGGCTTTAAGGAACCCTAACAAGGTCTTGAAGAAATGGGGGATGGAGTGCTCAACAACCTCAACATTGAAGGAACACTTGTTGCTAGGCCTCCGGCGTTCGATGGAACAAACTACCAATATTGGAAGAGAAGGATGCAGTTATATTTCCAAGGCATCAACTGGGATCTATGGAGGATAGTGTCTACTCCATATGTGCTTCCTCAAAATGACTTTGCGGAATGGGATGCAAACACGGTAAAACAGGCCCAAATGAATGCAAAAGCTGTAAGCATTTTATATTGTTCTATTTCAGTAGGAGAATTTAATAGAATATCTAATTGTGATACAGCTTATGATATTTGGCATAGACTATCTATAACTTATGAGGGTACAGCCCAAGTCAGGAATTCCAAAGTTAGCATGCTTAAAACGAAATTTGAACATTTTCGTATGGATCCTAATGAGTCTATTAGTGCAATGTTTTCAAAATTCTCTACTATTGTTAATGGTTTAAGTGCCCTAGGAAAACCTGTTCCTGAGGAAGATCAGGTATAAAAAATTATTCGATCACTTCCTCCGAAATACAAGCCAAAGGTGACAGCCATTGCAGAAGCAAATGACCTCACTAGACTCAAAATGGAGCAACTCATTGGCAATTTAGAAGCTCATGAGGCAGATCTAGAAGAGGAAGAAAGAAGAGAACAAGAACGTCAACATGGGAAAAGGAAGGACATTGCATTCAAAGCTTCAACTAGAGACAATCATGACACAAGTGAAGATGATAGTGAAGAAGAAACTCTCGTTGTAAATGGTAAGCAATATAAAAGTTTTAAGACTAACAAAACTTCTAGTGTTTCTTCTTCCAGGTGCTTCGAATGTGGTAAGAAAGGACATATGAAAAGTGATTGTCCAACACTCAAGAAAGGGAAGAAATCATCTCACAAAAAGAAAGAAAAAGCATATCGAGCTGCATGGGATGATTCAAGTGATGATAGCAATGATGAAGAAGTAGAATGCCTCATTGCTATAACAAATGAAGACGAAGAAGAGGTAAGTCTTTATGATCTACCAAAAGAAGATATAATTGCTAGTCTTCAAGATACTCATCAGAAATATATTGAGTGCACGAAGAAACTTAAGAAAGCAAATAAAGATTTAAATGCTAAACTTCTTGCTCTTGTATCCGAAAATGAAAATCTCAAAAAGGAAAATGAAGATTATGTTCTTAAGTTAAAATCGGTAGAAGCTAATTGTAATCTTCTTTCCTTAGAAAAGTCAAATTTGCAAACTCAAGTGAATGATCTTCAGAAACAACCTATTCTATGTTCACATTTAGATTATGATGAGGTTGTCAAAGAAAGAAACTTTCTAGTATTCAATTTAGATCAGGCAAAGAAAGATATTGCTAAGTTACAAAGAAATGTAAATGAGTTAAGAGGAAATGACATACTTGAAAATATTCTGAAAATTTCCTCTAGTTATAATGGAAGAAGAGGATTAGGATACGATCCAAGGAGAATAAAACCCAAAAGAGTCCAAGCATCTAAGACTAAGATTATGTTTGTACTTAGGAAAACAACTCCTAGAAATGAAGTTGACTCCATCAGCTGTCATTATTGCATACGTCTTGGACACTATTCATTTTCATGCCCATTTAAGAAAAAGAAAGATGAGTTAGCTTGGATTCCTAAAACTTAGTAGCTTAAAAATAAATAGTTGAGATTTGACCTAAACTGATTCTTGATATCATAATGTCTTATCTCAACACAATTGAGCTCTACTTTGTATATTTCTTTTTGCTTGAAAACGATTTCTGAACACTTTTCAGAAACTTGGTCGGTCGAGGTATTGTCGACCGAGTGAACCTCGGTCGAGAAGCTGTCGACCGAGCATGTCACTGTTTTTCAGAATGTTGTAAAATTGCTGCATTCTTGTGAAATTAATTAAAATTGTTGTCTATTTATGGTTAATGACTGTACAATAAAGCTTAAGATATGGAAATTATCTTTGAGAAATTATGTGAAATTAATTTGGTCAAAGAAAACTAAAATTATGCTTAGTTTTAAAGAAAATTTCTGTTTTTACATGCTTTTATTGTTCTATCATTACATAAGCAAGCAAAAGGATTTATTGATGTTTTATATCTTAGAAATGCTTGCAAAGAATAAAATGTTTTCAATTGAAATCTTTAAAAGACTTGAAATATTCATTATGCTTTCATGCTTAGTATCACTTAAACATGCATCAAAATTGATTGGAAATCTGCAATTTTTGCCTCTTGGTTAAAACAAAACTTAGCCAAGGGGCACTATGGTCGTAGTCAAGGGCGACCTAAAATAAGCTTTGACAAAATGCTTATTTGGACATCAATTTATTGAACTTAATCTTAGTATACTTTTGATAAAGGTCAAAATCAAAAAAATTATCATTTGTGACCTTAAAAGCCTTAAATTGCTTAAATTGTAAGATTAAGGGGGAGCTTGAAAAAACAAATTTGATTATTTGATTATGAAGCTTACAAAAACATTGTTAACATCATTTGGAGTTTGTTATGACCTTCGGATTCTTAAAAGTAATTTGTATGAAAAAGAATTTCATCAAAATAATATATGTTGCTCTTAAAGGAATTCTCTAGACAAATCAGGGCTTAACATCCCTTGTATTTGGTTAGAGACATCTTCATATATTCTAAGATTAAAAGGACTCTCATCTCATTTTTTTGGGGCTTAACATCCCTTTCAAATAGATAAGAAATCAACATGTATTATGAGCTTAAGGGAATCTCATATCATTTTCAGGGCTTAACATCCCTTGTAAAATGGGTGAGAAATCAATATACATATGCCATGAACTTAACATGATCTCATATCATTTCAAGGCTTAACATCCTTTGCAAATGATTGAGAAATAAATTGTGGCTAAATTGGACAAAAATCTAGGTTCCTAATAGGATATCTATTTAAGGGGGAGCATAATATAAAATTAAGGGGGAGAAGAAAAATAAAATATTCAAATTGGATATCTTTTTGAAATGACAAAGGGGGAGAAAGAATATAAAATCAAAAATATAAATGAGTTTCATCTTGATGGCCAGCACTCACTTGCAATACAAGAAAGGCTACAAAAGGTAATCTTCAGGTATGAAACTCACATATTTTATATTTCCTTATTTCATATTTAGGAAATGTTTGTCATCTTCAAAAAGGGGGAGATTGTTGGATAAATTGGATATTATGATAAATCCCTTTGTTTCGATGATGACAAACATTTCATTCTTATTAATCTAACGAACTACTTTAGTGTGCATGAACAAGGTGATGACAAAGTTCTAGGAAATCCATACGCTTGAATGTTTGTAAATGTCATGCAATGTAATCATTTGTAAACTTGTACAAATATATAATGTACAAGTACTTAGACTTCATGTAAATCAAGCGTTAGATCTCCCTAGCTAAACACCACACTTAGTTAGGTCATCTCCTTCCAATAGGATCACATAATGCACACTCATGCACACACTTAGTATCTAAATTGAAAGATTGAAAACAGAGTCAATCTCGGTCGACCACACTCCTCGACCGAGACACTCTCGGTCGACAAACTTCTCGACCGAGATTGACCCAAGTAGCCGTTAGACACAGCTGACAAAGTAGTTAGCAGTTGCAAATGAACGTTGATCCAGAGAGCCTGTCGGTCGACAAAACTTCGACCGAGTAGGTATCTCGGTCGACAAATTGTCGACCGAGATGGTCTCTGACAGCAACTGCAGAATAAAGCAACTAGCCGTTACTAACGCACCTAACTTATACCTAACGGCTAGTTAAGCACTTAGAAGCCCCTAGAAGTTGTCTAGAACGTCCTTAAGTATTCATAGGCCATTCCTATAAATAGGACATGCCTTAGGACACCAAAATACACCTAAGCTATACTTGTGCTATACTTGAGCTTGAATACACACTTGCAATCTGTTTTAGAGCAATAGAGCAATTCCTACACTTGCCATTCATTCCTATTGCTCCCATTTCGTGTCCTATAGGCTAGTATCTCCTATCCACTACAATCACATTGTCATACACATTGGTTAGGAGATATAAACGCTTGATATAGGAAAATCAAGCCTTGTGCTTACAACGGTATTGTAATTTCTATTTTCCTTCTTGTTCCTTTTTATCTTTTGTACTCTCCTTGCTACTCCTAGGGTTGGAGGCTGCGGATTGGAGAGGGTTGACTTCTCAGGTGGAGAAGGGGACTTCAAGCTACTTCAAGAAGGCTATCGCACGGGAAGCTACTTCAGAAGGCTGGTGCAACGGGAGTTGGTGCACCTACTTCAAGGGAAGGCTGCTTCAAGGTTGGGCGATTACTTCTGGGTGAAGGCTGCTTGAAGGGTTTGGGAAAAGAAATTGTATTTTATGTAAAGTCCTTGCGAGGTAATAAAATAAATTTCTTTTCAAATCCCGGTTGGGTAAGCAACCGGGTAGTGGACTGACGGCTATAGTATTTGCTATAGTTGGAACCACTCTAAACCCTGTGTCTCCTTATCCAATATTTATGTGGTTGGTTGTTTGAGTTAAATTAAGTTAAAATCTTTATAAAACTCTATTCACCCCCCCTCTAGTAGTTTTCAATTGGTATCAGAGCAAGGCTTTAAGGAACCCTAACAAGGTCTTGAAGAAATGGGGGATGGAGTGCTCAACAACCTCAACATTGAAGGAACACTTGTTGCTAGGCCTCCGGCGTTCGATGGAACAAACTACCAATATTGGAAGAGAAGGATGCAGTTATATTTCCAAGGCATCAACTGGGATCTATGGAGGATAGTGTCTACTCCATATGTGCTTCCTCAAAATGACTTTGCGGAATGGGATGCAAACACGGTAAAACAGGCCCAAATGAATGCAAAAGCTGTAAGCATTTTATATTGTTCTATTTCAGTAGGAGAATTTAATAGAATATCTAATTGTGATACAGCTTATGATATTTGGCATAGACTATCTATAACTTATGAGGGTACAGCCCAAGTCAGGAATTCCAAAGTTAGCATGCTTAAAACGAAATTTGAACATTTTCGTATGGATCCTAATGAGTCTATTAGTGCAATGTTTTCAAAATTCTCTACTATTGTTAATGGTTTAAGTGCCCTAGGAAAACCTGTTCCTGAGGAAGATCAGGTATCAAAAATTATTCGATCACTTCCTCCGAAATACAAGCCAAAGGTGACAGCCATTGCAGAAGCAAATGACCTCACTAGACTCAAAATGGAGCAACTCATTGGCAATTTAGAAGCTCATGAGGCAGATCTAGAAGAGGAAGAAAGAAGAGAACAAGAACGTCAACATGGGAAAAGGAAGGACATTGCATTCAAAGCTTCAACTAGAGACAATCATGACACAAGTGAAGATGATAGTGAAGAAGAAACTCTCGTTGTAAATGGTAAGCAATATAAAAGTTTTAAGACTAACAAAACTTCTAGTGTTTCTTCTTCCAGGTGCTTCGAATGTGGTAAGAAAGGACATATGAAAAGTGATTGTCCAACACTCAAGAAAGGGAAGAAATCATCTCACAAAAAGAAAGAAAAAGCATATCGAGCTGCATGGGATGATTCAAGTGATGATAGCAATGATGAAGAAGTAGAATGCCTCATTGCTATAACAAATGAAGACGAAGAAGAGGTAAGTCTTTATGATCTACCAAAAGAAGATATAATTGCTAGTCTTCAAGATACTCATCAGAAATATATTGAGTGCACGAAGAAACTTAAGAAAGCAAATAAAGATTTAAATGCTAAACTTCTTGCTCTTGTATCCGAAAATGAAAATCTCAAAAAGGAAAATGAAGATTATGTTCTTAAGTTAAAATCGGTAGAAGCTAATTGTAATCTTCTTTCCTTAGAAAAGTCAAATTTGCAAACTCAAGTGAATGATCTTCAGAAACAACCTATTCTATGTTCACATTTAGATTATGATGAGGTTGTCAAAGAAAGAAACTTTCTAGTATTCAATTTAGATCAGGCAAAGAAAGATATTGCTAAGTTACAAAGAAATGTAAATGAGTTAAGAGGAAATGACATACTTGAAAATATTCTGAAAATTTCCTCTAGTTATAATGGAAGAAGAGGATTAGGATACGATCCAAGGAGAATAAAACCCAAAAGAGTCCAAGCATCTAAGACTAAGATTATGTTTGTACTTAGGAAAACAACTCCTAGAAATGAAGTTGACTCCATCAGCTGTCATTATTGCATACGTCTTGGACACTATTCATTTTCATGCCCATTTAAGAAAAAGAAAGATGAGTTAGCTTGGATTCCTAAAACTTAGTAGCTTAAAAATAAATAGTTGAGATTTGACCTAAACTGATTCTTGATATCATAATGTCTTATCTCAACACAATTGAGCTCTACTTTGTATATTTCTTTTTGCTTGAAAACGATTTCTGAACACTTTTCAGAAACTTGGTCGGTCGAGGTATTGTCGACCGAGTGAACCTCGATCGAGAAGCTGTCGACCGAGCATGTCACTGTTTTTCAGAATGTTGTAAAATTGCTGCATTCTTGTGAAATTAATTAAAATTGTTGTCTATTTATGGTTAATGACTGTACAATAAAGCTTAAGATATGGAAATTATCTTTGAGAAATTATGTGAAATTAATTTGGTCAAAGAAAACTAAAATTATGCTTAGTTTTAAAGAAAATTTCTGTTTTTACATGCTTTTATTGTTCTATCATTACATAAGCAAGCAAAAGGATTTATTGATGTTTTATATCTTAGAAATGCTTGCAAAGAATAAAATGTTTTCAATTGAAATCTTTAAAAGACTTGAAATATTCATTATGCTTTCATGCTTAGTATCACTTAAACATGCATCAAAATTGATTGGAAATCTGCAATTTTTGCCTCTTGGTTAAAACAAAACTTAGCCAAGGGGCACTATGGTCGTAGTCAAGGGCGACCTAAAATAAGCTTTGACAAAATGCTTATTTGGACATCAATTTATTGAACTTAATCTTAGTATACTTTTGATAAAGGTCAAAATCAAAAAATTTATCATTTGTGACCTTAAAAGCCTTAAATTGCTTAAATTGTAAGATTAAGGGGGAGCTTGAAAAAACAAATTTGATTATTTGATTATGAAGCTTACAAAAACATTGTTAACATCATTTGGAGTTTGTTATGACCTTCGGATTCTTAAAAGTAATTTGTATGAAAAAGAATTTCATCAAAATAATATATGTTGCTCTTAAAGGAATTCTCTAGACAAATCAGGGCTTAACATCCCTTGTATTTGGTTAGAGACATCTTCATATATTCTAAGATTAAAAGGACTCTCATCTCATTTTTTTTGGGGCTTAACATCCCTTTCAAATAGATAAGAAATCAACATGTATTATGAGCTTAAGGGAATCTCATATCATTTTCAGGGCTTAACATCCCTTGTAAAATGGGTGAGAAATCAATATACATATGCCATGAACTTAACATGATCTCATATCATTTCAAGGCTTAACATCCTTTGCAAATGATTGAGAAATAAATTGTGGCTAAATTGGACAAAAATCTAGGTTCCTAATAGGATATCTATTTAAGGGGGAGCATAATATAAAATTAAGGGGGAGAAGAAAAATAAAATATTCAAATTGGATATCTTTTTGAAATGACAAAGGGGGAGAAAGAATATAAAATCAAAAATATAAATGAGTTTCATCTTGATGGCCAGCACTCACTTGCAATACAAGAAAGGCTACAAAAGGTAATCTTCAGGTATGAAACTCACATATTTTATATTTCCTTATTTCATATTTAGGAAATGTTTGTCATCTTCAAAAAGGGGGAGATTGTTGGATAAATTGGATATTATGATAAATCCCTTTGTTTCGATGATGACAAACATTTCATTCTTATTAATCTAACGAACTACTTTAGTGTGCAGGAACAAGGTGATGACAAAGTTCTAGGAAATCCATACGCTTGAATGTTTGTAAATGTCATGCAATGTAATCATTTGTAAACTTGTACAAATATATAATGTACAAGTACTTAGACTTCATGTAAATCAAGCGTTAGATCTCCCTAGCTAAACACCACACTTAGTTAGGTCATCTCCTTCCAATAGGATCACATAATGCACACTCATGCACACACTTAGTATCTAAATTGAAAGATTGAAAACAGAGTCAATCTCGGTCGACCACACTCCTCGACCGAGACACTCTCGGTCGACAAACTTCTCGACCGAGATTGACCCAAGTAGCCGTTAGACACAGCTGACAAAGTAGTTAGCAGTTGCAAATGAACGTTGATCCAGAGAGCCTGTCGGTCGACAAAACTTCGACCGAGTAGGTATCTCGGTCGACAAATTGTCGACCGAGATGGTCTCTGACAGCAACTGCAGAATAAAGCAACTAGCCGTTACTAACGCACCTAACTTATACCTAACGGCTAGTTAAGCACTTAGAAGCCCCTAGAAGTTGTCTAGAACGTCCTTAAGTATTCATAGGCCATTCCTATAAATAGGACATGCCTTAGGACACCAAAATACACCTAAGCTATACTTGTGCTATACTTGAGCTTGAATACACACTTGCAATCTGTTTTAGAGCAATAGAGCAATTCCTACACTTGCCATTCATTCCTATTGCTCCCATTTCGTGTCCTATAGGCTAGTATCTCCTATCCACTACAATCACATTGTCATACACATTGGTTAGGAGATATAAACGCTTGATATAGGAAAATCAAGCCTTGTGCTTACAACGGTATTGTAATTTCTATTTTCCTTCTTGTTCCTTTTTATCTTTTGTACTCTCCTTGCTACTCCTAGGGTTGGAGGCTGCGGATTGGAGAGGGTTGACTTCTCAGGTGGAGAAGGGGACTTCAAGCTACTTCAAGAAGGCTATTGCACGGGAAGCTACTTCAGAAGGCTGGTGCAACGGGAGTTGGTGCACCTACTTCAAGGGAAGGCTGCTTCAAGGTTGGGCGATTACTTCTGGGTGAAGGCTGCTTGAAGGGTTTGGGAAAAGAAATTGTATTTTATGTAAAGTCCTTGCGAGGTAATAAAATAAATTTCTTTTCAAATCCCGGTTGGGTAAGCAACCGGGTAGTGGACTGACGGCTATAGTATTTGCTATAGTTGGAACCACTCTAAACCCTGTGTCTCCTTGTCCAATATTTATGTGGTTGGTTGTTTGAGTTAAATTAAGTTAAAATCTTTATAAAACTCTATTCACCCCCCCTCTAGTAGTTTTCAAAGTTTTCATGAAGGGTCAAGTATGAGTAATTGTTTTCATTGATCAAAATTGAGTATTCAAATTAAGGTCAGATCCTGGTATCGACTTTCAAAATTTAGCGATATTCATTTTTCCCATGCATAAGCTACCCATAATCGAGACATCATGTGGCAAAATGTAATGAGAAGGACCACATGATGGGATGAGAAGACTACCTAATCTTCATCTACATGGGTGTCTTAGGATAGTCCTTAAAGAAGAGATGAGATGCTAGAAAACTCTGTAGGGTTTCACAAGAGAACCTTTAGGTCTAGTTCTGGATCAATTAAGGCAAGGTAGAGCGGGGGATCTCAGCCACCGTGAAGACGGATAGGAGAAATTATGCCATGACCCCGAGCCTAGACACCTCAATTTTCACCATTATGGACTTTAGGGTTTCTTGGGTGTAAGAGACTTGAGAAATTATTTACTTAAGGTATATGGGAGTGTGTAAGCTCTGATACCAACTGTCATGGAACCATTCTTACCCCAATCCCAATCTTACTGTCGAAACAGTAGAAAAAGGATTGAAGCACCCGTCCCTGAGTGGCCCCGTAGGATCTAACACACTGGCATATACAATAAGAAATAAAACTCAAAAACTGGATATTTAAATAAACAAACTAACCCAATATGGAGATATACCCGATTTATCTTTATCTTTAGAATGTATGAGTGCAGAAGCGATCCTATTTATTATTCCATTTGTATTTCCTAAAATCAAGAAAATCGAGACACAATCATGTAATTGCACGGTACGCTATCAAAATAAAGAAAAGCAATTTATAAAAAAATAGTATACTTGGCAGGACTTATATTCAAAAGAATAACAACCAATTTGCAAAACCAACATTTATTCGACAAGTTTTTCAAGCAATTCAACTTTTATTACGAGTTCCCATTATGCTGTAATTCGAGAAGCATGCTTATATATTTTTGTGTGACTTTATCGCCCCAACGCGATGGGCAAAGTCACTGGGCTCCTTCTCACCATAGGAACATAGGAGGCCAATGTACAAGTCCCATCTCCAATTGAGGGGGTTGTTGTACTCAATATCAACATTATCAACATTATCAATATCATCATCATTATCAATATGCGGGCAGTCATAATGGGCATGCAATTTATGTTTTCATGTTTTTCAAAATATAGTATAGAAAAATAGAAGACTAATCATAGGGAACAATAGCTCATCCAAGTAAATAGCCAAGTATACAACCAAGAGATACATAAAAGTATCTTCAATACAATAAAAAAGGAGTTATATAATAGCGTACCTTTCACCAAAGATTTCATGTATGATCAACAAGTAATAGGTAGACCCTTCGAGTTAGATCCTAAATCACAATGTTTGGATCAAGGGTCATTATCATGATGTTTATAATATCTTGTTTCAATATTTTGAGATTAGGGTCACACTTTCCTAGGTTAACCTTAGGGTTAGGTCATCCACTTATAATTAATATTTCAATATGTACAACATTACTTCAAGTATACAATAGTTTGATTAAATTAGAGTCATGAATCATACACATGATCAATCTTTCCACAAGATTTAGATCCATAATCACAATGTTAAGGTTAATTCCTGGTTCAATGTATATGATTCACATTCTAGGATAATGAGTTGTAAGATCAGATCTAAACTCATATTTAATCAAGTTTGGCTTCAGGATAATCATTAGAGTCAAATTACTAGGGATTTCAAAGGTTAGTCAACAAGTATAGTCATTTGACAAATTAAATGAGAAAGAAATTACAATCTAGGGATATTAGTGAGCCTAGTTTGGAATCAGTCTTCACAAGTATTTTTAATTGATTCACTGGATTTTTCTGATCAAGATTGACTACTTGTTCACAATATTTGGAGCTAGGATGTATTTTCTACAATTAAAACAAGATTAGGACATTTATATGAATATTTGTCAAAGAGGGAGCGAAAATACCTTTGATACAAAAAAATTGAGGACTGTCAGATGCACAACCAGTGGCCCAGATCTAGCCACATAGTCATTGTGACTTGCTATCTTGGAGGGCTGGTTCAATCTTGGTTTGTCCGGTTTGCTCCCTTATTGATTGGTTAAGACATTGGTTCTGTTGAACCGGTGGTTCATGGTCACCCTTTCCTCACACAAAGTTCTCCGCGTGAAGCCCCGTGCGAGCCCAAGACCAGGGCAGAGGAGCTTGCTAGTGTGGAGCTTCTTAAGGAGCAGGAGTGGGTGAGGGAGGCCGTGAGCATGCCGTCCCAGTCTGCCACCACCTCGTGGACTCGATGGAAGCCAAAGAAAGGGAGGAGGAGGTGAGGAGCACGAACGCCCGATCTGGGCCGTGCTGCGCTGCCGCTTGGTATAGTAGGTGAGGGGCAAGCAAAAAGAGTGTCAAGAAGGCTGAGGGGGGTGTGCGAGGCCACATTCTGATCAAGGTGTTCCTACTGCGGACGGCATAGGTCCTTTTATAGGTGAAACGAGGCAATATTTTAGGGCAAACGAGTCTTGCTCTTAGCCATTGCCGCCGGAGTGAGATGGTTAGGCAAGGGGATCATTTTGGCAGCTGGAAAGATCCCAAATGGTGGTCAAAATAGGATTCAATCTGTTCGAATTTGCGAGACGAACATTCCCTCTCAATTGGAATTTCGAATCGGGTAGTACAAGGGCTGATTGCCGTTTTTGATCGTCATAACTCCTCCCCGCTGATTGCGGGAGGTAAAAGATGGGTCCGTAGCCGCTGGATCAGGCCGGGATCCATGATAGGCATATCCAAGGGCTGGGATCACCCCTGAATCCTTGCCTTGGATCGCTGACACGGCAAAGCTAAGAAAAAGCCCAAATAAAAGGGGAAAAAGGGGTTTTCAATACATAAACTTCCAGAATTCATAGTAAATCATAGAAATGTCCAAATGAAATGAAATTTGGATCATAGGTTCACAAAAATTTGGAGAACATTTAGAAAATGTTTGACAACTAAAGTATGAAGTTTGATTGACCAATTTAATTCTTTGGAAAAAGTGATGAATAAATCAAATTAAAGGTGTTATAATGTATATAACGTTCACATTGATCACCATATCTCAAATTTGAGTCTCAATACTGATTATTAAGACATGAAAAATGATTGGGGATTATGAGTGAGTATAATGAGTGAAAAAGTGTAATTATTTCATTATTATGTGAAAATCCATTTTGTCACATCCTTCCCTCCTTAAAAAGGAATTTTGTCCCCAAAATTCAAAAAATCCTCAAAATTGGGACCATTCAAAAACTAGATCATATCCTCAAATACTGGTGTATCCTCAATTATATAATCAAAGGCATATCCTCAAACTTCAAGTAGTTCAATAATCATAATTGGGATTCTATGTTTTGTATCATAACCAACTTATTACCAATATCATTTCCTCATCGAGCAATTTGAGTGTCAAGATGAATGCATATACTGTTCAAAGTCATCATGTGAGTCACAAATATGGAAATGATCTTATTGATCACAAATTTGGAGAGAACATACCAATTGAGATCAAGTGTACAAGGTTCTAGCTTCTACATTGGCCTAGGTGGGGTTATACATCTATGATTTGAGATTTTAGATTTCAACATTTCAAGACCACATCATACTTTCAATATCATGATTTTTGGGCTCAAAATCACTGAGAGGTCCCACCCTAGTCCTAATGAGATCTAAACCCTAAGTCATAAATAGAGAGAGAGTCAATATAGTCATTATTCATATATCTAGTATGATCTGTAGATCCAAATAATTTGAAGATAGGATTTGTATCATTCTTTAAATTTGATAATTGTGAGTCACAATATTATATATCAGTATCAAGAGTCGAGATTTTGGACATCAAAAGTCCTAGATCCAAAATTTGATCTTATGTATAAATAGAGCTAGGGTTTATATTCCTGCTTAGACCTTAGGGTAGATCACTCATCGATATTCAATTTCGAGCAACAATATTCAAGCAATATTTGAGAAACATATCAAGATTTCATTATCATGGTATCCAAGGTTGATGAATGATCTAGACCTAGGTCTATCTACGAAGACAACCACCAGCTATAGTCAATATTGTCATATATCAAAATCATTATCAATATTCAAGATCGAGTATCAACCATGGGTTTAACCTATTAGGCTTAGGTCAACCAGTCCAAATAGGATGAAATGGAATACCTTCCCTACTCTAAATAATCAACAATATGAACATTTAGAGGTAGTCAAAAATAGGGATGTGACCTAGTTTAGGGGAGTCATGAGTCAACTACTACCCTAATCTAGCACATTACTTACATTGGTCACGATCCACTGATCTTATTCAAATAGGGAGAGTATCAATGATTAAATCATATATATCAAATCATAAGATCAAAATTCAAGATAATAGGGCAATAATGTCATGATTTGCAATTTTTTCCTGTCATGATCAAGGTAGTGATATAATTTGGAATTGAGGATTTGCATTTGGCATTTGAGGAATTAGAGCATAATAGTGCAACATCTAGGCCCATCATCAACATATCAAAATTGAGATTGCAAAAAGGCATCAATGGTCAATAAGAAAACTACTTTTTGCATCATAGGTCTTACATCATGATTTTATGAGCCTTAGACTTAGTCATTTGATAGCATGGTCAAGGTGTGTATAAAACAGGATACGAGTTTTATTAACTATGTTTGAGTTTCAATCAAAAATAGGGCAACATGGGCTTAATCAAATAGGGACCTTAAAAAAAATAAGGTATAAGGTATAAGTCATCCTTATTTCACCATATCAAAATTTACCTCAACATAGAAAACATGTAGTCAGGTTTTTGTTAAATCAAGTTTTCATGAAGGGTGAAGTATGAGTAATTGTTTTCATTGATCAAAATTGAGTATTCAAATTAAGGTCAGATCCCGATATTGACTTTCAAAATTTAGCGTTATTCATTTTTCCCATGCATAAGCTACCCATAATCGAGACATCATGCGGAAAAATGTAATGAGAAGGACCACATGATGGGATGAGAAGACTACCTAATCTTCATCTACATGAGTGTCTTAGGATAGTCCTTAAAGAAGAGATGAGATGCTAGAAAACTCTCTAGGGTTTCACAAGAGAACCTTTACGTCTAGTTCTGGATCAATTAAGGCCACGTAGAGCGGGCAATCTCAGCCACCGTGAAGACGAATAGGAGAAATTATGCCATGACCCCGAGCCTAGACACCTCAATTTTCACCATTATGGACTTTAGGGTTTCTTGGGTGTAAGAGACTTGAGAAATTATTTACTTAAGGTATATGGGAGTGTGTAAGCTCTGATACCAACTGTCATGGAACTGTTCTTACCCCAATCCCAATCCTATTGTCGAAATAGTAGATAAAGGATTGAAGCGCCCGTCCCTGAGTGGACCCGTAGGATCTAACACACTGGCATATACAATAAGAAATAAAACTCAAAAACTGGATATTTAAATAAACAAACTAACCCAATATGGAGATATACCCGATTTATCTTTATCTTTAGAATGTATGAGTGCGGAAGCGATCCTATTCAGTATTCCATTTGTATTTCCTAAAATCAAGAAAATCGAGACACAATCATGCAATTGCACGGTACGCTATCAAAATCAAGAAAAGCAATTTATAACAAAATAGTATACTTGGCAGGACTTATATTCAAAAGAATAACAAGCAATTTGCAAAACCAACATTTATTTGACAAGTTTTTCAAGCAATTCAACTTTTATTATGAGTTCCCATTATGCTGTAATTCAAGAAGCATGCTTATATATTTTTGTGTGAATTTATCACCCCAACGCGATGGGTGAAGTCACTGGGCTCCTTGTCACAATAGGAACATAGGAGGCCAATGTACAAGTCCCACCTCCAATTGAGGGGGTTGTTGTACTCAATATCAACATTATCAATATCATCATCATTATCACTATGCGGGCAGTCATAATGGGCATACAATTTATGTTTTCATGTTTTTCAAAATATAATATAGAAAAATAGAAGACTAATCATAGGGAACAGTAGCTCATCCAAGTAAATAGCCAAGTATACAATCAAGAGATACATAAAAGTATCTTCAATACAATAAAAAAGGAGTTATATAATATCGTACCTTTCACCGAAGATTTCATGTATGATCAACAAGTAATAGGTAGACCCTTCGAGTCAGATCCTAAATCACAATGTTTGGATCAAGGGTCAATATAATGATGTTTATAATATCTTATTTCAATATTTTCAGATTAGGGTCACACTTTCCTAGGTTAACCTTAGGGTTAGGTCATCCATTTATTATTAATATTTCAATACGTCCAACATTACTTAAAGTATACAATATATTCAGGCGTGAATGACTTACCTAGGTTTTCTAGAATCATGTGTAGACCCCAATGATCAATGTTCTAGTCATCATCACATTCCTAACTCATCATCATGATATGTAACATTATTGAGATTCAAGATCAGTTTGATTAAAGTAGAGTCATGAATCATACACATGATCAATCTTTCCACAAGATTTAGATCCATAATCACAATCTTAAGGTTAATTCCTAGTTCAATGTATATGATTCACATTCTAGGATAATGAGTTGTAAGATCAGATCTAAACTCATATTTAATCAAGTTTGGCTTCAGGATAATCATTAGAGTCAAATTACCAGGGATTTCAAAGGTTAGTCAACAAGTATAGTCATTTGACAAATTAAATGAGCAAGAGTTTACAATCTAGGGATATTAGTGAGCCTAGTTTGGAATCAGGTTTCACAAGTATTTTTAATCGATTCACTGGATTGTTTTGATCAAGATTGACTACTTGTTCACAATATTTGGAGATAGGATGTATTTTCTATAATTAAAACAAGATCAAGACATTTATATGAATATTTGTCAAAGAGGGAGCGAAAATACCTTTGATACAAAAAAATCGAGGACTGCCAGATGCACAACCAGTGGCCCAGATCTAGCCACATAGTCATTGTGACTTGCTATCTTGGAGGGATGGTTCAATCTTGGTTTGTCCGGTTTGCTCCCTTATTGATTGGTTCAGACATTGGTTCATTGGTTCTGTTGAACCGGTGGTTCATGGTCACCCTTTCCTCACACATAGTTCTCCGCGTGAAGCCCCGTGCGAGCCCAAGACCAGGGCAGAGGAGCTTGCTGGCGTGGAGCTGCTCCAGCAGTAGGAGTGGGTGAGGGAGGCTGTGAGCATGCCGTCCCAGAACTACTACAGAAATAGCCTTTGGCGTCGGTTGTTTAACCCCCTTTGGCGTCGGTTTCTGACCGACGCCTATGTGGGCGCCGCTAAAGGTCGAACACTTCGGCATCAGTTTTTTAACCGACGCCAATAGTCTATATAGGCGTCGGTCTTTTAGTAGATAACCGATGCCAAAAGGGTTCGCGCCACAGAAAACGGCGTCATCTAGGACACATTCTGCGTCGGTTATCTACTAAAAGACCGACGCCTATATGGACTATAGCGTCGGTGTTTACTTGGTAACCGACGCAGAAAGAGTCCTAGATGACGCCATTTTCTGTGGCGCGAACCCTTTTGGCGTCGGTTTTCTATAAACAACCGACGCCATACTTCAAGATGACACGGCCGTGCTTCCCTGCATGGCCGTGTTTAGTACTATAGGCGTCGGTTTTATATGAATAACCGACGCCTTTTCCACCACGGCCGTGCTATCCTGCACGGTCGGGTTGTTTGTACTATTAGGCGTCGGTTTTTGTCCAATAACTGACGCTGTAGGTCTTTGCTGACGGTTTTCTGTAATTAACCGACGCCTATATCTATTTTTTTATATCAGTTTGCAGGCCTGCTGTGGCTGGTCAGCAGGATGAGAACCTGCAGTTCAGTTTTCTGAACTGCAGGTTTACGACATCCATTGATATCAGCCTACAAACAGGCTACAAACCTGCAAAAGTCCCAAGGAAAATTTCACACAAGTAGATACATTCAAACATCAATTCAATTCTCACATTCACACATATAGAAACATTCAAATATATGTATTAACATTCAGAAATATTCATTTACAAAGTATCATTCATTATCGCTATCAACATCCCAATTATATCTTACAGTTGCCACTGCTTGTATGGCTTTTGCCCATTCTTCTCTTATTTCATCTAATGCTTCCATCGTATATGGAGCATGTATATTTTTTAAGCGTTTACCTATAGTGTGGTTAGTTTTAAACACCTGCAAAGAGAATGATGTATATATATAAGTAATAATATAAAAATAAGATTGATATATTTCATACTAACTAATGAGACTATATATAATACCTCATGTATGTTATCGATGTCCAATGCGGCATGTCGGATAATCATCTGTATAAATAGCATCACATAGTATGCGCATGCCCAGCCGTTGTCTTGTGTAGCGCACTATAAATTGAAACATACAAAATAATACAACTAAGCACAATTCACATCAATAATATATACATTGGAGTCGGGAACTTATTTGTACGTTCTGCCAATTTATTGGCTGGTTCTTTTTCCTTGGGACCGTTCCTCCAGCCTTTTTGAATGCATCTAAACCCCTACATGTTAATATAACACAATAAATTGTATAAGTAAATAGTAATGTAATAACAGATGTTAACGGATACAAAAATGAAATATTTCTCACCAGAATAATGGCATTCTCATTACGTGTCCAATTTTAGTGTTTAATGTACTTCCCGCGGGATCTAGATAATAAACAGTGAACGTCTCGGGGACAATAACTAATAACTCCCAATGTTTACCGCTAGAGGTAAAAAGTTAACAATTAATAACTCAAAATGTACAATAAAAATGGAATTTTCTTAAGTCCAAATTATAAATAAAGTAAACTTACTTGACATTGAATGGAGATATTATTATCGTCTTCTTTTGCTGACCAAAAATTGTAAAAGCATCTATACAGTATTGTTGAACACTATCGGGGTCTTTAGCTACCATACTAATCAATGATGGAATAAAAAATCCCACATGATCAAATGCAAATTGTTTGCATTGATCTTCGACTAAGTAGCTGCAAAATATGTATTACGTATGCATTAATATATAAGAAACCAGATCACCAGATCTTACACAAGGTATATAGATGTATAAACAAGATCTCACCTTATCCATGTCTCTATCATTGATGTATTCAGCCAAGCATACATAAACAACTCAATAATATCTTGTATAAATAAAGAGCTATCGTATGATTGACCTGCATAATCTGCATCTAAAGAAACAATTATAGGGTAATCTATATTATGTGCCCGTAGCCAACATGCCATTCCCCTACAAGCAGGACCTAACGGGTATGTTAGGTCAGTTGGAACCCAACTTGGTAATGCGGGAAGTGGAGGTGGAGGCCTAGGTGCTCCTGGTGTCTTCGTTTTAACCTGTATATATAATTTCAGATCAGTTGACCTCATATATACACATTAATAGTCTAAATCAATGTAAATTTATCTTACAATTTCAGTAGTGTAGACGACATCTGCTTTGGGCCACAATATGACCCCGCCTTCTGCGTCAGCAAGTGTATCAATATCCGGGTGGGGATATGGCAATGTAGCTTCCCTCCAATCGGGTAACACACGTAATGGGCCCACACGAACGTAGCCATGTGGCATTGGAGTCCCGTGAAACCTTTCCCCAGGAAGGGACGGGTAAGCCTGCGCCTCTGCAACAACATAGTCTTGTATTCTTAAGCGGCATGGCTTCAATGCCTACAAATTTATGTAAAGAATGTTATACATATATACATATCATCTTGAAAACATATCATCTGAAAAGACTAGCTACAATGTCATAAACAATACTTACAGCAGACGTGTTAGGCGATGGGTCTCCAGGATTACTCGCAGTCTGTGCATCAAGAGAAGAGTGGGTCGCCATAGGCTGATTGGAAGCCTGAGATGCCTGCCACCGCAACAATTCTTCCTTGACCTTCTCAGCAACTACATCGTTGACCTTCTTAGCAACTATATCCTCGACTCTCTTATTCTCCTATACATGGATAAAAGAAACATTAGCTTCTTATTATTGAATTTCCTTTTGCAGTAACATTCTAAAAAAAGAATAGGTTACCTCTTCTTGAGAAAGTCCCGCTCTGGGTTTGCGCTGGGATGGCCCAAAGAATGCTTTGATGCCCACACCAGCGCCTGCACCCCTAACACGTCCAGGATACTCTGGGTTACCCAGAGCAACTGTCAATTCATCCCTTGTGCCCTGAGGGATGAACGTGCCTTGTTTCCTCTGCTCGTGCAGCTCCCGCTAATCACCATCAACAGAAATTGGTAAGTTAACACCACAAATAATCAATATTCAAACGATTGCTCTAAGAGTTGTATTTTACCATTTTCGCATCCGCCTCAGCAGTTACAGGCTTCTTTATTTCACCCTTCTTGTTTTGCCTCCCAGCTATCTAGATATCATGGCGAGGCATGGGTGTGGCAGACTCCTGAGTAGGAGTAGACTCCTGAGTAGCCGCAGACTCCGCATGTAGTCTTTGGCGAACGCTTGCATAGCCTTTTGGACCCATAGTTTGGTCATGCACATTCAGTGCACGCCTTGCTTTTTGTGCGTCACTGAGGGCCTAGTTAGTATGCACATTAATGATTTGGTAAGTATCACTAAATGTTAATCTTGAATAGGTGAATACAATGTATATTAATTAAATTGGGAGTGACACCTAATACATTGAATTCTTCAGATTTTCTTGAAGCAACAAAATTGTCCCAATCTTCTTTGTCCAAGAAGTTCCATTGTTCAAGGGCTGACTTCTTTTTCTTATCACCCTCTTTTATGTATTCTCTATTCAGATTTGTCCTATAATTCCTAAGCATCTTTCCAGCACGTTGCATCACACTTTTACGATGCAACTTCTCATCCAATGCAAACAGATTCTGTAAAATAGAAATGTTATTAACTAGTATCCAAAATAGAATTGCAAATAATAGAATTTGTAATCTACAAAATAGAATTGCAAATAATAATAACTCACGCATAAATCCTTCCATATCAAGTCTTTTTTCCCCTGAGGAACTTTATGCCAGTTATCATACTTAACACCACAATGGCTCCGAGTGGTACACCCAAGATAGTTTACAAAATTATTGCGGTTCACTCCAATTGCATTTCCTCCATTATCAAACTCCACAACCAATTTGGATCCACTGCCACTAAGCGCTATTAACTTCTTCAACAGAGTGATGCCCCTTTTCTTGTTAAGTGTTTGGTGCTGCGCATCAAGTTGCTCCAGTGCTTCAGTGGGTACATGTGCATCATCAACCTAAAATTTGACAAAAATAAACACACTGAATTAGCCCAATATAGAAATATAAGATATATGACATAACTATAAGATAATGAATTTTATAGAAATACAGGATATGTTTTTAGAACTTACATTGGTATCCTTGCCATGCTCGTCATGGACAGCATGCTCATCATGGACTTCATGCTCATCATGGACATCATGCTCATCATGGTCAGCCATCTGAAAATGTCATTAAAAAGGCAAACATTTAGCATTTGTATTAACTAGAAAAAGGCAAACATTTAGCATTTGTATTAACTAGAAAAAGGCAAACATTTAGCATTTGTATAAACATACATGTCTCTAAAATTGTGATCTTTTATCAATTAACAATCCTTCATTGTGATCTCCGCGCACATATAAGTCATCATTAGCTTCAATATTTTATGGAGTTGGCAACCCAACTGAGAATGGATTGGAGTCATCATACTTATCATAGTACTCTTCTTCATCTATAGGATCTTCAATGAACTGTCTTTTACCATGAAGAACAACCGACCATTTATCATTTGCAGGATCATCGATATAGAATATTTGTTTCGCCTGTGATGCCAATATGAATGGTTCACCCTTCTCGCCAATCTTTTCAAAGTTCACCAAAGTGAAACCCAATTCATCCACTACAACTCCTTTGGTGTTATCAACCCAATTACATTTAAAGAGCGGAATTTTGAAATCTATGTAGTCAAACTCCCAAATGTCTTCAATGACACCGTAATATGACATTTTAGCTTCACGTGGACTCTTATCCTTTGCACTTGCAAAGTACATAGTTGACGCTTGAAGAGTGACCCCACTATTTTGGACGACACTCTTATCATCTTGGTGCTTTGTGTAATATGTGAATCCATTAATGTCAAACCCTTCATAAGACATAACATTCGGTTTTGGTTTAAAGGCGAGGCATTTGATAGTTTCTGTAATATCATTTGGTGTTTGAGATAGTTGATGTAAGACTTTATCTTCAAACCACTTAGTAAAAGTCTTATTATGCTCTCTAGCAAGCCACATTGAACTTGCTCGAGGATGTTGTCTCTTTATGAAATTGGTATGTTCCTCGATATAAACACTCACTTCGTCCATATTGTGTAAAATATACAAGTGAGCTTGTTCCAACTGCTCACGACTGATTACTTTCACCCGTGATCCCAAAATTCCTTTTCCCTCCTCAATATTCTTGTCATTATCAGGAGTGTCATTACCATTGAGAAAGTCATTGCAAAAATCCATAACCTCTCTCGCCACATAACCTTCAATAATACTCCCTTTAGGCCGATAACAGTTTCGAACATCACCTTTAAAAATGCTCATGTATCGTTCAAAGGGATACATCCAATGCAAGAAAACTGGTCCCAACATTTTCACTTCCCTAGTCAAGTGGACAACAAGATGTACCATGATATCAAAGAATGAAGGAGGGAAATACATCTCAAGCTGACATAGGGTAACAACCACTTCTCTTTGCAAATTATCGAGAGTATCAGGGTCAATAACTTTGCTGCATAGACTATTGAAAAAGAAACAAAGTCTGGTAATTGCAAACCTTACATGCTTCGGCAATATAGATCGAATTGCCACGGGCAATATTTGTTGCATTAGAGTGTGACAATCATGAGATTTAAGACCTATCAACTTCAGATCTTTCATTGATACCAATCTACGGATGTTGGATGAGTAACCATGTGGCACCTTAACATTTACCAAGCATTCACAAAAAGTTTTCTTCTCCTTTCTAGACAACGTGTAACAAGCGGGAGGTAAGTATGTTCTTTTATTACCCATTTCACGTAACTCTGTTAATTCTGACCTTATTCCCATTTCACGTAGGTCCAGTCTAGATTTTATCCCATCTTTAGTCTTACCTGGTATATTTAACAGAGTACCAATGATGCTATCACAGACATTTTTCTCAACGTGCATTACATCGATACAATGCCTGACTGTCAAAGAACTCCAATAAGGAAGATCCCAAAATATTGACTTCTTCTTGAATGAAGAATTGTCACTCCGTGTGGCCATACTACATTGTGATTTCTTACCAAATTCATTGACAATGTCTTTTACTCTTGCATAAACAACATCCCCTGGTATAGGTTTAGGTGCACTCCGTTCATCATTCCATCCATTGAATGCTTTGCGCTTCCTACGATACAGATGGAATTTTGAAAGAAACCTTCGATGACCAAGATATACAGTCTTGCCGCCATGTTTTAGTCTTATTGAATCAGTGTTTTCTTCACATATAGGACACGCTTTAGCTCCTTTGACACTATATCCAGACAAATTCCCATATGCTGGAAAGTCATTAACAATGCAAAACAATATAGCGTGCAAACGAAATGTCTCTCTTGCTGAAGCATCATAGGTCATCACACCTTCAACCCAAAGTTTCTTTAAGTCATCAATCAAAGGTTCAATATAAACATCGATATCATTTCTGGGTTGTTTAGGGCCCGATATCAACAACGACAACATAACGTACTTATTTTTCATACACATCCAGGGAGGAAGATTGTATATAACAAGCATGACTGGCCAAGTGCTATGTTGGCTGCTCAATGTCCCGTACGGATTCATCCCATCTGTACAAAGCCCAAGTCTTAGATTCCTATCTTCTTCACCAAATTTGGGGTACAATAGATCAATCTTCTTCCACTGTGGGGAATCAGACGCATGTCGTAGGATCCCATCATTATTTTTCTTAACATCTGCATGCCACCTCAAATTCTTCGCATCTTTCGGATTTGCAAACAAGCGTTGAAACCGTGATATTATAGGTAGATACGACAACACCTTGGCAGGAGAACCAGTTTTGGACTCCCCCGAAGTCGTCAATTTATACCTTGACGCACCACATTTTGGACAATCTTTCAAATCTACATAGTCCTTTTGAAATAATACACAATCATTTGGGCATGCGTGTATCTTCTTGGCCTCCATTCCCATTGGGCACAACATTTTCTTTACCTGGTATGTTGAGATTGGAAGCTCGTTTCCTTCAGGAAGCATTTCTTTCAACAAAGTCAACAATGAAGTGAAGCTTTTGTCGCTCCATCTATTGTTAGCTTTCAACTTATACAATCTCAACACATCGCTAAGCTTCGTAAACTTAGCACAGCCTGTGTATAACGGTATCTCAGCATCATGCACAATGTTTCTAAAGATAGGAGGTGGATCGGTGTGCTCTACCCTACAACTATCCAGCATCGCATCAATGATGTCTGCTGGAACTGGTTCGTTCACATTTACGTCATCGGAGGCACTTTCTTCTTCCACCCAAGCACTGCTATCGACATCTACTGGTTTCGATTTTGAAATCTCTCCATGCCAGTGCCATTCTGTATAGCCTTGTACAATCCCGTTGCACATGACATGAGTTTTGATTTCCTCACCAGTGTTGACTTTCAAGTTGTTACCGCAATGCCTACATGGACAGTAGAACCTATCTGTAGGTTTTTTCCTATGTTCCTTGGCAAATCTAATAAACTGATCAAGACCAGATATAAACTCTGGGGTGCAACGATTATGAATGGACATCCATGATCTATCCATTCTATGATCAGAGAAAACAAGTATATATTAGGAAACAAGTATATATTAGGAAAAGATTAGGGTATACACTTACATCCTAAGTGTATAATGTGATGTCATTCTTATATATAATAAATGTGTACCACCTATCCCATCCTTGAACACCTAATCTCACTAGTAAGTTTATAATGTGTATTGGGTTTTCTAGAAAATTTCGGCAGCATTTCCCCGCTGTTCTCTAAGTACATATGTACTTAGAGAACAAACGGGGAAATGCTGCTGAAATTTTCTCGAAAACCCAATACACATTATACACTTACATCCTAAGTGAGATTAGGTGTTCAAGAACAGTCCCAAACCGGGGACTATCCAAGATTTACTCCTAATGAGTCAATCTTGGACGGGTTTCTAGGCCAACAAACACATTTGATGTCATTCTTATATATAATAAATGTGTACCACCTATCCCATCCTTGAACACCTAATCTCACTAGTAAGTGTATAATGTGTATTGGGTTTTCGAGAAAATTTCGGCAGCATTTCCCCGTTGTTCTCTAAGTACATATGTACTTAGAGAACAAACGGGGAAATGCTGCCGAAATTTTCTCGAAAACCCAATACACATTATACACTTACATCCTAAGTGAGATTAGGTGTTCAAGAACAGTCCCAAACTGGGGACTATCCAAGATTTACTCCTAATGAGTCAATCTTGGACGGGTTTCTAGGCCAACAAACACATTTGATGTCATTCTTATATATAATAAATGTGTACCACCTATCCCATCCTTGAACACCTAATCTCACTAGTAAGTGTATAATGTGTATTGGGTTTTCAAGAAAATTTCGGCAGCATTTCCCCGTTGTTCTCTAAGTACATATGTACTTAGAGAACAAACGGGAAAATGCTACCGAAATTTTCTCGAAAACCCAATACACATTATACACTTACATCCTAAGTGAGATTAGGTGTTCAAGAACAGTCCCAAACCGGGGACTATCCAAGATTTACTCCTAATGAGTCAATCTTGGACGGGTTTCTAGGCCAACAAACACAATAATAGATATGTACATGTTAGAGTTTCATCACAATTAATGTTAGGGTTTCATCACAATTGATGTTAGGGTTTCATCAATGTTAGGTTTAATCAAATAAAATTAGGATGCTAGAATTTACAAGTTTAAATCTTATTTCAACATGCATCAAAATTTACTGAATTAAGTCAAACATTAGGATTAGAAGCACAAATATATGCAAGCAAAAAATTTGTTCATATCCTAGGATTTACATAAAACATTACATGAAAATTTGTTCATATCTTTACCAACAGCAAGCACGGCCGTGCTGTCCAGCACGGCCGTGGTAGGGCAACACAGCCACGGACGTGCTTGCTGCATGTTGGTAAATAGCTAGGGAGAAGAAGAGGTAGCGCTACCTGGAGCTAGTGTGGAGAGGACCGTCGGCGGCAGCAGCGTGTGGAGGAGCTAGAGCAGCAGTGGCAGCGACAACAACAAACGACCGGGGGCGGGCGGCGGGCAGAAGCAACTGACGGTCGGAGAAGCAACAGGCGCCGGCCGGAGAAGCACCAGGAGAAGAAGCAGCAGCAGCGGGCGGCGGGCAGCGGCGCCGGTGAGCAGAAGAGAACCAGAGCAGCGGCGGAGAGCAGCAGCAACCGACGATGGGTGATTTTGGGAGAACGGCGGCGAGCAGCAGCACAGAAGAGAAGTCGCGATGAAACAGGAAGAAAGGGAGAAGAGCTGGGTATCAGGTCTATTAAGTTTATCAACGACGTCAGTTATCTACACAACTGACGCCTATTATGCTTTAGCGTCGGTTGTTTGAACCAACCGACATCCAATTGGACGATATTTTCACGAAAATGTTTGGCGGGAACCACTTTTAGCGTCGGTTATAGAAGGTTAACCGACGCTGAAAGTGACACTTTTCGCACAAATTTTCATCGCGCATAGGTGTCGGTTTCTATCTACATAACCGATGCTGAAAGTGACACTATTTTTTTTGCTCGAAAATTGGATTTCGCGGGCGACTTTAGGCATCAGTTTGTTATTAACAACCGACGCTGTATTCAAAGCGGTACCCGTGTCTGGCTGGTCTTCGAATATAGACGTCGGTTTGCCTAAATAACCGACGTCTAATATTTTAGGCGTCGGTTTTCCTAAAGAACCGACGCCCAGAAAAGCGACACTGAATGCTGTTTCTGTAGTAGTGCAGTCTGCCACCACCTCGCGGACTCGATGGAAGCCAAAGAAAGGGAGGAGGAGGTGAGGAGCACGGACGCCTGATCTGGGCCATGCAGCGCCGCCGCTTGGTACAGCAGGTGAGGGGCAAGCAAAAAGAGCGTCAAGAAGGCTGAGGGGGTGTGTGAGGCCACATTCTGAGCAAGGTGTTCCTACTGCAGACTACATAGGTATTTTTATAGGTGAAACGAGGCAAGATTTTAGGGAAAACGAGTCTTGCTCTTAGCCATTGCCACCGGAGTGAGATGGTTAGGCAAGGGGATCATTTTGGCAGCTAGAAAGATCCCAAATGGTGGTCAAAATAGGATTCAATCTGTTCGAATTTGCGAGACAAACGTTCCCTCTCAATTGGAATTTCGAATCGGGTAGTACAAGGGCAGATTGCCATTTTTGATCGTCATAACTCCTCCCCGCTGATTACGGGAGGTAGAAGATGGGTCCATAGCCGCTGGATCAGGCCGGGATCCATGATAGGCAGATCCAAGGGCTGGGATCACCCCCGGATCCTTGCCTTGGATCGCTGACATGGCAAAGCTAAGAAAAAGCCCAAATAAAAGGGGAAAAAGGGGTTTTCAATACATAAACTTCCAGAATTCATAGTAAATCATAGAAATGTCCAAATGAAATGAAATTTGGATCATAGGTTCAAAAAAATGTGGAGAACATTTAGAAAAAGTTTGACAACTAAAGTATGAAGTTTGATTGACCAATTTAATTCTTTGGAAAAAGTGATGAATAAATCAAATTAAAGGTGTTATAATGTATATAACGTTCACATTGATCACCATATCTCAAATTTGAGTCTCAATACTGATTTTTAAGACATGAAAAATGATTGGGGATTATGAGTGAGTATAATGAGGGAAAAAGTGTAATTATTTCATTATAATGTGAAAATCCATTTTGTCACATCCTTCCCTCCTTAAAAAGGAATTTTGTCCCCAAAATTCAAAAAATCCTCAAAATTGGGACCGTTAAAAAACTAGATCAAATCCTCAAATACTGGTGTATCCTCAACTATATAATCAAAGGCATATCCTCAAACTTCAAGTAGTTCAATAATCATAATTGGGATTCCATGTTTTGTATAATAACCAACTTATTATCAATATCATTTCCTCATCGAGCAATTTCAGTGTCAAGATTAATGCATATACTGTTCAAAGTCATCATGTGAGTCACATATATGGAAATGATCTTATTGATCACAAATTTGGAGAGACCATACAAATCGAGATCAAGTGTATAAGGTTCTAGCTTCTACATTGGCCTAGGTGGGGTAATACATATATGATTTGAGATTTTAGATTTCAACATTTCAAGACCACATCATACTTTCAATATCATGATTTTTGGGGTCAAAATCACTGAGAGGTCCCACCCTAGTCCTAATGAGAGCTAAACCCTAAGTCATAAATCGAGAGAGAGTCAATATAGTCATTATTCATATATCTAGTATGATCTGTAGATCCAAATAATTTGAACATAGGATTTGTATCATTATTTAGATTTGATAATCGTGAGTCACAATATTATATATCAATATCAAGAGTCGAGATTTTGGACATCAAAACTCCTAGATCCAAATTTTGATCATATGTATAAATATAGCTACGGTTTATATTCCTGCTTAGACCTTAGGGTAGATCACTCATCGATATTCAATTTCGAGCAACAATATTCAAGCAATATTTGAGAAACATATCAAGATTTCATTATCATGGTATCCAAGATTGATGAATGATCTAGACCTAGGTCTATCTACGAAGTCAACCACCAACTATAGTCAATATTGTCATATATCAAAATCATTATCAATATTCAAGATCGAGTATCAACCATGGGTTTAACCTATTAGGCTTAGGTCAACTAGTCCAAATAGGGTGAAAGGGAATACCTTCCCTACTCTAAATAATCAACATATGAAAATTTAGAGGTAGTAAAAAATAGGGATGTGACCTAGTTTAGGGGAGTCATGAGTCAACTACTTCCTAATCTAGCACATTACTTACATTGGTCACAATCCACTGATATTATTCAAATAGGTACAGTATCAATGATTAAATCATATATATCAAATCATAAGATCAAAATTCAAGATAATAGGGCAATAATGTCATGATTTGCAATTTTTTTCCAGTCATGATCAAGGTAGTGATATAATTTGGAATTAAGGATTTGAATTTGGCATTCGAGGAATTAGAGCATAATAGTGCAACATCTAGGCCCATCATCAACATATCAAAATCGAGATTGCAAAAAGGCATCAATGGTCAATAGGAAAACTACTTTTTGCATCATAGGTCTTACATCATGATTTTGGGAGTCTTAGACTTAGTCATTTGATAGCATGGTCAAGGTGTGTATAAAATAGGATACGAGTTTTATTAACTATGTTTGAGTTTTAATAAAAAATAGGGCAACATGGGCTTAATCAAATACAGACCTTAAAAAAAAAGGTATAAGGTATAAGTCATCCTTATTTCACCATATTAAAATTTACCTCAACATAGAAAGCATGTAGTCAGTTTTTTTTAAATCAAGTTTTCATGAAGGGTCAAGTATGAGTAATTGTTTTCATTGATCAAAATTGAGTATTCAAATTAAGGTCAGATCCCGGTATCGACTTTCAAAATCTAGTGATATTCATTTTTCCCATGCATAAGCTACCCATAATCGAGACATCATGTGGCAAAATGTAATGAGAAGGACCACATGATGGGATGCGAAGACTACCTAATCTTCATCTACATGGGTGTCTTAGGATAGTCCTTAAAGAAGAGATGAGATGCTAGAAAACTCTCTAGGGTTTCACAAGAGAACCTTTAGGTCTAGTTCTGGATCAATTAAGGCCAGGTAGAGCGGGGGATCTCAGCCACCGTGAAGACTAATACGAGAAATTATGCCACGACCGCGAGCCTAGACACCTCAATTTTCACCATTATGGACTTTAGGGTTTCTTGGGTGTAAGAGACTTGAGAAATTATTTACTTAAGGTATATGGCAGTGTGTAAGCTCTGATACCAACTGTCACGGAACCGTTCTTACCCCAATCCCAATCCTACTATCGAAACAGTAGAAAAAGGATTGAAGAGCCCATCCCTGAGTGGCCCCGTAGGATCTAACACACTGGCATATACAATAAGAAATAAAACTCAAAAACTGGATATTTAAATAAACAAACTAACCCAATATGGAGATATACCCGATTTATCTTTATCTTTAGAATGTATGAGTGCGGAAGCGATCCTATTCAATATTCCATTTGTATTTCCTAAAATCAAGAAAATCGAGACACAATCATGCAATTGCACGGTACACTATCAAAATCAAGAAAAGCAATTTATAACAAAATAGTATACTTGGAAGGACTTATATTCAAAAGAATAACAAGCAATTTGACAAACCAACATTTATTCGACAAGTTTTTCGAGCAATTCGACTTTTATTACGAGTTCCCATTATGCTGTAATTTGAGAAGCATACTTATATATTTTTGTGTGACTTTATCGCCCCAACGCGATGGGCGAAGTCACTGGGCTCCTTCTCACCATAGGAACATAGGAGGCCAATGTACAAGTCCCACCTCCAATTGAGGGGGTTGTTGTACTCAATATCAACATTATCAATATCATCATCATTATCAATATGCGGGCAGTCATAATGGGCATGCAATTTATGTTTTCATATTTTTTAAAATATAGTATAGAAAAATAGAAGACTAATCATAGGGAATAGTAGCTCATCCAAGTAAATAGCCAAGTATACAGTCAAGAGATACATAAAAGTATATTCAATACAATAAAAAAGGAGTTATATAATATCGTACCTTTCACCGAAGATTTCATGTATGATCAACAAGTAATAGGTAGACCCTTCGAGTCAGATCCTAAATCACAATGTTTGGATCAAGGGTCAATATCATGATGTTTATAATATCTTGTTTCAATATTTTGAGATTAGGGTCACACTTTCCTAGTTTAACCTTAGGGTTAGCTCATCCACTTATAATTAATATTTCAATATGTCCAACATTACTTCAAGTATAAAAATATATTCTGGTGTGAATGACTTACCTAGGTTTTCTAGAATCATGTGTAAACCCCAATGATCAATATTCAAGTCATCATCACATTCCTAACTCATCATCATGATATGTAACATTATTGAGATTCAAGATCAGTTTGATAAACGTAGAGTCATGAATCATACACATGATCAATCTTTCCACAAGATTTAGATCCATAATGACAATGTTAAGGTTAATTCCTGGTTCAATGTATATGATTCACATTCTAGGATAATGAGTTGCAAGATCAGATCTAAACTCATATTTAATCAAGTTTGGCTTCAGGATAATCATTAGAGTCAAATTACCAGGGATTTCAAAGGTTAGTCAACAAATATAGTCATTTGAAAAATTAAATGAGCAAGAGTTTACAATCTAGGGATATTAGTGAGCCTAGTTTGGAATCAGGTTTCACAAGTATTTTTAATCGATTCACTAGATTTTTATGATCAAGATTGACTACTTGTTCACAATATTTGGAGCTAGGATGTATTTTCTACAATTAAAACAAGATCAGGACATTTTTATGAATATTTGTCAAAGAGGGAGCGAAAATACCTTTGATACAAAAAAATCGAGGACTGTCAGATGCACAACCAGTGGCCCAGATCTACCCACATAGTCATTGTGACTTGCTATCTTGGAGGGCTGGTTCAATCTTGGTTTGTCCGGTTTGCTCCCTTATTGATTGGTTAAGACATTGGTTCATTGGTTCTGTTGAACCGGTGGTTCATGGTCACCCTTTCCTCACACAGAGTTCTCCACGAGAAGCCCCATACAAGCCCAAGACTAGGGCGGAGGAGCTTTGTGGCGTGGGGCTACTCCAGGAGTAGGAGTGGGTGAGGGAGGCCGCAAGCATGCCATCCCAGTCTGCCACCACCTCGCAGACTCGATGGAAGCCAAAGAAAGGGAGGAGGAGGTGAGGAGCACGGACGCCCGATCTGGGCCGTGCGGCACCGCCGCATGTACAACAGGTGATGGGCAAGCAAAAAGAGAATCAAGAAGGCTGAGGGGGTGTGCGAGGCCACATTCTGAGCAAGGTGTTCCTACTGCGGACTGCATAGGTCCTTTTATAGGTGAAACGAGGCAAGATTTTAGGGCAAACGAGTCTTGCTCTTAGCCATTGCCGCCGGAGTGAGATGGTTAGGCAAGGCGATCGTTTTGGCTGCTGGAAAGATCCCAAATGGTGGTCAAAATAGGATTCAATCTGTTCAAATTTGCGAGACGAACGTCCCCTCTCAATTGGAATTTCGAATCGGGTAGTACAAGGGTGATAGCCGTTTTTGATCGTCATAACTCCTCCCCGCTGATTGCGGGAGGTAGAAGATGGGTCCGTAGCCGCTGGATCAGGCCAGGATCCATGATAGGCAGATCCAAGGGCTGGGATCACCCCCGGATCCTTGCCTTGGATCACTGACACGGCAAAGCTAAGAAAAAGCCCAAATAAAAGGGGAAAAAGGGGTTTTCAATACATAAACTTCCAGAATTCATAGTAAATCATAGAAATGTCCAAATGAAATGAAATTTGGATCATAGGTTCACAAAAATGTGGAGAACATTTAGAAAAAGTTTGACAACTAAAGTATGAAGTTTGATTGACCAATTTAATTCTTTGGAAAAAGTGATGAATAAATCAAATTAAAGGTGTTATAATGTATATAACGTTCACATTGATCACCATATCTCAAATTTGAGTCTCAATACTGATTATTAAGACATGAAAAATGATTGGGGATTATGAGTGAGTATAATGAGGGAAAAAGTGTAATTATTTCATTATAATGTGAAAATCCATTTTGTCACATCCTTCCCTTCTTAAAAAGGAATTTTGTCCCCAAAATTCAAAAAATCCTCAAAATTGGGACCGTTAAAAAACTATATCAAATCCTCAAATACTGATATATCCTAAACTATATAATCAAAGGCATATCCTCAAACTTCAAGTAGTTCAATAATCATAATTGGGATTCCATGTTTTGTATCATAACCAACTTATTACCAATATCATTTCCTCATCGAGCAATTTGAGTGTCAAGATTAATGCATATACTGTTCAAAGTCATCATGTGAGTCACAAATATGGAAATGATCTTATTTATCACAAATTTGGAGAGACCATACAAATCGAGATCAAGTGTATAAGGTTCTAGCTTCTACATTGGCCTAGGTGGGGTTATACATATATGATTTGAGATTTTAGATTTCAACATTTCAAGACCACATCATACTTTCAATATCATGATTTTTGGGCTCAAAATCACTGAGAGGTCCCACCCTAGTCCTAATGAGAGCTAAACCCTAAGTCATAAATTGAGAGAGAGTCAATATAGCCATTATTCATATATCTAGTTTGATCTGTAGATCCAAATAACTTGAACATAGGATTTGTATCATTATTTAGATTTGATAATCGTGAGTCACAATATTATATATCAGTATCAAGAGTCTTGATTTTGGACATCAAAAGTCCTAGAACCAAAATTTGATCATATGTATAAATATAGCTAGGGTTTAAATTCCTGCTTAGACCTTAGGGTAGATCACTCATCGATATTCAATTTCGAGCAACAATATTCAAGCAATATTTGAGAAACATATCAAGATTTCATTATCATGGTATCCAAGATTGATGAATGATCTAGACCTAGGTCTATCTACGAAGTCAACCACAAGCTATAGTCAATATTGTCATATATCAAAATCATTATCAATATTCAAGATCGAGTATCAACCATGGGTTTAACCTATTAGGCTTAGGTCAACTAGTCCAAATAGGGTGAAAGGGAATACCTTCCCTACTCTAAATAATCAACAATATGAAAATTTAGAGGTAGTAAAAAATAGGGATGTGACCTAGTTTAGGGGAGTCATGAGTCAACTACTACCTAATCTAGCACATTACTTACATTGGTCACGATCCACTGATCTTATTCAAATAGGGAGAGTATCAATGATTAAATCATATATATCAAATCATAAGATCAAAATTCAAGATAATAGGGTAATAATGTCATGATTTGCAATTTTTTCCTGTCATGATCAAGGTAGTGATATAATTTGGAATTGAGGATTTGAATTTGGCATTCGAGGAATTAGAGCATAATAGTGCAACATCTAGGCCCATCATCAACATATCAAAATCGAGATTGCAAAAAGGCATCAATGGTCAATAGGAAAACTACTTTTTACATCATAGGTCTTACATCATGATTTTGTGAGTCTTAGACTTAGTCATTTGATAGCATGGTCAAGGTGTGTATAAAATAGGATACGAGTTTTATTAACTATGTTTGAGTTTTAATCAAAAATAGGGCAACATGGGCTTAATCAAATAGGGACCTTAAAAAAAAGGTATAAGGTATAAGTCATCCTTATTTCACCATATTAAAATTTACCTCAACATAGAAAGCATGTAGTCAGGTTTTTGTTAAATCAAGTTTTCATGAAGGGTCAAGTATGAGTAATTGTTTTCATTGATCAAAATTGAGTATTCAAATTAAGGTCAGATCCCGGTATCGACTTTCAAAATTTAGTGATATTCATTTTTCCCATGCATAAGCTACCCATAATCGAGACATCATGTGGCAAAATGTAATGAGAAGGACCACATGATGGGATGAGAAGACTACCTAATCTTCATCTACATGGGTGTCTTAGGATAGTCCTTAAAGAAGAGATGAGATGCTAGAAAACTCTCTAGGGTTTCACAAGAGAACCTTTAGGTCTAGTTCTGGATCAATTAAGGCCAGGTAGAGCGGGAGATCTCAACCACCGTGGAGACGGATAGGAGAAATTATGACACGACCCCGAGCCTAGACACCTGAATTTTCACCATTATGGACTTTAGGGTTTCTTGGGTGTAAGAGACTTGAGAAATTATTTACTTAAGGTATGTGGGAGTGTGTAAGCTCTGATACCAACTTTCACAGAACCGTTCTTACCCCAATCCCAATCCTAATGTAGAAACAGTAGAAAAAGGATTGAAGCGCCCGTCCCTGAGTGGCCCTGTAGGATCTAACACACTGGCATATACAATAAGAAATAAAAATAAAAAACCGGATATTTAAATAAACAAACTAACCCAATATGGAGATATACGAGATTTATCTTTATCTTTAGAATGTATGTGTGCGGAAGCGATCCTATTCAGTATTCCATTTGTATTTCCTAAAATCAAGAAAATCGAGACACAATCATGCAATTGCACGGTACGCTATCAAAATCAAGAAAAGTAATTTATAACAAAATAGTATACTTGGCAGGACTTATATTCAAAAGAATAACAAGCAATTTGCAAAACCAACATTTATTCGACAAGTTTTTCAAGCAATTCAACTTTTATTACGAGTTCCCATTATGCTGTAATTCGAGAAGCATACTTATATATTTTTGTGTGACTTTATCGCCCCAACGCGATGGGCGAAGTCACTGGGCTCCTTCTCACCATAGGAACATAGGAGGCCAATGTACAAGTCCCACCTCCAATTGAGGGGGTTGTTGTACTCAATATCAACATTATCAATATCATCATCATTATCAATATGCGGGCAGTCATAATGGACATGCAATTTATGTTTTCATATTTTTCAAAATATAGTATAGAAAAACAGAAGACTAATCATAGGGAATAGTAGCTCATCCAAGTAAATAGCCAAGTATACAATCAAGAGATACATAAAAGTATCTTCAATACAATAAAAAAGGAGTTATATAATATCGTACCTTTCACCGAAGATTTCATGTATGATCAACAAGTAATAGGTAGAATCTTCGAGTCAGATCCTAAATCACAATGTTTGGATCAAGGGTCAATATCATGATGTTTATAATATCTTGTTTCAAAATTTTGAGATTAGGGTCACACTTTCCTAGGTTAACCTTAGGGTTAGGTCATCCACTTATAATTAATATTTCAATATGTCCAACATTACTTCAAGTATACAATATATTCGTGAGTGAATGACTTACCTAGGTTTTCTAGAATCATGTATAAACCCCAATGATCAATATTCAAGTCATCATCACATTCCTAACTCATCATCATGATATGTAACATTATTGAGATTCAAGATCAGTTTGATTAAAGTAGAGTCATGAATCATACACATGATCAATCTTTCCACAAGATTTAGATCCATAATCACAATGTTAAGGTTAATTCCTGGTTCAATGTATATGATTCACATTCTAGGATAATGAGTTGTAAAATCAGATCTAAACTCATATTTAATCAAGTTTGGCTTCATGATAATCATTAGAGTCAAATTACCAGGGATTTCAAAGGTTAGTCAACAAGTATAGTCATTTGACAAATTAAATGAGAAAGAGTTTACAATCTAGGGATATTAGTGAGCCTAGTTTGGAATCAGGATTTACAAGTATTTTTAATTAATTCACTGGATTTTTCTGATCAAGATTGACTACTTGTTCACAATATTTGGAGCTAGGATGTATTTTCTACAATTAAAACAAGATCAGGACATTTATATGAATATTTGTCAAAGAGGGAGCGAAAATACCTTTGATACAAAAAATCGAGGACTGTCAGATGCACAACCAGTTGCCCAGATCTAGCCACATAGTCATTGTGACTTGCTATCTTGGAGGGCTGGTTCAATCTTGGTTTGTCCGATTTGCTCCCTTATTGATTGGTTCAGACATTGGTTCATTGGTTCTATTGAACCAGTGGTTCATGGTCACCCTTTCCTCACACAGAGTTCTCCGCGTGAAGCCCCGTGCGAGCCCAAGACCAGGGCGGAGGAGCTTGCGGGCGTGGAGCTTCTCCAGGAGAAGGAGTGGGCGAGGGAGGCCGCGAGCATGCCATCCTAGTCTGCCACCACCTCGCGGACTCGATGGAAGCAAAAGAAAGGGAGGAGGAGGTGAGGAGCACGGACGCCCGATCTGGGCCGTACGGCGCCCCGCTTGGTACAGCAGGTGAGGGGCAATAAAAAAGAGCGTCAAGAAGTCTGAGGGGGTGTGCGAGGCCACATTCTGAGCAAGGTGTTCCTACTGCTGACTGTATAAGTCCTTTTATGGGTGAAACGAGGCAAGATTTTAGGGCAAACGGGTCTTGCTCTTAGCCATTGCTGCTGGAGTGAGATGGTTAGGCAAGGGGATTGTTTTGGTAGCTGGAAAGATCCCAAATGGTGGTCAAAATAGGATTCAATCTGTTCGAATTTGCGAGACGAACGTTCCCTCTCAATTGGAATTTCGAATCGGGTAGTACAAGGGATGATTGCCGTTTTTGATCGTCATAACTCCTCCCCGCTGATTGCAGGAGGTAGAAGATGGGTCCGTAGCCGCTGGATCAGGCCGGGATCCATGATAGGCAGATCTAAGGGCTGGGATCACCCCCGGATCCTTGCCTTGGATCGCTGACATGGCAAAGCTAAGAAAAAGCCCAAATAAAAGGGGAAAAAGGGGTTTTCAATACATAATCTTCCAGAATTCATAGTAAATCATAGAAATGTCCAAATGAAATGAAATTTGGATCATAGGTTCACAAAAAATGTGGAGAACATTTAGAAAAAGTTTGACAACTAAAGTATGAAGTTTGATTGACCAATTTAATTATTTGGAAAAAGTGATGAATAAATCAAATTAAAGGTGTTATAATGTATATAACGTTCACATTGATCACCATATCTCAAATTTGAGTGTCAATACTGATTATTAAGACATGAAAAATGATTGGTGATTATGAGTGAGTATAATGAGGGAAAAAGTGTAATTATTTCATTATAATGTGAAAATCCATTTTGTCACATCCTTACCTCCTTAAAAAGGATTTTTGTCCCCAAAATTAAAAAAATCCTCAAAATTGGGACCATTAAAAAACTAGATCATATCCTCAAATACTGGTGTATCCTCAACTATATAATCAAAGGCATATCCTCAAACTTCAAGTAGTTTAATAATCATAATTGGGATTCCATGTTTTGTATCATAACCAACTTATTACCAATATCATTTCCTCATCGAGCAATTTGAGTGTCAAGATTAATGCATATACTGTTCAAAGTCATCATGTGAGTCACAAATATGGAAATGATCTTATTGATCACAAATTTGGAGAGACCATACAAATCGAGATCAAGTGTACAAGGTTCTAGCTTCTACATTGGCCTCGGTGGGGTTATACATCTATGATTTGAGATTTTAGATTTCAACATTTCAAGACCACATCATACTTTCAATATCATGATTTTTGGGCTCAAAATCACTGAGAGGTCCCACCCTAGTCCTAATGAGAGCTAAACCCTAAGTCATAAATCGAGAGAGAGAGTCAATATAGTCATTATTCATATATCTAGTATGATCTGTAGATCCAAATAATTTGAACATAGGATTTGTATCATTATTTAGATTTGATAATCGCGAGTCACAATATTATATATCAGTATCAAGAGTCGAGATTTTGTACATCAAAAGTCCTAGATCCAAAATTTGATCATATGTATAAATAAAGCTAGGGTTTATATCCCTGCTTAGACCTTAGGGTAGATCACTCATCGATATTCAATTTCGAGCAACAATATTCAAGCAATATTTGAGAAACATATCAAGATTTCATTATCATGGTATCCAAGGTTGATGAATGATCTACACCTAGGTCTATCTACGAAGTCAACCGCCAGCTATAGTCAATATTGTCATATATCAAAATCATTATTAATATTCAAGATCGAGTATCAACCATGGGTTTAACCTATTAGGCTTAGGTCAACCAGTCCAAATAGGGTGAAAGGGAATACCTTCCCTACTCTAAATAATCAACAATATTAAAATTTAGAGGTAGTCAAAAATAGGGATGTGACCTAGTTTAGGGGAGTCATGAGTCAACTACTACCCTAATCTAGCACATTAATTACATTGGTCACGATCCACTGATCTTATTCAAATAGGGAGAGTATCAATGATTAAATCATATATATCAAATCATAAGATCAAAATTCAAGATAATAGGGCAATAATGTCATGATTTGCAATTTTTTCCTATCATGATCAAGGTAGTGATATAATTTGGAATTGAGGATTTGAATTTGGCATTCGAGGAATTAGAGCATAATAGTGCAACATCTAGGCCCATCATCAACATATCAAAATTGAGATTGCAAAAAGGCATCAATGGTCAATAGGAAAACTACGTTTTGCATCATAGGTCTTACATCATGATTTTTTGAGTCTTAGACTTAGTCATTTGATAGCATGGTCAAGGTGTGTATAAAATAGGATACGAGTTTTATTAACTATGTTTGAGTTTAAATCAAAAATAGGGCAACATGGGCTTAATCAAATAGGGACCTTAAGAAAAAAGGTATAAGGTATAAGTCATCCTTATTTCACCATATCAAAATTTACCTCAACATAGAAAGCATGTAGTCAGGTTTTTGTTAAATCAAGTTTTCATGAAGGGTCAAGTATGAGTAATTGTTTTCATTGATCAAAATTGAGTATTCAAATTAAGGTCATATCCCGGTATCGACTTTCAAAATTTAGCGATATTCATTTTTCCCATGCATAAGCTACCCATAATCGTGACATCATGTGGCAAAATGTAATGAGAAGGACCACATGATGGGATGAGAAGACTACCTAATCTTCATCTAAATGGGTGTCTTAGGATAGTCCTTAAAGAAGAGATGAGATGCTAGAAAACTCTTTAGGGTTTCACAAGAGAACCTTTAGGTCTAGTTCTGGATCAATTCAGGCCAGGTAGGCCGGGGGATCTCAGCCACAGTGAAGATGGATAGGAGAAATTATGCCACGACCCCGAGCCTAGACACCTCAATTTTCACCATTATGGACTTTAGGGTTTCTTGGGTGTAAGAGACTTGAGAAATTATTTACTTAAGGTATATGTGTGTGTGTAATCTCTAATACCAACTGTCACGGAACCGTTCTTACCCCAATCCCAATCTTACTATTGAAATAGTAGAAAAAGGATTGAAGTGCCCGTCCCTGAGTGGCCCCGTAGGATCTAACACACTAGCATATACAATAAGAAATAAAACTAAAAAAAACTGGATATTTAAATAAACAAACTAACCCAATATGGAGATATACCCGATTTATCTTTATCTTTAGAATGTATGAGTGCGGAAGCGATCCTATTCAGTATTCCATTTGTATTTCCTAAAATCAAGAAAATCGAGACACAATCATGCAATTGCACGGTACGCTATCAAAATCAAGAAAAGCAATTTATAACAAAATAGTATACTTGACATGACTTATATTCAAAAGAATAACAAGCAATTTGCAAAACCAACATTTATTCGACATGTTTTTCAAGCAATTCAACTTTTATTATGAGTTCCCATTATGCTGTAATTCGAGAAGCATACTTATATATTTTCATGTGACTTTATCGCCCCAACGTGATGGGCGAATTCACTGGGCTCCTTCTCACCATAGGAACATAGGAGGCCAATGTACAAGTCCCACCTCCAATTGAGGGGGTTGTTCTACTCAATATCAACATTATCAACATTATCAATATCATCATCATTATCAATATGCGGGCAGTCATAATGGGCATGCAATTTATGTTTTCATATTTTTCAAAATATAGTATAGAAAAACAAAAGGCTAATCATAGGGAATAGTAGCTCATCCAAGTAAATATCCAAGTATACAATCAAGACATATATAAAAGTATCTTCAATACAATCAAAAAGGAGTTATATAATAGCGTACCTTTCATCGAAGATTTCATGTATGATCAACAAGTAATAGGTAGACCCTTCGAGTCAGATCCTAAATCACAATGTTTGGATCAAGGGTCAATATCATGATGTTTATAATATCTTGTTTCAATATTTTGAGATTAGGGTCACACTTTCCTAGGTTAACCTTAGGGTTAGGTCAGCCACTTATAATTAATATTTCAATATGTCCAACATTACTTCAAGTGTATAATATATTCGGGTGTGAATGACTTACCTAGGTTTTCTAGAATCATGTGTAAACCCCAATGATCAATATTCAAGTCATAATCACATTCCTAACTCATCATCATGATATGTAACATTATTGAGATTCAAGATCAATTTGATTAAAGTAGAGTCATGAATCATACACATGATCAATCTTTCCACAAGATTTAGATCCATAATCACAATGTTAAGGTTAATTCCTGGTTCAATGTATATGATTCACATTCTAGGATAATGAGTTGTAAGATCATATCTAAACTCATATTTAATCAAGTTTGGCTTCAGGATAATCATTAGAGTCAAATTACCAGTGATTTCAAAGGTTAGTCAACAAGTATAGTCATTTAACAAATTAAATAAGCAAGAGTTTACAATCTAGGGATATTAGTGAGCCTAGTTTGGAATCAGGTTTCACAACTATTTTTAATCGATTCACTGGATTTTTTTGATTAAGATTGACTACTTGTTCACAATATTTGGAGCTAGGATGTATTTTCTACAATTAAAACAAGATCATGACATTTATATGAATATTTGTCAAAGAGGGAGCGAAAATACCTTTGATACAAAAAAATCGAGGACTGTCAGAAGCACAACTAGTGGTCCAGATCTAGCCACATAGTCATTGTGACTTGCTATCTTGGAGGGCTGGTTCAATCTTGGTTTGTCCGGTTTGCTCCCTTATTGATTGGTTAAGACATTGGTTCATTGGTTCTGTTGAACCGGTGGTTCATGGTCACCCTTTCCTCACACACAGTTCTCCGTGTGAAGCCCCGTGCGAGCCCAAGACCAGGGCAGAGGATCTTGCTGGTGTGGAGCTGCTTAAGGAGCAGGAGTGGGTGAGGGAGGCCGTGAGCATGCCGTCCCAGTCTGCCACCACCTCGAGGACTCGATGGAAGCCAAAGAAAGGGAGGAGGAGGTGAGGAGCACGAACGCCCGATCTGGGCCGTGCTATGCTGCCGCTTGGTACAGTAGGTGAGGGGCAAGCAAAAAGAGTGTCAAGAAGGCTGAGGGGGTGTGAGAGGCCACATTTTGAGCAAGGTGTTCCTACTGCGGACTGCATAGGTCCTTTTATAGGTGAAACGAGGCAAGATTTTAGGGCATCCGAGTCTTGCTCTTAGCCATTGCCGCCGGAATGAGATGGTTAGGCAAGGGGATCGTTTTGGCAGCTGGAAAGATCCCAAATGGTGGTCAAAACAGGATTCAATCTCTTCGAATTTGCGAGAAGAACATTCCCTCTCAATTGGAATTTCGAATCGGGTAGTACAAGGGCTGATTGCCGTTTTTGATCGTCATAACTCCTCTCCGTTGATTGCGGGAGGTAGAAGATGGGTCCGTAGCAGCTGGATCAGGCCGTGATCCATGATAGGTAGATCCAAGGGCTGGGATCACCCCCGGATCCTTGCCTTGGATCGCTGACATGGCAAAGCTAAGAAAAAGCCCAAATAAAAGGAGAAAAAGGGGTTTTCAATACATAAACTTCCAGAATTCATAGTAAATCATAGAAATGTCCAAATGAAATGAAATTTGGATCATAGGTTCACAAAAATGTGGAGAACATTTAGAAAAAGTTTGACAACTAAAGTATGAAGTTTTATTGACCAATTTAATTCTTTGGAAAAAGTGATGAATAAATCAAATTAAAGGTGTTATAATGTATATAACGTTCACATTGATCCCCATATCTCAAATTTGAGTCTCAATACTGATTATTAAGACATGAAAAATGATTGGGGATTATGAGTGAGTATAATGAGATAAAAAGTGTAATTATTTCATTATAATGTGAAAATCCATTTTGTCACATCCTTCCCTCCTTAAAAAGGAATTTTGTCCCCAAAATTCAAAAAATCCTCAAAATTGGGACCATTAAAAAACTAGATCATATCCTCAAATACTGCTTTATCCTCAACTATATAATCAAAGGCATATCCTCAAACTTCAAGTAGTTGAATAATCATAATTGGGATTCCATGTTTTGTATCATAACCAACTTATTACCAATATCATTTCCTCATCGAGAAATTTGAGTGTCAAGATTAATGTATATACTGTTCAAAGTCACCATGTGAGTCACAAATATGGAAATGATCTTATTGATCACAAATTTGGAGAGACCATACAAATCGAGATCAAGTGTACAAGGTTCTAGATTCTATATTGGCCTAGGTGGGGTTATACATATATGATTTGAGATTTTAGATTTCAACATTTCAAGACCACATCATACTTTCAATATCATGATTTTTGGGATCAAAATCACTGAGAGGTCCCACCCTAGTCCTAATGAGAGATAAACCCTAAGTCATAAATCGAGAGAGAGTCAATATAGTCATTATTCATATATCTAGTATGATATGTAGATCCAAATAATTTGAACATAGGATTTGTATCATTATTTAGATTTGATAATCGTGAGTCATAATATTATATATCAGTATCAAGAGTCAAGATTTTAGACATCAAAAGTCCTAGATCCAAACTTTGATCATATGTATAAATAGAGCTAGGGTTTATATTCCTGCTTAGATCTTAGGGTAGATCACTCATCGATATTCAATTTTGAGCAACAATATTCAAGCAATATTTGAGAAACATATCAAGATTTCATTATCATGGTATCCAAGGTTGATGAATGATCTAGACCTAGGTCTATCTACGAAGTCAACCACCAGCTATAGTCAATATTGTCATATATCAAAATCATTATCAATATTCAAGATCGAGTATCAACCATGGGTTTAACCTATTAGGTTTAGGTCAACCAGTCCAAATAGGGTGAAAGGGAATACCTTCCCTACTCTAAATAATCAACAATATGAACATTTAGAGGTAGTCAAAAATAGGGATGTGACCTAGTTTAGGGGAGTCATGAGTCAACTACTACCCTAATCTAGCACATTACTTACATTGGTCACGATCCACTGATCTTATTCAAATAGGGAGAGTATCAATGATTAAATCATATATATCAAATCATAAGATCAAAATTCAAGATAATAGGGCAATAATGTCATGATTTGCAATTTTTTCCTGTCATGATCAAGGTAGTGATATAATTTGGAATTGAGGATTTGAATTTGGCATTCGAGGAATTAGAGCATAATAGTGCAACATCTAGGCCCATCATCAACATATCAAAATTGAGATTGCAAAAAGGCATCAATGGTCAATAGGAAAACTACTTTTTGCATCATAGGTCTTACATCATGATTTTGTGAGTCTTAGACTTAGTCATTTGATAGCATGGTCAAGGTGTGTATAAAATAGGATACGAGTTTTATTAACTATGTTTGAGTTTTAATAAAAAATAGGGCAACATGGGCTTAATGAAATAGGGACCTTAAAAAAAAAGGTATAAGGTATAAGTCATCCTTATTTCACCATATCAAAATTTACCTCAACATAGAAAACATGTAGTCAGGTTTTTGTTAAATCAAGTTTTCCTGAAGGGTCAAGTATGAGTAATTGTTTTCATTGATCAAAATTGAGTATTCAAATTAAGGTAAGATCCCGGTATCGACTTTCAAAATTTAGCGATATTCATTTTTCCCATGCATAAGCTACCCATAATCGTGACATCATGTGGCAAAATGTAATGAGAAGGACCACATGATGGGATGAGAAGACTACCTAATCTTAATCTACATGGGTGTCTTAGGATAGTACTTAAAGAAGAGATGAGATGCTAGAAAACTCTCTAGGGTTTCACAAGAGAACCTTTAGGTCTAGCTCTGGATCAATTAAGGCTAGGTAGAGCGGGGGATCTCAGCCACCGTGAAGACGGATACGAGAAATTATGCCACGACCCCGAGCCTAGACACCTCAATTTTCACCATTATGGAATTTAGGGTTTCTTGGGTGTAAGAGACTTGAGAAATTATTTACTTAAGGTATATGGGAGTGTGTAAGCTCTAATACCAACTATCACGGAACTGTTCTTACCCCAATCCCAATCCTACTGTCGAAACAGTAGAAAAAGGATTGAAATGCCCGTCCCTGAGTGGCCCCGTAGGATCTAACACACTGGCATATACAATAAGAAATAAAACTCAAAAACTAGATATTTAAATAAACAAACTAACCCAATATGGAGATATACCAGATTTATCTTTATCTTTAGAATGTATGAGTGCGGAAGCGATCCTATTCAGTATTCCATTTGTATTTCCTAAAATCAAGAAAATCGAGACACAATCATGCAATTGCACGGTACACTATCAAAATCAAGAAAAGCATTTTATAACAAAATAGTATACTTGGCAGGACTTATATTCAAAAGAATAACAAGCAATTTGCAAAACCAACATTTATTCAACAAGTTTTTCAACCAATTCAACTTTTATTATGAGTTCCCATTATGCTGTAATTCGAGAAGCATGCTTATATATTTTTGTGTGACTTTATCGCCCCAACGCGATGGGCGAAGTCACTGGGCTCCTTCTCACCATAGGAACATAGGAGGCCAATGTACAAGTCCCACCTCCAATTGAGGGGGTTGTTGTACTCAATATCAACATTATCAACATTATCAGTATCATCATCATTATCAATATGCGGGCAGTCATAATGGGCATGCAATTTATGTTTTCATGTTTTTCAAAATATAGTATAGAAAAATAGAAGACTAATCATAGGGAACATTAGCTCATCCAAGTAAATAGCCAAGTATACAATCAAGAGATACATAAAAGTATCTTCAATACAATAAAAAAGGAGTTATATAATAGCGTACCTTTCACCGAAGATTTCATGTATGATCAACAAGTAATAGGTAGACCCTTCGAGTCAGATCCTAAATCACAATGTTTGGATCAAGGGTCAATATCATGATGTTTATAATATCTTGTTTCAATATTTTGAGATTAGGGTCACACTTTCCTAGGTTAACCTTAGGGTTAGGTCATCCACTTATAATTAATATTTCAATATGTCCAACATTACTTCAAGTATACAATATATTCGGGTGTGAATGACTTACCTAGGTTTTCTAGAATCATGTGTAAACCCCAATGATCAATATTCAAGTCATCATCACATTCCTAACTTATCATCATGATATGTAACATTATTGAGATTCAAGATCAGTTTGATTAAAGTAGAGTCATGAATCATACACATGATCAATCTTTCCACAAGATTTAGATCCATAATCACAATGTTAAGGTTAATTCTTGGTTCAATGTATATGATTCACATTGTAGGATAATGAGTTGTAAGATCAGATCTAAACTCATATTTAATCAAGTTTGGCTTCATGATAATCATTAGAGTCAAATTACTAGGGATTTCAAAGGTTAGTCAACAAGTATAGTCATTTGACAAATTAAATGAGCAAGAGTTTACAATCTAGGGATATTAGTGAGCCTAGTTTGGAATCAGGTTTCACAAGTATTTTCAACCGATTCACTGGTTTTTCTGATCAAGATTGACTACATGTTCACAATATTTGGATATAGGATGTATTTTCTACAATTAAAACAAGATCAGGACATTTATATGAATATTTGTCAAAGAGGGAGCGAAAATACCTTTGATACAAAAAAATTGAGGACTGTCAGATGCACAACCAGTGGCCCAGATCTAGCCACATAGTCATTGTGACTTGCTATCTTGGAGGGCTGGTTCAATCTTGGTTTGTCCGGTTTGCTCCCTTATTGATTAGTTCAGACATTGGTTCATTGGTTCTGTTGAACCGGTGGTTCATGGTCACCCTTTCCTCACACAGAGTTCTCCGCGTGAAGCCCCGTGCGAGCCCAAGACCAGGGCGGAGGAGCTTACCAGTGTGGAGCTGCTCCACGAGTAGGAGTGGGTGAGGGAGGCCGCGAGCATGCCGTCCCAGTCTGCCACCACCTCGCGGACTCGATGGAAGCCAAAGAAAGGGAGGAGGAGGTGAGGAGCACGGACGCCCGATCTGGGTCGTGCCGCGCCGCCGCTTGATATAGTAGGTGAGGGGCAAGCAAAAAGAGCGTCAAGAAGGCTGAGGGGGTGTGTCAGGCCACATTCTGAGCAAGGTGTTCCTGCTGCGGACTGCATAGGTCCTTTTATAGGTGAAACGAGGCAAGATTTTAGGGCAAACGAGTCTTGCTCTTAGCCATTGCCGCCGGAGTGAGATGGTTAGGCAAGGGGATCGTTTTGGCAGCTAGAAAGATCCCAAATGGTGGTCAAAATAGGATTCAATATGTTCAAATTTGTGAGATGAACATTCCCTCTCAATTGGAATTTTGAATCGGGTAGTACAAGGGCTGATTGCCATTTTTGATCGTCATAACTCCTCCCCGCTGATTGCGGGAGGTAGAAGATGGGTCCGTAGCCGCTGGATCAGGACGAGATCCATGATAGGTAGATCTAAGGGCTGGGATCACCCCCGGATCCTTGCCTTGGATCGCTGACATGGCAAAGCTAAGAAAAAGCCCAAATAAAAGGGGTAAAAGGGGTTTTCAATACATAAACTTCCAGAATTCATAGTAAATCGTAGAAATGTCCAAATGAAATGAAATTTGGATCATAGGTTCAAAAAAATGTGGAGAACATTTAGAAAAAGTTTGACAACTAAAGTATGAAGTTTGATTGAACAATTCAATTCTTTGGTCAAAGTGATGAATAAATCAAATTAAAGGTGTTATAATGTATATAACGTTCACATTGATCACCATATCTCAAATTTGAGTCTCAATACTGATTATTAAGACATGAAAAATGATTGGGGATTATGAGTGAGTATAATGAGGGCAAAAGTGTAATTATTTCATTATAATGTGAAAATCCATTTTGTCACATTCACCTACCTACCATGAGAAATAGAGCACTAACTAAAGACATTTAGTTCGATAACACAACACTAGAAACTGAGGGAAACACTACGTTTTTAGATTTGCAATGACTGCAAAAGGTCCAAGAGCAAGAACTGTGAGGAGAACATCACTAGAGAGGCCTGACCAATACCCTCACCTCAAGTCATGATCGGACCCCGTCGACCCAACATGAGGGTCATGCTCATGTTCAACAAATACTAAGGAAGGTAAGATAAAAGTTCTAGGAAGTTTACAAAGTCGTTAATTGAACAAACATGATTGGAGCCACCGCTTTGAGTTCACTGCTTATGGAGATGGGGTCTGGCTCTGTGGCACTTGCTCAGGTCAAGGTGGAAGAAATTATTGCTGGTCGTCGATCTCTGAGTGGAAAAAGAAGCTTTGAGGGTTGCTATTTGCCAACATGGTGGCCTCAGGCCGTGTCTACAATATGCATTGACAGAGGCAACAAGAGGGAATTTGGGAATTTTCTAAAAAAAGGGAACCTAGGGCCTATATTGAGGCTTAAAAGCATCAAAATCCTCTCCTGAATGTGATTGAGCGATCAATTTCAAAAACCTTGATCAGGACTATGAAATAAGTGGAGAGATTGAGAGTCCTAGAGCGTCAGGCTTTCTATTAACCTTGAGTCACCTCACGTGAGAGATAAAGGACGAGGGTCTAGCCATACGATGAACATCCATCAGATGAGAACAAGTTCGTGCATAGGGAAAACTCACTAAAAGAGCACATGTCATTCAATTCTTAGAATTATGTAAGGGACTTAGGCGGAAAAGATAAATTAGATGTATTGACTACATAATTAGGTGACAACATATGTATTTACTAACCTTTTATTCCTCATATTAAAATTTTTTTGGTCGTCAAAAAATATGTTTCTATTAAACCAAAACATTAGGTACAAAGTGCCTCAGAAATAACAAAGAGGAGCTATGTGACTCCACGCAGGGAGAAGCACATCAGCTCCAAAACAAAGGAAACCCCAGAGAACAGACCCTAAGAGCTAGGAGAGATACTCATAGGAAGTACAAACATTTGAGAGGAATAAGGAAGATCATGAGGAAGCATATAAGTACACCCACAAAGAAATCCCAGAGAAAACCCTTACTGCCCCTCTAGGGCTTAAACTCCTATAAGGATCCGACCCTGCATCTTGAAACATCAGGACTCGGGAAGCCTAAGGAAACAAAAGGGTAGATTGATCTGCCACACCAACCATCCTCCCTGGAAAGAACATGATCTACCACCTCATGTTGAAACTCCATCTAAAAGGGTACTAATCAAACGAGCACTGCAGTGTTTTCAGAACCCAAATTAACATCACCTAAATTATCAGTAAATGGCTTCCATCGGAAAGAAAGAATACTGACAGTATGCACACCCACAAAGAGTATCTACCCTTCTGATATCGACCATCACATCAAACATAGATAGACCATGAAGAAGATTCATCCAACAAAGACGGCAGCCTGATCAGAAACCAGAACAAACACCGAGAAGGTCAGAGAGATCTCATATAGACTCCGAGAAGCCAAGCATAGGGATCTCTTCATTCCCATTCCTCTTGTGTTTCTTCTTTTTCTTCTTGGATCTCGGCTCCATATTCACACTGAAGTCATTTGATAGCTCATGATCATGATCATAAGAACTCACCGAAGAGCCTTCGTCTGAATTCCAAATGGGCCTTTGATGAAATTCCAAGGAGATACCTATGTCTTGGACAAGCTGCTTCAGACATGAGGGTGTAGCAGCCGGCTTAGATAGGGATAGTTCCCAGTCCAAGTTAATTGCTCCCTCAAGATCTATAGAAAAGCTACCCTTCATCTCCGGTTCTTCAGTCCTGCAGGTTGTATCGTCTACCTTATGTTCCGATCCCAGATTAGCTCTGCGATCGTCCTCACAGTGGGGGGGATTCAGCCTGGCAGAACGTTGAACATTTTGATGGTTGACAAGCTTCCCGGCCCTAAGATGAAGCTAGCTGATCATCGGTTTGCTCCCTGCACCCTCATGGCACGAAAGTTGACGATGACCGAACTGGAGACAGCCAGAACAGACCTGAGGCTTCGCCATGTAGCTCACCTTCAGATTTCTGGTCTTCCCGTCCACTCTCACCTTTACCATCTTCGGAAACCCAATTTGCACGGTGAGTTCCACACAAATAGTGGCGTCACTTAGACAATGAACAGAGAGACTTGTATCCTCTAGGTCGAGTGCGGTTCCGACTAGGCTAGCTATGCCACTGAGCCGTCTCGAAGTCCAGTGAACTCCTAGATTTTTGATTCGGATCCATACTGGGAGCTTGGAGAAGGATAGAGGCTGGAGAAGGGACCCAGGTTCCCATTCCTGGATGATGGTTAGCGAACCATCCATCATCCATGGCGCCTCGCTTAGGATTCTTCTCCTTTCCCTCGCCGTAGGCAGCTTCACCACGAATCCCTCAGTTTCTTCCGTAATAATGTCGAAAACATCACTGGGCCTCCACTGACGACGAATCCACCCATGGAGCTGACTTCAGAAGGGCTTTCTCCCTGTGAATCTGATCGAGATGAATTCCTCCCAAGACGGGAGTGGCTCATCCTCACTCGAGATGGAGAAGGTCTTCACACCTTCGATGACTTCTGGCTCGATGTAGGTGACTGGGGTGATGACCTCGTAGGGTATCCCCGGCCGGCTGACTGACAACCAATCAGACACCTTGGACCCTTCGGGGAGACCCGCACCTTCACCTTCCTTCGGCGCCTGAGTCGGGGGGTTTGAAGAGGCCACATGTTTCGTTGAGGAAGAAGCCACTTCTGGACTGTCGCTTCCATCCTTGGATGCTGGGATCCCCTTCGCTCCCTCGGCCGCGCTTGAGCTTTCAGGAGGAGCCGATTCTGGCTCAGTAGTTTGGATTCTCGCCTCTAAGGTAGCGCCGCCCCTAGGGTTTCCCCCTCTCCCTCGACCTCTCCCACCCCTTCCGCTTCTCCGCCCCATCTTCAAAAAGAGTTCCTCATATTAATTATAATAAATAGGATTATTTAAATCAAACCAAACTTTTTGATTTTGTTAAAGTAAGCATGAGGAATCCAAATATTAAATTAGAGTTTTTGTTTAAGGTGGTAAATCATGTGATTCACAATATTTGGTACTTAAGACAAATAATGCATTAACACTCATCAAAATGAGAGTTATAATACCAAAAATTGAGGTAAATGCTAATATCTTATAAATTATTCATATACCAAACTAGGGAACATCTTATGAAAAATAATGGGACCAATTACTATTTTTAACACCAACTAGTCATCATGGAATAATTAGGCATAGATATTGTGCATTATTTGAGTATGATGCAAATCAATATATCATCTTCATATTCATAAATATATTTTTGAACTAATGAGTTACAATTACTCACTCATTGAGGTGGCAACTCGTATAAGTTTCTAAAAAGTTATTAGGTATAGAGACTTAGTGACTGTAGGAGGTTGCTGGTTTGTGGTAGAGTCTCCTATCATGTATTCCCCACTCAATCTTGGGCACATGATTTGAGATCTTTGCCATGCCATGTCATTGTATCCTATTTATTTGGATGTGATACTTGCATATTGAAGTTTTTCATTAGCTGATGTTACCTAATGTATAATGGATAAGATGTAGTAAAATAAGGACATCACATTGATTTCATGTTTAGAACTCCTATGTATAAAGGATAATATTAGTTTAATAATAAAAGAATGTTATTTGTTTATGTAGTATTTGTATATCTAATGTGGTTAGAATTTCTTACAAAGTGTGATAATTTTGGTTTATGTTTCTATACTATGTCCATTCAATATCATGACTGTAGGTGTGAGTAACATCCCAAGTTTTTATGTCTCAGATAAAGTGGTCTTATAAGGAATGATTTGACTACCCATATCAACAATATCTACCTCTTTTTTAGGTAGCCCATCAATAGACACTTCATAGTTAATCATGATCAACTCAAATCACTACTAGTAGGGTGACATGTTGGAAAGTTGGACCCATGTTGTGAGTGAGTGAATACAAAGCGAGCAACTGACGCCAGTGGTAGTATGTGGGGTCAACCATCATTCTAAAAACTCTACTAGAGCCTCAGAAGGTGAGATCGAGTGTTACTAGTGGTATCATATCAAGATACCCTTAGTATGTGGTGTCAACATGGATATGTGGCACATCGGTCATGAATCGTGTGATCCAGGCATGAGGAAAGCACTATCTGTTGAGGCAAGATGGATCCACCCTTGCAATAGTAACCATGAATGGGAGCTGGGTGTCTGTCACACCCCAAAATTTGATAAGTATCCACATAAGTCTTAGTCCTACTAAAAAAAATAATTTGGTGGGATTATGACAAATGGGCCACGTTCTACATGTTTCAACCCATTTTTGAGGCCCTTTTATGCATATACTAGGAGTACTTTGGATGTATGAAATATTCTTGGAATGAATTAGGTCGTGAGGATTTTGTATAGGAAAATATTAGTTATTTTTAGTGTTAGTCAAATTATTAGATCAATTGGGCGTGAGTACCATCCTATATAATTGTAAAGAAAGTTAGAAGGATGCTAGCACGTTAATGCATATTGGTCTTTGAACCAGGGAATTCAAGAAAGAACCATTGATTCATGGCCAGGAGGCCAGCTCAAGTGAGTGCATGTCAGTTCACTGGAGAGGCACAAATGGTATAAGGGTTATATGTGTTCTCCAATATTATGGTCTCCAATAGAGTCTTCCTGTAAGGGGATTGCCATTGAGATCTGACTATATAAGCCTTGGGAAGATTTTACCTAGACTAGTAAGTCAATTTTTAGACATGAAGAGTTCTGTAGAGGATAACCTAGGCATGGCGCTAAGCTTGTCCTATCTAGTGGCAGTGACGACCACTATTGAGGATGTCGGTGGGCTTTCTTCCAACCTAGAACAGGAGCTGATTGATCCCAAAGGTCATGGAAAAGACGGATCTAGGCGTGTACCCTCATCAGTTCCTCTTAGAGGGAGAGGTTATATTCTTTGGGGTGATCCACAAGAAGCACTCTGTTCTGGGAGACAAATAGAGGACTCATTGGTCTTGGAAGAGGAGCATCAGTTGCACTGTGATTCGGAAACCATTGGATGGCAGAAGACAACATAGAGAAGGACCCACAACTAGGCAACAAACCTTCAGTGGGCCGAACTCCAGCTAGGGTCACTGGCCATGTCACTAGATTCATGGAGTTCTAATGTCCTGTTCTCACAGAGGAAATAGTGGAATCCCGTCCTAAGCGTATGCAATTGGACAGATAAGAGGAAGAGCCAGGTGGGATGACCCCATCACATGCAAGCCAGGACAGTTGCTAGGCCACACTCCTGGTGGTACAAGGCCCAATAAGTATGAACAAGAATTATGGTATGTAAATGATAGATACTTTTGAATGAACAATTCTTAGATAAATCATAAATATCACCTTGATTGCCAGAATAGTGAGTACAAGGACTCGTTGGAAAACTTAGGATGCAAATAACACCTTGATAGAGATCCTAGGCCTTGGTAATATATAGATATGGTGATTTTATTGAATAGAATCTAGATAAGTAGATTTTGTGTATATGTGTTGATACTTTGTTAAATTGATGTTTTAGGTGAATATCATACTTTAGGGAAGTGCCGAACTACAATTTGAGAAGGTATGTTGCAATGAGAAGTTATGATTTAGATATTAGATTGATATTACATGATCGGTAATGTACATTAGGGTTTGGGTACATTAATTGATTAAGATGAGCTAAAATGTTTTTGGTTCTAACTTATATGATTAACCTTGGTAAAGAATCAGAATATTGGAGTTTCTCTTACATCTTAGTAAGGCAACTCACTAAGGATTCTTATTTTATGGAAACATCCATGAGATATATGAGTGATTAATATGTGGTATATGCATGTTAGGTAAGAAATTTAGATGAACTTATATAATTTTAATGATGCTTAGGTGATTACGGCATGGGTGTCACAAATCAAGACTATGTGAAGGATCTTTTCAAATAAGGTAAGTGGGCCATGTGCAAATATCATTATTATTATGCTTCAGCCTACACCTTTCCTACAAAGTAACTTAGAGATCAAGGTACTTTCAAATATAGCTATTAATGTTTAGCTCATATCCTATAATGCTTTTAGTAGTCAGACCTTTTTCAGATGATGTTATGTCATGAGGATATCATATTACAGATTTTTAATATTTAAACTACTTGCAGATACTTAATATTTATTCGGTTTGGTTTATTTCTCAAGCCTTTAGGCAAAAATGTCATGTATTTGATATCAGAATCAAATTAAGTGATCCTGTTAAATTAGAATTATTGATTAAGAGCTATCTAAATAATAAGAATACCAGATTTAGATCCAACTCAGAACTTAAGAGCAGAGATTCAGATTATGAATTCAATTTAGTAATATTCCAGTTCCTAATAGGATAATTTCAATGCATCAGTTAAGTAAGACAAACTTAATGAGCTATCCAGATTAGGGCTAGTTTGGTTGGGTGTAGTAGGGAGTAGTTTAGTGAGTTTTCAATGTAAACATGTACATAAAATACACAATTTTCCATTCTACTACACTTTACCAAACATTCCCTTAGATTCAGATTCAGATTTCATTTAGAATTCAGTACATATTCAGTTATAAATATTCATTTTTAGTGTAAGATATGTTCGGATTCAAAATTCACTAATTTCAGATTTAAGACGATTAAGTCAAAACCTTCACATAAGACATATATGATAATTCCTCATTCAGTTAGTCTCGGGACGATTTAGAGGCATCTAATGCCAATTCAGAGGAGTGTTTACTCCAATTCAGAGGTACTTCAATACCAATTCAGGGCATAGTCACGCCAATTCAGAGACACCTTAGTGTCACTCAAATGCACCTAGTGTCAATTCAGATGTACTTCAGTACCAATTTATGGCGTAGACACACAAATTTAGGAGGACTTATCGTATAAGGGTGGCCACAAAACAGATAAAACACATAAATAAAAGACACATGGATTCAATATAAGTTTATAAATTTCAGATCTTAATTCAACTTTCAGTCATAGCATATTTATGTTTATCTTATTAGAAGTTATAATGCCACTTACTCTAACTTAGGTTTCCCTTTGTGCATGTCTGGGGATGAGATGTCTGCACATATAGAACTTTATGAGATAGTCACGTCAAGAGGATGCAACTATAGATTTAGGAGATTTTCTTGGTGGGGCACCATCTACATGGTCACATATTTGATATGAGATTTGTATAAGTTAATATCTTGATATTAATTTTTTTATATATGGTGATGTAATAGAGATTCTTTCCTAAGAATTTATGAGAATGTATTTTTACACTAGTCTATATTGGTTCTTGTTTATTATTATTGTTATGTATATCATGTTTGTAACACTTCCCAGTTGAAAAAAAGTAGCTCCACTCATGTGATAAGAAAAATGAGGTGTTACAATATGGTATCAGAGCAATAATGTAGATGGACATTAGGAAAATTCTCATATTCTTAGATTAGATTGCCCATTAGAAACCAAGTGAGACTAGATAGGTTTAAAAAGACAATTAGCAAACTTGCTTATAAAACAAGTCAGTAAAATATAGTAGAATCAAGTTTAGATATTTAATCATGAAATAGAAACTGAGATATGTATTAAGATTAGTGTCTAGATTCTTTAGACTTTTTTATGTTAACTTCATATTTGTGCATATTATGCCCTCTCTTTTTCCCACATGTTTGTGGTATGGGACACAAGTGTATGGGATTTTGTAGAGGAGATGTTATATGCATAAATCTAGACTTATTATGCTTGTCTCATTCGTTCTAGTGCATATGGTATGGGACATGTGTATTTTTATATGAGATAAATATGATAAGACATGGCACTTTCAGATGTACAACCAACATGCATCGTGGGGTGACAAAAAAGTTTACACAAAAAGTTTGAGGTAGATGGTCACCTAAACCTAATTGCATATCTATAAAACCCTAAAATACAGATTAAAGGTATATATGTTGAAATAGATGAGTGACTTGGCTTTAAAGTGGAATAATGATTGTAAGGAGATGAGGTATTTTTCCTACTATACTTGATGGGAATTATATAACTGTTGATATCCTTAGGACCTTCATCCCAAGGAGGGATTTCAATCACAAATATAACCATAATGGTTGTTAAAGAAAATACTTGAGAATAATAGAATTGATTTTGTGAACATAATTTAAGCTTAACATATGATGATTGCTAGAGGCAACTAAAAGTCATTAAGGCTAGTATGCGATAGTATGGATCAATGATCTAGGGTCACTATAATGTAGTATTTTAGATGATTTTCATACAAGAAAGAGCCTAGAGACATTGCTTGACTATGGTTTGAGTCAGTACCCCTAGGGTTAAGAACAATTTCATGATGGAGTAGTGACTATTAGTACCTTGGGTTCACTTGGCGTAGAGCACCATGGTATGATTAAGAAAGTCATTTAGAATAATACCAATAAAGTAGTGTAAGTTTTTGGTTCCCAAGCTAAGTGAATGCTATGGTAAAATGGACTCATTGATGAAATATGCACCACTATGTAATGTTCTGTAAAGAATCCACCATAAACGGCTCACTAATTGCAAGTAGAGGATCATGAGAATAATGAAGAACCATGAAACATCATTTAATGATTCTTCCTCCATAGTTTTAAAACCCTAGCTTGGTTCCTTAATAGAAAGGATAAACTACAACCTTAACCATAGTCTTTTGAGGGTTGGTAATACATAACAAGATGGTAATGGCTCTTATCATCCAAGAAGATAACAAGGACTTAGAGATTCATACCCCTTGGAAAGGTCAATTTGACCTAATGGTGTAGTACATGATTAGAAGACAAGGGAGTCTGAATGACTTAAGTGTCAGAATTCATAAACTAAAGTAAGTGGTCTACGCTCATGAGTATTCACTTATTAAGCTCAACATTTTTATATGTTTCTTAAATAAGAGTTTCATGATTTTTGTGATCCAATGTTCTAAGACATTAAGATAAGACATGCAAGTAATATTTTTTTATTTTCATGGCTATATCCTTATTGTGTCTAAGGTCTTAAGTAGAGACATACTAATAAGATTATCTTAGAATGATTAAGATCTAAGGATGAAATGCATGAATTAAATCATGATTATGTTTCCAAGTAAGATTCATTTATTTAGATTTATGATCATGGTAAGACCATAAGATCAGCTTTAATGAGATGACATGAGATTATGGAGTTAGACAAATACCCTACTGTAGGTCAACTCAAGAGACATGACCCATGCTCTTAGCGCAGGTCATGAGGTCTAGGCCCTTAGTGCAGGCCAATTCAGATACATAACTCAGACCCTATGTGTAGGTTATGTGGCCCATGCACCTTAGTGTAGGTCATGAGACCCATGTACCAAATTACATGTCTCTAGAGAAAGATACATATAAAAATAGGAATTAAGAGTAGAGAAAGAATGGTCATTTATGCTTAAGATTTTCCTACAAATTTCCATGTTGGTTGTACATGATAGTTTGATAAGGTTGTTAGACACAATTAGTTTTCCATGAGTAGGTCATACTTTGAAGATGTGTATGAGACTTTATGACAATCATCAAGAGTTAGTGCAAGGTATGTGAAATTATAAGCCCCTAAACTTGCTTAATGAGTTGAATAAGATTAATTACCACAATTTAATGATTAGAAACCTAATATAACAATTTTATATGCTTTTAAATCATAATATAAGCTTAAGTTTCAAATTTGGTCCAATTTGGACACTGTTTGAGCAAGATATGCAATTTTATGCACATTTTGGACTTTTCTGCAATTTACCCAATTGAGAGGTTTTCTTTGCAATTTATCACTTGAATTATGTTCCTTGGATATTCTCTCATCATTCTTGAGCTTGTTGAGCCATGGGGCACCTATTTAATCCTTGTTTTGAAGGTGTTTTCTCCAAGGGTATTTTAGGGTTTACCCCTTCATGGATGAGCTACCTTTAGTAGCTATCAACTAATGAGTTATTTGTTTTGCTTGGAAATTCAAGAAACGAGGGATAAAAATGTCTCTATGGATGGTGGGGGAGCTGCTTGTGTATGTGCTTGTATATTCTTAATAGTTTAAGGCTATGGACACTTGGAAAGATCCTAAAACTTCAACTTTTTTTTTAATCTTAAAGTTTCATATACTTATCCCCAAGCACCAAAATGAGCCATTTTCTCTCCACCACTTCCCTACTTCTCCCAACCTTGTTCTCCCTCTGTGCTTCTCTGAATTTTCCTATCCAAGGAAGAAGAAAGTGGGGACCTTCTTGGAAAAAGGATCTAGGGTTGCAATTGACGTCCTTATAAGGTTTAAAAAGCTTCCTTCTAGTGATCTTGACCTAAAAGAGTAATAATCCCCTTCTTTCCGTCATTTATTTCTTTATTATCCTTCCTTATACCTTTATCCAGGTTGGAACCTTGCTGTTCCATGGTAGAAATTGCTCTAAAGCTCTAAAACCCTACCTTTCTTGCTCCTTATGCTTAGGGTTGGCTCATTTGATGAATAAAGGTGCTAGATGGACGAGTTTACAACTTATGATTGTATTTTATACCCTACCTGCTCGTGTTTTCTTATGTGTGGGAGTTTATCTTCTCATTATAGGCAAGTTTTATAACTTGCTCCACGTTTATTTCTTACCATAAGCTTGCTAGCTCATGTTCTTGCTTTTAAATGATGATCCATGCACTAAAAAGCTATGCTTGACTTGGATTTTGATTTTATAATGTTTCCTATTCTGATTACAGTTCTATATGAAACCATGATCATGTTTACGTTATGTATAAGGTATAATATGATTTGGATCAGGTTGGTTTGACAACCAATGGTGCTAAGCACCTATCAACTAATGGTCAATTTTAGGGTTTAAAGCTGATTTCTTCTATAAACCCATGACCCGATGATGGTACCATTGCAACTACCCTATGGTGTTGTCTTCATGACAACTGATGGTCAGGATCAAATGTGTCAGATGATGGTGACAACCTATGGTCCCTCCCTTAGGTCAGGTTTTGGATTAATTAGAAGTTTAATGATCAACCGTTAAGTACCCTAATAATGTTATCAATCAATGATGACATTAGCTTAATATTTGATGCTGATTAAAGAATATAGTGCTAATCTAACAACCTATGATAACTTAATGGTCACTAATGATGGTGGATCAGGTATCCACAACCTATGGTGAGTTAATCATATAGTTTTAGCATCAATTAAGCCTTAGACCAATGGTTTCTTAGGCTACTTGATGCAATGGTCGGACCTATACTGTAATTGATGGTTTTAACATATGAACTTGACCCAATGGTCAAGATCTAATGTTTATTCCTCCAATAAAGTGGAATTATGGCTAATGTAATATGTTGGTCCTAATAATGTGATTTGGATGGTTTCCTTTATATGATCAACTTAAGGAGCTTACTTGTTGACAATGGATGGCTTGTTTTAAATGAATAGTCAATTGTGGATTTTACCCTACTCTTAATGGGACTTTTTGTGTTGTTAATCAAGGTATGTCTAGGGTTAAATGGTGACTTTTTCTAGAGCACAAATCAAGGACTTCATAGGTGGTTTATCCAAGGTGTTTACTTATGTAAACAACCAATGGTCTTACCTTTTAAACATCCAATGGTTCTGTGTGACATTTTGGTATGGTGATATGGGTTGAATGATGATGGAACAAATGGAGGGTTACCATTAATAAGGTAGTATTAACTATTCACTCATATGAATGGAAGGTATGATAACCATATTGTGTTGATATGTAACCCTAATGTGGTATAGCTTGTAATACCTAGCTTTAATATTACTAAATGATGGTAATTGGGTATGAATAGTCGTTGAATGATTAATACAATCATGGAGTACTCTCTTCTTGTTGTTGAAACACTAGTATACTATAACCCGATGGTTACACCTTGATTTATGTGTGGGTTCATACTTGAGAATAGTATGGAATGTGATGGTTATGCTTCACCTTATGCATCCATGATCCAATGGGGATGCCGTGAGTTAGGGTTTGGGTATGAGTGCTGATTAGTAATATTAATATAATTTATCTTGTTGAGCCTAACTCTAATGCAAATAGATAAAGATGAGTATACATGTTTAACCTTCTTATATGATGGCATGATGGTGAAATAACCTCCTTAACATTATCATAACCTTAATGTGTTAATTGGTGGTTATCATAGCCACATGGTTGATACTTTCTTATGCTAAACATGTGCATTACGAATATGATGAGGGTTAATCATATCTAGATTCCTTGCATGTTGATGTAATAAAGGAATGTTCTTAATGTTAATATAACCTTGCTATAATTGTTTATGAATATCTCCTAGCTCAATAAAGTAATATTGTACTGATCTGGTGTATTATATGTAAGTGATGTTGTTGAGCCTTGTTATAAGGCATGGAAAGATAATGATGATATTGCAGGGAATAGTATGATGGTCTTAATGACCTTTGGGCATGGTTGAGCCATGAATGAGGTGTAATCCTCTTGTGTTGATAAGGGTTGATACCTTGTGATATTGTGAAAAGGATTTATATCTTGTGATAGTATGATGACTAGTGTGGTATCATGAATGGAAAGTGAATAGTACCATGTGATGATGAGATGCAAAATTATGTTTCATACATTTTATATCTTTTGAAGTTGTGATATATATATGCTTTCTAGAAGTGAATTAGGGTTTGTATGTCCACTTGTTTGATGCAACCTTAATTCACCCAATTGGCATAACTAATTAAGTGAAACTCCAATCATGTAATGCCCTATGCCATAGATCCATCTGAGTGTTAGAACTTGCTAGATGGTGAAATGAGTATTCCTAAGGGAAACTTAGAGCACATAATGTTGAGTATGTGGCGGTGGAAAGTTCAGGATATATCCTTGTCATCCACAATGCAGGTTGTGGAGGTTAACTATGGTCATGCCTCATACATCTGATGTGATTGAGAACAGCTGCGGTCATGTCTCGGTGATTATATATGTGACAAGATTAGAGGATAATTGCGGTTATACCTCAGATGGTAGGGTATGCGACCCACCTCCTTTCACTAGTGTCGTGACCTGTACTAAGGACGAACTAGGCTGTTAGTAGCTTGACCTTATGTGTCACTGTGGCGGACCCGTACTGACTGGGGGCGAAGAAGATCTTAGGAGTCCGTCTCTTCCTAGATCTTGTATGGCACTGATTTCAACTTAGCAGTTGTCAGTTGGATTTTGAGTGGTATCCTCAATTTCCTTAGGGCATAATAGAAGATGTAAGACAACTGTGTAGCATATCTGTTTAGGGTTATACACAACACTTCATATTGGATGATAACCCTTGTTTGCTTTCTTTTCACTGAGATCATGTATAGTACAATAAGAGATAATAGATTTGCTTATGCTGTAGTTATGGTCATGTTGTAAACATGCTTATGCTATCAAATATACTGACACTGATGGTTAAGATGCTGCTGCTAGCTATGTTTAATATTGCTAACCATGCTTATGTAATTAGAAATGCTTAAACAGCTAATCATGCCTATGTAGTTCATTGTGTTATGATGTTAGTTCTACATATGGTATAGATATGTTCCCTTTATTTGAGATGCCAATATTGATAGCCATGTTATGTTACTAGACATATTCATGATGTCAGGGATGCTTATGCTACTAGATTGCTTGTGCTGTTAGCAAGGAATATGATGATAGTCAGATTAATGATAATTATTGTTATTAGATGCAATTGTAGATATCTATCCAGAGAAATGGATTTATTTGTTATCTATATATATGCATTGATGATCATACTTGTTGCTAAGATGATTTTCTTAATCTATTTAGTATACTTGAACTATTCAATCTGTTCAATTGATTATTAAATACTCCAACTGCTTAGTTATCTACTATTTTAAATGTTGTAATCAATAAGCATTGTTAGAGGTTATATCTCTTGCTGGGACATGGGTCTCACCCTTGTGGTTCCCCACATTTTTTTAGGTAATCGAAAGTGATGAAAACAAACATGTGGCAGCAAAGAGGAGCTATAGTAATGAATCTTTGAGAAAGTTGATTAGAGGTCTAGTGTGTCCTAGAGTCATACCTGTACTCTCAGGTCCGTATATGGTGTTTCAAACAAATCAGACTTTTGTTAGCATATTAATGCTTGTTTGTGTGGCATATACAAATATTTTTCTCCTGTGTATATATGTGGTGGCTAAGACAATAGAACAATTTGTATCAAATTCTTGGCATAGTATGAATATAAGAAAGATGTTGGACTCTTATGCAAATGTTTCTGAGCGGGTGGTGACATTGAAATCAATTTTAATTTACCCATATTTTTTGGGTATGTGATTAATTAGTGATTGATTGTGTTTTATGTTTTGAGTAATATCATTTAGTGTAACAGGTTCTCATAGAAATCCTATGACCGTTAGCCTCCTATATTTTAACTGAATATCAAGGATGAAATTTCCAAAAAGGTAGGTAGTATTGTCACACCCCAAAATTTTGATAAGTATCCACATAATTCTTATAAACTCCACCTATGTTTGATATGCAAATGTAACCGGTGCCAAGCCCGGGTGAAGGAGGAGTGTTGGTGGTAGGTTGAAAACCAACCATAGAATTTTGTCACTCTTTTTATGACATGGATCCTTATAAAAATTTCTTTGGAGTGTCCCTACCTAGTGACGCGCTGCATCGTCAGCCGGGTGTAGTGATAAATATGCAAGGGGTTTCAACGCAGCGGCCCCCGGTTGTGTTGAAGGAAAAGCAAGGGTTCCCACACCTTGGGTAGGTGTGGGTAAAGAAGCTAGTCCTGCTACATCATTGTCTGGAAGTAGTGAAAAGTATGCAAGGGAAATCTTTTTGAAGGAGACATGTAAAAAGCAAGGTCAGCAAAAATGGATTAGAGTGGGATCTTGGAATATTGGCTCTTTGACAGGAAAATCTTCAAAGATAGTTGATACTATGATTAGAAGAAAAGTTAACATTATTTGCTTGCAGGAAACCAAGTGGACATGTGAACAATGCAGAGAGATTGGAGACACATGGTATAAAATTTGGTAAACAGGTATTGAAAAACATAGAAATGGCGTTGGAATTATTGTTGATAAGATGTTGAAGGATGATATTTAAAGATCACACGAATGGGGGACAAAATCATAGCTATCAAGGTTATTATTGGGGGAAATATTTTCAATATTTTAGCACTTATGCCCCCAAGTTGGCCTTATTTAGGAGGCAAAGAAGGATTTTTGGGATAACATGGATGAACTGATGTAAGGTATACCAATGAGGAGAAGATCATTATTGGGAGTGACTTAAATGGTCATGTAGGGAGTAGCAATGTTGGATATGAGAGAGTTCATAGAGGTTTTGGATATGGTAGTAGAAATGGAGAAGGAGAGAGGATTTTAGATTTCACAGTTGCTTATGATATGATTTTGATAAATACACATTTCAAGAAAAGTGATCCTCATCTTATTACTTTCAAGAGTGGGCACAATTGTAGCCAAATTGATTACTTCCTTACAAGATGACTGGATAGAAAAGTGTGCAAGGATTGTAAAGTGATCCCTGGGGAAGAACTCACCACCCAACATAGGCTGTTGGTTTTGGATGTGAATATGAAGATCAACAAAGGAAATCATAACAGAAGTCAACATAGAAGGATCAAGTGGTGGAATCTTAAAGGAGAAAATAAATTGACATTTTATGAGAAACTTATTAAGGAGAGAATTTGGAACTTCGATTTTGATGTTAACTCTATGTGCAACGTATGATCACATGCATAACAAAAATTGCCAAAGAGGTTTTAGGAGAGTCCAAAGGGTGCAGGCCTCCACAAAAAGAGACTTGGTGGTGGAATGAGGAAGTACAAAAAGAAACTCAAAAGGGAGATCTATAGAAGCTTGCCCAAATTCAGAGATGATGCAACTTTTTAGAGATACAAACAAGCAAAGAAAGATGCTAAGAAGGAAGTTCAACCGGCAAGGTCCATACACTTTGATGAGATATATAAGAAGTAGGACACTAGAGAAGGAGAAAGAGATATTTATAAAATGGACCATATAAGAGAAAGGAATGGAAGAGACTCGAGTCAAGTAAAATGCATTAAGAATGAAGATGACATAGTTTTGGTGAAGGATGATAACATAAAGAACCAATGGAGAAAATACTTTCATAAGATTTTCAATGGAGAAAGTGTGAACAATGTAAGAGACTCGGGTGACATGAATGCAAGAAATATCACTTGCACACGATGAGTTTCACTATCTAATGTCAAGAATGCTTTGAAAAAGATGAAAATGAAACAGGCATGTGGTCCAGATGGTATTCCCATTGATGTATGGAAGAGTATGGGGGATCCAAGAGCTATGTGGTTAACAAATTTCTTTAACAAGATTATGAAGACAAAAAAGATGCCAGATGAATGGAGAAATAATACTATAGTATCGATCTACAAGAAAAAAGGAGACGTTTAGTGCTGCACAAACTACAGAGGTATCAAGTTGATGAGTCACACTATGAAGCTTTGGGAGAGGATTGTTGAGCAAAGGCTAAGATTGATTACACAGATTTTAGAAAACTAATTTGGTTTTGTGCCGGGGAAGATCAACAACTGATGCTATTTTTCCGATAAGGAGGCTTATGGATAAGTACAAAGAAAACAAAAGCGATCTTCACATGGTGTTTATTGATCTGGAAAAGGCCTATGATCGAGTACCCATGGAAGTGTTATGGAGGGTTTTGCATAAAAGGGTGTGCCTTTTCTATACATTGACCTAATCAAAGAAATGTATGGTGGCTCTATTACAAGTGTTAGGACTCCTGGAGGATAGACACAAACCTTTCTTATCACTATTGGGGTACATTAAGGATTGACACTCAACCTGTATCTATTTTTTCTTGTTATGGATGAGTTGACAAAGCATGTTCAAGATAATATCCCTTGGTGCATGCTATTTGCTGGTGATATTGTGTTGATTGATGAAAGAAAACATTTATTGAATGATAAAGTTGAATTTTGGAGAAATACATCAAAATCAAATGAATTTATGAGTAGTAGAAGTAAAACTGAATATATGCATTGCAAGTTTAGCCAATCTAGAATTGTGAATGGTGGGGTCAAGTTGGATGAAATTGATGTACCAATATGTGATAAGTTTCGTTACTTGGGCTCTATTATTGAAAAGGAGGGTGAGGTTTAGGATGATGTTTGTCACATGATCACAGCAGGATGGTCGAAGTGGAGGAGTGCTACTGGAGTAGTATGTGACCAAAAGATCCCTCTTAGACTAAAAAGCAAGTTCTATAGAACAACTATACGACCAACCATGCTATATGGGAGTGAATGTTGGACAGTGAAGAAACAAGGTCTCAATAAGATGAATGTGGCCGAAATGAATATGCTAATATGGATGTGTGGGAAGGTGAGAAAAGATCATTTGAGGAATGACAATATCGGAAACAAAGTATGGGTGGTGAGTATCGAGGACAAGTTGCGTGAAGGCCATCTAAGATGGTATGGACATGTGCAACGTAGAGCGAAAAGTGCACCTATTCAAAGAAAGGTTATTGAGTCAAGCACAAATAAAAGAAATAGAGGCAAACCTAAATTAACTTGGGAAGAGCTTATAAAGAGAGATTTTGAATCTTTACATCTTGATCAAAGTAAGACCCATAACAGAGATGATTGGAAAAAAAGGATCCATGTAGCCAACCCCAACATGGTTGGGATTGAGGCTTAGTTTATGATGATGATGATGATCCACATAAGTCTTATTCCTACTAAGAGAAAGAATACTTAGATGGGACAAATGGGCTACGTTCCACACGTTTCAACCCATTTTGAGGCCCTTTTATGCATATCTAGAATCTAAGGGCATTTTTCGTGAATTGACCCTCACTCGAGTGTAAAATATGATGATAATAAGGGTTTATTGAAATTCGAGGATAATCTGATTATCCATGGATTATATACCATACCTAGGAGTACTTTAGGAATTTTCTAGATTAGGCTCTCATATGCAGGAAATAATAAAATGATGTGTGTATATATTAGGAGTACTTTGGATGTATGAAACTTTCTTGGAGTGAATTAGGTCTTGAGGATTTTGTATAGGAAAATATTAGTTATTTTTAGTGTTGGTAAATTTTTCGATCAATTGGGTGTGAGGACCATCCTATAGAATTGTAAAGCAAGTTAGAAAGATGCTAGCATGTTAATGTGTATTGGGCTTTGATCCAGGGAATTGAAGAAAGATCCATCGATTCATGGCCACAAGACTAACTCAAGTGAGTGCATGTCGGTTCACTGGAGGCACACACGGTAAAAAGGGTTATCTATTTTCTCCAAGATTACGGTGTTCAATAGAGTCTACAATTAAGGGGATTCCCATCGAGATCTAGTTATATAAGCATTGGGAAGCTTTTACCTAGACTAGTAAGTCAATTTGTGGACATGATGAGTTCTGGAGAGCATAACCTAGGCATGGTGCTGACCCCATCCTATCTAGTGGAAGTGACGGCCACTATTGAGGATGCCAGTGGGCTCTCCTCCAACCTAGATCAGGAGCCGAATGAGCCCAAAGGTCATGTAAAAGATGGATCTAGGCGTGTACCTCATCAGTTCCTCTTAGAGGGAGAGGTTAGATTCTTTAGAAATATCCACAAGAAGTACTCTATTCTAGGTGACAAATAGAGGACTTTCTGATCTTGGAAGAGGAGCATCAATGACACTATGATTCAACAACCATTGGATGGCAAAAGACAACATAGAGGAGGATCCGCAACTAGGGAAACCTTCAGCGGGTCAAACGCCATACAAGGTCATTGACCATGCCGCCAGATTCATGGAGTTTTGGTGTCCTATTCTCACAAAGGAAACATAGGAATCCTATCCTCTATGTATGCGATTGGACATAGAAGAGGAAAAGCAACATGGGCCATGTCCATTGAATTTCATCATTATTATGCTTCAACCTACACCTTTCCTACAAAGTAACTTAGAGATTAAGTTACTTTCATACATTCAATTATTAATGTTTATCTCATATGCTATAATGATTTTAGTAGTCAGACGTCGTTCAGATGAAGTTATGTTGAAGGATATCATATTATAGATTTTTAGTATTTAAGCTACTTGTAGTTACTTAGCATTTATTCAGTCCAGTTTATTTCTCAAGCCTTTAGGTACAAATCTCATGTATCTGATATCATAATCAAATTAAGTCATCCTATTAAATCAGAGTTTTTGATTAAGAGCTATCTAAATAATAAGAATACTAGATTTATATCCAATTCAGAATTTAAGAGTAGGGATTCAGATTAAGAATTCAGTTTAGTAAGATTTTAGTTCCTAACATGACAATTTCAATGCATCAATTAAGTAAGACAAACTTAATGATATATTTAGATTAGATTTAGATTCATATTTACATTTGGAATTTAGTACATATTCAATTATTAGTATTCAATTTTAGTAAACATAAGTTTATATTCAAAATCCAGTACTTTCATATCTAAGATGATTAAGTTGAAACCTTAATATAATGCATTATATGATAAGTCCTCATTCAGTTAGTCCTGAGAGGATTCAGAGGGATTTGTTGCCAATTCAGATGAGTGTTTACTCCAATTCAGAGGTACTTCAATACCAATTTAGGGCATAGTCACGCCACTTCGGAGACACCTTAGTGTCATTCAGAGGCATGTAGTGCCAACTCAGAGGTACTTTGGTACCAATTTAGGGTGTATATATGACAATTCATGAGGACTTATTGTATAATGATGGCCACATAATAGATAAAAGACATAAATAAAAGTCACATGGATTCAATGTAAGTTTACAACTTTTAGATCTTAATTTAGCTTTTAGTCGTAGTATATTTATGTTTATCTTATTAGAAGCTCAATGCCACTTACTCTAACCTAAGTTTCCCTTTGTGCAAGGCTAGGGATGAGATGTCTACATGTATATAACTTTAGGAGATAGTCATGCCAAGAGGATGCATCTACAACTTTAGGAGATTTTCTTAGTGGGGTTCCATCTACACGGTCCCAAATTTGATATGAAATTTGTATAAGGTGGTCTCATGGTATTAAGTTTTTTTTAATATATATGGTGATGTAATAGAGATTCTTTCCTAAGAATTTATGAGAATGTATTTTTACACTAGTCTATATTGGTCCTTTTCTATCATTATTGTTATGTATATCATGCTTGTAACACTTCCCAGTTGAAAAATATAACTTCCACTCATGTGATAAGAAAAATGGGGTGTTACAATGTCCATGTGACATTTGGGCCTGCACTAAAATTAAGAAAATGTTATGAGTCCATACAATTGAGCGTCCACAAGGGCATCTAGAGTATGGGGGGATTATAACATCCCAAAAATATTAGACATTAAATAAAATCATCTAAAAAAGAATGATTGGACTATCCATATCACCAAGTTACACCTCCTTTACAAGTAGCCCATCTATAGACACTCCACAATTAAGAGTGATCACCATATTAGTACTTGGATGAGTGACCTATTTGAAGTTGAATGTGGGTTGTGTGGGAGTGAGGATAAAGCATGCAAATGATCCCAATGGTGGTATATGGAGCCAAACATCATTATTGAAACCCAACTAGAGACTTGGTGGTGGACCCAACCCTTACAGTGATTCTGGTATAGTTATGCATAATAAAAAGTAGTGAATGCCTATTTTTGATTTTGTTTGTTAGGGTTTCCAAGTTATTTTGAGTTGCAATTAGTGTTATGTGTGTTTTATGTTGGGATGGATATGTTTCTCCATGTCGACAACAACTCCATATTTGGGTTTGAGGTTTTCGTCAACCCTTATGTTAATTTCCACACTCTTGGCATGGTTACAAGCGGACACAACTTCACGGGAAGGAGAGAGGGGTTACATGTAGTTCACATCAACTTGGTGTGGAACTGGTCCATACTAGTTGTGACAGTTGTGGCCACCCATATAACTAGGTCGGTTGGCTGGGGACATGGAGTGATGCTCCCAGAAGCCTACGAGGACATACCTACTGTGACCACCTCAGTCACATGGGATGTATCTTGGCCCATGTAAGTACAAAGGGATAAAAAACTTGTAGGTTGTGACACATCCATCATCTTTGATGCTGAAGTGAGAGTTTCCTTCAAATAAGGCATGAATCTATAAGTACCCCTTTTCCTTGTAAAATCTTTCAGGATTATCTTTGTTGATTGAAAGTATGTATAATAAATGAATTTTATATAAAAAAGTGAGAACTATCCAATGAAACCATTAGATCCTTAATGGATAATGATGACAATTTCTTATTGTAGATAAAATTTATCTCACATTGATGAATCATGGAGATTATTGAGTAACTCTTGATTGTGGTCTATGTTTAGACATCACACTATATCCTTAGCTATTATTTGAATCTATCTATGATATAGTTAATGATTAATAGAGTAATGGATCTATGAAGTTAACTAAAGGACTTGAAAACCTATAATAAAAGAAATTAATGTATATAGTTGTATAATAATGATGATTACGATTTGTTATATATATTTGACAAATATCATAAGTAGTATGAACTATGATATGGGGGTACTATGAAACTTTTAACCTTTATATGAACCTAACCTAACCCACGACATTCTAGATCTACTTGGAGGCTGTTAGGGTGATTTTCAAGGCTAGGAACCCTTTTAGCTACTGAGTGATCCGTAAACCCTAGATTAGGGATTGATTCATGTATGTTGACCTAAGTAAAATGGAAATCTTAGCATGAATCTAACGAAACTTAGAAATTTCTATGTAACCGGCCATTCACATAGGGTAATGACTTATATGTGTGAACCTTCTTACATATCTAATCAAGTAGTCAAACTAGATTAGAAATTGATTCACATGAATTCCCTTATGACCTAATAAATACTTATTATAACTCATGTAAGTTAATAATGTATCTAATATATGTTATAAGTGATATTTATTGGATCAAATGTTTACCAAATTAGGTAAAAATCATATATGGTATAAAAAATCTAAATTAGGTATATGGTTTATTTCTCCTAACATGTAATTTGTCCAATTAGGATAATTAATGATATCACATCTTAATTGTTTGAATTATGCTATTAATACATAATACTACTTGAATATTGTTGTTTCTTGAATGTATATCCCATTCTTTAAATTTATGGTAGACAACAACATACTCGTTCTTTCATGCTTTTAAAACTAAGAAATTTAATAAAGAGTTGCATTTTATGTATAATATGATTAGTTAAAGAATGTTCATGTTATATACTTGCACCAATCTCAAGGAACTTGATACCATGAGGTTCCCTAACTCCTAGAGGGGTTGGTTTCTTCAAATATATGCTATTTGGGTAGTACTTTCCCAATTTAGTATAAGGTAGTTATATCCAAAATGAAAAATATGACTATAAAGATAAAATGTATTAGTTTACTTTTGTGTCGTTCTTGCATTACAATGACCTTCAAATCAATTATATATTGTCTATACATTTTATCATCATGCTCAACTATTTTAATTTATATGTCTTTATTATAGCCCTCTCTCATGATTAGATGGTCTGTCTTAGTATATGGTCATCTAGTTTTCTTCTTGATTTTTGATTGGTGGCATATACCTCTTTTCTACTCGCCTCTTGTTTGCTTATCACAATGCACCCATTTCTTACCAAAATTTTCCATTTTGACCATTGGTCTTCATTTTGATCAAACCCATAAAACTCACTTCTTTCCACAACAATGAAGATAGTTTTATGGATTATTTTTATATAATTTTTATGGAGACTTGTATGTAGATTTTGTCCAATCTCATTTTTTTTGTCATGGACTCCCTCTTCCTTAGAGTCTGTGCCACATCTTGTTGAGTGGTTAAATCCCTTTTTAATTATTCTTTTCAAAGAAGCCTTTTCCAACCTATAAAAAATCATGGGTCTTCTTTGTGTGATCTTGATGCAAGATATACACAATAGAGTCTTAAAAATCCACAAAACGGAAATTCCAACAGTGATAGGAAAATAGGAAATCCTTCAAATAGAAATCAAAATTTAGTTTCAAATATTCACTCAGTTTATATGTATGTTAGATCTATGGCACATAGTTCCTCTATAGGAAAAGCTATTTTCTTACAACATATGTAAAATCTTACATATATTACCTTACTCATCTAATAGTAGAGTCCCCTCACTAAGGGTGGAACAACACTACACGAGACAACTCCCCATTTAATAAACTACTATACCAACCGAATATATTATTCACCATATTATCTATACTTGAAGAGGTGTGATTTCATCTAAAACCAAAATTTTATAGTTTGGAATGTCAGCAAACAAGACTGTCAAGGTTTGCTCTAATCTTTTATAGGTGATTAAAAATGGGCAAGCTCAACAAAACACCATCTTGACCTTTTGGTCTGACATTTGATTATAAATTTATAATGATATTCAACTAACTTTGCATAAACACTTTCAACTTATTTTTTTAACAAAGAGTTTGAGTAGGCCAAGGTTCATATTCTCTCGCCTAGAAAACAAGATCTTTTATATCTCAATTATTGATGTTGACATGATATATACGATACAACCCTTGCATTTTGATCATACCTCACTTCTATCAACCATCATTTCAGAAAACAAGCCTCTAGACATGATCAGATTACCCTCAAATTTAGCTTTGCATATATAACTCCACATTTCCCAATAAAGAACTTGTGTCAAAACACCCTTGGGTTGAGTTTTCATAAAATTGGAGCAAATACCTGATGCCAAAAGAAAGAGGAACAACTATGTGATGGACATGTCTCTATTAACAAGGGTTGGCGTCCCCTATAAGATGCTAAAGCAATTTACCTAATTTTTAGATAGGAAATTATGTTTGAAATCTTTTGTGCTACCCAAATCTAAAAAAAAACCCATATAGAACAAACAACAATTTTGTTGTGAATTGGTTTCCAAGTGAAGCTAACAACTTCATGACAAAAGTTCATCTAGAAGATCTGTATCGTCCAAGTGAGGACAATCGAGTTGGTTAAGACCCTTGGTGTGTTACCAAGAGGTCTCATGTTCGACCCCATGCCACAAGATGAATAGAATGGCCACTTTTAAAAACAGATCCGTACCTGTAAATGCATAACTCAATCTTGTTTAAGCATTAGAAGAAGCATGAGAAAAGAGTCTAATAGTATAGCTTCTAGAATTATTATACCATTTGTACCATTAATGTGGTGCCCTAACACGCTAATGCGAGATTACTCAAAACTTAACACTAATCTTACACTAATTGTAAGACTCCTAACTTGTCTTAGCTCCTAATACACATTTAAATATCTATATTTTGGACTTGGATACTTTAATTACATGCTTCGATTGGTCATGTAAATCGTTGGTCAAATAATGCGTCAAAATGGCCTTAATTTGCATCATGTTTGCGTAAGGTTGCAATTTAATACTCTTTGTGAACTAATGTGCAATTATAAATACATGGAGCTCTTGAGTCATGTCATCCCTTACAAACGCTGGTTGATTTATCTTTTGGTTATGCGGATATACACATAGCAGTTGGGTTTGAATCCCTTACGTCAGTTTAATCGCTAGCCTTCTATGCACATGAGTTTAATGCTTAGTAAATAACTATATGTGTGCCATTGGTGGTATACGTGACCTTGCTTTGGGCCTGGCCCAGTCAGCACACTTTGGTCTTGTTCGCCCTGGCATTTGGCGACCCCTGGCAGTCTCTCTCTCAATCGCTTGGAAGTCGATGAGAAACCAACAACAACGAAACTGATGCTCACGTGAACTGTGGATGAGTTTTCTAATAGCGACACCTGCTGAGTAATGACACAACCACCTACAACCACCTTTGTCCCGTATTCTAAACTAGATTTCTTGGAAAAGAAGGAACATATCGTTCTACATATGTTTTTACAAAGGATTGGATTTGTAAGAGAGAGAATGAATTTCCTGAACAGAAAGAATACAAACTATCAAGAAAGAGAAAAAGCTTCTAAAAGTTAGAAACGTCTACAAATAGATAATTAGTAATTAATTAAAAATTTCTTTGATTACCCGAGAGAAACAAATAATGGTTATAGATGATTATGAGAAAACAATTGTTTTACAGAAGTACTCAAATAATGAGTGATTCTCGTTAATATATAAAACAATGCAATACACATAAAAGTAGTAAAAGTACTCAAAAAGTAATACTCACAAATAAATTAATAGACACAACACATAAAATTTAGAAAAGTAATAAAAAAATAAAACCACACTCATAAATAAATAAACAATACAATACATAAAAACTATACATGTTCTATGATAAAATAAAATAATACTTTTAAATAAACAAAAAACAATACACAATAATATTAAGTACAATAAAATAAATAATATTTATTACGAGTACATTTCTGATTGTTTAAAACAATACAATACACATAAAATTTAGTACTAAAAGTAACTACTATAAAAATAAGTATCCAAATAAAATAACACAATAAACAATTACTACAAGTACTGGAATACATATTTTTCTTATGTATTAGTATTTTTAAGTACTATTTTATTTGAAAAAATATATTTAGAAAGATATAGAATGCAAAAGAGAGAGAAAAATGAGAGCGAGAGAAATAGATGCATATGCCATTAATATTATGAGTACTTCATTTATTATATGCGTATAATATACATATATAATTAGTAATAAAGTAAGTACACATAATATCTTTCCTATATATGTATATTATAACCATATAATAAAGTAAGTACACATAATATTTATGACATATGCATCTATTTCTCTCACTCTCATTATTCTCTCACTTTTGCATTCTTCTAAATAATTCTCTTTTCCAACCGTCTAGTTTTCTACATTACAGTGGGAAGACACGTTCTAAATACGTGTTACTCACCATACGTTTAACACAATTGATCAAAGTTGTTTTTCAAGATAAATCGAGTTAGATAAGTAATACACTAACATATACAATACCTATCTATTCAACACCTGATTGGAACAAAAATAAAATTATCTTTGACCATTTTCTCGAGCCTATTCATAATTCGTGGCTAATATATGATTAGTACTTAAAAAACTTACATACAACCCAGTAGAAGTAAACATTCAAGTAACTGCCAGTGGATTCCTATCAACATGTAGTGTTTCATTATTATATATATTCTCTTTCTGTAGATGTGTCTGTCAACGACTAGTATATAATTAGTATTCATAATGATTTATTTGTGATCAGATTAAAAAAAATATTAACATGACAACTGACTCCCTCCAATATGTAGGATTCTATTCATAATAATTCACCTATTAGAAAAGAACAACTTGATCAACTAACTCCCTCAAACAACTTGATTAATGAACTCTCTCCTACATGTCGTGTCTGATTAATAAAATTTTATATGTCCTTCTTAGGTATGTGCATGTTGACAGATAATATATGATCAAGGGCGTTCATTCAATACCCGCGCGGGTAGTCTGGAATTCGCTACCCGGCAACCAAAAAAGTAATTATTTGGGTCAGAAAAGTAATACTGCTATCAGTAAAGTAACTATGTTGATAAAAAAGTAACTATACAACTAAAAAAGTAAATCAGTGAAAAATACACAATAGATATATATAATCGTGTTTTTAAATCTGCTATTACAAATGTAACTATCTATGCACGAAACTTAACATTTTACAAGGTAAAGTAACCCTCTACATGTCAAAAGTAAGAAACTCAAAAAAAAGTAACTAAAATCGGGGGCGGGTAGCTACTCGCGTGGGTATTAAAGATGGGCCCTATGATCAATACTCATAACAATTCAAATACAACTCATTACAAATGGATAACTCGATTAATTGCCACATGACTCTCTCTAACTCATAGTCAAATATCAAAATTAATGACAAATAATAGATAATTAACACTCACAATAATTTATATACATCTCATTAGAAGTGAACAAATCAATTAATTCCAATAGACTCCCTCTAATCTGCAACATGTTTTGCTAAAACTATTTGTGTTATAAAAAATAGAAAGTATAAGCACACAAAGATAGACCAAGGAGCTCACAGACAGACTGCTAAAATATGTAGACATACTACTTAAACACATATGTATCTAGACAAAGATCCTAGAATAAAATACTTAAAATACCAAGAAATTTCAAACTCATCCATTAAAAAAAACAAAACACACAAAAGCCACTACAGAAAATAAAATAAAATTTAAAAAGTTAAAACACAGAAGTAGCAACTGTAAGAGAAGCAACTGAAACTTCTTAGTTGTGGACAGAAGTTGGCACAAAGATTTTAACCTTATTAAAAGGGAGAATATGAATTCAATGCCTTCTCTCTGTAATTACTTTCTTTCTTAACTATCTGACTGTGTACACATACCCACACCGATTGCACACTGCACCCCTTCGTTATTCTCTACCCCTAAAATTTGGGTGTGCTCCGGAGTAACAATGAATGTTGGCAATCAATTTAGATGGCGCCAATTGTACGCAAATGGATGTGGCTATTTCTCTCACAAGCCAATGAAGACCAATGTTGATCCACAAACCTATCTGATGAACCACCTATCACACATTCTCTCCCTCACAATGGCAAAAACAAACCAATATTGAAGCAGAGAATCACCGATGAGAAGTTAGCACTGTAGTTCAACGATGGCCTTGTATTGATAATATCCTCCACTGCTCTTTCCTTCCTCTTTTATAATCTCTCATTTTGTGCCTATATAAACCTCTACAGCCCCGTTCCTTGTTGGCCTATGTGCATAAGTTTCAATATTTATAAGCTCGAACACTACCCTGTAAATATACATGTATTTATAGTACTATCAAAGTCATCTAAGGAGTAGGGTACTGCTAGGCACAAGAGTGTTAGTTTTCAATAATCTAGATCAATTTCAAAGGTTAGTTTGATTTGCACTAGTAAACTAGAAAACTTGAGAATGTTACTAAATAAAAATCACTTGTATTAACGATCAAATTTGATTAAAGATTCTTGATAATAAAATTTCACATCCAAATCATAACATGAAGAACAATGAAGATCAAGAATACTAGCAATAACACAAGTGAGGTCTATATCCTACACCCACCTTCAGGCAGTGTAAAACAATCCTAACTTTGTATATCACTCCTGTAGATATATTTAGATTGGGTCTATAAATATTTATTCTCCAACACATATCAACCACTCTCGTGGTCAAGGTAGTGCAACTAAGGTACAACTCCTTACTTCTATGCATATGTTCTCAGATTATATAAAGAGCAAAAACCATACATACAAAGTCACTAACATAGCATGTAAGAAGAAATCAACACTGATAAACCTTAGAACAGTGAAAAAACTAGCACTATATATGAAATTTGTGTCCAACAATGTTATATCATGGGAGTTACTCCCCCATGTCTAAGAAATAAAAGTCTACTCGCTCATGTTGGTGAACCATACATGTTACAAATTTGGAAGCTAAACATGACTAGAGAAAAACAAAGCAAGAAAAATCCTAAGAACAAAGAAGAACTCTGATTTGAAGATGAAATTCCATTCTTTCCGGTGCTTCTTCTCCAACAACCTTCTCTTCTAAGAGATTGAAATGCAAAAGAGAAGCTTCTACTACAACCAGAGTAGAAAAGATGTTCTCTCCCAAGAAACCACCTATTCTTCCCCAAATTCACATCTCCTTTGCTCTAGTACATTCTCTGGTCAAAAAATAAATCAAAATGATGAGAGATAACCATCCCCTGTGTGAGCTTTCATATTTAAAAACAAGGACAACTATTTTTAAAAAATAACATAGATTGATTGAGAAATTGGCATCAAAATTGTCCTGACCGAAGAGTGCACATCATGTTCTTTGGACACGTTGTGTTGCTGATAGTCACTGAGGATATTCAACGGAGTGTGCTAATTAAACACACACCGTGTTCTTTGGGAGAAAATTTGGTGATAACTTTGATTGAGTGGCACTGTGTGTTGTCTGAGAGGCACACCGTGTTTCTGCTGTTCAGAAAAAAAAAGAAATCTATCTGCAAACTCGCACACCATGTGATAATAAACACACGCCGTGTTCCATATTGAAACTTTGAGAAATTTCTTATAACTTGTACAATATTTTGGTAGAGTTTAACTAAGGTCGCATTTTGGTCGGATTAACCACATTCATTATTGTGTACATGTGATCACAAATAAGAGATAAGTAAAACAACTCAAAAGAGTGAAAAATCAAGTATAATTAGAGGCAAAATGAGGTACAAAATGGATTGCAAGTGCATGCAAAGAGGGCAGAAAGTGTATATAAATTATGCACATCAAATCCCCCTAAGGTTAAACCATTTCTTGTCCTCAAGCAAAAAGAAACATAAGTACATAAGATATAGCATGGCACATACATCAATTCAATAAAATAAAGAATTCAATCATATCATACCAATCATTGTCAAGATATTATAACTAGGTATGAATTCATTTCGATCACTTCAAAATTCAAAATTAAGTTCATAAAGGTGGTCAAATTGCTTCAAAAAAATCAACAAGATAGCAAATGAATAGACGTATGATTACAAAGCCAAAAATGTAGTGAATATACAACCAAACTCTTAAGATTATATTGATTAATAAAATTAAAATTCCAATTTGACATCAACAAATCTACAATGACTCCTTCATAAGCATTAAGATTTTAAAATTAAGAGCTTTGTGTACGACACTCGAACTACTAATGTAGGCTTATTCATACGTGGGGTGCCGTTTGGGGTTTATTGACCTTCTTACCAACATAATTCTCTACCTTCATTGGGTTGGGAGATTACATGGGCAACTTAGTCATCTTTTGTAGGGATGTAAGATTTTTTTTTATTTTGAGCAAAAAAATACCCCTTTTAAACATGATTTTGGTCCCGCTTTGAAACCTCGTAGTCGTAGGCTAGTCAAATTTTCAAGAACAGAAGGGTTATAAAGACAGGGGATTACAAACTTAGATATCTTTTATTTATAAAAGTTTTTTATCATAGGGGTGGTAGAAAACACACTAAAGATTTATCAAAATCATCAAAAATGCTATACAAGACTGTAAAGTTGATTAATCTAAAGAATTTGAACCATTACATGCATTCAACTGAGACTGAGAAAAATGAAGAACATACTAGAGCAAAAATATAATGGCAACATGAGTGATTGGACAATTGTTTTCATTAATTTTTGTTGGATGTGCATGCTAGAGTTATTGAACTACTATCTCAATTAGTACAATAGTTTAGCTAAAAGGTATTCAATTTCTACCCAAACAAGAATAAACCATCATGGTCATGCATACATTTTTTCACTTATTTAGGAAAGAAAAATAAGAATGGATAAGAAAAACAACAAAAAAATACAACTACTGTCCAGTTGCTCCTCCCTAAGCTTGAAATCTACAGTGTCCTCACTGTAGAAATCAAATAAAGAGAATAACAACCATGTACCTCACCACAGAGGAGCTGTCAAGGTGGAGGGCCTGTGCTCTGATTTGAGGCTGAAAATGGTTACGCTAAGAATCTATGCCTCTTTATCAATATATTTTGGATTTAGGACAAATATGTACGCTTATGATTTGTAATTTGAATGGTCTTTTGGACATAAATGTTGTTGGTCTCTGCATTCTCCTCTTCATAATAATCATAATCTAATTTGGGAATATTTTTATCATCATCAATAAATGCACCAAGGATTATGGAAAATGACATTTGTCTTGCTTGAGGAATAATCCCATTGAGCATGTGCAAATTTCTTCCTTTGATCTATAGTTTCATTACCTACATTGGAGTCAACAACTTCATATGATATTGTATTTCACGGTGAATAAGATTCTCCTATAGCATCTCTAGTACTCATAGTAATCGGTGTGAATGTCTCCCTTAGATTCATTTCCGGTTGATTAAGCAAGGAACTAGAATATAGACAAGAGCTTGTTGAGAAATTTGGTTCTTCAACATTCTTATTGGAATAGAAATCTCATTCACCTTAGAAGAGAGAGTGTGAATGGCATCATTCATGAGTTGTCTTTGTTGGAGGAACACATCATTTTGCTTCATTTGAGATGAAAAAAAATCCTCTACAAGTGATTCTAAGTTGAACTTTGAATATAGTTGTTGCTGATGAACATGCTGTTGTTGAGGATTTTGCCCAAGAACTTCACTAGTTCACAAACTAGGTTGACTGATTGAATGGGTTGGGTGCTAAACTTGTCAAATTCTGAGACAAGATGTCTAGTTTGCTGCCATTAAGTCCACTTCATCAACTTTGTGCACGCCAACTTGCACCCCATAAGAAATAGAATAAAAATAAGATTGATTGCTCATTTCAGTGCCCCATTGACAATGATTTACTGCCACGTCTTATATGAAATAATAAGCTTCTTTACAAGATTTTTTCATCAAATTTCACTAGTATAGATACCATCTTTAGAGTCGGTTAAAATAACCCTCTAATATTGGTTTTGTACCATCACCTAAGTGGGTGACACTACAATTAAGATCCTACAACGTTGGTGTTTTTGGGAAACGTAAACTGATGATGCAGAGCCAACTTTAGTTGCTATGACTAAAGAAACTAACATAGTTAAGCATCTTCATCATTGGTTTCGGTGTAACAATCGACATTTTACTGCCATACCAGGTCAAAATTTTAACTGATAAATGTTTCTATGGTGTCATTTTTTTTCAACAAACTGACATTGTGTACATCTGTGTCGTTGGTTTTTATGTCCAAACGGACGATAAAAATCAACTGTATCGTCGGTTTTGCAGCTCAACCGATGCCAACTGGTAGCACGACTGTGCTTCCCAACATGACCATTTTAGTATAGCCCTATAACATTGGTATTTGTATTGAAACCAACTATTAATGCCTACAATGTCAGTTTTTTTATTACAACTGATGACACATATATGTTTTTTTTTTATAAATAACAGGTCTGTTGACCTGCTGTTCGGATGTTCAGTAGGATGCAGAACCTACAATTCATTAGAACTGCAGGTTCCATCATCTGTTCAGCTTAATAATAGGCCAACACACATGTAAAACCTACAATAACAAACACACAATCCACCCACATACAAGATCCATTCTCCAATTCCATTCCATTGACATGTACAAATATAATTCTCATTGTATTCATTCACACATATATATATACATCTTTCACATATGCACAAATTCCATTGTAATGAAATGTACAAAATAATTCTCATTGTATTCCTTCATCTTCACATTCATTCACACACATGTATATATATTCATCATTCACATATGTACCAATATTTCACTCACATCAGATTTAAAGTTACAAGAAGTCATAAGCACCACTTGTATATAGAAATAATGACATCAAACTTTAGAAAACTCATATTTTATCCAAATCAAATTCAAAGTTTACTTCCCTAGTGAAGGCTTGTGACCATTGTTCTCATATCTTATCTAGCTCTTCTTTTATATAGGCCCCTGTCGTGTCAAACAACTAAATAGTAAATGACACAATTAAAGAGTTTGATTTATATTTTCATATTATCAAATGAGACTATTTACTTATGATGATCAAGACAATATACATATTACATTTTGAATGCAGTGGATGTCTAGTGCCCCATGTATGAAAATTAGGTTCATATACCACATCATGTAGTATCCACACACCCAACCATTGTCTTGTACATGACACTATAAATTTACCAGCATACGAAATGTTAATAAATAAAAGTAAGTATAGTTGGCATAAATATGCATTACTGTCAGAAAAACTACCTCGATAATCTTCCATCTTAAGGCTTCCTTTTTCTTATCCACCTTTCCTCCAACATTTTTGAATTCTTTTGTACCCTATAAGTTAATGTAACACATTGACAGGCATTAGTAAATAGTCATTTCATTATGATGCATAAATTAAGATATGTTAACAGATATAAAAATTTACTCATGTCACTAATGATTTTTTCATATCGTGTCCCCACTATCTACTTTGTCACCTTTAGGATCTAGATAATACATAATTAGCGTCTTGTGGACAATTACCAATAACACCCAATGATTATTCCTGAGTGAAAAGAAGGCAAAAAAAAAGACTCAAAATCCACAATGAAATGTAATTCTTAAGTCAAAATTAGAAGCAAAGTAACTGAAACTTAACATTGAAAGGAGATATAATCACACTCTTTCTCGTATTACCAAAATATTTCAATGCTGTAGAGCAATATTCGATAACATATATTGAGTTTTATGTAAACGACTAATCAATGATGGAACTAAAAATGCCATATGGGGTGGTGTAAACTCTGTACACACCCTATATAAGTAGCTACAAAGCGTATATCATGCCTACATTAATATATAAGAAAATAGATCAATATATATAAAATGAGGTATTTAGCCATAAGATCTCACCATATCTAAATTTCTATCACAAATGTATTCAACCAATCAAAAGTAAACATCTCCACAACATACAAAAATATACTAGTATCATGAGCTTGACCTACAACGTCCTCCTTAATATGGACCATTTTAGTCGACCCTTCTTCAAAGTGACCTAGCCATATTGCTAGTCCCATGCAATTAGGACCTAACGAGTAGATTAGGTCCTTTGTAATGGACCAGGTAATCAAATATCTTGAGGAGGAAGTGGAGGATGAGCTGTAGGGGGTTTCTTAGTTGCAATGTCATATATATATGTATATTCTCATGTCAATTGTCAATTATATATAGATAAAAACACAATGTAAATTTAGCATACAATGGTATAGAAAAGTCCTACTTTGGGTCACACAACTATGCCGTCTTTTGCATCACCTATCGTCTCATGGCCGAGGTGGCCATATGGTAGTGTAGTATGTTCCCAAGCGTCATAGACAAGCCTTGGCGTCACGTGAACCACGTCAGTGGGCATTTGAACACCACGAATCATGTCACCTGGAAGACGTGGGTAAGCCACACCCAGTGCAATGATATATCCTTATAATAAAAGATGGCATGGCCTTAACCCCTAAAAATTTGTATATAGTATTATATATATATAAATATATAAACACAAACATATTATAGAAATCATTCTGAAACACTACTATATCACAAAAAAATTTACAACGGACGTACCATCTAGCGGGTTCAGTGGATTACTCTCAACCAATTCTGTCGTAGGGAGTCCACCTCATATGAAGAGCGGGACACCACATATGTTGTCTGAGGAGCTGAATGAGAAGCATGATATTGTATCATTTCTTCCTCTATTCCCTTTTCAATCATCTCTTCTACATTCTCTTTCAAGAATCTTTTTTTCTAGATAGATTCACGCTTATGCTCTGATGGCCCAAAGAAGGCTCTTATACTAACACCAACGCCAACTACCCTAACACACCAGGATGCTCTAGATTACCTAGAGAAACTGGAAATTCATCCCTTGCGCCCTCAGGGATGAACTTATCTTGTTTACTTTGCTCATAGAACCCCCACTAATCATCATCAATAGTAATTGATAAGTAAAATATGACGATCAATGTCAAAGATGAATGTGTAATCTGAGAGTTGAATGTTACTATTTTTGCAGCCACCTTAGTGGTTGTGGGATTGGGTATTTTTCCAGATTGGGTTTGCCTCGCAACTATCCACTTGTAATAACAAGATAGAGATACAATAGTAGTATATGACTTAGTAGTCCTAGGAGTTAGGCTGTTGAGAAGAAGATGCCTCCGGTCTCTATTGGCGAAGCCTTGTGTAGCTACCTTAACCCAACTTGTGGTTGTGCATATTCTTTGTACACCTTTCTTTTTGAGCATCGTTCAAAGTTTGGTTAATCCAAAACATATGTTAAATATATAATACAATGAATTCAGAAGAATGTATTCTAAATGAGGAGGCTTAATATCTTGTATTAGTATATTTGATTAGTTGAGCTTAGGCCTATTTTATTTCCCCTTTTCTCTATAGCCCATGTACTCTATGACTCCTTTATATCGAAGACCCATCACTCTTATTTCACTTACAGAAATATACTTCTTTCTACATAGTATGAGAGACAGTACCATTACCCTAAACCTCTCCACCTTGTCGTTTCCCCTCCCTCTTTCCTTTCTCTTTTCCCAGCAGCTACCGTAAGCGGTCTCGATCTTAATACCTCCAGGACAAGCTTTCAATATGCAAATCCAAAGCATGCCGAAAGTTCGCAGTGAATAGAAAAATACGAGAAGGAGATTGAGCGGCAGCCTTTGATCTCCTCCTTGACAAAACTTGGGCAAGTTAACAAGTCAGCCTTTGAGTTCAGCTAGAAATACCCTCTCATACATGGGTCACATAACGTGGCCTAGGGATTGACGAAGCTTAGAGAATAACGGGACGATGCCAGCGATCGCTTTTTCCAATTGGTTAATTCTGATCGTGTTGGATTAATCCTGGATAGCGGAAACCTTTTATATTACATGTGTTCTTAATTGCAACACATAATCAAAGTTTCTTTCAAACCCAAACCACAATTGTTGGCTCTTGAGAAAAAAGAGAGAAAACAACGGAGTCAAAATAAAAGACCCTGTGCACTAAAAAAAGAAAAAGGGGCACAAATTTTATTCTTCTTCCTCTCCATGTGGTTCCCCCAATCCACATGGCTGAGTGCTTTTCTTGGGGGATTTTATGTTCTTTATCCTACCGTGAAATTAATCCGGAAGTATTATATTGTTCTATATTCCAATACCCTTACTTTCTCTTTGTACCGTTCTACATTCCGGTACTTTTATTTCTGTTGTACTGTGCTATTTCTGATACTTTTCTTTGTGTTATTACTGTGCCATTATATCCGGTACTTTACTCACATCATCATGGGTGATTCTACTAAGCCAATAATCATTTACAATGATATGTCACACATATCTACTATTAAACTTAATGATGACAACTTTCTTTTATGGATGAATGCTGTCCAAACATTTGTTGAGTCTTGAGGTAGACTCAAATTTATCAGTGCTGACTCACTGGTGGTTTCTAATGATGCATGGGTGATAGGAAACAGTCAAGTGCTCTCATGGCTCTGGGCATGCATGGAGCGAGAGGTAGTTGTCATGTGGCGCCCAAAATACCAAGACTATGTGGGGGGAGATGAAGTAATTCTTCACTCAAGAGGAAAACTACCTACACATGTACAACATCATGGACAAGCTCTTCTCTGAACAACAAGGAGAGCGTCCCTTGTCCAAGTACATTGACGTCATGAAAACCTTAGAAAACCATCTCAACTTCTTCTCTCCAACGAAGTTTGCTAAAATCACCAAGGAGCGGGAGACTCTCCTCATTGGACGCTTCCTCAAGGTGCAACCCTTCCATCCAGGACCAGGCATATGCACGCCTGGCTCAGTCTGAAATGCTTGCTCCTCACATTTCTCCTAATGCTAAATCTAAACCTCCATCAGCAATGGCTACGGCGGCCAAAGGTCGTGGGCATGGCTGATGCCAACATCCAAAGTATACTTATTGTGTCAAGCTGGGCCACACTAAAGATGTCTATTACTTGAAGTATGGATATCCAACGCACTAAAACTGAGGACGTGACAGAGGCTCTGCCCATGTTGCTCAAGCACCTGCCCACATTGGTCAAACATCTATCCCGTCAATTGGTCATGCACATCCTCCACTACAAGCATCTTCTTAAGATTCACATGTTTCATTATCTCACAAGGAATACTAACGCCTTCACCAAGCTGCTCAATATTATGGGGATTCTCCCCTCTAGAATAGTATTACCGATTATGTTACTTCAGACTGGAAAGTTGGGGATTTACCTACAACTAGTTATTCTGTCCATCTAGCAACCGCTTCTCAAGGTAATGTTGGGACGTCCATTCTTGCTTCCAGTTTTAAATGGATTATGGATTCAGGTGCAACTCAACATATGACTGGTATGCCCCATATTTTAACCATGCCCAATTCATTTATCCCTCACTCCTTTTCACCATGGCGGATGGGTCAGTTAAATGAGTAACTCGGTGCAGCAATGTTCCTATCTCTTCTAAAGTCAATTTGACTACTGTCCACTTTGTTCTAAGCTTTCCATACAATTTGATGTCTATAGAAAAAACTGTTGATTCTCTCAAATGTTTTGTAACTTTTGGTCCATTTGATTTTATTTTACAAGATTGGAGGAATTTGACAATGATTGGGTAGGGAGTATGCTCTGGTGATCTCTACTACTTCTCCACCCCTCTCTAGCCAACCACAAGCCCTTCTTGCCTCCACACCACTTCAACTACATCTACGTCATAGCCATTTACCTTTAGACAAGCTTTAACTATTAGATAGTTCTTTATCTTCATATTCTTCCATCTAGTGTAATGCATGTCATCTAGGGAAACATCATAATGTGTCCTTCTCAGCATGTATATGTAAACAATTATCTCGTATGTTTGACTTAGTTCATACTGATGTCTGTGGTCCATTAAAGATTACTAGCTACAATGGATATAGATATTTTCTCAAATGACATGGATTTACTTACTTCCTACTCGTGATGAAGTCCTTACATCAATTCGTGAGTTCTACAAGATGGATTTAGTTCAATTTTCAATGTCTATTAAGATTCTTTGAACCAACAATGCCCTTGAGTGTACCTAAAAGTCATAACATCCCTAGGCACATAACCCTCAATAATACTCCTTCAGGACGATAACAGTTTCAAACCTCACCTTTAAAACATCTATTTACTATTCAAAAGGATACATCCAATGTAAGAAAATTGGTCCCAATATTTTCAATTCCCTAGTCAAATGGACAACACGATTCACCATGATATAAAAGAATGAAGGAGGAAAATACATCTCAAGATAGAATAGGGTAACAAACCCTTATCCTTGCAACTTATAGAGATTCTTAGGATTAATAACTTTACTGCATAGAGTGTTGAAAAAGAAACAAAGTCTAATGATGACAAACCTTACATGCTTTGGAAGTATAGATCAAATAGCCATGTGCAATATTTGCTGCAATAGTGTGTGACAATCATGAGATTTAAGACCTATAAGCTTTAGATCCTTCATTGTAACCAATCTACATATATTGGAAGTGTATCCATGTGGTACCTTAACATTAAGGAAGCACTCACAAAAAGTTTCTTCTCCTTTCTAGACAATGTGTAAAAAGCAGGAGGTACATAGGTTTTTCGATCACTACTAACTTCTATTGTTAGTTCTTTCCTTATGCTCATTTCACATAGAGCCATTCTGAATTTGATGCTATCTTTAGTCTTACCTGGTATATTCAACATAGTACCAATGAAACTATCACAGACATTTTTCTCAACATGCATGACCGATACAATGCCTAACTTCCAAAGAACTCCAATAAGGAAGATTTTAAAATATTGACCTCTTCTTGTACAAAGATTTGTCACTTTGTGTGGGAATAGTATATTGTGATCTCTTACTGAATGCATTGGCAAAGACTTTTACTCTTTCATAAACAACCTCCCCTGATATAGGTTTAGGGGCACTCTGTTCCTCATTCAACTAGTGAACACTTTGCACGACCTTCGATAAGGATGAAATTTTGGAAGAAACATTTGATGACCAAGAGATAAAGTCTTGCCACCATGTTTTAGTTATATTGAATCAATGTTCTCCTCACATATAGAGCATGCTTTGGATCCTTTTACGATGTATTCAGACAAATTCTCATATGCTGGAAAGTCAGTAGTGCAAATAAAAAAGCATATAAATGAAATGTCTCTCTGAACAAAGCATCATAGGTCATCACACCTTCCCCCTAGAGTTTCTTTAATTCATCCATCAGAGGTTCAAGATAGACATAAATATCATTTCTAGGTTGTTTAAGGCCCGATATCAACAATGACATTATGACATACTTATTTTTCATGCACAACCAGGGAGGAAAATTGTATATAACAATCATAACATGCCAAGTACTACATTGGCTTCTCAACATGCCATATTAATTCATCCCATCACTACAAAGCTCAAGTCTTAGATTTATGACTTCTTCACCAAATTCAAGGTACAAAAAATCAATCTTCTTCCATTGTGGGGAATCAGATGCATGTCGTAGGATCCCATCATTACTTTTCTTTGCCTATGCATGCCACATTAAATTCTCCACATCCCTGGTATTGGAAAATAAGAGTTGAAATCATGGTATTATAGGTAAATACCACATCACCTTGGTAGGAGAGCTAGTTTTAGACTTCTCCAAAATTGTCATTTTATACCTTGATGACCAACATTTTGGACAATCTTTCAAATTGATGTAGTCCTTTTGAAATAACACAGTCATTTGGGCATGCGTGTATCTTATTAGCCTTCATTTCTATTGGGCACAACATTTTGTTTAATTTGTATGTTGAGATTGGAAACTTGTTGCCTTTAGGAAGAATTTCTTTCAACAAAGACAACAATGACATGAAGCTTTTGTCTCTCCATGTATTGTTAGCCTTTAGAGTATACAATAGCAACACACTGCTCAACTTCATAAACTTAGTACAACCTAAGTATAACGATCTCTCAACATCATACACAATGTTCCTAAATAAGGAAGGTGGATTGGTGTACTCTTCCCCACAACTATCTAGCATCACATCAGCCATGTCTATCAAAATTAGGTTATTCACATCTACATCATCGTCACCAATTTCTTCTTCAAGATAAGTACTTCTATTGACATCTACTAATTTAATAGTAGGAATCTATCCATGACAATACCATTATGTATAACCCTGTACAATCCTATTGCACATGGCATGACTTTGGATTTTGTCAACAATGTCGACTTTCAAGTTGTTACTACAATTCCTACATGGATAATAGAACCGATCTCATGGTCATTTCCTATGTTCCTCATCAATTCTTATAAACTAATCAAGACTAGCAATAAACTTTGGGGTGAAGTGATTTAGAATGGACACCCATGATCTATCCATTCTATGATCAAAGAGAAAACAAGTATTGAATCAAGTGTTTAGAGATTAGGGTTGATCATTTAAGGTTTAGGGATAAGAGTTTACATAATAGGGTTTATCACTTAGGTTTTAGGGGTAAGGATTTACATATTAGGGTTTAGGGTTTACAGATTAGGATTTAGGGTTTATGCTTTACAAATTCGGGTTTTGGGTTCAGTAATGAATTTGTACATCACCTATTTCATTCTTGAACACCTAATATCACTAGTAAGTGTACAATCTATATTCGATTTTAAAGAAAATTTTGACAGTATTTCCCTATAGTTCTCCAAGTACGCTAATGTAGATGGACAAATATCCACCTACATATGTACTTGGAGAACAAACGAGGAAGTGCTGACAAAACATCTTGAAAGCCAATTATACTCTTACATCCTATGTGAGATAAAGTGTTCTAGAACAGTCCCAAACTAGGTACTATCCAAGATTTACTCCTATATAGTAAATTTCAGACGAGTTTCTAGGCCAACAGATATATGTCCAAAATTAAGGTTTACAATTCATATCAATTTAATGTAAATACAAACCTAGAAAAAGAATATATATGCCAAAATTAAGGTTTATGATTTAGAATTTAGGTAAATACATAACAATTTTACTCTAAATCAAGTTAATTTAGGTCATTCATACCAATTCAATGTAATTAGTTCTTAGGTGTGAGTCTGTATCCATAGAACATTCAAATTGAACAATGTACCCTATTATACAAGCACTTATACATGCATTTTAATTATAAAAGAAATTATACAAGTATAGTTCTACAATTGATATCAATTTAGGTATTAAAATCCTAGTTACATTTCATCAATTACACAAGCATTGATATTTAAAACTTCAGTTACATTTAATAAAATTAAAAAAACGTAGCTAAAAAATAAAAATAAAATAAAAAACACACATTGATCAAACTAGTGACAGTGGTAAGCAACAACAGGAACTCCAACGGCGAAGGCAACAATGGTCAATGAAGTGGTGACATCGAGTGGCTACAATGGTCATCAACAGTCACAACGCCGACAATGGAAAGGATCATGGAAACAACAACAACAACATCTCTGACAGTAGTAGTCACAGTGATGATGAAGGTTGCAATGACACAACAACAACAGTGGTCAATGCAGCGGCGGTGGTCAGCTGGAGCATGACAATCACCATAGAAAAGATGGCTTAGGGTGGTGAAACAGAGAATGGGGGAAAGTAAAATTTTATGGGTGCTATTAAGTGAACTTTGTCGCTGGTTGCTAGCAATGATAGACGACTAAGCACATGGACGTCAGTTTTGGGAGATAAGAGACGACTAAATAAGGACTTAAATATCAATTTTTTTTTCAAAAAAATGACAACAACCTTATACAAACAAAAAAACATCGACCTCAATAAGGACTTAGACGTCGACTCTGGAGACATAAATCGATGACTTAGTGAGTATTTACAATGTCAGTTTTGTTAAAAAGTCTAATGATAATCCAAATAAGAAAATGTCAGCCTTAGTAAGGACGTAAACGTCGGTTTTGTTGGATGAAACAACATCAAAGAGTGATTTGGGGGGAATGATTTTTGTGGGGATGTGGCACAAACCCTTTTTCATCGATTTCTTAACTGCAAAATTGTTGACCTAGGTGTCGCACATTGCCCATATTTTGATAATGACTTAACCATTCCATTCATATGTATCTAACAAATCTATTTGAGATTGTTTCAGACATTAGGTACAAGAAAAGAATCTCATTCCACTCCAAAGCTACTCATCCAGCACATGCAAAACATGTGACTTTTGACCGTTTTGTAATATAGCCCTTAGAGGCTTAGAACAATTGATGTAATCACTTATACTCATGTTTTGTATTGTAACTAAGATGGATAAATTGATTGGGACTCAAAAATCCATCGTTTGTACAGTTTATGAAAATTCCAAAATACCCATAACAGGGATTTTGTCGGCCGAATTCCAAACTCGGCCGATCCATATATTCTGGAATTTTTTGGGCAATCGGCCGAGTTACCAACTCAGCCGATCCCTGTTCGGTCGAGTTTCTATGGTGGGAAACTCGGCCGATCCACTGATCGGTCCAAGTTGAAAGTCGACCGATCGGCCGAGTTTCTCCAAGGGAACTCGGCCGACAGTCTATCTTTCAGACTTGTCGCTTAGTGGTTCGGCCGAGTTGCCTTTATTGAAACTCGGCCGATCGGACTGTACTGGAATGCAGAAAAAGCAATTCCAACCGTTGGAGGAGTAGGTGGGACTCAAAATAGATCCGTTGCAAGTTGTAAAATGGCTAGTTTTTGCCACTTAACTCTCCCAACCTCAAAGGGACACCCTCAACTATAAATAGGACCTCTTGGACTTCATTCCAAGGTTGCTCATTCACATATGCTTGGTCCTAGCCTTAGTTGAGTGGTTTCTAATCCTTTGAGCCCCTTTCTCTCTCTGCCTTCAAAGAAAATTCGTGAGTATGAGTGAGTTAGGATCCCATGTATGAGAGTTATCATTTGTAATCTTGTAAAGCTCTCCTTTCCACTTCTCCCATCTCCATTCTCTATGAAGATTGATTGAAGTTTCTTCTCCGAGTGAAAGAGAAGAAGGTTGCTGTTCTTCCCCGAGTGAAGGAGAAGAAGGCTAGCTGCTTCAGGCCTCCGAGTGAAGGAGGAAGGTGCTACAGCTCTCCAAGTGAAGGAGAGGTGCAAGGCAAAGTTCAAGCAAGATAGGTAAATCCTGCAAGGCTGAAGACTAGAGCAAGAGTGGGTAAGTCCCTTGAAGAAGGCGGAAGACTACTTGCTTGGTGGGTAAGTCCTTGGTGAGGTAGAAGATCTTGGCTTGATATATATAAGTCCTTGGATGGTTGGTAGTTGTAGCTTGTAATCTTATTGTGTGATATATATAAGAGAACCAAGTTACAAATCCTAGAGCCTAACCAACTCTAGGTAGTGGATTGACATTGCTCCTAAGTTTAGGACATGGAACCACTCTAAACCACCTGTCCAAGTGCATGCTATTCCTTGTCTCTTATCCTTGCTTTGTATGCTAGTTTAGGACATCAAATTGCTGTTTTGAATTAAGTTCTGCACTTAATATAATTTGGTGGTCTAATCACTTTTGTGAAGTTTGTGAAGCTCTATTCAACCCCCCCCCCCCCCCCCTTCTAGAGCCCATTGATCCAACAAGTGGTATCAGAGCAGGTCTTCTCCAACCTACTTCAACAAGTAGGAGAAGATGGGCGATTCGGCTCTTGGGTCACTCAATCTCGAAGGAAGCTTCTCCATGAGACCCCCGGTCTTCGACGGCACAAACTTCCTATATTGGAAGAGAAGGATGCAATTCTACATCCAAGGAGTAAGCTACAAGATGTGGAAGATAGTCCATCTCAAGTATGAAGAGCCGAAGGGGAACATCACCACGTGGACGGAAGATGAGATGAAGCGTGCTCAACTCAATGCTAAAGCCGTGAGCATCATCTACACCGCCCTTTCACCATCAGAGTTCAACCGCATCTCTTCTTGGGACACGGCGCATGAGATTTGGCATAAGTTGTGTGTCACCTATGAAGGGACAGAGCAAGTCAAGGAGGCCAAGGTCTATATGCTCGGCGGCCTACTTGAGAACTTCAAGATGGGGAAGAATGAAAGAGTTGCGGACATGTACACAAGGTTGAATGTCATCTTGAACAGCCTTGCAGCCCTTGGGAGTGTCATGGATAGAGGTACCATCAATGCAAAGATCTTGAGATCTCTTCCAAAGAGATGGGAGCCAAAGGTCACTTCAATTGAAGAAGTCTACAAGCTGAGCGAGTTGTCAACCGAGGAGCTGGTTGGTAACCTCCAAGCACATGAACCAAGGCTCGACAAGCAAGAGGAAGAGGAGAAAAGAGAAGAGAAGGAGTCCAAGAAGATGAAGGACACAACCTTCAAAGCTCAAGTTGAAGAAATGATGCGGCAACAACAACTTGCCATGAAGTCTCCCTGCCCTTCCTCAAGCGAAGATGAAGGTGCAAATGATCATGAAGCCAACTATTCAAAAGGAAGACACTTCAAGGGCAAACCATCCTCCTCCACTCCTAGGTGCTACGAGTGTGGTCAAAAGGGCCACTACAAGAATGACTGCCCAAAAGCCAAGAAGGGCTATCATAAGAGCAGCCACAAGAAGGATGACAAATACAAAAGAGAAGCCAAGTACAAGAAGAAGGACAAGAAGGAAAGACGATCCAAAGATGCAGCTCATGCGGCATGGGAGGAGTCTTCTACTTCAAGTTCCTCAAGCTCCGAGGATGGAGAATGTCACCTTGCACTCATTGCATCTACTAGTGAAGAAGTAATTGAGGTAAGTGAGGTAAGCAAGGTAAGTGATGAAAATTTACTTGAGTTATCTAAGGAAACCCTCATTGAAATGCTTAATGATTGTCAATCATCTTTTGCTAAATGTAAAGCTAAAAGAAAAAGATTAGGAAAGATAGTTGATGATCTCTATGCCAAGATTGATATTCTAGATCAAAATGAGAAATTACATCTTGATAGCATAGATTCCTTGCAAGGGCAATTTCTAGACCTTGAACTTCAATATAATGGAGTAGAGGTTGAGAATGGTACTTATCTTAAAACTATTGAAAATCTTAAGATAGAGAACCAAAATTGCCTAGATGAGCTAGATGTTCTAAAAATTGAAAATGTTGAACTTAAGCTTATTGATGATGCTAGGAGAGATGAAGTGTATTCTTATCAAAGAGAAATTGTTGTCCTTAAATCTGAAAATGCTAAACTTCTTGCACAAACAAATGATTTATCTTCTAGACCTATCTTGCCTAGAAATGAAGTTGCAAACTTAACTCTTGAAAAAGATTCTATTCTTACTAAAGCCCTCTGTCTTGAGGCCGACCTTTTGCATGCTAGAGAAGATCTTGCTAGTTTATCTACTACCATTACAAATCTTAGTGATGATAATGCTAAATTAAGATCTACTTTGCAAAGGTTTCTTTCGGGTAAGAAGTCTCTAAATGATGTTCTAGAGCACTCTACCAAACAAGTTGGTACTAGTGGTCTAGGATACAATGCGACTACTCCAAAAGGTAAGAAGAAGAAGAAGGGTAAGAAAAAGAGTGTGGAAACTCCAATTTTCAATGGAGAGTCTTCCGGCTCTAAAAACCCCATGGTATGTATGCATTGCAAATGTGATGATCATTATTCTACCTATTGTCCTTACAAGCCTAAGGGGACCAACCCAAATATGAAATGGGTCCCCAAGCTAACCCCGGACCCCAAAGTTTGAGTTGGGTTCCGACATCCTCTTTTCTTGCAGGTCACAAAGAAATGGATTGTTGATAGTGGCTGCTCCAAGCACATGACTGGAGAAATCAGCCATTTCAACAAATTTGTGAAGAAGAAAGGAGGATCGGTAACCTTTGGGGACAACAAAAAGGGTAAGGTTATAGGTGAGGGTGATGTAGGTAATGAATTGTGCATTAAAAATGTTTTGCTTGTTGATGGCCTACATCACAACTTAATTAGTGTTAGCCAATTATGTGATAATGGTTATCTTGTGCTCTTTACTTCCTTAGAATGCTTGCTTCTAGATTCCCTGTCCTATAATGTTATATATAAGGGAACTAGAAATGGTAATCTATATGTGATTGTTCTCGATGCTTTAAAGCCCATACTAAATAGATGCTTAGTCGTGGATAAAAACGATCTTTCGCTTTGGCATCGACGTTTGGGTCATGTGAACTTGCATCAAATGAAGAAACTGAACAAAAAGGACTTGGTTCGAGGACTTCCTAAATTGGATTTTGATAAGGATGAGGAATGTCAACCTTGTACACAAGGGAAACAAACCAAATCCTCCTTCAAATCCAAAGGAGTCATGAGTACCAAGAGAGTTCTAGAGCTTCTTCATATTGATCTCTTCAGACCTATGAGAACACAAACGCTTCGCGGCTCCAAGTATTGTCTTGTTATTGTCGATGATTTTTCTAGATATACTTGGACTTTCTTTCTCGTTTCTAAAAGCGATACACTCGATGTTTTCTCGAGCTTTTGTAAACGAGTTGAAAACGAAGCTTCTTGTCATGTTGTTTCCATCCGTAGTGATCATGGGGGAGAGTTTGAAAATGATCTTTTTGAACGTTTTTGTGAGAAATCGGGTTATTCGCACAATTTCTCTTCTCCTCGCACACCCCAACAAAATGGAGTTGTTGAGAGGAAGAATAGATCGCTACAAGAGATGGCTAGAACCATGCTTCTTGAGTATGACACTCCTAAGAAGTTTTGGGCTGAAGCCGTTAGCACCTCATGTTTTGTGCAAAACCGAGTTTTCACTCATCCGTCTTTTAAGAAAACCCCCTATGAACTATGGTGTGGTAGGAAGCCGTCAATTGATTTCTTTCATGTGTTTGGATGTCCTTGTTTTGTTTTGAACACCAAGGATTCTCTCGACAAGTTTGATCCGAAATCGTACAAGGCTTTCTTCCTAGGCTATAGCACTACTAGCAGGGCTTTTAGAGTATTTAACATTGAACTATCTAAAATAGAAGAATCTATAAATGTTAAATTTATTGAAACTAACCCTGTCAGTGGCAAGCATATTGGTGATGATGATGTTGCAGATGAAATCATTTCTATCTTAAAAGAGCTCAACATCAAAGACAAAGGTAAGCAGGTTGAAGAAGAAGAAAAAGAAGAAGAAAGGAAGGATCCCACTCCCCGCTTTGCAAAGAATCACCCCAAGGAGTTGATCATTGGCAACCCATTTGAAAGAGTGAGGACACGAGCTGTTCACAACAAAGAACAAGCAGATAGTGCCTTCATCTCTCAACTGGAGCCAAAGAATGTCAAAGAGGCCCTTGGTGATGATGAGTGGATCCTTGCCATGCAAGAAGAGCTTGAGCAGTTCGAGAAGAACCGTGTGTGGACCTTAGTGCCAAGACCAAATGATAGAAAGATCATTGGCACCAAATGGGTCTACCGCAACAAGCTTGATGAGCAAGGAAAAGTGGTAAGGAACAAAGCAAGGTTAGTAGCACAAGGTTACAATCAACAAGAAGGTATTGATTTTGATGAAACCTATGCTCCTGTTGCTAGATTAGAATCTATTCGTATGCTACTTGCCTTTGCTAGTTATAAAAATTTCTTGCTTTATCAAATGGATGTTAAAAGTGCGTTTTTAAATGGTACAATCGAGGAGGAAGTATATGTTGCTCAACCTCCAGGCTTTGAAAATGATAAGTTACCCAATCATGTATATTTCTTGCAAAAAGCTCTCTACGGACTCAAACAAGCACCTCGAGCTTGGTATGAGAAACTAAAGAACTTTTTGTTAGATAACGGGTATATCATGGGCAAAGTTGATTGTACTTTATTTCTAAAACACACTTCTACCCATTTTCTCATAATTCAAATATATGTTGATGATATTATATTTGGCGGAACTGACCTTGATCTTTGCAAAGAGTTTAGTTCTCTTATGCAGAGTGAATTCGAGATGAGCATGATGGGTGAGATGACCTTCTTCCTCGGCTTTCAAATCAAACAAACAAAGGAAGGAAACTTCATCAACCAAGGCAAATACACAACTGAACTACTCAAACGCTTTGGGATGGAGAACATGAAGCCGATGGATACACCCATGTCAAACACTGCCAAACTTGACAAAGATGAAGAAGGTGAGAAGGTAGATGAGAAGCTCTATAGAGGTATGATCGGAAGTTTACTTTATTTAACTGCCTCTAGACCTGATATAATGTTTAGTGTTGTCCTGTGTGCTCGCTTTCAATCAAGCCCTAGGAAATCACATCTTATTGCTGTCAAGAGGATTTTGAGGTACTTAGCCAAAACTCCAAATTTTGGACTATGGTACCCTAAGTCAAGGGACTTTACTCTTGTGGCATATAGTGATGCTGACTACGCAGGTTGCTTGATTGATAGAAAGTGCACAAGTGGCACTTGCTTCCTCTTGGGACCATGCTTGGTGTCTTGGTTCTCCAAGAAACAGAGCACAATGGCATTATCAACTACCGAAGCTGAATACATTGCAGCCGGAAGTTGTTGTGCCCAGGTCCTATGGATGAAGCAAATGCTCTAAGACTTTACCATTCATTTTGATGCTTCTCCTATTTTCTGTGATAATACTAGTGCAATCAATCTTTCTTATAATCCAATATTGCATAGTAGAGCTAAACACATAGAAGTTCGCCATCATTTTCTCCGTGACCACATTGTCAAAAAGGATATTTATATCACACATGTGGATACGGAAAATCAGTTGGCCGACATTTTCACTAAACCGCTTGCTAGAGAACAATTTAATTTTATTAGATCAAAATTGCTCATAATTTCTCTTGATGATGTTGAATTGCTCTCTAATTAGTTGGTTACATCTTATATGTGTTGCTCTTGCTTATAAATGCTTTGTTTGCTAAAAAATGCTTGTTTTTGCATATTTTTCTCTAATTTTTATCTCTTTTTCGGGCTTTTCTCACAAATCGGGTTTTAATCGACAAATAGTACCCTATGATGATGGGAATGTGCCTTAATATGCTTAATATACAATCTAGACCAAAAAGAAAAATTGCATTCGGTCATTTGAGGCTAGGGCTAGATTTTAGGTTTTTCCACATCAGGGTTTTGGTCGGCCGAGTTTCCAACTCGGCCGAACGGTCAGGTACAGGGCACCTGTGCGCTCGATCGGCCGAGTTTCCATTTCCCAAACTCGACCGATCGGCGGCAGACTGGTTTTATATTAATAGGAATCGGCCGACTTGCTCCCTCTCAACTAGAGCAAAGTCGACCGAACCCTAGCCGCAAACCCCACCCTTCCTCACCCTTGTCCTCTCCTCTCTCATTCCGGCCGTTTTCTCCTCCAATCGACCTTGTGCCTTCGTTTTTGCTGTTCTAGGGGCGTCGCCTGCTCTCTCTCTCCGCGCGGATTGGCCCTTTTCCTTCTTTCTCCTCTCCATGAGGTCACAACGCCGGAAACGCGCCGTTCCTGCCCCTACCATGGCGACTCCTCTTGCTCCTAGGTATATGACGTTCGATAATCTCTCGTTTGTTGACAATGCTGTTGTTTCTCGTTTCAAAGAGCTCCTTCCTCGCTCTCCCTTCCCTTTTCGAGCTCTACATCAACCCAATAGCTTTCACGCTGACCTCTTGGAAGCTTATCAAATCTTTCGCACCCATCATCTTGAGGCGTTTTTCATAGAGGATGCCCGCTTCTATAACTTGAAATACAGTTCCAAAGCCGTCCGTGAGTTCTACGCAAATTTGCGGTGGAACTACGACTCTTTGGTTCCCTCCGCGGACACCTCTATTGTATTGACGTCCATGATCGCCGGACAACCTTTCCATATTACTGAACGCTCGTTCAATCTCTATCTCAATGGCAATGTTGGCACGGCTTCTTGGATCACCGACTACCCTCTCTATCTTGATCTTTTGTCTCCCAAGGATGTCTATAAGACAATTGAGGTTGACTTGACCGATATCCACAAGTTTCTCAAGCAACCCAACTTTCCTTATAGAAAAAAGGGTACTTTGCCTTCCTCCTCCCTTTCCTCTCCTCGCCGCGTTTTGGCATTTATTCTCAGTTGCAATGTCCATCCAAAGAAGAATCAAACGGACATCGCCGAGAATACGACTATGATGATGTATCTTCTGTTGAAAAACCAAGGAGTCAAATGGGCCCGTTACATCCTTCACCATATGACCTGTTTTGACTCGGGAAAGAACACAAAGGGCACACATCTTCCATATCCTGCCCTAATTTGTGGTCTTTTCCAGCATGCCACTGGAAAATCTCTCTTTACCGATTTTCTCTACCGCCCTGATCGTAAAGGAGTTTATATCAGTGAGACCACTCTTCAAAAGAGTGTGCCTACCCCTGGTGCATCATCTTCCTCAGCTGCACCTCCACCTCCACCTCCATCTTCCTCAGCTGCACCTCCTCCTCCACCCTCCACAGCTGCCCCTCCTCCTCCTGAGCCATCCTTCCAGCCTCCTCCGCAGCCTGCCTTTGCTGATTTCCACATTTCAAATGAGGCCCTCATGGGGTATCTCATGCACCAGCAGGCTTACAACATGCAGGTCCAGCAACATCACCATCAGGATCTGTGCCACATCATGTCCTCCATGTCGTTATCTTGCCCTCAGCCCTACCCCACCTACGAGCCCTACCCCGGTGGTGACTACGCTTCTTACGCGTATAGCCAGTTTTACCCTGCTCCACCCTTTACTGCTTCCGCTGAACCCTCTGCAGGTGGATGCCCTTCTCTGGTTCTGGCGCTCCCAGGTGGTCGTCTATCCGAGCTCCTGGCCCAGTACACTTCTTCTGCTCCCCCCATTGAGGTTGCCTATGAGTTACATGCTCTAGGCATGTCTTGGGCCGAGCAGAGTGCGAGGTGGCCCGGGCGTGCTTCTGGTCCTCCAGACGAGGATATGCCTGACCAGGAGGATGCTGAGACTGACGCTGATGAGGCTACTGCGACGGATGCTGAAGACGAGGATGAGGATGACGATGCTGATCATGATGCCGAGGCTACACCAGCTGCTGCTCCTCCTTCTGATGATGGCGATGAGGACTACCAGCCCGACGAGGACTTGGATGCTGCTGTTGATGATATCGACATAGAGTAGTTTAGCTTAGGAGTTGATGTGTCTAGTTTTAGTCTCAGATGACCATGTTATATCTCTTTGGACTATGATTGTATTATCTACATTAGGCACATCATCTGAGTTGTACTATTTCTACTCTATGATATCCTTGTAGTTTTTTGTTTTATGGTTTATGGAAACGCTTTGTATGGTTTATCTTGTCATGTTTTCCATATTTTGATTAATGACAATGCATTGCTTTCATGGTTTATCTTGATGTTAATCTGTCTTTATGTGGAAATGTTTGATTGAGTGTTTTTGTTGGAGAAGACCTTGCTTTTATGCTCTTCTACCCCCCTGCCTTTTTGAGATGACAAAGGGGGAGAAATAGCTCAATCATATTGTTTTTATTGCTTGTATGGTTCTTTTCTTGTCTAATTAACTGAAATACATCTAGACTTGCTTAGAATCATATAATATACATATGTGCTGTGGCTGCTTGTTTTTTAACTAACCATGTAGGAATGAGTAAGCATGAATTGAGGGGGAGCATTACAAATTGATCATATTTGCATCCCCTTGCAATTCCCTAAGAAAAGGTATAACTTTCACATTCTTTTCAATATGTTGAGGAATGGTTTGTCATTGTAAAAAAGGGGGAGAATGTTGACCTAGGTGTCGCACATTGCCCATATTTTGATAATGACTTAACCATTCCATTCATATGTATCTAACAAATCTATTTGAGATTGTTTCAGACATTAGGTACAAGAAAAGAATCTCATTCCACTCCAAAGCTACTCATCCAGCACATGCAAAACATGTGACTTTTGACCGTTTTGTAATATAGCCCTTAGAGGCTTAGAACAATTGATGTAATCACTTATACTCATGTTTTGTATTGTAACTAAGATGGATAAATTGATTGGGACTCAAAAATCCATCGTTTGTACAGTTTATGAAAATTCCAAAATACCCATAACAGGGATTTTGTCGGCCGAATTCCAAACTCGTCCGATCCATATATTCTGGAATTTTCTGGGCAATCGGCCGAGTTACCAACTCAGCCGATCCCTGTTCGGTCGAGTTTCTATGGTGGGAAACTCGGCCGATCCACTGATCGGTCCAAGTTGAAAGTCGACCGATCGGCCGAGTTTCTCCAAGGGAACTCGACCGATAGTCTATCTTTCAGACTTGTCGCTTAGTGGTTCGGCCGAGTTGCCTTTATTGAAACTTGGCCGATCGGACTGTACTGGAATGCAGAAAAAGCAATTCCAACCGTTGGAGGAGTAGGTGGGACTCAAAATAGATCCGTTGCAAGTTGTAAAACGGCTAGTTTGTGCCACTTAACTCTCCCAACCTCAAAGGGACACCCTCAACTATAAATAGGACCTCTTGGACTTCATTCCAAGGTTGCTCATTCACATATGCTTGGTCCTAGCCTTAGTTGAGTGGTTTCTAATCCTTTGAGCCCCTTTCTCTCTCTACCTTCAAAGCAAATTTGTGAGTATGAGTGAGTTAGGATCCCATGTATGAGAGTTATCATTTGTAATCTTGTAAAGCTCTCCTTTCCACTTCTCCCATCTCCATTCTCTATGAAGATTGATTGAAGTTTCTTCTCCGAGTGAAAGAGAAGAAGGTTGCTGTTCTTCCTCGAGTGAAGGAGAAGAAGGCTAGCTGCTCCAGGCCTCCGAGTGAAGGAGGAAGGTGCTAAAGCTCTCCAAGTGAAGGAGAGGTGCAAGGCAAAGTTCAAGCAAGATAGGTAAATCCTGCAAGGCCGAAGACTAGAGCAAGAGTGGGTAAGTCCCTTGAAGAAGGCGGAAGACTACTTGCTTGGTGGGTAAGTCCTTGGTGAGGTAGAAGATCTTGGCTTGATATATATAAGTCCTTGGATGGTTGGTAGTTGTAGCTGGTAATCTTATTGTGTGATATATATAAGAGAACCAAGTTACAAATCCTAGAGCCTAACCAACTCTAGGTAGTGGACTGACATTGCTCCTAAGTTTAGGACATGGAACCACTCTAAACCACCTGTCCAAGTGCATGCTATTCCTTGTCTCTTATCCTTGCTTTGTATGCTAGTTTAGGACATCAAATTGCTGTTTTGAATCAAGTTCTGCACTTAATATAATTTGGTGGTCTAATCACTTTTGTGAAGTTTGTGAAGCTCTATTCAACCCCCCCTTCTAGAGCCCATTGATCCAACAAAAATGACACTACATGTACATTTTATTCGTTGATAAGACGTACAATGTCAGTTTCACTATTGCTAAATTGATGACAAAGGTATTTTGGAGGAAAGATTTATTTTATGGGAAGGGATATGTCATCAGTTTTGGATGCAAAACTAATGCAAACCTATTTTTTTTCAAGGAAAATTTTCCCTAAAAATTGTATTTCGCGGCTTATCTAGGACGTCCATTTCTTTGAGAGATAATTGACGTTATGGAAAAAGCGGTACCCATGTTTTTTCTTAATATGTAAGACGTGATCAATAGTAACCTTTGTACCCGGCCGCTCTGGATCGGTTGGTTAGGCACGACTTGGCCCCCCCGGGGGTCCCGGGTTCGAAACCTGCCATTCCACAGTGTATTTACAACCTTTTGGGTCATCCGGGCTCTGGCACCTGTTTGGGGAGGGGGGGCCTAATGGCCCTTTCATATCCAAAAAAATAGTAACCTTTGTGCTCTACAAATAATGCTGTAGATGTTATGGTGTTGGTTTTTCCATGGAACCAATGTTAAGAGAAGTGACATTAGAGGTCAGGAATGTACTAGTGGCTCCATTTGCAGCTGCATTTATTGACATCCTTCTTTTATAAAATAAATTATTATAAAATGTTTGAAGAAGCAACCAATTGCTGAGACCATGGTGAGGACAAAGGCGTTGGAGGTCTTTGAATAACTCCCATGCATCATAGAGAGTCTCCCCATCCAATTGAGAGAAATTAATGACCTGTCTCCTTAGATGTGCTATTTTTCTTTGTGGGAAGTACTTGGCTAAGAAGACTTTGAGAAGCTCCTCCCAGTTGTTAATATAATTCCTTAGGAAAGAAGAGAGCCACAACTTGTCTCTTTCCTTCAAAGTGAATGGGAAAGGAATAGGGAGAATCCCATCAGTAGGAACGCCATATATCTTGAAAGTGCTAAGATATTGTAGAAAATTAGTAATATGGAGGTTTGGATCCTCTAATGGTGTCCCCTAAACCGGTTCAGCTGTATCATATGTATAATGGTGGGGCTGATCGAATTTTTTTTTGCTTCAATGTGTGGGATACTAATAGCCCCATTGATGTCTATAGCAGCCGGAACAACAAAGTTTTTAAGAGGACAATCATCTTCCATGATTGATTCTTCTTGTTGAGTTGGATGTTTGGGTGAAGATGGTGGTGATGAAGGTTGTGATTACTCCAAATCTGATTGTGGTTCACTTCTCCTTGCTTTTCAAGGCAGCCATCATTGTTCTCAATTTTGGGGTCTACAAATGTGGAAGGTTCAAGACCCCTTTTGATTTGCCTCATACAGTCATGCAAGTAAAGAAGGTGAGCAAAGTACAAAAGTGAAAATGGAAGATACAAAAAAATGATAATGATGATGATCATGATGAGAAAAAATGATGATGGATATGATAGGTGATGGTGTAATCTAGTCTCACTTACAATTAAACATTTCTTACTATAATAAAAATACCAATGCTCCTCGACAATAACACCAAAAACTTGTTAGCCAATGTGCACAAGTTTTAATATTTATGAACTCAAACACTACCCCACAAGTATACAATGCGTGTAGTACTAATGAGGTCATCTAAGGAGTAGGGTACTGCTAGGCACAAGAGTGGTAGTCTTCAACAATCTAGATCGATTTCAAATGTTGGTTTGATTTGAACTAGTAAACTAGAAAACTAAAGAATGTTAGTAAACAAAAATTTACTTTTATTAACAATCAAATTTGATTAAGGATTCTTGAGGATAGAATTTCACATCTACATTATAACATGAAGAACAATAAAGATCAAGAACAATAGAAATAACACAAGGGAGGTCTGTATCCTACACCTACCTCCCAGTAGTGTAGAACAATCCTAACTTTGTATACTACTCCCGTGGATATACTTAGATTCAAATTACAAATGTTTATTTCCCAACACATCCCAACCACTCCCACAGTCAAGGTAGTGATACTAAGATACATTTCCTTACTCCAATGCATATCTTCCCAGATTATACAAAGAGAAGAAATCATACATACAACATGGCCAACATAATATGTAAGAAGAAATCAATACCGACGAACATTAAAATAGTGAACTAACATTATATATGAAATTCATGTTCAACAATGTTATAACATAGGAGTTACTCCCCCATACCCAAGAAATGAAAGTCTACTTGCTCATGATGGTGAAACACAAGTACATGTTATAGATTTGGAATCTAAACATGACTAGAGAAAGAGAGAGCAAGGAAAATCCAAAGAACAAGGAAGCACTCTGGTTTGAAGATGAAATTCCACCCTTGCTAGTGCTTCTTCTCCAACAACCTTCTCTTATGAGCGGCCAAAATGGAGAAGAGAAGCTTATGCTGCAATCCTTGAAGGAGAAAGGAATAGAAAAGAGGTTTTCTCCTAAAAAACTACCTTTTCTTCCCCAAATTTACCTCTCCTCTACTCTAGTATGTTCTTTAGTTGAAAAATGTTTAAAAATAAATAGAGATAACCATCCCTTGTATCAGCATTCATATTTAAAAATGAGGGACAATTGTTCTCAAAATAAGCAGAAACTGACTGTGACACGACATGTTGCAGAAGGCACACGACGTGTCTCCTTGAGTAACTGACGTAGAAACTACCTTGCCCGAAGAGTGCTCTACATGTAGTCTAAGGGACATACTGTGTTGCTAATATTCAGTGAGGATGTTTGACAGAGTGAACACACCATGTGCTAATTAAACACACATCATGTTCTTTGGCAATAACTTTGAATAAGTGGGCACAATGTGTTGTCTGAGAGATACATTGTGTTTCTTCTCTTCAGGGAGAAAGAAATCCATCTGTAAACTCACACACTGTGTGCTAATAAACACACACAGTGTTCCATATTGAAACTTTGAGAAGTCTTATGGAATTTGTACAATTTTTTAGGAGAATCCAACTAAGGTCAATTTTGGTCAGATTAACCACATTTCTTCATCATTATTGTGTTCTTATGATCACAAACACATGACGAGTAAAAAAACTAAAAAAGAATGGGAAATCGAGTAGAATTAAAGGAAAAATAAGGTATAAAGTGGATTGAAAGTGCATGCAAAGAGGGTAGAAAGTGTATATAAATTATGCACATATTTGCTCCTCTTCGTGCTCTATGCTCAAGCTGCTGATGGAGGACAGATCTAGAATTGCAGTCGGAGGAGAAATCCAGAGCTACTTTTCTTGCCTTCTGTCAATTAGTGTTGGTTGATGACATAACTACTTGCATACTCATGCATTCTTGCTTCTTTTTTCTTGGATTTCATAGACCCTACTTGCATCTCTTAGACTCTATTTCATGAAAGCAAGCCTCTTTATTATTTCTTTCTTACTTTTCATCTATCTTTTTCTTCCTGGATCCATGTCCACAAATTTTCCTTTAGTGTTTACTGGAGCTTGTTCCAAGTGGATAAAAATCTTATTTTCTCCTTTCCTCTTTCTTTAGTTACCTTCTATTTGTAGGGAAGGTGCTGCCTGAGTATTTGTAGAAGAAAAACTTAGATCTTTACATCCTGCTTGCTTTGGGCTTGTTTAAATCTTTAGAAAAAGTGAAGTTTGAAGTTGTTGCATCTTGTTCTTGATTCTTAGAGTGGACTACTTTTCCATGGATCTAGAGGAAAGTGATATAATATATGATGCATTTTATCCCTACATGTTACATGAAAATAATTATGTTAGTTATAATCTCTCTAAAATACTAGGAGATATAATCTTTTATACTATTCTAAGTAAGAATAGAATCCAAGTTCCATGTCTAAAATAACCTCCTAAATCTATTTCTTGATGCAAGTCACACACTAAAATAGTCACACATGAGCTTAGATACTTGATACATATGTTAGTGTTCTTCAAAGTGATACCTTTATAGTATGTTTTACCTCATAATGTAAAACCCAAGCTATACAATGTTTGTTACTATTTTGAAACTTTCCCATAATGTTTTATGGATTTTCCTTAGCCATTATGATGTTGGATTTTGTTGGGAGCATGCCCACTAGTTCAAAGTTTCACTTTTATGCATAAAGTTGGTTTTCTTATATTTGATCTTGTACTTAATATAACTTCCACACATTTTGTATATGAAGCTGAAATTTTGTTGATGGTATGTATTATAATGTAATGTGCAATATAGAAATTCAGGTGCAATGATGTTCCTATGAGGTATTGACCTCCATATGGTTATATGTAGAGATTTAAGCCTTATGGAGCCATAAAATGAACAAGTGTCATGGATCCTCTTTGAGTGGCTCCATGCAACCTGATTTTATAGTAAAAAATGTGTCATAATACTTCTTATATCTTATGAAGCTGTAAATAGTTCATTATTCTTATTACTTATATGTGTTTTGTATGTAACTACATTGATGTAGTAATAAAATGAGTAATTGATATAATTTATCAATCATAACCCTAATCATGCAACACTCTATGTAGATCTATTTTCTTGATCCAAAAGTGGAGAAATAGTAAAATGAGTTAATTTGTAGTAATATAAGAATTGTGAGAAGATGCTCATAGCCATATATTAATGAATATGCAGAGATGATTGGGGTTTTTGTACCTTTGTAACATCCTAGGTTTTAAGGTCTTAAATAAAATGATTTTAGATTGGACTACCCATACCATTAAATCTCACCTCCTTTTTGGGGAGCCCATCACTAATAACTTCATGTTTAAAAGTACCTAGTTGAGAGAAGTAGTAGGATAGGCGACCTATCAAGAAGTTGATCCCGAGCTATTCATGAATGAAACACAATGCACTATCGAGGCTAGTGGTGGTCTATACAACCAATTGTCATTCCAAAAACTCTACTAGAGCCTTGGGCAGTGGGATCAAGTGTTAAAATGGCATTAGAGTCAATTCTCCTCCAATAGGTGGATCCACATGGGCATGTGGCATGCCAATCTTGAGCATGTGACATGCTAGAATTTTTAGGGATCCCATCACTAGGAAATATATGGTTAAGCATGCTCAATGCAGAGTAGTACTAGGATGGCGATATGTCAGGAAATTGATCTTGAGTTGTGTGTGAGTGAGGACAAAGCACGATGTGAAGGCCAATGGTGGACTATGGGGTCATATGACATTCAAAAAACTCTTCTAGAGAGCCTTGGGTGGTGGTCCTATGTGTTACATCCTTGATGTCTTTAAGTTTTATTTGGATTTAGTTGTGACCAATGCTATGATGATATCTGAAAGAGAGAGGCTGGTTGTGTATGGGTATTGTTGGAATTCATATCCTATTTTCTTAGTGCCATAACTTACATACCCAAGGGAACATGTGATATATGTGGACCAAAATTTGAGAATTCCATAATAGATTAAGCCTATGTGCACTATAACTTTTATTTAACCTCAATATACGACATGTGTGAAGATATCTATTGGAGTCTATAAATCATATATCTTATACAAGGCTAGTCTAGGTTTCACAACCACTAGATAGTAGTTTGAGAGGTATACCTCAAAATAGCCAACGAAAAATATTATACACTCATCCATGTAGTATATCTACTTCGGTTTGATTGACAAATGACATGGTTGTGGTGTTGTTATGCTTCCATTCCATGCACTTATATAGGCGATGCATAATCCATTCTTGTAAATGTATCCAATCTGACATATGTATAATATAATATTTACTAATTGTTGAAATATGTGTCCTTTTAATGTATAATTTAGTAATATATATGCAAGTAATAAGTTTTATCAGATACAATATCATAATGTTGGGACTTGGGTCTCGTATCTGTAGTGTTACACATCTTTTAGGTGACCAATAGAGCAACCATAGTCATGGTGGTGAGGATCCATCTTTTAGAGGACATCATTAAAGAGGAGGTTGGCATTGTCTTTCAAAGATAGATTGTCTGGAGTCATCCTTGTACTTAGGCCCATGAAGAAAGTTTAATCATGGTTGTATCTTACAACTAGAGGTCTTGGATTGTATTCCCTGTAGCATTGAACATGTTGTATACATGACACATACTTCTTTTACATACACCGGTGATTGAGTTTTCTAAATAATAACTTATAATGATACTTGTGGTTTATGAATTAATGAAAAATACCTTGTTGTAACTAATCCCACGGTTTAATTTAGAAATTTATTTCCATGTTTTTACCATGTAGGTTTATGATAATTATGTATATATAGTAATAGTTGACATTCTATTTTTGAGTAATCTCACACTTAAGTGGAGGGTGATCACAAGTTTAGTATTAATTCTAGCTTCATTGAGTCTATAGAGACAAAGAATTAGGTGTCATTCCTATTCTTACATGTCTATATATCTAACCATAGGTTATAGTTTCATGGATATGGTTGGACAACTTTGAGAACCCACAGAGAGCAGTTATGTCACACTAGGAGGTGGTGAGAGGAAATCAGTACCTATATGAGGAGTACTTGAGACATGGCTAGAATAACTAGTCTCGATACCTATGGACCTGGCGATACCTGTCCACATGACTTTTCAAACCATGTTTGGGAAAATGATGTCTACATTTCCCAATTTCTTAAGAGAGTACCAACTCCAACATTTTAGTATAGTCTAAATGTTGTCCTCAGATTCAAGGGAGATATTTTATCAGTTGATAGGTGTTGGAGAGAGAAAGTATGTGGGTACATTAGATCTGATAAATGCATATCAATGGTTGAAAATTCTAGAGAAAGCTTTTAGGTTGTTTGATATCATAGAATAAGATATAATTAAACCCACAATTTATATATTGAAAGACATTAAATAAACACCTAATGAAGTGATTACATGGACAAAGTTTAGGAGGTAGTTTGAAAGTCAATAATTCCCCTAGTTGTATCTTAATAATAAGATAACATCGTTTGAGTAGTTTCTCTAGAGGGATTTTTCTATAAGTGAGTTTTATGGAGCTATTAAGATTTTACACCCATTAAGAAGGAGAAGATCAGAAGATTTGAGAAGTGACTAAGTTCTTAGTTGGCCAAGTTGACATCAAACTTGGAGTCACTTGAGAAGTTTGCACTTTTTTGGAAGCTATGAGATGGATTGAAAATACGAAAAGAATCATTCATGATCATGATGATAAATGGAAGTCTTCACAGTCATCTGGTCAGTACTTTGGTGGTTACAAGAGATATTAGTTTTCTGGGTCACATAAGAGTACAAATGCATCATAGATGAGGGTGCAACCACAATCACAGTGGTCTCTAAGTAAAGGTAGAGGTTGAGGTATTCTACCATCTAGAGTGCACAATTCAGAATCAATGTATGTGACAGGCTATCTGGGCCACAAACCTCACCTTAGAAAAAGTGTTTCCACCAAATTAGTTTAGACTTATGAGGATGTTTTGCCAACCGTTTAACTAAGAGGTGTCTCAGAAGTAGAGACAAGATCAACATGGCTCTCAATAATGCACCAATGATGGCATAAGATGTGCCTAGACTTTATAGGTAGAGTCTTGATGACCATCCAAAAGGAGCCAAGGTTGAGGAAGATCACATGATTTGACTAGATTCTATGCTATGAGTCATTCAGAGGGAGTCCTCAACCCACGAGTTATGACATGTTTCATGTAAGTTTTTTTTCATTGAAAATTATCTTCATTTACATACACATCTATTTGGTTGATCCATATGCAACACACTCATATATCACCAGAGAGGTGATTGTATGTTATGTATTTCATGTTAGTCATAGAGATGATCATCTTTTTCTTGAAAACCCTTTGTTTGGTTCCATTATTTTACAGAAGGTGTGTCTGTGTTATGTTCTTGTTTTCATTGGGCACATCATCCAAGTATGTCTTATACCACTGACATGTATGGATTTTATTTGGTTGTCGGGATGGATTCCCAATAGAAGTATAAGGTGGTGTTCAAGTTCTAGTTGAGTTCAGAGATGGAGATGTCTCTTGAACTTTATAAGGAAATAGATTGATCATCGCTGTGTGTTTAGTGTCAGTAGAGATAGCAGAGAAGTTGATGGGACCAAGTTGTGAAGATTTCTCGACAGATTTGGTAGATAATAAGGCATACAATCGTAGTATGCAAGATGTACTAATAGTGAGTGAGTATGGGGATGTTTTTCCTAATGAGTTTCCTAGTGTTCTACTTTATTGAGAGATTGTTTTTGAGATCAATCTAATTCTTTGAACCAAACCCAAAACACAATCACATTATAGGATGGCACATGAAGAGATGAAAGAGTTAAAGAAAATGTTCAAGAACTATTAGAAAAGCGCTTTATACAGACAAGCACATCCCTTCAGTGTGCTCCAATGTTGAATGTTAAGAAGAAGGATGGTTCTATGAGGTTATGCATAGACTATAAGCAATTGAAGAAGGTTACAATCAAGAAAAAATACCCTTTACTAAGGATAGTCGATCTGGTTGACCAATTATAGGATGCTACATTGTTTTCTAAGGTAGATCTTAGGTCAAGATAGTATCAACTAAAGATCATGACATAGGACATACCTATGAAAACCTTCAGGACTAGGTATGATCACTACAAGTTCATAGAAGTGCCATTTGGGCTAACCAATATAATGACAACTATTATGGATCCTATGAGCAGAGTATTCATGCAATATCTATGATAAATTCATTAGGCTTTGAAGCTATCAAGACATCATCAGTTGTATACAATGTTCATTAAGTGTGAGATTTGGATGACCGAGGTATCTTTTCCTGGTCATGCCATCTGTAGGAATGGGGTTTGTATAGAACCCAAAAGGTGGAGTAGGTATTAGAGTGGGAGCAACCCAAGATACCAAAAGAGGTATGAGATTTCCTAGGGTTAACTATAAGGGGTTCATCAGAAATTTCATTGAAGTAGCTTTACCTTTGACCAAGCTAAATTGAAAATGTGTACCATTTTTCTGGGATGAGAAGTGTCAACGTTCTTTTTTATTGTTGAAGGAAAATTTGAAATCAACTCTAGTGTTATCTTAGCCAGAGCCTAGGAAAGGCTACACCATTTGTTTGATGCATCGAAGAATGTGACTAGATGCATGTTGATGTGGGTCAAGCATGAAATCTCTTTGCATCTTGTCATCTTAAGAATCATGAAGAGAACTACCCAATGCATGACCTGGAGTTAGTTGTAATGCTTTTTGCATTGAAAATCCAGATGCATTATCTTTATGGGGAGAAATGTCAGATCTTCACAGATCACATGATCTACAATATATCTTTTTGAAGCAAGTGTTGAACATGAGACGAAGGATATAGACGGAGCTAGTAAAGGACTATGACTATACAATAGACTATCACCTAGGAAAGGAAACTATAGTGTTTGATCCATTTACTAGGAAGTCACTTTGTCTAGAAACAAAGTACAATTGTAACATATAGCTTGTTACAAGAGGAGAATGTTGGTGTCTCTTTGGTAGATGAATGTATAGTTAAAAGTTTCCTTGTTGGTAGGTTTTCTATCTCAACTACAGGTCAAACAAACACTAATACCACAGACCAGAGATGTAAAACATATTATGCATAATAAAGTCAAATTTTGGTAGTGGGAAGCTTGACAGTGTAACATGAGTCATAGGGTGGGATGTTGTATTATCACAACATGATGGTAGTTCTTGGTCAATTTGAGAAAGTTGGTTCTTGAGGAGGTATAATCTTCAATATATGTGATACATAATGTAAGTAAAAAGATGTAAATCATCCTAAAAGTCTTGTATTAGTGCCTGTAATTGAAACATGATGTGGCCGAGTTCATTCTGAGGTATCCAGTTTGTTAGTAGATTAAGGTAAAGCATGAAAAGCCTACATTAAAATTGCAACCTTTGCCAGTTCTACAATGGAAGTGATCATGTGACCATGGATTTTGTTGTTGGTCTTTCTATGACAACTAAGGGGCATGATTCCATCTGGGTGGTCATTGATTGGTTGACAAATGTAACTCACTTTTTACTTGTCAAGACTGCGTACACTACAAAGAAGTTGACATAGATCTATGTGGATGATATAGTTTGTCTGCATCGGGTTCCTATGATGATAATGTATTAAAGATAAACTTAGCTCACAAACAAGTTTTAGGATTGTCTAGATACAACTACGGGGACATAATTAATGTTTGATACAATGTTTCATCCATAGGTAGATGGAAATTCAGAGAGGACCATACAAACCTCAAAATATATGTTGAGATCTTATGTGCTCCAATTTCTTGTAAGTTTGAATATTCACCTTAGTTTGATTGAGTTTGATACAACAAAATCTAACAGAGAAGCATAGCTATGACACCATATGAGGATTTGTAGATAAGCCATTGTAGATCACCTCTTTATTGATATGAGGTAGGTGAGTATTGATTGTTAGGTCCTAATTTGGTTTAATAAACTTGAGAAGACTAATGTAACCAATGTGTAGGCCGTTACAGTTTTAGGTTGGAGATAGACTGTATCTCAAGGTTTTTCCTTGGAAAGTTCATCAAAGATTTGGTAAAAGGGGTAAGTTGGCTCCTAGGTTTATGTAACTGTAACCAACTAAAGATCGTGTTGGGGAAGCGGCATACATGTTGGAGTTTCCATCAGAAGTACACATGTTGTGTGACGTCCCACCCCACAAAGTGAGATTACTCAAAACCAAACACGATTCATAACAAAAAATCATCATCAATATGAAAACCACATCATGAAAACATTGGTCCAAAGATTTCCATTATTAAAAGGGATGATAGTAACATGACTGTAAGTCTATTACAAAATTTTATTTACAAATCATATACATCATCACATTTATGAAAAGATTCTGTTTAAATTTACATAAACATACACAACTTAGGCATAAGCATAAAACCTTACAACTCGTATAATTGCAGATCTAGAGGTCGTGCATGAATATCCAGATTGTAGTCCATGCTTACATAAAAAGTAAAGAAAATAAGTACAAATGACAAAATATGAGTATAAGGATGAAACTTGACTTATAATCCCTATACATGAACTTACTTAGTCCCAAAAGAAGGTCACACAAACATCACCTACCTCTGGAATCCCTTCACACAAACATCACCAACTTCAAAACTAAGATCTACCTCCTCAGGACTGATCTTTGCCTCTACTATTTGCGAAGCCTCAAAGATCACCTAGAATATGTGGTAAACTATAGGGTGAGATCCCAAGTCCCAATTTTATGATATTTTTATTAAAACAATTGTTACTTTTTTGACATAACAAACATTTAATCTGAATATTATATAATTAGGCATATGATAATGATGGTGTAATTAAAAGTAAGCTCTTATCATACTATATTAGTCTTGATGAGATACCTAAGAAAGATATAAGACAACATGTTTACTTCTATAATAGAAATAACATAACATAATCACATCCATATTTGTAGTCAAATAAACCTAACTAGATATGCCACACAAGTGAGTTACATATTTTGTTATGCACTAGGTAGTTTAAGTTGTACCACTCAAATGCTAGCTAGATGCTACTAAGCCATAGTAGCAATTTGTACAAGATCCAGGGACATTCATATTCCACTATATCTCTTCTCAAAACCTTAGGTTGAAGTGAGGTAACAAAAAAGGTAGAGTGCTTGCAGGTTACATATAACGTGGATATTTTCTTAGAAGTGAATCCAAAAAACACATGCCTGTCCTAAGCACACATGTAACTACATTAATTTTAAGGTATACACATCACAAAATCATATAATGTTCCTTTTTGGACTATCAAACTTCACCAAGTTCCTAACCAATGCTAATATACAATCCCGAAACATATCCATAAATTCATTAGTATACGGCTCAAAGCATATTCTTAAAAATTGATTGCTACAAGATTAAATCGTTAAACTATTTCTCCTAACAATTCAACATAATAGATCTATAGACTCAGTTTCTGCATATCATGCTGCACTTAGATTATTTAAGTCCATTTTTCCTAAAGACTACATTAATCAAGTTACATAAAATAATCAATAGAGAAATTACAATTTTTTTAGGGGAAGCCAGGAGACCATATTACTCATCCCACTCTCCTCGTATAGGTATCCAAAGTATTACAACCAGTATTTTTTTTGAAAGGGAGTATTACAACCAGTATTACTAATGCGTAAAGGAAAATAGGCAGTACTACTTCCCTTACACCTAGGTAAAGTGTCCCTCCGGCCTACAGGAGATTGGTTATATTCCATGAAGGAATTTGGTTGTTTTAGGTGCATCTTGGCCAGACTGTTAGCAACACTGTTGTCTAGCCTACTGATGCGAGTAACGGAGACGTCCATAGTCCCTTCCAAATACCTGCTAATGCATGTTCTCGATGGTGCTCAAGCGGGGAACTCTTTTTCATCTGTCTTAATGGCCGCTCGAACATCAGTCTCACAGTCTACTTCAATAGCCACCTTGGTCCAGCCCTTTTGTCCAGCCATGCCCAGGCCTAAGAGAATCACTGCTAACTCACCTTCCGCTACTGAGGTAACCTATACCTTCTTCCCTTGCCCTACTATTCATTCACCCTCTTGGGTTCTAGCGATTGCCGCTATAGCATCTTTTTGCCAATGAACAGCAGCGTCAACACTAATGAGCACTGTGTTCTCACTTTCTCCTCTAACCAGGTGCTGTTATCTATGTACAGAACCATCACTCTTCTTCCCAACCACATTCTTCCTCGATGACATCATATTAAGGCTACCACAAGCCTTCTCCACCACTCTCACCCTTTGTTCGATAGGTAGCTCCATTTTTTCAAAAATGAATTTGTTTCTAAAGTTCCATATCTTCCAATAGCCAGCCGCAAATATCTGGACATGATCTTCTTTTTCCTTCACATTCTCCATGATTCTAAGTTATCATTAGAAAAGAACCAACTAGTTCTATCAAAGCCCAACTTCTGCCATAACTCTGTGGCATGTTTGCAGTCCCTAAGCATGTACAGACAGGACTCCTCCTCAACTCCACACCTACTGCAACTTGGGTCTGTCGTAAGTTTCCTATGTCAGTGTTTTCTGTTGGTCACCAGACCATCATGTGGAATTGTCCATAGAAACACTTGCATTTTAGCAGTGACGGGTGCTTTCCCAATGTGTTTCCATGGGCTTGTCTTGGTTCTTTCCTTCCCCCACCGAAGCAGGTCATAGGCAGAGCTCACAGAGATTCTTCCTTCTTTACTTCTATCCCACACCCAACTATCCCTTGCTCCACCCGTGATAGGGGGTGGAATCCGAGAAATATCCTGCACTACTGTCATCAGTAAGTACTCCTTCATAAAATTCACATTCCATTTGCCCTGTAGAGTCACCATATCCGCCACTCTTAGGCCTTGTAGGTCGTCTTCTACCATTCGTGTCGTGCAGCTCATCATGCAGGGTGTGTCAGGAACCCAGTGGTCTCTCCACACACTGGTGTCCTCACCACTCAACATTACTTTTCTGCACTGTTCTTTGGTCAGATTTCCTAAGCTAAACACTGCTCTCCAGAAAGGTGAGGCTCGTTGCCCCAGCCTATTGGTGAACCTTTTGTACTCGGCCTTTAAGCCTTGGCACCAGCCACCAGAGGGTGTCCCGACTTCTTATCAAGTCCCACACACTCTTAATAAGGAGTGCCTTGTTCTAGTCCTGAACACAGACGATCCCCAAACCCCCTTACTCCTTAGGGGCTGTAACTTGGTCCCAGGCTACAAGCGATAGAGGCCGTGATTTGAGACCACCTCCCTATAGGAATCTGCAAGTGATTTTATCTAATCTGCTACACAAATTTATAGGAAGGTTGCTAGTTTGCATAGTATAGATAGGAATGCCAGCCATAACTACTTTCACTAGACACAACCGACCAGCTAGGGATGAGGTTTTAGTTGCCCACCCATTGACCCTCCCTTCCACCTTTCATATCACCTTACTGTATCTTTCCTTCCTTATGGGTGAGTGAAGGACTGGTATGTTGGCTAAATTGGACATTATTATAATCCCTTTGTTTTGATGATGACAAATATTTCTTTCTTGTGGTTTTAACTTGCTATTTTAGTGTTTCAGGGACAAACATATAAGATGGTGGATAGCGAAGACTTGGAAGATCAATTTGCTAAAATTACTTTATTTTCATGATTATAATCAATGTAAAAACTTATACAAGTTTATAATGTACAAGTACTTAGATATCATATAAATCAAGCATTTAGATCTTCTCTATCCACACACAACACTTAGATAGGTCATCTCCTAAGTTAGCGTCACAATTGCACATTGATACACACACTCAGTAAATGAATACATTGAATCAGGGATATTCTCGATCGACAAAAACTTCGACCGAGACACTCTCGGTCGAAAAACTCCTCGACCGAGAACAGACCCTCATAGCCGTTAGACTGAGTTAGAAAAGTGGTTGAGAGTTTAGTTGAACGTTGCAATATACTTTCCCCAAACTCACCCTCGGTCGACAAATTCCTGGACCGAGAGACACTCGATCGACAAACTTCTCGACCGAGAGGTTTCTGTCTGCACTTTTTAGGATTAATTAACTAGCCGTCACAAATGCAATTAGTGGACACTTAATGGCTAGTTGAGCACTAAGAACACCCTAGAAGGTGTCTAGAACGTCCCCAAGCATTAGCAAACCAGTCCCATAAATAAGATAGCCATAGGACACCTCAAGACACAACTTGCATACACAATTACACTTGAGATTCAATCCTTGTGAGCAAACAAGTTGAGCTACATTTGCAATCTGTTTTCCTTGAGCTCTACATTAGTGTCCTATAGGCTGATATCTCCTATCCATTATACATCCACATCCATCCAATTTGGTTAGGAGATCAAACACTTGATATAGGATCAAAGCGATGTACTCAATTGGTAACATTGTTTCCTTCTTCCAATCTTGTTCTTTCTATTGTATTTTGTTCTCCTTTGCTACTCGTAGGTTGGAGGCTGCGGAAAGGAGGTGTTGGAGCTTCTTCAGTGGTGAAGGTAGCTCGACGGACTTAGGATTACTTCGAGAAGGCTGTCTCAATGGGAAGCTACTTCAAGAGGAAGGCTACTTCAAGGGGGAGCTTAGAGTTACTTTAAGGAAGGCTGCTTCAAGGTTGGTGAAACTACTTCTAGGTGAAGGCTATCCTAAGGGTGAAGGTATTTGTATCTTATGTAACATCCTTGAGAGATAATAAAATACAAGTGCTTTCAAAATCCCAATTGGAAACAATTGGGTAGTGGACTGACTCCCTTAGTTTTTGCTAAGGGTGGAACCACTCTAAATGCCGTGTCTCCTCCAAATTTCAATTGTGGTTGCTTGGTTGAATTAATTTTAAAATCATTATAAAACCCTATTCACCCCCTTCTAGTGGTTTTTCAATTAGTATCAGAGCAAGATTCAAGGAGCTCTAATCGAGTCTTGAAGATGGAGGGTGGTGGTGTCTACAACCTCAAGCAAAGGAGAAACTTGGACCAATCTTCAACAAGCTGTAGCTGGTGTTTAGGAACGGGACACACAACACTTAGTTGTCCAAGGAAGTCAAAGAAAGAAGAGGCGCATAAAGATGTATAATGTTTCATTACTACTACAAATGAAGAAGAACAAGAGGTAAGTCTTTTGGACTTGTAAAAAGAAGATTTAATTGTTAGTCTTCAAGAAATGCATGACAAGTATATTGATTGTAAAAAGAAACTAAAAAGAGTTACAAGAACAAATGAAGAATTATACGATCAGTTAAGTGAACTTGTTTCTGAAAAGGAAAGTACTATTTCTGAAAATTCTACATTGAAATATTCTCTTAATGATTGCAATACGAAGTTACTTACTCTAGAGACAAACTATAATCTTCTTTCTCAAGAAAAGGTTGAATAACTTACTAAGTTGAATAATCTTCAAACTCAACCTATTCTATGCACTCATTTAGATTATGATGCCATTATAAAAGAAAGAGATAGTTTGTCATCTAACTTAGATCAAGCAAACTTGAATATTAAAAACAAAATAGATGAAATTTCTAAGTTACAAAAGGAAATTAGTAGTTTGAATAACAATAGTGTTCTTGATAAGATCCTAAAGGTTTTTTCTGGTCAAATTGGAAGAAGAGGTTTAGGATATGTTCCAAAAGAAAAACATTATCAACCTAAATCTAGAAGAACACAGACCAAGTTCATACATGTGCCCATAGAAAAATTCTATCAGGAACCTAGAATGAAAAGGGCACAAGTACCCAAGACTAAAGTCATGTATGTGCCTAAAGACAATCCTCTTAGAAAGAGAAATGAAATTGATTCCATTTGTTGTCACTATTGCTTGCGTCTTGGACATTATTCTTTCTCATGCCCATACAAGAAAAAGGATGTTGAGTTGGTATGGGTTCCAAAACCCCCAAACTAAATAAGTATGAATTAATCAAGTTGAAATATGACCAATAATCTTGATTTGAATATCCTTATGTCTATCTCAACTTAAAATAATAGAATAACAAAGAAATGCGACCCATAACTTGAACAAACAAATTGCTGAATAAAATCTGCAGAGACACTCTCGGTCGAACTCTTTCTCGACCGAATTATTTTTGGTCGAAGTATTTGTTGACCGAATAAGGTTCTGGAAAACTTGTTCAACTGGTTCAGTTTTCTATAAGCTTGCTATAAATTTGATATAAATGAAAATTGATTGGAAATTATGAATGAATCATAAATCTTGGAGACAACTCTCAAATCACATATTGATAATTTGCATCATGATCTATATGATATCCTTATTAAACATGCTATAAATTTACTAATTATGTGCAAATAGAAATATGAAATGTTTTCTTAAAATTAATGCACACATTGTAAAGCCCTAAATTGCTATTTCTTTTGAAATAATTAAGCATATTCATGTACATGGAATATCTTAAATTGATGAACCATGATTGATCAAGAAAAAGATATTGCTTTGATAAATCTTCCTTAAAAGGTATGATTCTCTACATTGGGTATCTTAAAACTGAAAAATATGATGATTTGAGTAAGATCAAGAAAATCATGGATTTGCTTCTCATGAGATTATTTTGGTTCATCTCCTACATGGTTTGGCTTAAAACTGAAAATTATGAACCATGTTGATTTAATCAAGGAAATTACTATTTTATCATAATCCACATGGTTTTTCCTAAGTATTCCTTGGTCTATCTATATAGAAACCATGTGTCTTGACATTTTTTTAAATGATCATGACCATTGTGTTATGGATATGCCTTTATCGTTTCATCATGATCATTGTGTTTCATCTTTTACTTGGTTTTCCTGAAATAATCTTTGACCTATATATACAAACCATAAATAGATATTGTTTTCAAAATGATCATAGTGATTCAGCTCTTTACATATAAAGATGATGTTATCATTGAAAATGTCATTTTACATAAAAGTAAAACTCAATGGAACAAATGCATCTTGACATATTAAGTTAATAATTATCTTGTATTTGGCTTATGGAAAAGGATATTATCTTTGTGATGCATGATTGGAAATATATACTCTTACTGCAATTGGACATGCTTCAATACAAATATAGCATAGATTGCAAGTTCATTTTCAATTGCTATGATCTTATACATGGTTTGCCTAAAAGTATTTCTTGGCCAATCTGAAAATTATGAACCATGTTTCCTTGAGAAAACTTCATATATTTATTGCATTAATGGAATAAGAAGTCTTGCTTAGAATAAAATTATATTCTATCTAAAGCCTATTCTAAGCAAATCAAGAGAAAAACACCATTTCAAAATCAAATATTGCTTACATGAATTCAGTTCTATACAAACTTTGATCCTAAGCTATAATCCTTCAAATTGATATAAATTCTTTCAAATTGGTATCCACCTGTTACACAGACTTTATATTCAATCAAGTGGATTATTGAGAGTGCTTAAACTGTAAATCTACAGAAGATGCCTCTCAGTCGAAATAAAGTTCGACCGAGGGGAGCCCAGGTCGACCTAAAATTAGCTTGACAAAATGCTTAATTGTAAATCATTTCCTTGCACTCAATCTTAGTATATTAAAACAAGATTTTAGTGCATAGCTCTCATAAAAGGTTATTATGATCTAATGCTTATTGTGACCTTAGAATCCTTAAATTATCTTGATTATAAGATTAAGGGGGAGCTCACAAAAACTATCTTGACTATAAGATTAAGAAGGAGTTCACAAAACTTTGTAAACATCTTAAAGAAAATTTGAAACTAGTTATGACCTTAGTATCTTTAAAGTAATCTTGTTTATGAAAATAAAGGAGTCTAAAATATTTATGAATGTAATGTATATCTTGTCCTTAATGGAATTCTCTAAACAAATTTGGGCTTAACATCCTATGCATTTGGTTAGAGATACATTCATTGACTCTACTATAAGCTTAAAAGAATCTCATATCATTTCAGGGCTTAACATCCCTTGTAAATGGCTGAGAAACTATTAAATATATTCATGAGCTTAAAGGATTCTCATGTCATTTCCAGGGATTAACATCCCTTGTAAAATGGATGAGAAATCAATATATGTATCCATCATGAGCCTAAAATAGATCTCATATCATTTTTAGGGCTTAACATCCCTTATAAAATGGATGAGAAATCAAAACACATATGTCATGAATCTAAAAGGATCTCATATCATTTCAAGGCTTAACATCCTTTGCAAATGATTGAGAAATAAATTGTGGCTAAATTTGACATAAAATAAGTGGTTTGCATTGAGTATCAAATTTAGGGGAGAAATAAAAGTCATAATTAATGTTTAGCATGGTTATCTTTTTGAAATGACAAATGGGGAGAAATAATATAAAATCAACATAAAGTAAAATGAGTTTCATAATCTCTCAGATAGAACATACTTGCAAATAAAAGAATGGCTGCAAAAGGTAAACTTCATGTATGAAACACATATGATTTATATTTCCTTGATTTATATTTTTGAAATGTTTTGTCATCTTCAAAAAGGGGGAGATTGTTGGCTAAATTGGACATTATTATAATCCCTTTGTTTTGATGATGACAAACATTTATTTCTTGTGGTTTTAACTTGCTATTTTAGTGTTTTAGGGACAAACATATAAGGCGGTGGATACCGATGACTTGGAAGATCAATTTTCTAAAATTGCTTTATTTTCATGATTGTAATCAATGTAAAAACTTGTACATGTTTATAATGTACAAGTACTTAGATATCATGTAAGTCAAGTGTTTAGATCTCCCTATCCACACAAAACACTTAGATAGGTCATCTCCTAAGTTAGCGTCACAATTGCACATTGATACACACACTCAGTAAATGAATACATTGAATCAGGGATATTCTCGATCGACAAAAACTTCGACCGAGACACTCTCAGTCGAAAAACTCCTGGACTGAGAATAGACCCTCCTAGCCATTAAACTGAGTTAGAAAATTAGTTGGGAGTTGAGTTGAACGTTGCAATATACTTTCCCCAGACTCACCCTCGGTAGACAAATTCCTCGATCGAGAGACACTCAGTCGACAAACTTCTCGACCGAGAAGGAATCTGTCTGCACTTTTTAGGATTAATTAACTAGCCATTACAAATGCAATTAGTGGACACTTAATGGCTAGTTGAGTACTAAGAACACCCTAGAAGGTGTCTAGAACGTCCCCAAGCATTAGCAAACCACTCCTATAAATAGAATAGCCATAGGACACCTCAAGACACAACTTGCATACACAATTACACTTGAGATTCAATCCTTATGAGCAAACAAGTTGAGCTACACTTGCAATCTGTTTTCCTTGAGCTCTACATTAGTGTCCTATAGGCTGATATCTCCTATCCACTATACATCCACGTCCATCCACTTTGGTTAGGAGATCAGACGCTTGATATAGGATCAAAGCGCTGTACTCAATTGGTAACATTGTTTCCTTCTTCCAATCTTATTCCTTCTATTGTATTTTGTTCTCCTTTGCTACTCCTAGGTTGGAGGCTACGGAAATGAGGTGTTGGAGCTTCTTCGGTGGTGAAGGTAGCTCGGCGGACTTAGGATTACTTCAAGAAGGTTGTCTCAATGGGAAGCTACTTCAAGAGGAAGGCTACTTCAAGGGGGACCTTGGAGTTACTTCAAGGAAGGCTACTTCAAGGTTGGTGAGACTACTTCTAGGTGAAAGATATCCTAAGGGTGAAGGTATTTGTATCTTATGTAACATCCTTGCGAGGTAATAAAATACAAGTGCTTTCAAAATCCCAATTGGAAACAATTGGGTAGTGGACTGACTCCCTTAGTTTTTGCTAAGGGTGGAACCACTCTAAACACCGTGTCTCCTTCTCCAAATTTTAATTGTGGTTGCTTGGTTGAATTAATTTTAAAATCATTATAAAACCCTATTCACCCCCCTCTAGTGGTTTTTCATGGTACCCCAAGGTAACACCCTAAATCATCAGTGGGCCGGAAACCTGATTTCCTACAGATTTGTCTTTTGATTCTTTTAGGCATATTCCTTATAAATAAGATCATGGTCTTCTCAACAGAGATGATTTGGCCCGATGCCTCTTCAAAAATTCCAAAACATTTCAGAATAGTCTCAATATTGTTAGTATTTGCTTTAGCAAACAAGATAATATCGTATGTGAAAGCCAAATGTGAGAATGTAGGCCCCTCGTTGGCTATTTTCAGTGGTTTCCAGAATCCTACCTCTACCTAGTTATGGATCAGTTGGCTCAAGTGATCCAAACACAAAAGTAGGTACGGTGATAGAGGATCCCCTTGATAGAGGCATCTAGTTGTTTTGAAATGAGGAAGGTTCTTGCTATTCCAGAGGACGCTCGTGTTGTCTCCCTAAATGGAATTCATGACATACTTGATGATGTTCATAGGCCTTCCAAACTGCATCATAGTGTCTTGGATAAATGGTCACACCATTATGTCTTAGGATTCTGATAAATCTACTGTAATCGCCATATAATAACTATGGTCGTTTCGCCCCATATTATGGATAAGATCCTCTACAGTGATAATGTTATCTGTTATCATCCTTCTGAGCACAAAAGAGGTTTGTTCTTTGGAAATCTAGTCCAGCATATAGCCTTTCATCCGTTCCACTACAAGCTTGGAGAAGAGCTTTAAAATGGCATTGTTGAGAGATATTGGTATGAGCTAATTGCTTCCTGTGGGATTCTTTGTTTTAGGGATAAGGGAAATAACTGAGTCACACATACCTACTGGGAGGGGCAAACCCATTAAAGTGTTGCAAATAGTTTTTACCACTGAGTCTTTGAGTTGACTCTAGTTCATTTGCAAAAAATAAACATCCACTCCATAAGGTCCACTAGCTTTGTACTTTGGCATATTCTTCAGAGTGTTGTAAATTTCCTCCTCCCCATGCATACTCTCTATCTGAGTAGTCTGCAAACATGTGAGACCCTGGAAGCAGCCTGACATTCTTCTCATCGCCTCCTGAGATGGAATCTCACTAGCTGTGAATTGAAGTCGAAAGAACTCACCTACCATTTGTTCCAACTATCCAGTGTCGCTCACCCATTGACATTCTTTGTCTTTCAAAGCATTGACGTTGTTCCATTATTTTTGGCTTTTGATAACAACATGGTAGTATTTTGTATTGCGGTCACCATTTTGCAGCCAATTCATATGGCTTTGCTACTTTAGATTCTCCTCTTCCATCACTAACATCTCTGCATACTCCTTCTCCAATCTATAGCAAGCTTCATCCAGATTTGTGGTATAGTTGGCTGCAAGAGGTGTTTGTAACATGTCGATCTCGTTTAAAATGTACTATTTCTTTCTATTGTTCTGATTCTCCTATTGATCATCCCACCTCATCAGCATCGACTTGGCCTTAGTAAGAGCCTCCTAAAAATTCAACCCATTATCCTAGTTATCAGTTAACACCTATTGAAACTCATTCTCCTTAGACCAGGATGCTTTTGTAGTGAACCTTCTACTTCCATTCCTTTTTTGATCCACATCAATTAGGATGGGATTATGGTCTGAACAGACCCAAGGAAAATGTTGAACCCCATAACTGCTATGCGTTTGGATCCAACCTGCATTAACCACACACCTATCCAACCACTCAATTAATGCCCTGGCTTTGTAGATGAAAGGGGAGCCTGAAAAACCAATATCATTAAGCCCCGCATTGAGGAGGGCCTCTGGAAACTTGGCAACCTCATTAAAGTTGAATCTTTTTCTCCCTTTCTTCTCAGAAGGATCTGTTATGGCGTTGAAGTCTCCAAACACAGCCCACACCCCATTCATGGGGTCTCCGGTCCTCTTTAAGTGTTTCCACAACAAAGGTTTGAGCATGGGGGTTGGGCTAGAATATACCACAATGTAGAAGGTCCCATCCACCTTGCAGTGAATATATTATCTGTGACTCTCCAAAACTTCCACATTGCACACCTATTCATTCCATAACAGCCAAATCCCTCCAGAGAAACCCCAGGCTTCCACTCCGTGGGATCTAGTGAAGTGAAGCTTTTAGGTAGTTCTGTCCACCTTCTCTGTCGAGATACAAGGTTCCAAGACAGCTACCATCTTGACCTTATGTCTATGAATAATCTCCTTTAGAGTGTTGAGGGTGTCATCATTCCAGATGCCCCTCACATTCCATACGATTGTATTTATCATCAAACACACTAATTTGAGAAAGAGTCACACAAGTTCATCGAGTTCCTCCTTCTAAAGAAGCCTCATATACCCTTTCTTCTTCCTCCCTTGTCTGTTGTCATGTGTTGTAGACATGCCCTTTCATTTTTCCATTGCTGCCTCTGGTCTCTCTTCCCAGGTCTCTTGTTCTCTGTGCGGCACCTCCTCCTTCTGAACAAGGCTGAGAGATAGTCTCAAACTTCTTTGACATTATAACTTCCTGGGTTTCTTTCCCCATGTCATTGAGTATGACTTCATCTACTCCTGGGTTCATCACTGTGTGGTTCCTCTATGTCTTTTGCATGGCCTTACCTTATATACTCCCATACACATTCATCTTCTCTATGTTATCTTTCAACAAATCCTCTTTCATGGTCTCTTGCATTGATGTCTTCCTTTTTCTCCTCATTGACTTCCTCCCTTATATGTCACTTGCTGTAGCTTCAGTAGCTTCAACTTCCTCCACCTCCTGCCCCACCTCAGATTATTCAATGTATTCCACCTCTAGTGATTCATATATGTTCTTGGTGACCTTCTCCTTTCCTTTCCCTCCTCCATTTCTATCTTTATAGTTGGGTTTCCTGGTATGGACATTCTTCCCATAGTAGGTCTGCCACTGTTCTTTTAGCTCATCCCATTTCACTCCTGCCCCTTTGCTTGGTGGCTCAACAACGACACTGGTGCTGGCCTCCTTTGCACATGCTTCTTTAGTATGTCCTAGCTTCCCACATTTCACACAGACCTCCGGTATAGATTCATATTCTACCTTATATTCATAACCATAGATTATGACTTCTGGCTTGATAGGTTTGCTCATATATATCTCCACTATAATACGAGTGAACTTGCTTCTACTACGCACTGCTGTATACTCATCTACCTTAAACAGTCTTCCCAGAACATGTCCTGTCCTTTTGAAAACTATCTCATTGTAGAGATGTAATGGAAAGTCCAACACTATGGCCCAAGTTACCATCCATTTAGGTATTTCTTCAGTAGGTTGGAAGTACGGGTCCCATTGCCACACCATAAGGCAACTTCCAAATATGACCCTTGGCCCTCCAGTTAACACTTTGTAAAAATCCTCCTCGCACGACAGCTGTATGGCATAATGTCCCAGGGTGAGCTCGTACACATTCATTCTTCCCACATGTTTCCAGAGCATCTTTAGCCTATTTGTCATCGTGAGATATCTTAGCGGCTTCCCCACCAACTTCACCACTACTGTGTATTTCCAGTGTTTCTGGAGGATCTCTTGGGACTCTGGTGCTACATAGATCTCTCGGTATCTCTTCTTGTTGACTATCTCAATATCCTATGGCCTTATCTCATCCACCGACTCATCAAGGATGAACCTTGAGTGCTGTTTAGATCTGGCTCCAACCGCTTCCTTGAAGGTCTTAGTTACGCCATCAGTTCCCTTATGCTGGGAGCCAGTGTCGACACTCAGGTGATGGAATTCCCTTTCCATATCTGTATTAGTGATCATGTTGGTACTTTCTTTGCCTTTGTAAACACATGGTGGACTTTTGGTAACTCCCCTCATGCCTGCAAAATTCAAACTTAGCCCTATTTACTCCACCTTGAGGGATATCCCTTCCTGTCTTTGCAGCCCATCCGTCAGTCTTCCTTGGATGCTGTCGCTTCCCCCTATTAGCTTGCCTCTCCCCCTTGTCCTCCTCCTCTCATCAATCTCTACCACCCTTATCACCTAGAATTTGTCCGTCATCCGCTGTGTCACCCGTCGCTCCCCCTCTCCCCCATTAACTCCTTCGAGAAATTAAAAAAAATGATTCATACTATGTAACTCCAGAAGATATAAAATTTCTAAATATAAGATCTTAATTCCTCAAAGCATCATTTATAATCACACCTCACATCCTCAACAAGGCCTATCAAAAGTACCAAAACTCAAGGGCTCTCCCATATCCAAGTAAATCCACTTCAAGGATATCATGCTAAAATGTCATGAGACTATACATTACTTGAGAGTATGAAAAGACAAGATTTCAAAATATATAAAGAACACATCAACCCTACATTGCATATCCATGATCATATAAACTTTGGTAGCATAACAACTAGTAAACAATCTCTAAAACATTTGTAAGAAGGAACCAACATCAAAAGTGACATATAAGCTAACATTACATTTATTCCTAAGATATCAACATGAAGTAAAGGTATAACCTTTAAACATATCTCTCCATGAAGATTGGATTGTATTCAAGATTATACTAAGATATCATGTTTCCAATAGATACATTTATATTGTAAAGTCTAAGATACAACACACATTTCAACCCAAAGTTTCATCTTTTCATCAGTTGAAGGGAGGTCACTACTTGATATCTTATTGCATGTACAAAATAAGTATGAGATGCATGAAAAGTTATATCACTTGCCTGATTATAGTGGAAACATGTCCACTTAATGTGAACACCTAGAAGCTTCAAGATTCATGACAAACCCTAAAGGTAGCCACAAAATCTTCAAGATTGAGATTTCTCCTCACACAGCTTGGTTTCACAATAGGTCCATAATCTAAGGGTAACTAGAGTAAGGATAGAAGAGGAAAGAAGAGCACAAAAACATGGTAATCGAAACCGTAATGTGAAAATTTTAAAAAACTTGAATGTGTGGCCTTGGTATGGTCGAGAGTGGCTCATGCACCCTAATTTGACACTTGGAATGTATGGTAATACGTTTATATATTATAGAGTTGCAAATGATCTATTAATACTTTAATCACATGTATGCAGGTTGTATGTAACTTGATTGATGCAGTTGAAAAACAAGTAATTGATCTAGTTAATGATGTGTAACCCTAATCATATAACACCTTGAGTCTGTAGATCTATTTTCTTGGTTGGTGGTTGGGAAAAAGAAAAATGAGTTAATATTTTAGTGACCTAAGAGTTGTGAGAAGATGCTTTGATCCATATACTAATGAATATACAAAGACACTCAGTGTTGGTATACCCTGATGTATTTAAATTTAGTATGTACTCAATTGCGGTCTATGGTCCAATGATATTTAAAATAGAGTATTTATGAACATGTCTTAGTTTTGTTAGATTTTGTACCCTATTTTCTTGGTGTCATGACATGTGTATCTAGGGTGGACCTATGATATATGAGGACCTTCTTTTGAGCATTCCATGGTAGTTCCTACCTATCTCAATCTACATTTTATTTAATCTCACTTCAAAATAGGTGTGAAAAGATCTAAATGAGTCTGGAAATCCTTAGATCTTATACAAGGCTAGTCTGGGTTTTGCAACCACAAGATAGTAGTTTGAGAGATACACTTAAAACTACCTTGGGAATAAGAAGATACATAACTAGGGTTTTAGTATATCTTCTTAGGTTTAATTTACAAATCACAAGGATGTGTTGTTGTTATGCTTTCATTACCTACAAATATGTTAGGCGATTCATTATCTAATTCTGTATTTGTATCTTCTCTGACATATGCTCCATATAGTATTTTTTGCTTTTTGAAATACCTATCCAATTGATATTTGATTAATAATCTACATGTAAGTGATAAATTTATCAACTATTATACCATATAAATGTCACTTGGGTCTCACCCATATGGTTTTCCACATGTTTGGTGAATAACAAATCAAAAATGGTCGTTTTGGTGAGGATCCATGTTTTAGAGGATGTTATTAAAGCAGAGGTTGGTGAAGTATTTTAGAGATAGCTTATTTAGAGTCATCCATCTACTCCCAAGTCTAGGTGAGAAGTATTATAATGGTTGCATCATATGACTTGAGGTCTTGGATTATATACCATGTAACATTTTACATGAGGTATATATGTATGACGTACTTCTTTTGTATACCAGTGTGACTAATGTCACTAAACTGTAAGTTGTAAAGAAAATTATAGTTTCTAAATGAATGGAAAGGACCTTGTTGCAATTTGTCTATTTATTTTAATTCATAGTTTTGTTCCATGTTTTTCCTATGCAAGTTTATGGGAATGATGTTTGCTTAGTGATAATTTACATTTTTTTTGAGTAATAGCACACTTATGTGGTGAGTTCTCACATGAATCATACATCATTAACCAATAAGATCTAAAAAACACAAAATAAAAATTCTAATTGCATTTCTTCAAAGATTTCACATAAACTCCCTTTAATTTCACCGATTCATAAATTGGTAACTTACATAATATTATTCAATGACCATGTTACAACATGTATATAAGAACTATATCTATCTAGGATTAAAACATGCCCAATTATATGGACACAATATGCAAAATAAAAACTTGAGATGTAGATGAATCTGATCAAATTTGTCCTGCCTGAACCTAAAAGCACATATACAACTCTAATATACACACACACACCGAAAGATCCACATCAACCTACAATTTTCCGTTGAATATCAAAGGAAGGTTCTCCTCTACCTAAACCTTAGTCACACTTATGATTCCCTAAAAGATGTGAGTAACTACAAGTATGAGATCCATGCCCCAATGATATAATATAACAAAATATAACATAATATGGTTATAAGTTGATTATTGATAGAGAGGAAAATACACAAATAGTGTAATAAGACATATAAATTTCAATATATAAACAACAATAATATGTAGTACAAGAATAAAAAACAATACTTTACATGTATATAAGATCAATAAGAGCATACAACATAATTCTTCAAGAAACCTTAAACAAATATACTACAAATGTTGATTACTTAATTTATTACTAATCCATGAGTAGTTTGAGGTGTACACCTCAAACAATTAATTAGTCATTGTGAAGTACCCTAACTCACTGTATTAGATGTTGGGATTACCAGTCTCCATAGGATCCCACTACGCCTTGGTAGGAGTGAGTATAACACAGTCATGGAACATCCAATAAACCTACTGGTAGAGAACTCAGAAGCAAGTCCACATCATTAATCCTCCCTAGGTACTCAGGCTACAACACATCATGACTTGGGAATAAAAACCCTACAAGTATGTCACATATCTCTTCACATTGTCACATATCACTGGAGCTACGACCTCGACCACACACATAATTGTAAACCATATTAAGATGAAAATAAAACAAGCACCGATCATTTTCATATACTCAAAAGTATATGACTTGAGTACCTTCTCACAATCCAAGCTTGCTACAAGGTTACCCATTTCGCTATCCTGTATTTTGAACACTAAGTTAGTTCTACGCTCATAGGGTACTACATGATTAAGGTTGCATAGAATAAACTAGGATAATTTACTTTTATATCAATCTGAATCAACTAAGAGTGAAAACAAGTCATAAATATGTATAATGATCTAAATAAGGTATAACAACTATATAAGATACAAAACATCTCATAATATATATAAAAGTACCCATACATGGTACAAAATATCATTTTGACCATAATAATGACATTACTACACAAAGGCAATTTACCTCCAAGGTTACATTCCTCTTAAAATATCAATAAGAAATCACAATATAAAGTTTTGTGGAAAAAATCCCAAGTATGAGAAGGTTATGGCTAATACAAGATTGCGCAAAAATGCCATTTCTAGATCTAAATGAGCTACCTTCACATACATAATCTGTGCACAAATAAAATATATCAATATAATAGTTAAGAAAACATGCGACTTCCACCCTAGATGATCCTCCAAACAATAATAAAGACTATATTTTCTTTTTTTTTTGTTAAAATGTCATCAAAGAACCTCAAAGGAGTCATTTTAAGAAAAGTTGTACTTATATCAAAATTTCATCCCTTAAGACATCAAGAGGTCATAATATTATCACCTATATCACCATTATAAGATAGGATAAGGCATGAAAATTTGTTATCATTTCATGTTTTCACAAAACAATTCACAAAATTTCCATTTAGATAAGGAGCAATAATAAAGCATATTTCGATTTTGCATGCAAGTTTGTAGGCAAAGGATGTTGAAAGAAATTACATCACTTGGCTTAGATGTGATGAAAACACACACTAACAAAAGCATATATATATATATATATATATATATATATATATATATATATATATATATATATATATATATATATATATATATATATATATTTCCACACACACACACACACACACACACACACACACACACACATATATATATATATATATATATATATATATATATATCCACATTTAACTATCCCTTCTAAGATCCAAGAAGAAACCTTCAAGAAATATCTATGGTCAAACTAGGGAAAAGAGAGAGAAAATGAGACTGCATTATTTACATGCAACAAGTTCCACCATAGAACTCCATGGATCTCCTACAAAGGATCTCAACGGGAAATCAACTTTAGAAGAGAAGAGAAATATTAGATCTTTCATGATCTGGGTTTAGAAATAAGCTATTAAGCTTTAGAACCACCTGTAGAAGCTTGATCACTAACTTTAATCCACATGAAGCTCCGAACCTTGGCTACCAAGGTCCTTGGTCTCCTCATCCCCATTTTCTATTTGTTCTTTGATGTCAAATGGATCTATACGGTCTATCGGTCAGGGATAAAGACACACACACACATACACACACACACACACACACACACACACACACACACACATATATATATATATATATATATATATATATATATATATATATATATATATATATATATATATATATATATATATATATATATATAAAGAGAGAGAGAGAGAGAGAGAGAGAGAGAGAGTTGAAGAACGTCCAAACAACCCCTTATTCGTTGACCTATGTAAGTAGAAAACAAAGAGAGCTATCAAGGATCTTGGGCTTCCAAGCTATAGAGGGTCACCCTATCAAAGGTCCATCCCTTCTATACCTGTAGGTGGTACTCCTCATGATTTCTACCTAAGGTCAAAGCATACCATCCTTTTGAAGCCCAAATTTCCCACCTATAGAGATATACCTCTGTACCCCCATATAAAGATACACCTCTACACCCCTTCCATCACTTATCAAGGAACCTTCTATATCTAAGCTGTCGTGGTATGCTCTGTATCTATTATATCAAGGTACGTCTATATTTAGTTTATCAAGGTACCCTATATAAACTATATATCAATGCTTATCCTTATCTAATCTATAGAGGTCCAAGGGTACAAGGCTATTAAGCCACCACACTCAACTACCCATCCCTGATTACTCAACCCGATCGAGGTTCTATCCTATACTATCAAGGTTTTCTCTCTCCCTAGGACATTGACTATCCCTCTAACCTGTCCATAAAGTCTAATGAGGGTCTAAATCCATCGAGTCTCAATGTGGCTCATCAAAGCTAGGTACCTCAACCATTAGACCAAGCTAGGGTTAGGGTTATATCCTAAGGAAGAAATCCTAGATAACCAAAGTTCAAAATAACAAAAAGAATTTAAGATTAAGAAAATACATGGAGGAAAATATTAACTTATATATTTTGAATGTCAATTTAATTAGGTCATCATATATGGTTAATTTTACATTAGTCCTCATACATCAAAAAATTAAAAACTATGGCAAACAAAGTACAAATTGGACCAAATTAGGGTTTCCAATTAATCATTTGCTTTTCAAACTTATTTAAATAGTCAATTGTGATAATAAAACATGATTATAGGTCAATATTGATCAAGTTACTTATAGTTAATTAAGTGATAAAGGTTTCTAACATGTGTGAGAGCATCATGATTGAAGAGTTCATTCAAGAAGTCCCATAGACAAACCCCATCATCATGTACCCCCTGATTTTCTTTCAAATGGAGATCAACTTGCACATGATATGTTTGATAGATAATCAAACAATCTATTTTTTTGATAAAAGATCATTCATTAATAAAAGAAATTAGCAAGTTAGCACCTGTTATGTCGGTTGTTACACTACTGATGTGCTAAAATAAAAGGTGGGGAGTTCTATAGAATGAAGAAAAATAGTCGGTGGGGGAGGCACCCTGTAACATCCCTGACCTGGGTTATGAGTTAACCCTAGGTGTTTTGCCTAAATATGTAATTAAATCCTTGTGATTAACTTTGGGCATGTAATTAAGTTTCTCAGAAACATATATTTCAGTTTTTGCTCCTTTTTATATAAAGTTGTAGCATTGTTTTGTAATACAGGAACCTATGTGCAAATTACCCAGTTAGAAGGGTTAACTTGCAAATTACACATGTTGAGATGTTCCTATGATGTTGAGACATCATGAGAATGATGATGGTAAGGTTTGAGGGATTTCCCAAGCTTGGGCACCAAGGTGCAGCTGTGGAAGCAATCTCGGTGCTTGAAAACCCTAAAGTGGAGAAAAGTGCAAATTACCCAATTTGAGGGGTGCAACTTGTAAAATACATCATCTAAAATATCTTTTAAGACTCTTGTCAACATTTAGAGAAGAAATGATGAAAGGTCACTTCAATTGAATAATCAAGGTGTATGTGCTGTAGCCCTTTTATGTGTATGCTTAACTAATAGGTTGATCTTCTTTGCCCTCATTTCTTGACCTTAGAAGAAGGTTTGTCCTTAGAATTAATATGAAGGGACGAGCATAGAAGGATGGATGGACTTAGTTGAAAATATGGAGAACTTATGAGCTTATGTTGAAAATCTCACCCCAAGTATATATACTCTCCACTTCACTTAGCAAGGAAACCCTCCCTTCGTTCCTTTCACTGTTCTATCCACCCAAACCGACTAAAGAGGAGCTGTGGAGCTCAGAAGGACGACCAAGGAAGGCAAGGTAGGTTTGAATCCTCCCTTTTTCTTAAGTTCATGGTTAGAACTCGAATTCAAGGTCAAATTGATGGCTAGCTCACATAGCTCTACCTTTCTAGCCATCTCTTCTCGACTTTCCTTGGAAGGATCACCTTGAACGACCTGTGGAAACTCAAGGATGCCATTAAAAGCTTGGAGCTCAAGGAGCAAGCTTTAGGTGGGTTTTATAACTCTAAACCCATGCTTTGTTATATACATATTGTTTATACTTTTAGATGTTAGTTCTTCTTCTTCTCTACCTTCCTTTGCTACCTTGCAAGCAAATCCGTGAGAAATCCTTGCTGTTCTGGAGCTAGGAGATGAATACGTTAATTCCAAAGTTAATCCACTACTTTTCACTTTACTAAACGGTCTCCACAAATTGCTCTCTCGGTTTGCAAAACCGTGTAGTGAGCAAACGGTCTCAGGACCGTGTAAGGGAAAACGGTCTTCAAGACCGTTTAGCCACGTTGACCGAGCGTGGACCGTATAAGATTTCTGTTCATAATTATGTAGTTTAATCACCCACAAAATTTTAGATGATAACTCCAAAGGAATCGTGAGATATGGCCTTTTTAATCAACAACTTTAATTGAATTTACTCCTGATTTCCAATCTGTTGAAATCGCCCTTTTTGGGCAAACGGTCTCAAGACCGTGTAAGAACGTTGACTAAGCGTTGACCGTATGAAATTACTGTTCATAATAATGTTGATTAACAATTCACCAAATTTGATGGACTAAATCCAAATGAGCTAAGAGTTGAAGGATGATTACTAGGGCAAACCCTAATTGAAATCAGTACTGAAATCTCAATGAATAACTTAGTGTTTTTGGGTTGATTGACCCAAACGGTCTCAAGACCGTTTGGGGATCAATCAAACGGTCTCAAGACCATGTGGGGAATCACCCAAGACCGTGTGGAGGTCTGGGGTCAAGTATAGTTGATGAATTGAAAGTACAAAGATACCAAATTACATTGCAATTAAGTATTGATATGATAATCAACTCAATTGATCCAACCTTGAAGAATTTACACTAGAATACAAAAGTTGGATGGGCAAACGGTCTCAAGACCGTTTGGAACTCATCCAAACGGTCTCAAGACCATGTGGTGACAACCCAAGACCGTTTGGAGGTCTAGGGTTAAGGTAATTTGATCAATTGAGGGCCCAATTGCAATAGGTTATTGAATTAATCAAAATACTGATTTGAGATTCAATCAAGGTTCAACTTCTATCAAATCACATTAGATTTTGATGAAATCTTTGGCAAACGGTCTCAATACCGTGTGGAGTTCATCCACACGATCTCAAGACCGTTTGGGCCAAGTTTGGGCCCAATTGGAGCTCAATTGAAGAGTTCAACCTTGTGTTGATTCACATTGTTGAGTGTTGATGGTTGAACGTTGATGGACCTTAATTGAACCAACTTCAACCCTATTTGGATAACAATTGAGGGTCAATTGAGTGACCAATTGGTTAAGCATAACCCTAATTAACTCAATCTATAAGTGGTTACATGGCTTTGACCATTTGGAGGCTTCAACATTGATAATCATAAACGATTGAAATCATTGAACCATGTTGGAGGTCCAAACGGTTTGAGACCAAGTGGACCAAACGGTCTCAAGACCGTTTGAGGCCTCACGGTCTCAAGACCGTTTGAGACCTCACGGTCTCAAGACCATTTGAGGCCTCATGGTCTCAAGACCGTTTGAGACCTCACGGTCTCAAGACCGTTTGAGGTCACACGGTCTCAAGACCGTGTGAGGCCTCACGGTCTCAAGACCGTTTGGGGCCAAACGGTCTCAAGACCGTTTGGACTCAAACGATCTCAAGATCGAGAGACACCAAACAGTCTCAAACCGTGTAAGCCCTATCGGTCTTGAAGTCAAACTTGGTAAACGGTCTACACCCTCACACGGTTTGGGCAAATGATCTTGAAGGTCACACGGTCTTGGAGTCAACCCTACCAAACGGTCCACTCATCCAAACGGTCTCAAACCGTTTGGAGGTTGAAGGTCGAAACCGTTTGAGGTTTTCGAAGGTTGATTTCACTTAATCAATTGAAGGTGTAAATGGTTCAATGATGCTCTAATCTTAACCCTAATGATAACCTAGTACATTAGGGGACTAAGTGACTAATGAATTAACCCATGATGGTGATCAATGGGGTGAATTAGCAAAATACCCTTGAGGGGTTAAATTGAGTAAAACCTTGTTCAAATCAAACCCTAATCACATGATAGTGATGTTTTGGCTTATGTTAGCCCATGAGGACTTAACCCAACCTGATCTAGAGTGGTGTTATCACCATCTACTGGTATGAGGAGAGAGAAAGTATCTTAAGAGAGAGAAAGTACCCTTTTTGGGTGGAAACTCAAGTAAAGAACCTTTAATACACATGAATGTGCATGATTAGGGTATGATCCACCTATGTGAGATCATGGAAACCCTAATTATGATATATGATGAATCTTAAGCTAATCTGAGAGCATCAATGATAATGTTCCTCATACATGATGATGTTATGAGTTCAATTCACCATGTGATGTGAATAGTAAACCCTAATTCAAGGGTAATGATATGTGATGTGAATAGTAAACCCTAATTCAAGGGTAATGATATGTGATGTGAATAGTAAACCCTAATTCAAAGGTGATGACATGTTATATGAGTATTAAACTCTATTTGATAAGAATCAAAGAACTTAGCTCTTATGACAAGAGTGGAAAGTATAATCATTGCTTTGAATTACCTTTATTAGTTGAATTAACCATGCATGTTCTGATATGGAGGTGATCATATCCAGGTATGGATGATGATACTATATTCATTAAAGGCATATTGATAGCTTTATGAATAAGTAAAGTATCTTGATGCCTTCTCAGTGGCATTCTATGATAATAATGGGCTGTGAGAGCCATGAATACCATCAAGGTCATGCTTTAGAGATGACTTGTGATGAGTATAATGAGAAATGATGATTGATGTGAGTTAGGCTTGTTACATTTAGTATTCTCCTTTTATAGCTGTTATGCTACTGTTATTGTTTGAAGGACAATGTATGATGTTAAAAGAATACTAAATGTACCTAACTAATCAAGTATAATGTAGAGCCCTGATCATAGATCCATCATTGTCAGAGATCAAATGATGGTGAAACAGGTTTTCCTAAGGGAACTCCTGGATCACATACTATTGAGTATGTGGGGTATATGGATGTGTAGAACCTTACATCCTAGTGTAGGAATTTGATGTAGATATGTAATCCGTCAATCCTTCACTACAATCCCATACTGTATCAGTAGTAGGTAAACATGAAACCTCCTGATGACGAAGAAAACATAGATATCCATATCAGTGGAGATAAACATGAAATCTCTTGATGACGAAGAGAGTACAGAACGCCACTGTAACTCTAAAATAGCGAAGGACCAGTTTACCCTGGTGAGCTATAATAGTAGAGACACAAGATGTCCTACAAGTGATCCTCTTACTGACTGAGGAAGGTGAAGGTCATGAGAATCCGACTCTCTTAATGACCTATGTATGATACTGATGTGACTTCTTAGCAATCAGTTGGAGTATGAGTGGTATGCCTCATCTCCACAGGGCATAATATTGTTTGTAAAACATAATCAACCGCGTAGTATACCTGTTAGAGATAACTACGAGTTAGTTGATTGATGATACACTGTAATAGTGCTTATATTCTTCATGTCTCATAAATGTTGAGCTCTTGTTTATAGCTGCAACTGCTATTGAATACTTTGAAAGCTTTACTGCTTAAGATATTCTTTGATGTTATAATAAAGCTTCTGGCGAAGAGTTATAACTCTCGCTGGGACAATTATGTAAAATTGTCTCACCCCGTAGACTTCAACTTTTTAGGTGGACGTCGGAGACAGAGGAACTGGTCTACAGGTGACCAGTCCCTGCAGCAGCAGCAGCAGCACCAGGAGCAGCAGTAAATCTCAGGTGGAGATTTAGCCTGCCATGTGGTGTAGTTAGAGTCAGTCCTATGTGTCCTCTGTACTCTCAGGTCTTGGAGTCTTTTGTTATGACATCTTGAGATTTTGTATCTTGATGTATATAATTACTCAAGAAGTAATTATCATGAGATGTAAACAGTTTATCTCTTGTTATGAAAGAAGCTTTTAAGGATTCAAGCTCTTGTCTCGAAAAGTTTTAAATTTCCCGTGATTTTTGTCTTCCGCTGTTTATCGAATCACTTCCGCTAAGTTTAAATCGTGATTATTCCGTGGTTTGGAGATCAGAGCCCACAATTAGTGGTATCAGAGCTCTAGGTCAGTTGAGTCTACCGAGGCATAGGACTTAGGATGTCAAGTCTATCTTTTGTACTCTTTCCCTATCTAATAGAATCTTCTACTCCTCAGGAGAAGAAGATACATAAGGATGGCTGAGCCTCATGATGAGTACGTGGCAGAGAGTAGTGCTAGTGCACCTCAAGGCGGTGCAAGGGTTCCAAGAATAGAACAGCCTACACCAGAGTCACCAAGAGAGCCACCCTAGTTTGACCCAGCCGACATGGGTAACCCAGCTGTACAGACAATGTTCGGGAAGTTCATGACTGCCATGACACACATAATCGACAGGATGCCCATGCCTACACCTAGGGCACCTGTCCAGCCTGAAGCACAAGGTATCGGTAAGACGTTCGAACGACTTCGTCGTGTCAGATCTACCGAGTACTTTGGGACTGCCGACCCCGCAGATGCTGACCTATGGTTGACAGAGTTGGAGAAGGCTTTCAGGATTCTTATTATCCCGGAAGCTGAGAAGGTTAGACATGCTGTCTATCTTCTCAAAGGCAGTGCTGGTCACTGGTGGAACATGGAAGAGCAGAAGAGACCTGGAATAGAGTTCTCGTGGGAAGAGTTTCGTCGGGAATTTATCAATAGATATTTTCCAAAGACCTTCCTATATGAGAAGATCTCTCAGTTTGAGAGATTGAGGCGGGGCATGATGAACATTAGTGAATATGAAGCGAAGTTCATGGAATTGCCGCGGTTCTGTCCACACATGGCTGCAACAGATGAGGAAAGAATCAGGAGATTTGAGAAGGGTTTGAATGCTGATATGTCAACCCCTGTGTCTGCCTTAGAAAACCGAGAGAGATTCTCTACCTTCGTTGAGTCAGTCCGAAGGATAGAGAGATCTGTGGTTGAGAAGAGGCAAACCCAGAAAAGATATCCACAGTTCCAGGATTCTTCATCTAGGGATTTTAAGAAACCTAGATTCTCTGCACCTAACCCTCCACCACCCAGATCGAGTTCTCAAACTCAATGGTCACCAAGCAGAGGTAGAGGACGGAGTCAACCGCTTCAAGGGACTCACAGTTCTGCATCGATGTCAGTTATTGGACCACCCCGACCACAACAACAGGAGAGGAGATGCTACAACTGTGGTAAGGTGGGACACTTGATGAGGGATTGCCGTTCTAGGCCTGTCAGTGTGACACAGCCTCCGAGACAGAATCAACAAGGATCTCAAAGAATGCAATCTCAAGGAGCAGCTCGAGGACGTGGACAAGCGTCTCAAGCTGGATCATCAACACCACCTCAACACCAGGCGACAACGAGGTTCTATGCTATGAACCCACCAGATGCAGTGGTCAATCCACATGTAGTGGCAGGTCAGATGAAACTTTTATATCCTGATATGTCTACATCTTGTGTTGTATCTGTTCTGATTGATCCGGGTGCTACGCACTCTTTCATTACTCATAGAGTGATTCGTAACTGCAATGTGACTGTTAGTCATAGGGTAGATAGTTTGTTGTTGGAGACTCCGTTGAGTGGGTCTGCCATTTTGCAGGAGTTATGCTCTCCTTGCATCCTCTTCTTTTCTGACCATCACATTCAAATGGATCTTATACCACTTGATATGCAAGGATTTGATATAATCCTCGGGATGGATACCTTAGAAAGGTATAGAGTTGTCTTGGATTGTGAGTCCAAGTTGGCTGTGTTTGCTGATGAAAGCAACACATGGATCTTTCAAGGTGAAAGAAAGATTCTGCCCACCTGTCTTGTGTCAGCTATGGTTGCTGATAAGCTGTTGAGGCAAGGATGTTATGCATTCTTGGCCCATGTGGTAGATGTTACTAAGGAAAGGTCCATTCCTGCTGAAGTTCCCATAGTCAGGGAATTCGAGGATGTGTTTCCTGAAGAACTCCCTGGTATACCACCACCTCGGGAGATTGATTTTGAAATCAATATGATCCTAGATACGAAACCCATAGCCCAGACTCCGTATAGGATGGCGCCTGCCGAGATGGCAGAACTCAAGAAACAGCTTCAAGAGTTACTTGAGAAGGGTTTTATCCGACCGAGCACTTCACCTTGGGGTGCTCCGGTCTTGTTTGTTAAAAAGAAAGATGGGTCAATGCGATTGTGCATCGACTACAGACAACTCAATAAAGTAACAATAAAGAATAAGTACCCTCTGCTGAGGATTGATGATCTCTTTGACCAGTTGCATGGTGCAACCGTCTTTTCCAAGATAGACTTGAGGTCTGGATATCATCAACTTCGTATTAAGGATAGTGACATATCCAAGTCTGCCTTTAGGACAAGGTATGGTCACTATGAGTTCGCGGTTATGTCGTTTGGACTAACCAATGCACCAGCTGCATTTATGGAACTCATGAATAGAGTTTTTCGACCTTTCCTTGATCAGTGTGTTGTCGTCTTCATAGATGACATTCTGATCTATAGTAAGGATGCTCAGCAGCATGAGCAGCATCTTCGCCAAGCTTTGACCTTGCTAATAGAACACAAGCTGTATGCTAAGTTTAGCAAGTGTGAGTTCTGGCTGCCGGAGGTATCTTTTCTTGGACATGTGATATCTGCCTCGGGAATTCGTGTTGACCCTACAAAGGTAGAATCTATTCTACAGTGGGAACAACCGAAGACACCGACGGAGATTCGAAGTTTCTTGGGGTTAGCTGGCTATTATTGAAGGTTCATTAAGAACTTTAGTTCTATGGCCTTACCTTTGACCAAGTTGACCCGGAAAGATGTTCCTTTTTTCTTGGAGTAATAAGTGTCAACAGTCTTTCCAGTTGTTGAAGGAGAGGTTGACAAGTGCACCTGTGCTTGTACTACCTGAACAAGGAAAAGGATATGTAGTTTTCTGTGATGCTTCCAAGAATGGACTAGGATGTGTGTTGATGCAGGATAAACAAGTGATTTCTTTTGCTTCCCGACAGCTTAAGAAACACGAGGAGAATTATCCAACACACGATCTGGAGTTAGCTGCTGTGGTTCATGCCTTGAAGATCTGGAGACATTATCTCTACGGAGAAACATTCCAGATTTTCACAGACCACAAGAACCTTAAGTATATCTTCTCTCAGCATGAGCTTAACATGAGGCAACGTCGCTGGATGGAGTTAATCAAGGACTACGACTGTACAATTGATTATCATCCAGGCAAGGCCAATATTGTTGCAGATGCCTTGAGTAGGAAATCAGCAACATCAACCATGAATAGAGCACAACTAAACTCTTTAGTATGCTCTAGGAGAGATATGCTTATCTCTTTAAGGCAGGACAATGTACAGTTGAAGGTGTCATTGTTAGCCGGGTTGTTGGCTGAGATGCATATTAAACCTACCTTAAGAGAGCAGATTAAGGAAGCACAGCAAGGTGATGATGCAGTTCAGCAGATTAGATCTGAGTCCGGAAATGAGAAGCGAGATGGTTTCCCTGACTCAGATGACCAAGTAGCCTGTTATATCGAAAGGATGATAGTGCCGAATGTGGATAACTTGAGGAAGTTAGTCCTGGAAGAAGCTCATTCTTCCATGTATTCTATGCATCCAGGGAGCACCAAGATGTATCGGAATTTGAAAGATCTGTATTGGTGGCCTGGAATGAAGAAGGATGTTGCAAAATTTGTTCTGAGGTGTCCTGTGTGTCAGCAAGTTAAAGCTGAACACCAGAAACCTGCAGGAACAATGCAACCTTTACCCATACCACAGTGGAAGTGGGACCATGTGACCATGGACTTTATTGTTGGCCTACCCAGGACAAGCAAAGGACATGATTCCATTTGGGTAGTTGTTGATAGGTTGACTAAGACAGCACATTTCTTACCTGTCAAAACAACCTATTCTGCTGAAAGGTTATCAGAATTATATGTTCAAGAGATAGTGCGTTTGCACGGAGTTCCTGTCACAATAGTTTCTGACCGAGGTCCTTAGTTTACAAGTCGTTTTTGGGAACAGTTACACAGAGCCTTAGGCACCAAGCTAAGGTTTAGTACGGCCTTTCATCCGCAGACTGATGGACAGTCGGAAAGAACTATACAAACCTTAGAAGACCTGTTGAGAGCACGTGTTCTCCAGTTTACCGGAAGTTGGGATCTACACCTAAGCTTGATAGAGTTTGCCTATAACAATAGCTATCAGCATAGTATTGATATATCACCTTATGAAGCCTTGTATGGTAGACGTTGTAGATCACCTCTGTGTTGGTTCGAGACTGGTGAGCATCAGTTGTTAGGTCCTGATCTTGTGCAGCAGACCACAGAGAAGATTAAATTAATACAACAAAAGATTAAGACTGCACAGGATAGGCAGAAATCTTATGCTGACAAGCATCGTAGACCCTTAGAGTTCCGGGTTGGAGACAGAGTATATCTCAAAGTCTCACCTTGGAAAGGGGTCCTTCGTTTTGGAAGGAAAGGGAAGTTAGCTCCTAGATTTATGGGGCCTTATCCAATCATTGAACAGACTGGAAAGGTAGCATATAGACTAGAGCTGCCACCAGAGTTACAGAGGTTACATCCTGTGTTTCACATTTCTATGCTGAGGAAATGTCACACAGACACCGAGTCAGTTCTACAACCTATGGAGGTAGAATTGAATGATGATATATCCTATGAGGAGGGACCGGTGTCAATCCTTGATAATAGAATTAAAAAGTTAAAGAAGAAAGATATAAGTCTTGTGAAAGTCCTCTGGAACCACCGTGGTGTTGAAGAAGCCACTTGGGAATTAGAGGATGAGATGAGAAGGAAGTATCCTGCCCTTTTCTCTTAGTATGTTTTATCGATTTCGGGGACGAAATCCTTGTAAGGGGTGGATAATTTGTAACATCCCTGACCTGGGTTATGAGTTAACCCTAGGTGTTTTGCCTAAATATGTAATTAAATCCTTGTGATTAACTTTGGGCATGTAATTAAGTTTCTCAGAAACATATATTTCAGTTTTTGCTCCTTTTTATATAAAGTTGTAGCATTGTTTTGTAATACAGGGACCTATGTGCAAATTACCCAGTTAGAAGGGTTAACTTGCAAATTGCACATGTTGAGATGTTCCTATGATGTTGAGACATCATGATAATGATGATGGTAAGGTTTGAGGGATTTCCCAAGCTTGGGCACCAAGGTGCAGCTGTGGAAGCAATCCCGATGCTTGAAAACCCTAAAGTGGAGAAAAGTGCAAATTACCCAATTTGAGGGGTGCAACTTGTAAAATACATCATCTAAAATATCTTTTAAGACTCTTGTCATCATTTAGAGAAGAAATGATGAAAGATCACTTCAATTGAATAATCAAGGTGTATGTGCTATAGCCCTTTTATGTGTATGCTTAACTAATAGGTTGATCTTCTTTGCCCTCATTTCTTGACCTTAGAAGAAGGTTTGTCCTTAGAATTAATATGAAGGGACGAGCATAGAAGGATGGAGGGACTTAGTTGAAAATATGGAGAACTTATGAGCTTATGTTGAAAATCTCACCCCAAGTATATATACTCTCCACTTCACTTAGCAAGGAAACCCTCCCTTCGTTCCTTTCACTGTTCTATCCACCCAAACAGACTAAAGAGGAGCTGTGGAGCTCAGAAGGACGACCAAGGAAGGCAAGGTAGGTTTGAATCCTCCCTTTTTCTTAAGTTCATGGTTAGAACTCGAATTCAAGGTCAAATTGATGGCTAGCTTACATAGCTCTACCTTTCTAGCCATCTCTTCTCGACTTTCGTTGGAAGGATCACCTTGGCCGACCTGTGGAAACTCAAGGATGCCATTAAAAGCTTGGAGCTAGAAAGCTTGGAGCTCAAGGAGCAAGCTTTAGGCGGGTTTTATAACTCTAAACCCATGCTTTGTTATATACATCTTGTTTATACTTTTAGATGTTAGTTCTTCTTCTTCTCTACCTTCCTTTGCTACCTTGCAAGCAAATCCGTGAGAAATCCTTGCTGTTCTTGAGCTAGGAGATGAAGACGTTAATTCCAAAGTTAATCCACTACTTTTCACTTTACTACACGGTCTCCACAAATTGCTCTCTCGGTTTGCAAAACTGTGTAGTGAGCAAACGGTCTCAGGACCGTGTAAGGGAAAACGGTCTTCAAGACCGTTTAGCCGCGTTGACCGAGCGTGGAACGTATAAGATCTCTGTTCATAATTATGTAGGCTAATCACCCACAAAATTTGAGATGATAACTCTAAAGGAATCGTGAGATATGGCCTTTTTAATCAACAATTTAATTGAATTTACTCCTGATTTCCAATCTGTTGAAATCGCCCTTTTTGGGAAAACGGTCTCAAGACCGTGTAAGAACGTTGACTAAGCGTTGACCGTATGAAATTAATGTTCATAATAATGTTTATTAACAACTCACAAAATTTGATGGACTAATTCCAAACGAGCTAAGAGTTGAAGGATGATTACTAGGGCAAACCCTAATTGAAATTAGTACTGAAATCTCAATGAATAACTTAGTGTTTTTGGGTTGATTGACCCAAACGGTCTCAAGACCGTTTGGGGATCAATCAAACGGTCTCAAGACCATGTGGGGAATCACCCAAGACCGTGTGGAGGTCTGGGGTCAAGTATAGTTGATCAATTGAAAGTACAAAGATACCAAATTACATTGCAATTAAGTATTGATATGATAATCAACTCAATTGATCCAACCTTGAGGAATTTACACTAGAATACAAAAGTTGGATGGGAAAACGGTCTCAAGACCGTTTGGAACTCATCCAAACGGTCTCAAGACCGTGTGGTGACAACCCAAGACCGTTTGGAGGTCTAGGGTTAAGGTAATTTGATCAATTGAGGTCCCAATTGCAATAGGTTATTGAATTAATCAAAATACTGATTTGAGACTCAATCAAGGTTCAAATTCTATCAAATCACATTAGATTTTGATGAAATCTTGGGCAAACGGTCTCAAGACCGTGTGGAGTTCATCCACACGATCTCAAGACCGTTTGGGCCAAGTTTGGGCCCAATTGGAGCTCAATTGAAGGGTTCAACCTTGTGTTGATTCACATTGTTGAGTGTTGATGGTTGAACGTTGATGGACCTTAATTGAACCAACTTCAACCCTATTTGGATAACAATTGAGGGTCAATTGAGTGACCAATTGGTTAAGCATAACCCTAATTAACTCAATCTATAAGTGGTTACATGGCTTTGACCATTTGGAGGCTTCAACATTGATAATCATAAACGATTGAAATCATTGAACCATGTTGGAGGTCCAAACGGTTTGAGACCAAGTGGACCAAATGGTCTCAAGACCGTTTGAGGCCTCACGGTCTCAAGACCGTTTGAGACCTCACGGTCTCAAGACCGTTTGAGGCCTCACGGTCTCAAGACTGTTTGAGACCTCACGGTCTCAAGACCGTTTGAGGTCACACGGTCTCAAGACCGTGTGAGGCCTCACGGTCTCAAGACCGTTTGGGGCCAAACGGTCTCAAGACCGTTTGGACTCAAACGATCTCAAGATCGAGAGACACCAAACGGTCTCAAACCGTGTAAGCCCTCTCGGTCTTGAAGTCAAACTTGGTAAACGGTCTACACCCTCACACAGTTTGGGCAAACGATCTTGAAGGTCACACGGTCTTGGAGTCAACCCTACCAAACGGTCAACTCATCCAAACGGTCTCAAACCGTTTGGAGGTTGAAGGTCGAAACCGTTTGAGGTTTTCAAAGGTTGATTTCACTTAATCAATTGAAGGTGTAAATGGTTCAATGATGCTCTAATCTTAACCCTAATGATAACCTAGTACATTAGGGGACTAAGTGACTAATGAATTAACCCATGATGGTGATCAATGGGGTGAATTACCAAAATACCCTTGAGGGGTTCAATTGAGTAAAACCTTGTTCAAATCAAACCCTAATCACATGATAGTGATGTTTTGGCTTATGTTAGCCCATGAGGACTTAACCCAACCTGATCTAGAGTGGTGTTATCACCATCTACTGATATGAGGAGAGAGAAAGTATCTTAAGAGAGAGAAAGTACCCTTTTTGGGTGGAAACTCAAGTAAAGAACCTTCAATACACATGAATGTGCATGATTAGGGTATGATCCACCTATGTGAGATCATGGAAACCCGAATTATGATATATGATGAATCTTAAGCTAATCTGAGAGCATCAATGATAATGTTCCTCATACATGATGATGTTATGAGTTCAATTCACCATGTGATGTGAATAGTAAACCCCAATTCAAGGGTAATGATATGTGATGTGAATAGTAAACCCTAATTCAAGGGTAATGATATGTGATGTGAATAGTAAACCCTAATTCAAAGGTGATGACATGTTATATGAGTATTAAACTCTATTTGATAAGAATCAAAGAACTTAGCTCTTATGACAAGAGTGGAAAGTATAATCATTGCTTTGAATTACCTTTATTAGTTGAATTAACCATGCATGTTCTGATATGGAGGTGATCATATCCGGGTATGGATGATGATACTATATTCATTAAAGGCATATTGATAGCTTTATGAATAAGTAAAGTATCTTGATGCCTTCTCAGTGGCATTCTATGATAATAATGGGCTGTGAGAGCCATGAATACCATCAAGGTCATGCTTTAGAGATGACTTGTGATGAGTATAATGAGAAATGATGATCGATGTGAGTTAGGCTTGTTACATTTAGTATTCTTCTTTTATAGCTGTTATGCTACTGTTATTGTTTGAAGGACAATGTATGATGTTAAAAGAATACTAAATGTACCTAACTAATCAAGTATAATGTAGAGCCCTGATCATAGATCCATCATTGTCAGAGATCAAATGATGGTGAAACAAGTTTTCCTAAGGGAACTCCTGGATCACATACTATTGAGTATGTGGGGTATATGGATGTGTAGAACCTTACATCCTAGTGTAGGAATTTGATGTAGATATGTAATTCGTCAATCCTTCACTACAATCCCATACTGTATCAGTAGTAGGTAAACATGAAACCTCCTGATGACGAAGAAAACATAGATATCTGTATCAGTAGAGATAAACATGAAATCTCCTGATGACGAAGAGAGTACAAAATGCCATTGTAACTCTAAAATAGCGAAGGACCAGTTTACCCTGGTGAGCTATAATAGTAGAGACACAAGATGTCCTACAAGTGATCCTCTTACTGACTGAGGAAGGTGAAGGTCATGAGAATCCAGCTCTCTTAATGACCTATGTATGATACTGATGTGACTTCTTAGCAATCAGTTGGAGTATGAGTGGTATGCCTCATCTCCACAGGGCATAATATTGTTTGTAAAACATAATCTACCGCGTAGTATACCTGTTAGAGATAACTACGAGTTAGTTGATTGATGATACACTGTAATAGTGCTTATATTCTTCATGTCTCATAAATGTTGAGCTCTTGTTTATAGTTGCAACTGCTATTGAATACTTTGAAAGCTTTACTGCTTAAGATATTCTTTGATGTTATAATAAAGCTTCTGGCGAAGAGTTATAACTCTCGCTGGGACAATTATGTAAAATTGTCTCACCCCGTAGACTTCAACTTTTTAGGTGGACGTCGGAGACGGAGGAACCGGTCTACAGGTGACCAGTCCCTGCAGCAGCAGCAGCAGCACCAGGAGCAGCAGTAAATCTCAGGTGGAGATTTAGCCTGCCATGTGGTGTAGTTAGAGTCAGTCCTATGTGTCCTCTGTACTCTCAGGTCTTGGAGTCTTTTGTTATGAGATCTTGAGATTTTGTATCTTGATGTATATAATTACTCAAGAAGTAATTATCATGAGATGTAAACAGTTTATCTCTTGTTATGAAAGAAGCTTTTAAGGATTCAAGCTCTTGTCTCGAAAAGTTTTAAATTTCCCGTGATTTTTGTCTTCTGCTGTTTATCGAATCACTTCCGCTAAGTTTAAATCGTGATTATTTCGTGGTTTGGAGATCAGAGCCCACACACCCCATAACAAGCCTCGAAGCATGACAACTAGAGTTTAAATGCTAAAAACACCAGTCTATGGAAATAGTGAAAAATCCTATCTATTGCTGCAGCAGGCCAATTCCAGTTTCATCATCCATCATCGCCTTCAGGTCGTGGAGTAAGCTAGCCTCTGATTCCCCCTCCTATGAGTCTTCTGAACCCTCCTTTATCTTCTTCCCTACAATGTGAAAGGATGGGAATATATGCAATAATCTGGGTGATGATGATGCTCCTTGGTTTTATGGTGTTGTTGAAGATTCTGTTGTTTCTTTCTCTCCATAAGTTCCAACATATGGTGACTAGGAAATCGTCCCCTTTGAGGGTTTAGTTTATACTGGTTGGAGTGAGACCAGTTGGAAAAGTTGTGAAGTTGTGGTTTAGTTTATCAACCCTAAGAAAATGCGAGATGATGCTACTGGAAAAGATGCAATGGAAGAACTAGTGATCCACAGAGTCAGAGTTACCAAGACATAGAGAGCATCTCGAAGGACCATAGAAATCTCTTTTGGAAAGGTTTTGGTCAGTTAGAAATTTATTGTTAAGCAGAAGCCAGAAGGTCTTGAGTTTTTGTGGCCACTTTTGTTTCCACATAGAGGAGAATGGCAGGGAAATACCTCTAAAGGTCAGGTGGTTGTAGGAAAGTTTGACAATATAGAGTTCTCCCCATCTCCAAGAAATCTGATTTGAGGAATTGTTTTCTAGTTCTAGTGTCAGGTTCCTAATGTTCTCTTGATTAAGGTGTAGAAGAAAACACCTCTTTAATGAGTTTGATCTCTTACTTGTTAGGAGGCCAAGAGCTTTGGCAGTATTTAGATTTTTGAGTTTGTTTGGTATAGTCCAAGAAGTTTGCATGTTGAGGATAGTTTGGTGTTTATACCATGGGTCTTCCCAGAAAGAAATGAGTTTGTGTGAGTGAGGGGGGTGTTGATGATTTTTTTAATGTAAGGAATGTGTTTGTTGATGTATTTCCAACGAGGGGAGGCGATCTTGTTGTGTGTTTTATGCCAGGGAGGGAGCTTTTGGTAATATTTATTTGTCAACATGTTTCTCCAAATTTTGTTGCTATTATTGGCTAGACAGTTAATTATTTTTGTGATCAAACAAAAAGCATGAGTTTCTAGATTGATAATTCCCCATTCCCCTGATTAATGGGGGGCTGTGATGGTATCCCAGTTGACCAGGTGAAAATGTTTGCTTATGTTGGGGGATTTGTGGTGATTGTTCCAAAGGAAATTCCTTCAAATTTTTTCAGTGGTCTTTCTGGTTTTGGAGGGAAGTGGAATGCAACTCAAGTAATGGGTGCTTATTGGTGTGATGACACTATTGAAAAGGCAGAGACGACCGGCTAAATTAAGGAAATTATTTGTCCAAGATGATAGTTTGTTGTTTATCCCCTCGAGGATCGGGGTCCAAGTGTAGTGGGAGATTTTGTGTGGAGTTATAGGAAGGCCCAAGTAGGTAATAGGGAAGTTTTCTATCTTGCATCTCAATAAGTCTTTGAATCTAGTCATCAAAGTTTGTTCGATATAGACCCCGAAAAGTGAAGATTTTTGCAGGTTTATCTTGAGGCCCGATATGTATGAGAAGATTCCTATAATTCTGATTGTGTTGATGATGGATTTGTCCTCAGGGGTGATAAGGATGATAGTGTCGTCTACAAGTTGTATTATGTTCTCATGACACTCTGGGGGAGAGCTAATCAGACCTCCTTCAACACCTAGTTGTATCATTCTACTCATGATAGAAGTAACAATGATAAAAAGATAAGGGGATAGAGGATCCCCTTGTCTAAGGCCATTTGAGTTTTTGAAGTAGCCAAAAGGGACTCCATTTATTAAGGTTGAGAAGTGATTTGTTGATATACAAGCTTGTATCCAATGTATCCATTTTGTAAGGAAACCAAAACCCTTGAGGGTATGAGTGAGGCATTGCCAGTTTACAAAGTCAAAGGCTTTTTCAAAATCCAGTTTAATGGCTAAGACTGGAGATTTGTTAATATGACAATGGTGGATGGTTTTATTGACCATCAGGTAAGCATCCTAAGTGCTTCGCCCTTTGAGAAAAACATTTTGGTTTAGAGGGATAATATGGTTGATGTGTGGCTTGATTCTGTTTGCCAAAGTTTTGCAATGATTTTATAAGATGTATTGATTAGGCTGATAGGCCTGTATTGTGAGATGAGGTCTGGTTGATCAGTTTTTTTGATGAGAGCTATGAAGGTTTTGTTTATGTGTTTGATGATTTTGTGGGCATTTTTACTCAGATGTAAATCCATCAATAGGGCTAGGAAGTCTTTTTTATAGTGATCCCAATTTTCTAGGTAGAATTCCACATTTAATCCATCTGGTCTAGGAGATTTGTTCAATCCTATTGATTTAATGGCCTGGTTTAGTTCGTCTGAGGCGAAGGCTTGGATAAGGGAGTGAGATTGAGGGATTTTGCTGGGACACATAATAGTCCAATCTAGCTCATTTAGACAAGAAGGTTGGTGGTGAGTGTTGAAGATTTTTTTTAATTGTTCAGTAATGTTGGTAGTGATAGAAGATTTATTCATAGTGATAGAGCCATGGATTTTGAGATATGTGATGGTGTTTTTTCTGTGATTGTTGTTACAAATTTTATGGAAGAATTTGGTATTCCTATCTCCTTCTTTATCCCAAGTTATCTTTTCTCTTTGTCTCCATTTAATGTCTAGGTAGTTTTTTATGTGTTTCATCTCAGCTCTGATAGTTTGGACAAGAGCAGGGTCTACTGAGGGGTCTTGGTCTACGAAATGGAATTGTTGTTCCATGTTTTTTAAGGTGTTGTTGAGGTTGTTTGGGTGTTGGAGGGTCCATGTTTTGATGAATATTTTCGTTTGTTTAGTATTTTGGAGAATGTGTAATCCCATATTGGTGGTTTGAGGTTCATCTAAGCTCTAGTGATTTGCACATTGGTTTGAGAAGTTTTTGAAGGTGAGCCAGAAATTGTCAAAGTGAAAAGGTCTTTTTCCCCATATAACATTGGTAGTGTCAAGTATAATAGGGAAATGGTCTGAGATGGCTCTGTGGGCCGTGTGGACTGTGGAAAGGGGGTATTTTTCCTCCCAAATAGGGGAGCAGATGAAGTGGTCAAGTCTGGCAAAGGTTTGGTTTCTGGACCAGGTGTATCTAGCGTTAGTAGGTTTGATATCGATCATGTTGTGTTTTGTTAGTTGGGTTGTAAAGTGTTTATCAACTGTTGACATGGTTTGGGAAGTGTTGGAGATGTTAGTTCTGTCGGAGGCCTGAGTAATGAGGTTTAAATCCCCTCCAATAATCTAGGGTGTTTGATGGTATTTGGTTAGGATTTTATCCAGTTCAGAAAGATAGGTTGCTTTGTTATTTCCCGATTCCCCATAGATCCCTATAAAGCACCAGTTAAAGACATCCAGTCTATTTCTGATAGAGAGAGTGATAGAGAAGTCAAGACTGGTAGATTCAGTGATAGAAAAATATGGTTATTTAGTCCCACCAGTATCCCCCCTTTGAAACCAGTAGGAGGAATCTGTAACCACTGAGTGATTCTGTTTCCACCAATAGTTTTGAGGGAAAAAGGTGTAAGGTAAGATTTGGTTTCTTGAATAATAATGAGGTTGATGTTGTTTTTATATACGTGGTAGTGAATTTCTTTGCATCTTTTAAGGCAGGCTGCCCCACAAACATTCCATGAAGATATTTTCATTAGAGTCTAAGAAGAGGTTCTGTCTGACCAGTATGAAGTGTTTACTGAATTTTCATCTTGTCAAAGAAGGTGTTGGTGTCTTCTACTTCCCTGCGGTTTGTCCACCCCATGAAGTGTTCTATTTCATGTAAAGCTTTATGAGCATTATTGTCCTCTTCAAAGTTTATACCTATTTTATTTGCAAATTTTGTGAAGGTAGTGATATTTGACCAGGTTGCAATGTCTTCAATGTTGTCAAGATCATAATTTGATGAATCTATCATAGGAGAAGTTATATCAACTAAGTCTGAGTGGGCTAAAAAAGGGATTGAGTCAAAATACCTATGTCCTGGTGGTTGATGATGTGTTTTATCTTGACACCTTCTGGACTAGGCAACATGGCTTGAGTTGGCTTGTTGACACCTTCTCCTTGTTCTTTGCTTTTCTGATGAGGACTCTGTGAGGATCTAATTTCATCAATAATGATTGATTTGAGTTTATGCATGGTGCTAGGGCTGATGTTGATGGTGTTGTTTTCCTTGGTGGTGGAAGGGAAAGAGTGGTCAGGTCTAATAAAGGAGGAAGCTGGTTGGTCTTTGGAAAGGGATGATGATCTAGGTCTTTTTTGTTTTTGGGATTTGTTTGAGTTTCCTGATGACATAGTCGAGGTGTTTTTCCTCTCCCAGACAAGATGTCTTTCACCGGCTTTTCTGTTGGGGTTCTGTGGGTTTTGACCTTTAGAAGGGTAGAACCAAGAAGGTGGGTGGGTTGAGAGGTATGTGAAAGCTATCTTTTTCTTAGATGGGTGCTCAACAGAGAGCTTGATATTGTATATGGATTCTCCCAACCTTATGTTGATGGAAATTGGCAGAGAGATTGCTTGTTTGACCGTAAAGAGGTAGTAAGATTTGATGTATTGTGTGGATAGAGGGTTTCAGGACTGATGTATTGTAGTGTGGCTCCTATGGAATGGGATATTCCTCTGAAAATCTCAACTTCCCAAAGGTGAGGTGGGAGGTTGGAGATAGCTACCCAGTCCGAACCACCTGTAGAAGCTTCAAAAGCTCCAAGCTTAGCTGACCATTTTGAGAGTTTAGCTTGAATGAAGCTAGAGACGCAAGGGATGGTCAAGACTTGGTTGAAGAGATGATTTATATTCGTTCCTTCAGGGACCGAGTATATCAATTGGGTAGGTGAGAAGATATTTGGTTTGAGAACAATATATCCTGGGATAAGAAAAGCAATGGCTCTGGTGATGTCCAGAATGTTAACCTGGTTGTTGTCTAAGTTGTTGTCAATGGTCACCAAGATGCTTCTTAGAGTAAAAACTTTGAGGAGTCTCATGGAGTTGGCTGGAAGATCAAGGGCTATGACATATTCCAGGTGCGCAGGTGCTTCCATAGGGTAAAAGGTTTTTGGTAGCTAGGTTTTGGTTTCAGAGAGGATGAGATGTTCTTAGGGGGTTGATGAGCAGAAGGGTTTGATCGATCTTTTGGTGGGAGATGGTTGTATAGAGATGTGGGTTTTGAACTTGTAAGAGGGGTATGGTATTTATGCATGTGTGGGTTATGTGGGACGTTTGCATGCTGAGGCAGGAGTGGAGGTTCTGCTAAGCATGCAAAAGGGTTGTTGGAAAAGAGGAAGAAATGGTTTTTTTTTGTTTCAAAGATTTGATTGGTCCTTCCTGGGTAAGTGGTGGATAGTTTGAAAAGCAGTGTGGGAATCAGATTTTGTTCTGGGAAAGTGTCGTTCCTTTCCTTGGAAAGGGGTGTAGATAGCATATGTGGTGTTGGCTGGGCAGTGCTTTTTTATGTGCCCTTTTTTCAGAAACCTAAAGCAAGTAAAACAATTTGGGCATCTGGGGGCTGAGTGGTTTCTATTTTTATAGATGCTGTAGAGAAGTGCTCGAAAAGGTCATCGAGGGGGAGCTTTCTTCCATGTCTGTGAGGGGTAAAAATTTCCTAAGCACTCCTGATTGAGGGAAATCAAAGAGGTCTGTCCAAACCGAGGGAAAGAGAGACATGGTTTATTTTTATCTCTAGGTATGATTTCTTCATTTGGGGGGGTCTTGGGTCTGTTTGAAAGTAGAGAAGGGGGGGGGGTCAGAGTAGAGAGTGTATACCTAGCCGTGATCGTGTTTGGGATGTAAGCCGATGTTGCCATGTCTTCTACTTCTTTGTCTTCCAGACAAGATGAGATTGAGATTGGCCAATGTTTTGTACCAATCGGAGGTTGATGAACATCTTTGATGAAGAGTTGATCCACTGAGTTTGAAGATGGTGATATCAAACATGTCTTCTGCTTAGAGAAGAAAGGAAGTAGTTGTTGAGGTGTTTCATTTTTGAAGTCACATACCCATGCCGAGAAGGTTCGGTGGTCGACTAGTTTGAGGTAGATGGTCCATTCCTGCCTGAGACCAAGATCGAAGATCATCTGAGCCCAACCTTCAATAATGAGCAAGGTTGATGCTTTTTTTGACCAACATTGATAGTCCATCTTGGACCGTTTGAGTGTCACCCTGAAAGTGCGGTGACCTAGTTGCACAGAGCAGGGACCCGACGATATGTCAAAGCAGTGGCAGATCCAAGCCCTAGGGAGAGGTACACTGGTGAGAAACTCAAGGTTGGAAAGGTGGTAGTCCATGAAGGAGAATCTAGATTCTATGTTGGGAGAAATTTGTGTCGTCGGGTGAGATATGAGGTTCTCCGATGGCTTCTTTTGATGTAGTGCTCTCTTGAAGAGAGATGATTTATCTAGAAGACTCTGGGGATTTTTGTAAAGACACAGAGCCATTGTGAGAGAGCCCCCTATTCTCATGATGGGATGGAGGAGATGGAGATCACTGAGAGAGGATAAATGTGGTGTTCAATTTCAACTAAGATTTTATTCTTCTACAAGAGCAGGTGGATGTTCAGGATGTCGTTAGGTGTAAAGAGAGGGGAAGGACCCATAGTTTAACCCAGAGTCTAGAGTCTTCCACATGAAGGGGGAGTTTAATAGGTGGTGTGAAGATCTTGCATGCAATCACTTATGGGTGGGGAGTCATTAAATGTTGTTTTGAAGGTATCACCCACCTCCAATCATTCGTAGAAGCAGTAAAGAGGAGGGAGGATCTAGGTTGGAGGAAAAAGGGGGGAGAGACCGGATGTCACTGAGTCTCAGGGTTGTAGAAGATACATGGTGTGGAGAAACCTTGGTGCTGTGAAGATCTGGTATGAGCTGATGGAGCTGCTCGACTGGTCGACACTAGAGCAGGTGGATATGCTCACCGGAGATGGCAGGTGGGTCTGCTCGTTGGGGGAGAGACCTAGGGATTTTATGGAGAGAAGTTGGAGCTTTCTCTCTCTTCTTCCACTCTAGGACTTATAATCTAACAATCTATATCCACCCATTATAGTATTTTTCACGTCCTAACATTTCATGGAAATGTTTTGATGATGATGGTGAAGGCATGCAAAATATTTCTCAATAAGAGCAATACAACCTCTTCTTCAAAGAAATAGGAGTCAAAAGTATCATTTTCTATAATACCTCAAAAATACAATGCACATTTGGATCATTCTCAAGGCAAGGTCAATGTTAATTATATGTAAGGTATACCTACATTATTCTATTGATGCTCATTCCACCATATCCTCAGCTTGAGAAACCTTGGGAATCTTAACCACAAATTAGAGATTCAGAATTCATTTGGTGTGGTTAAAAGTTAGTCGATTGGAATTATACAAAACATTCTAGAGAATACTTGACAAATATTCAATATCTTTTTTCTTCTTCAAATATTTGAGAATGATTAGATAAAAATATATGATACAATATGTGTATATATGTACATAAAAATATTACAACAGTGGTAGGTATTTAATTGGGTGCACCGTGATGTCCCCCCCAATCACGCAACTATTCTCGGGGTTTATTCTTGGCTGGGTGAGGTCCAATAATGGCCGATCCCTAGAGGAGTTCCTCATTTCAAATATATATATATATATATATATATATATATATATATATATATATATATATATATATATATATAACATATGTATACATGTAAACACATTATAAAATTATTTTATATTGCAATCACTATTCCCAAATTTTAAATCATATAACATGTTCTTATTTAATAAACAAACAATTCATGAAATATGAGATAATGTAATTTGGGGATAATTTGTAAAATTTGTGAATAATTTGCAGAATTTGATAATGGTTCTTTGTTAATGCAAAAGATGTAGCCTTTGCCACATAAAAAAATTTCGTGCATTAACATAAATAATTCTAAAATTTACAGAATACTATGACTACGTTGGGGATGGACAACATAGTGCTAATGGATAGAACCTTCTGCATTGTTCACTAAAAAACCTTGACTCCCCCCATCCTTATTGGAGTATATGTGAATAAATAGATCATGATAGAACAAGAAAATACTAATTATAAAATAAGAGTAATGCACATACATTTAGGAAAACAAACATGTTATTGTGTTAAAGAAGAGTTGAGAGAGAGCTATCGCCTTTAATTCCAAAATATGGCCCACAATTAGACTCCACACCCTAAACGGGAGGTGCACATATGTGGATCAACAAAAAATATTAAGGAATCATGAGATATGAATCTCCAATCAATCATAAAACATTAAAAAAGGTTATATTAGAATACGAGTATTGATTTTAGGATTTAAGTAGATTTGATTTCCATTCCGAATCGGTATAGTTACCAGTATACCAACATTATAAGATCGAGTCTAGACAATTTAGATGTGTAGATTACAAATATCCCATTTGTGTCTCACTTTGAGTTTAGAAACTATCTGCTTAATCTTTTGTAGTTCAAGAGTCCTATAACAATATTGGATTATCATGAATTAAAGTTTCTATTTGGTGTGATTGAAGTTATTAATATCATTTATTCATACATACTTTATAAGGAGTTATAATAAAAAAATTCACGGTCAAATTCACTCCAAAACCTTGAGGTAGTATTTAGTATATTTATAAGTTTAGGTTTTGTGTATTTAGTTAAAAGGGAACTAAAGTAGGCTTTAGCTATTAGCAATTTCAATCAAATTAGAGATGATTAATATCAATGGGTCATTGATATTATTTTGGAAAAATAATGCGCATAAATTTCCATGTGGGAGGAAAATTCAGGTAAGTTTTTGTTTAATTTATTCATTTGAACTTGGAAAAGATGGTTGGGGTTTGGAAAATATCAAGTATTAGGTTTATTTAGATATAAATTTGAGTGGGTGATGGAAATACCAAGTACTCCCATTAAAATGAGATGCAGACAAAACACTATCACAAAACAGAAATATGAAATTGACAATTGTTTACAATTTTAAAATTCCACATAGAATTATAATTTCTTCATGGATCCTTGAGCATAAAAAATCCTCACGAGTGAACCAACAAGAACATACATTTTTGTATGATTTGTGTACCCTCTACATCATAATTATTCTTAAACCATTGGTTATCTCTTTTTCTTATGTGATTTCTCAAAGATCTTTCAACCTTCTTTGTTTAATCACAACCATAAAATTTTCATTAGTAACCACACTGATCCTCTCCCTATATACATTTTTTCACTCTCTTATATGTGGATCATTTGAAGAGAGAGAGGAATTGTAGAACCTTCATACAATACTTCAAGTAAAATGGACTACATTCTTGGTGTTAATTTCTTATCATGGATGAAAAATTATCAGAACTTATCAATGAATCACTTAGAGATGCTTTGTTCATAGAAATGGATTTTCACTTCAATACATTTGGAGGGGTTTTCAATTTTTGAGATGCTTAGGGGTTCATATTGATATAAAGGCATAGTCAATTTTTCTTGTAATTCTACGAACTATTCTTATGAGATGATTTACAATAGCCTTTTTGTCTATTATGTCTAAGTTTAATCTTCCCCATCGGCCAGAGCCTCGTTCTAAGCCCATTCTCATCTTTCACAAACATTCATTTTTCTTTTCATCCTGTAGAATGTGTGTCCTTCCTGTGTTCTCTCCTTTTTAGGACACATCATTCAAGTGGACCTTATACCACTTGATATGCATGGATTGGATGTAATCCTTGGGATGGATACCTTGGAGAAGTATAGAGTAGTCTTGGATTGTAGTTCCAAGCAAGCAATGTTTGAGGATGGTGGTGAGATGTGGATCTTCCAAGGGGATAGGAAGATTCTTTTGACATGTCTTGTATCGGCCATGGTAGCAAGGAAGTTTTTGAGATAGGGTTGTGAGGCGTTCTTGGCATATGTGATGGATACTGAGGCAAGGAGTCCTAGTATTCATGAGGTGCCAGTTGTTAGAGAGTTCGAGGATGTGTTTTCCAAAGAGTTTCCAGGTGTTCCCCCACCCTGAGATATTGATTTTGAGATCAATATGGTTTCCAACACGCAACCAATAACACAGACACCGTATAAGATGGCTCTGACAGAGATGGTAGAGTTGAAGAGACAGTTGCAAGAACTGCTTGACAAAGGTATCATTAGGCCGAGTACGTTGCCATGTGGTTCTCTAGTACTATTTGTAAAGAAGAAGGATGGGTCTATGAGGCTGTGCATAGACTACAGACAGTTGAACAAGGTAACGATAAAGAATAAGTATCCCTTGTCGAGGATAGATGACATATTTGATTAGTTGCATGGCGTGATTGTGTTCTCAAAGATAGGCATGAGGTTAGGATATCATCAATTGAGGATCAAGGAGGATGACATACCTAAGTTGGCCTTTAGGATGATGTATGGTCACTACGAGTTTGTGGTTATGTCATTTGGGCTAACCAATGCACCAACAACGTTCATGAATTTGATGAACAAAGTGTTTTGGCCATTTCTTGATCAGTTTGTGGTGGTCTTCATAGGTGACATCTTGATATATGATCGTGAAAGTTAGTAACATGAGAAACATCTTCGTCAGGCATTGGCCTTGCTGAGACAACCCCAACTTTATGCTAAGTTGAGTAAGTGTGAGTTCTGGTTGAAGAGGGTAGCCTTCTTGGGGCATGTTATATCTTCCAAAGGAGTACGTGTGGATCCTAAGAAAGTAGAGTCTATGATAGAGTGGGAACAGACTAAGACGCTGACAGAAGTGTGAAATTTTCTAGGTTTGGCAGGCTATTACAAGAGGTTCATTAAGGACTTTAGTGTTATCGCCTTACCTCTAACTAAGTTAATAAGGAAGGATATGTTGTTTGTTTGGGACAACAGATGTCAATGTGCTTTTCAAACATTGAAGGAGAAGTTGACAAGTGCACCGGTTGCGGTCTTACCTGAGCAAGGAAAATGATACATCATCTTTTGTGATCCATCCAGGAATGGTTTGGGATATGTGTTGATGAAGGACAATCAAATGGTTTCTTTTGCTTCTCCACAACTTAAGAAACACGAGGAGAACTACCCAACCCACGATCTAGAGTTAGCAGTGGTAGTCCATGCTTTGAAGATTTGGAGGCAATACATGTATGGGGAGAAGTGTCAGATCTTCAAAGATCACAAGAACATGAAGTAAATCATTTCACAACAGGAGTTGAATATGATATAGCATTGCTGGATGGAGTTAATCAAAGATTATGACTGCACAATTGATTATCATCCGAGAAAGGTGAATGTCGTGGAAGATGCATTGAGAAGGAAGTCTTCATCTAAATCCATGGATAAGGCCCAATTGAGTTCTTTGATGTGCCACAAGCGAGACATGTTGGTGTCCTTACATCAGATGAACATTAAGTTGGAGGCCTCCTTGCTAGTGGGTTTGTTGGCATAGTTACAGGTGAAGCCTACGCTGAGATAGAAGATCTGACAAATATTGTGATACAATATATTAGATCAGAATTCGGCAGTGAGAAGCGTGATGGCTTCCATGAGTTGGATGATGGGACGGTTTGTTACCATAACAAGATAGTGGTCCTTGATGCTAATGACCTATGGAAGATGGTGCTAGAAGAGGCTCATTCATCCATGTATTCTATACACCTAGGAAGTAACAAGATGTACCACAATCTGAAGGATATGTATTGGTGGCCGGGCTTGAAGAAGGATGTGACAGAGTTTGTTGCAAGGTGTGTTGTATGTCAGCAAGTTAAAGTAGAGCATCAGAATCCTACAGGAACGTTACAACCATTGCCTATACCATAGTGGAAATGGGATCATGTGACTATAGAGTTTGTGGTTGGTCTGCCTAGGGATAGGTTGAACAAGTCAGTGTATTCCCTTCCCATGAAGACGACATTCACAACAGAGAAGCTTGCCCAAATCTATGTGAATGAGTTAGTGCGTTTGCATAGTGTTCCATCTACTGTCATGTCTAATATAGGTCCTTAGTTTACAAGTCACTTTTGTGAGCATCTGCACACAACTTTGGGTACGCAGTTAAAATTTAGTAATGCTTTCCACCTGTAGAAATATGGTCAATCTGAAAGGACCATTCAGACCTTGGAGGATCTGTTGAGAGCATGTGTTCTTCAATTTTCTGGAAGTTGGGATATACGCCTTAGTTTGATAGAATTTGCCTACAATAATAGCTATTAGAGTAGCATTGACACAGAACCATATGAGGCATTGTATGGGAGACGTTGCAGGTCACTGTTTTTTTGTATGAGACATGTCAGTATCAAGTTATTGGTCCTAATCTTGTACAACAGACGATAGAGAAGATCAAAGTAATCCAACAACAGTTGAAGGCATCACAAGACAGACATAAGTCGTATGCAGAAAATCATCATAGACCTTTGGAGTTCCAAGTGGGAGACAAAGTATATTTGAAAGTCTCTCCTTGGAAAGGTGTCTTGAGGTTTGGAAAGAAGGGTAAGTTGGCTCTGATGAATGCATATTCATCATGAAATTCAATTATCACTTCGGGATCAATTCAACTCTATACATACTTTTTCACTCAATATGAATCATAATGCGCAAAACAACTTAAATGATTCAATTATCAAAGTTTTAACTAAATATTGTTCATTTGATGCAGGTTTTGACAAATCTTAACAAGCAGGCAGGGTCCGCCTTCATATCTGGCTCTGGTCAAGAAATCTAACCAAGAAATTCCATCCATTCGGTCCCAAGACCGTTCGGGTCCATGCGGTCCCAAGACTGTTTGGGTCCATGCGGTCCCAAGACCGTTTGGGTCCATGCGGTCCCAAGACCGTTTGAGTTCATACGGTTTCGAGACCGTTTGAGCAGCAGAGACCGTTTGAAGGAATCACTCAACCACAAGGGATCGAGCAGTGCATGAACTCAAAGATCACGAAGCAGATTCCTGACCACGGCCGTGGTGGTCCAAAATGGCCGTGGTTTTCCGCTATCACCACGACCGTGGTTTTCCGCTATCACCACGACCGTGGTCAGCAAGCCACGACCATGGTCAACAAGCCATGACCGTGGCATCTTTCCTGCATCAACCCGCTCTCTTTTACCACTCCCATGTGCGACAGCATGGCCGTGTGGCTACTACCTCACCATGACCGTGGTACTACGCCATGGCCGTGGCACGATTTCATCAGGGCCCGTTTTCTTGCCCACCATGCCCGTGCTAGGTGACACGGTCATGGGACAGCAGCTCCACCACGACCGTGGTGCCCAACCACGACCATGGCGCATCGTCTTCAACCTCCGACCAGCACCTACTTACAACTCCTATACGAGATTGATTGGAGATGATTCGCGGGCCATATGGGGTCGCCCCGAGGCCGCCGCACCTACAGAAGGAGGTTAGAAACCGTTTGATAGTTTAGAGATCCGTTGAATCGATTTACCAAGTAGACCCTCTACTGCTCGAAGCAGGACTGATTAGTTTAGTGTCGATCCAAGATCGTTTGGCCCCCTTGCGGTTTCAGATCGTTTGGCAAGGGTTGAAGATCGTTTGCTGCTGCTGGTCTGAGATCGTTTTGGAGCGTTGACCGAAGCAACGACCGTTTGCTTGCAAACGGTTTCCAAACCATTTGATATCAAATGGTTTACAGACCGTTTGCCCCTTTTCTGCCCAAAACCGTTTGCTCTCAAACGATCTCCAGACCGTTTGGAGAAGATCCTTCCAGGACCATTTGGTCTATTTCTACAGACCGTTTGGGGGTGTTTTAAAGGAAACCATTTGGTCTCTTTTTATCCAAGACCATTTGGGGTCAGTCTTGTGCCTATAAATAGGACCCCAAGGGTCCTCATTTGAACATCGGATCCGGACGCCGCCAGGCTGCCCGAACACAGTTCCGATCCAAATCCAGTCCAGTTTACGCCAGTCTCATTTCACCTACTACCCGTGCTGCAACCAAGGAGGCTGAGGAGAGAAGGAAGACGGAGCGAGGGAGACTGTCTGGTCTGTCTTGGCAACTCCCGTTCGCATCCAGATCTGCTCTGAAACGACGTAGGAGGCCATATCTTCTTCACCGAGCTGTGACTACCTTCTGCACCAAGTTCATGGCGGATTTCTCTCTCTTTCTCATTCTTCTTGTTTCTCGCATCATGAGCGAGTAGTAACCTTTTCGCTGGGGTGCGGGGACTAGCCCCGCTGCCCATGCAAACCATGTTCTTTTGTTAAACTTTCCATGGCAATGTATATAACTCTTTATTTCGTGGTTAATCGTTATGCTTGTAGTTTAATTAATTGCTCGCTTTCATCTCTGTTCTACCTATATTGTGAGAACTTCTATATATAGGATAGAATGTCATTTAACAAGTTGACTCCTTGACGAGAACTTCTGAAAGTATTCCTTGAGGTCGTAAGTGTATGATCCGCGAGGGGACGAGCCATCTAGCCTTCGGTGATACTTCTGTGTGCCTAACGCCTTTACAGGGGGTTCACAACCTTAGTTGGATTTTGTATCTTCTTGTTGATCGTCGATGTTTGCTCGTATATTAATCGCCTGCCCGCTTATCGGTTAATACAGCTGACTCCCAAACTAGAAATAGGATGGGATTTCTTCAGAGCCGTAAGTAAGTGGTCCGGATGGTGACGAGACATCTGATGCCTAAGGTGATGCTTACGCGAACCTAACACCCTCACAGGGGGTTCTGTAGCAGCTCTATTTGGATTGATATATCTTTCCTGGTTTGTTTGTGATTGAATGTGTTTGCGCGAGTAGCGGTGGTGAAACCCGGTACCATCCCAGGGATTCCATACCATTAATCTAAATCCAACTTTAATTCAGCTTTTAATTTCTTGCAATTAGTTTAATCAACCTCAAATCAACCAATCATTCTAAATATTAGTTTTACTTGAGCAAGATTCGACTGACAAGGATTCTTAAAAAGGTTGTCCTTTGGGTTCGATCCTTAACTATACTGCGATAAGTCTCGTCCGCTTGCGGGTGGTATTATTGCACTTTGGTTTTGGTAAAAGCTCGGGGATTTCAACCCCGAGTGAGTTTGTTAGTGCATTTAAAAAATACCACGTCAGGCTCCCAGGTTTATGGGACCTTACCCAGTGGTGGCATGTGTTGGAAAGGTGGCCTACATGTTGGAGTTTCCATCTGAGCTACACAGACTACATCCAGTGTTTCATGTGAGTATGCTGCGGAAGTGCCATCCAGATACAGAATTGATGTTGCATCCTGTGGAGGTAGAGCTTGATGAGGATATGACCTATGTGGAAGGTCCAATTTTGATCCTTGACCGGAGAGTGAAGAAGTTGAAGAGGAAGGACCTTGTTCTTGTGAAGGTTGTTTGGCATCATAAAGGTGTTGAGGAATCCACATGGGAGCTCGAGGAAGAGATGAGAAGGAAGTATCCCTAGATTTTTTCTTAGGATTTCATGGGAGAAATCTCTATTAGGGGTTTATGGCTTGTTAGGACCTTGACCCACATTTTAGGATAACCCAATTTGTTTTTCTTAAGCATGCTTCTTAGCACCTTTCTCTAATCATCTGAGATGCAGTTCAGGCATGTTGGAAGCTTGAGTTCTTATTTTGAGCTTGCTTGGTTGATGCTTGTGTTTTATGATGAGATTTTGGTGAAAATTGCAATTTACCCAGGGTAGGGGTTGATGTGCAAGTTTTCCACCTCTAGAGTGTTCCTTCTCTCTCTTGGCATCATATAGAGGATAAAGAGATGGGCACCTTGTTTGGACCTTGGTTGTGTGGTGACATCCTTGGTGGTGTTTTGGACACATGTGTGAGGTGTGACTTGTACCTTGAAGTGTTGTCTTGGGCTTGAGAGCCTTGGAGAGGCCTTGTATCAGTTTGTGGGTGTCTTGAGTTGCACCCTATCGGTTTGTGGGTGTCTTGAGTTACACCCTATCGGTTTGTGGGTGTTGGGTTACACCCTATCGGTTTGTGGGTATGTGGAGATGTGGTATCGGACATGACCATGATATGTGACCTAGTGGACAAAACCTAGATATTATCACCTCATTTTCATGGTGTTTCATGTGGCTCTTTCTCGGGGACAAGTGGCACCTAAGCTCCTGAGGTGGTGACACCTCTCCCATGATCTCTTTCTCATCCCTCTTGTATATATACCCTTTTCTCTCCATGCAAGAGAATCCTTTTGGTTATCCTTGCTTCCTCTCCTTGGTGGTCGACCTTAAGAATATCAGGAGATAGAGGAGTCCATCTTGGAGCCTGGTGGATGAGTCCCAAGCTTGTGGTGTTTCCTTCATCCTCTACCTTGGTAAGCCATGGTTTCTAGCTCTCTTTCTCTCCTTCTTTCTTCTTCTCAGACATGGATCTTGGTTATCTTCTTTCCACCCCAAACCCTCCTAACCTTGGTTCTATCTTCTTCCTTGGAGGTGTTGTGGAGACCAAGCTTGGAAAATCATCTTCTACCTTGAGCTTGTGAGGCTTGGAGCTTGACCTTGGAGCTTGGATCTTGGTGGTGATCTTTGATGCGGGTTATATAACTCTTAACCTTCTCTGTTATTATCACTCCCAAAATGATATCTCATTCTTCATCTTTGGTTCGTTATCTCTTGCATGTTAGTAGTACTTCTTGGTGAATTTGAGATCTATTTTGAAGAAGGAATCTTACTTAAGTTACTACCCATGTGTTTCACCTTTTTGCCTTGCTATAGACGAGTGACCTTAGGTTGAAGATGACTAGGTTGATATGTTTTGGTGGGTGGCCATCATGACTTGTGATGCCACAAACCATCACACCTTGTGACAAGTTGTGATGACCTTGGTGAGGCCTAGGTCGACACGCCTTGGTAACATCTAGGTTGTCATGCCTTGTGCATATATAGGCCGTTACAAGTTGAGATTGTTATCTTGGCTTGTGGTTGTTAAACAATATTGTGACATATCAAATGTTGGGTGAATTGGTAGTTTAACACTTAATCTAAGTTCTTCATATTCTCTATATCCTTTCTATGCCTTGATGTTTAATTTGTGGAAATATAAATAGTTTGGAACATAATTGAACACTAATTATGTCAATGTAAGGTCATACACATAAATATCTTAATGGATTTTTCAATGATGGACTAAAATGCAATTTAACCACTTAAGAGGAATAATAGTATATAATTTTTACTAGAATCTTCTATGTCCTTTTGGGATAAAAAAGAGAGAAAGAAATAAAATGGAAAAGGCTAAAGTCAAGTAAATAAGGCATTTAATGTTGTAATGTGACAAATAGTGGAAATATGAGTAAATTGTCCCAAATTTATACAATGGAAACTTAAAAGATAATTCTAAGCCCAAATTCATTTTCTTAGAGTTAAACTTTACTTAAGTGACAAGTTTCATTATATTGGAAAATTAATAATTATCTTTACATTAATTGGAATTGGAAAATATGAGTTTTTCTTCAAATAATTAAATAAATTATTAAACAACTTGAAAAATATATACAAACCCCAAATTCGTAATCTACATGTCAAAGTGAGTCTATGTATAAATTTTTATCTAATTTGGATCATCTTAAATATTTTCTTTTATCTAGGAGAGAGAAAATGATTTAAAGAGAAAAAATAGTAAATATATATCGAAAAAATTAATTAATGTCAAAATCATGTTCCTCATGTTTAGTATTTCTTGTATACCAAGTTTTACATTTTTAGAAAGTTTCTAGATGCCTCTAATATATTAAAAGGACAAAATAAGTGATAACATTTAAATATATTAAATAAAATAATAAATGTCTTCAAAAAATAAAAAATGCCAAATTCATGTTCTATATGCTAAATAGGCCTTTGGTTCAATTTGCACTTAATTTGGAAAATATTTGATGGAAAGGTGAATTTAGGAGAGAGAAAGTGTGTAGAACTTTCAAATCATAATTTAAAATAACAAACAACTTCAAAAAATGAAAATAATGGCAAATTCATATTAAACACACCTAATATGGCTTATGGGTGCAGTTTCATTAATTTTGGAGAATTCTAAAATCATTAATGCATGAGGAAAGAGAAAATAAGTTTTACTTGATAAATAAATCAAAAGTCTTCAAAAGGTAAATCCAATTGCATATTCAAATTCTACATACTCAAATTAGCCTGGGTAAAAATTTTCATTTAATTTAGAGTTTGTTTGGATCCTCAAATAAGAAAAGAGAAAAGAAGAAATAATTTAATATGTAGTTATTTGTAATCTGATTGGGATTTCATTTATTTTGTGATCTCTATGGGCCGTTTGATCAGGATCCAACGCCATTTGTGTTGTCACCTACTTACGCCCGCAATGGAAGCATGCCATTTTTGGTGGGTTTTAAAACTATGATTTCTCCTTCATTTCTCAATGAATTTGTGAGATTTTTGGTGCTACAGATTCGTGAGAGAAATCCGCACCGTTTAGACCCCTACTCATGACATATGGATGTGATATTAGGAAATGCCCAATTGTTCTCTCTGATCTCTCCAACCTTCCATACACATGCCACCATACACTTGAGCTTATATATGTGAGAATATCTTTGCATTCTCCGCTCTCTGGCAGGCTACCTCTCGTTCCAATTTCTTTCTTCGTCGCATTTTGTGCCACCAATAAAGCTTCTCCCTCTCTATGCTTGCGGAGGGTTGTGCTCTCTTCTCATGCCATCATGGTTTAGTTGCATCTAGAGGTGAGTTCTCTAATCCTTCCTTTTTCCTTCTATGTTCTTAGTTTTGTGAATTGTTCCCCATAGCACTTTTACCCAATTTCTCGCATGGTTGCATCAATGTTTCTCACAACCATGGAGTTGAGAGAGTTGGAGAAGAAAGCCCACTTATTTTCTCAATTTTGCCCTCCATTTGCTTCTTCTCGTCTCTCTGCTCTATGCAAGGGTATTCTTGCCGTTTGCTTTTTTTTGTAACCCCTTGTCGCTTGTCGAGGTGGCGCGGACCACTGACATGGCAGCCCACAGTTGGGCCATGCAATGCGGCCTGCCCTCTTCCTCTCTCTCGCTTCGCCTCTGTTACTTTGCTTTGATGATGTGTCATCCTATGATTGACCCATTTTAGAAAAATTATAACTTTTGATTCACTTGTCCAAAAAATTATAAAAAAAATTTGTTTTAGAATTAAAAAAATATTCTCGATCTAGTAAAAACATTCTCAGAGCCTGATTTCAATGTTTGTTGAAGGATTATTTTTGTAGAAAGAAATGTATGTATAAATTTCATAATAATTATAACTTAATCATATAAACTCCAAATTGGTCAAAAAGATATGTTTTCTTAATTAGGAGAATCTAACTAATCGATTGGTGAAGTTTTCATAGTCTAATTCCAATTTAATAAAAAGGTGATATTTCTAGGATTTTAATATACTCATTAATTAATGGTTTACATAGAATATGATATTAGGTTAAGATAAACTCTGATTGGATCCAGGGTGTGGATCCTAAACTGATATACACATCAATAAGGTATTTCACATCCTCTTATGAGTCATATTGGACAATTAGTCATTCCTCTCTCTCTCTCTCTTGGACTTGACGGTGACATATTATTTAGATGTCACATATATGCTTATAGTTGTATCAATTATTTCTTAATCTTGAAATTAGACTTGTGCATTATGACAATTTTTAATTGGATCATATACTTGTATCTTGTGGCTATTTCGTTCAGTTGTGCCTTGTTGGTGTTGATAATATATATTTAATGGAAACCCTAATTTAGCTATGCCTATACTTCTCATTGATGAATTTGGAATTTGGACACCTTTATGGTGATGTGACTATATCTCTACTTGCCTCTCTAATTATGATGCATGTTTGGTTTGGGTAATTTGTTTATTTACACATTGGGTGATGTATCCCAATTTTGTGTAATACCAACAGAGGGTGCATATGGCGATTCATGTCCCTGGGTAATTGTGTTGTGATGCCATTACTCCCTGAAGATTATGGTGGTGATGCCATAATATATGGTTATGGTGGTGATGCCATATACCCCAAAATGTTATTATGTGGATTATTGTTTAGTTTACCCACATGAATAATTCTTATTATTAATTGTTGTTCTCGTCTTGTGATTTTAAAGGCAAGATTTGTTTAATATGAGATCTATTGTTATCATCATACATTCTCTTTTATGTTACTATATGAAGAATTCCTTTTTGATATCCAATTGGATGCTTCATATTTATTCTATGGGAAGCCTTGATATTTGTTGTCCTTATTTCCTTTATATTGTCCAATCCCTATTATATGCACATACTGGCTTTGATAGCTGGCAATTTCCATCTTTTTCTTCCTTTTGGGGTATGCTTCCAAACCCCTAGGTAGTGAGAAAGGAGAAGCTGTCTAAAGTTGACCAAGGATATCCAGAAGATTCCTTATCTAGATTTTGGAGGTAGATTGAGATAGTGGGACAACTCACTGCTTATTAGTTCCGTTTGTTTCCTTCTATGTACACCCTGTGTGGTGAAGAAGTTTCATAGACACTCAATTGTAATAGTTAGATATATTTCTCTTCTGTTGCTACATTATTGGTTTTATGATACATACATGGGAATGAAATGGTTATCATCCCTTTTTGTGAACAATTTATAATGGTTTTGGTTATAAGGGATGTTGCCTTTTTTATAGTACAGAGTGGGATCCCTATGGGATCCCACTCCTTACAAATATGGGGGAGAGACCTTGGTGATGATAGTTTGTTGTGACTTTGAGACACCTAGACCAATATGGTGTTTAACTGTTATATCCAATCGTTATATAAGGGTGTTAGTCGTCACGACTATGGTGGAACCTAGTGGGGTTGGTTTGTGTCGAGGGAAATGGTGACACCCTACTTGGGCAAAGGCCGACACACCCTAGGACGGTGTTTCCCAATCCATCCTTAGTTATGATGCTCGACATACCCAACTCATGACACCTAACTAACCCTAACCCAAACAACCCATCATGATATGTGACGCCCGTCATGCCTTAGGCTGGCATTTCCCGATATGCCTTGCTTCCCATCACACCCAGACATAGGTTACCCATTACACTTGGATATGATGTTGCCTGACAGGATTTGGAGATGGTGTTGGCCGACACACCATCCGTAAGTGTTGTTGCTCGATACACCCCACATGGTGTGGTTGTCCAACATACCTATGGTGCTAAACATATACCCTCTCAAGTTGATCTGATCCATTACACCATATGCTATCTTTAACTGGGATCTTGATTGTGGTAGTTATGCTACGCCATGTTGATGATAGGGTTATATGTTAATATGTGACAACCTATGGGATGGTTGTGCGAATAAAAAGGGAGTGTTGTTTTCTATAGTCTTTATATCATAACATATCTTATAATGGTGATGGAAGTGATGATCTAAGGGTGGTTGTCGAGCCAACCTTGTAAACCCTAATTGGGTAAAGAGAAACCCTAACCCTAAAATGTAAAATGTATGGCATGGATATTATAAGATGATAATGTTGATAATGTATTTCTCTTCTAGTTACAAGTTCCTAACTATGCAGGTAACACCAGTTGATGTACATAGCCATGTGTGAGATATGGTGGCTATGATATGTTTGAATAAGCCTTGTGAGGCACATGTGATGTGGTAACACAGAAAGAGGAGTAAATGGTCCTATGACCTAATGATGGCTTAATGCCTTGTATGAAGTAATGATTTCCTCAGTGATGAGAGGAGGGGTTGTTACCCCAAGATATGTGATCCTTGTGATGAAAATTATGATGAATGCCAAATATCAAGTGATGATGTGATGAGATCACACCCTAAGTACTCAAATATATCTAGTGATGTGTTATGCCCCTATTTATTTAGAATTTGTTTAGAGGTTGTGTGTTGTAACTTGATTGATGTTGAAAGATGCTTAAATAACCTAATTCGTCAAGTGGAACTTAATCCCGTACCTTGCACTATGCCATAGATCCATTTAGTGTCAGCATTTGCTGAATGGTGAAATGAGTTTCACTCGGAATGCATATTTTTGAATATGTGGGGTACAAGTTGAGTAATTCCTTATATCCTTAACTACATGATGTGTGATACGACCATGTGTGAGTCGATCTCGTTGTGGTATGGATGGCCATGCGTGAGCCACTCCTTCTTGTTAGAACATCCATGTTTGAGCCTGTTCTTCTAATGTCACACTTGTACCAATGTGGGTTAGTTATAATTATATATGTGGATGGTCATGTGTGAACCAATCCCTGAGTTTGACTATATGTCATTGTTGAAGTTGACTGATATGTCTCTGTGGTGTTTTCTCATGTAATGACCACAAGGTGGTGAGGTCGTGGATTCTGGCTCTTCCATTAGACCTTGTATGTCACCGGTTTCGACCTATGAAGTGGTCGGTGGGATTTGGGTGGTACGACTCAAATCCGCGGGCCCTGGGGCATAATAAAATGTGTAATCAGTCATGTAGTATAATTGTATAGGATCAAAATACAAAAACATTGGATGAGGCATTTCTTGATCTTTATACAATATTGGTGATAGAAATTATACTTGTTTTTCATATTCCTTTTAAATTATTAAGATGTTGCATAATTCGTTAGTAATTGCTCTTCCTGTTAATAATAATTACCTGCTTCACATAGTTGTAACTTTACTACTGCTTTATTTATCTTATCTGTGATAATAATAGAGTTGATGGAGAGTTATATCTCCCATTGAGATTTGGAATCTCACCCCATGGGTTTCCCACACCCTTTTTAGGTGGTCTTGCACGAAGAGATATAGGTCATGCAACAGAGGTTGAGAAGCAACAAGAGGAGCAATAGCTGACAAGGTTGGAAGTGATGTTGGTTGTCTTTTGTTGATAGAGTCTTAGAGTTGTCCCTGTACACTCGAGTCCTTGGGGATGTTTGCAAATGTTTTGTGGATGAGCTTCCGATACGTGTTTGGCTTGTGTGCCCCTTTTTGTATACAATTGTAATGGATATATGTATATATGTTATGGAATAGGTTCCCTAGTAATAGGTTGATGGCACACATAGTAAGTGATTTGAGGCATGAAAGTATTCATATGTAATGGTTCTTGCTATTGGACAGTTTTATGAAAACGATTTAAATTTTTAGTATTTTTTAGTAATCTGTTCGTTAATCTTATGTAGTTTAGTTTTGAGTAATCTCACTTTTGTGTGGCGTGAGGTGTCTTAGTTCCTGAAATATTTTGTATCTTATAGTCAGAGAGGTATTACCTTGCAGTGGGGCCAACACATACTGGTATAGTTCACATTTCCACAACAATGTGTCGACAAGCAGGATGTATTGTCTCTATGCCACACCTGACTGTTTCCCCTAACGACTATGTAGCCATTGGGGGTAACCGTTGCGCACTACGTGAGGACAATGTCTCCTCACAAGGGACTTATTGCTACCCCATAAATGGTTGCCAAAATCAGCCCCATAAAGCCACACAACTGACTCACTCTTTCACTTCTTCACATGCAAGTATATTCAACTACTCTTGAATGCTAACCCAATTTATATGTGAGGCCTAACCCAATTTATAATTTTGACTCTCCACTGCTCATCTTGATGTTATCCTTGGTTGAATGATTGCAACTACAACCAACTACCGCTTAACAAAAAGTTAGCATCTTGTATGTGAGGTTAAACCCAATAGTTTATTACATATGTCTAGCAGGCCCGGGAAGATGACAAAAAGTTGATTTCTACTAGAAGGCCAATACACTCACCTAAAAACTTAAATAGTACATTTTTCTATTTTAAATACTAAAATAGAACGTTTCAAATTTTAATTCTCATTATAGCATGTTCATAAGGTAATACATCACAGTTGGGGATGTATTGCCCCCACTGATGGCACTACGTCCAAGTGGATGTTGTATTGCTCTCTCTGGGAGAAAAATGTCTCCCACCAAGACGTATTACCCATTGTGGGGTCAATATGTCCGGATCTATGACGTATTGTCTCCAGAGAGAGAAATATGTCCTCTGCCCAGATGCCTTGACCCCACCACATAGAAATACATTCTGGATGGCAACATGTTGACCTCGTTTGACACAATGCGGATAAGTCCAATCCTAATATCTTGATTCTGAGTTGAAATGCACCGTGTACCCATACATATATCGTTTTCTACACCACTCATTAGTGTTTGAATACAATTTCTTTTGGTCATCCCATTTCAAGGACTCACCGAAACACCTCATATAGTACCACGATCTATTCGACGTACAATATTGTGTTGAATTACCTCAACAAGTCTACGTGTGAGGTATCCAACATCTAATGTTTGTACAACAACATCTAGAAATCCTTTATGGGTTCCATAATAGGAAATTATATATTCCATTAAAGAAAGTCCTTCGTGTAAGTTGCTTTGAATAGACAAATCAATCATTTGTCCTTGTGAATTCAACATTAATCCCCTCATACCTAACAATTGGTGGACTTGAGATGCATTTCCTCTAGCTCCTACAAAGGACATTAAATGGACTGAATTGAGATATACCCATTTTCTCATCGAGCGGAGGGCACAATTTTTTTTTCTTTTTCCATCAAAAGTAATATGTTAAATCTTTGATTTTTTTCTTCTTCCTCTGTCCTTATCTCATAGGTATAACATTTGAATCAATGGAGAACCTTTTCTTCTTTCTGTATGAATCGATATTATTACATTCAAATTCCTTCCCAATACCTCCCAAGAAAAATCCCGAATTGGATCCAAAATTAATGGGTTGGTGTGAGCTTATCCATGCAGTTATGTACTCTTTAAATGAGAATCTATTTTATGAAAGATCCTGCTTTTGTGCTTTGGTGAGTTAATGGCGTATAAAAATACATGAATTCTCGATGTAGATGCTACATACTTGGTTGTCATCCTTCAGAGACTACAAGTATAATAGGAGCATCCATTGAAAAAAGGATCACCCTAAGATGATCATGTCATGGCTATTGAGAATGAATCAAACTAGATGGTTCTATTTTTTACTCTTATTGACTTGCTCCTAAGCAACCAAGGTCAAAAAAAGATTGACAAAGTTAGTCATTCACAACCACTGATGCATGATTCCTCAAAAAGTTAAGGATTAATAATCCTTTTTTAAAATATAATGTATTCGGTCTTATACACACACGAAGAAGGTAATAAAAAAGAGGATGAGTTCTTCTTTATTTTATCACTTAGTATCCATGCAAGACGAAAGTATCATGCATGATTTTGAATGAGAGAAAGAAGTGAGGAATCCTATTTTTGACTCTGACTTTCCCACTCTAGTTGGCTTTCTGTTACTTCGAAAGTAGCTGCTTCATCTTTGGCCACATGGATTTCTGATATTACTTTCTATTTCTTATCAAACAAATGGCATATTCTTCAAGAAATAGTAGCTATTCTTAGCATGATATTGGGGAATCTCATTGCTATTACTCAAAGAAAATAGAGGCTAACCTAAACTTTTTATCATAACCATTAACCAATTAACCATATAATTAACCATATATATTCCTATACATATACATATGTATATCTACTCCACAAAAAATAGAGGTATAAATTATAAATCTAGATGAATATGTATGCATCATTCTCTAGATTATTAAAAAAATAAGTATCCTCACCCTTTTTTATGGATTTGTATGAATATGTATACATTAATCGTATGTCAAGAACCATATTTGAACTGGTGACATGAGGATTTTCAGTCCTATACTCTACCGACTGAGCTATCCCGACTAAATTTTCCATATTATCCTACTGTAGTGTAGGTCCCATTTATATGTCAATTAAAGGGACAAAAAAAATCAAAATCTTATTTAGTCCCTGGATTTTTTTGTATCTTATAGTTAGAGAGGTATTACCTCACGGTGGGGCCAAAATGTCCTCTTATAATTCGCATTGCCACAACAATGCGTCCACAAGAAGGATGTATTCCTCTATGCCACACATGATCGTTTCCCCTAACGAATATGTAGCTATTGGGGGTAACGGTTGGACACCACGTGAGGGCAATGTGTCCTCACTGGGGATGTATTGCTGCCCCATAAATGGTGGCAAAAATCAGCCCCCCAAAACCACATAACTGATTCACTCTTTCTCTTCTTCACATCCAAGTATATTCAGTTGTTCTTGAGTGCTCAAGAGTCTGAGCCACAATGTGTGGAATTTCTAGAAATCTAGAGATGGGTTTTCTTCTATTTTATGAATGAGATTTTACTTCTCTTCTTTCTCCGATCGACGAGCTACTTATCTTCTTTCTCTAGATTTCTAATTAAGAAGGGAGATCTATCCACTCCAGGTACTTTCTCTTCTAAATTTCTCCTAGATTATTAGTATCAAGCATATACAATTATATTGTGTTATTTTTTATTCTCATTTAGTTGAATTTAAAATTATCATTCATTGTTAAAAATGAAATAACTTTAGTCTTAGAATGACTATTTTCAAATTATAAAAAATGGTACTACTACTCTGGAATTTTTATAATTTATTGATCCAATATTATGAATATAAATATAATTTTTTTATAAATATAATGACTTGAAATATAATTGATAAAAATTTAATGTCTTTTATAATGATATGAACAAGGCATCTAATTTACTTGCACACGTTGTCAGGATTTGAAATGATGGACAAGTTTTCTCTGATGGGCCTTGTTCCAGTCGATCTGTTAGACTCATAAATATTACACTTATGAATACTCTGACTGAATTCAAGTGATATATTCATGAAACACTTGACATAAATCCCAATCACTTCTCTACCAATATATCATATCATTTTTGTGGAGAACATCACATGCTCATACAAGCTGACAATGATGATGCATTTAGAACTTTGTTCTCAATTTCATGCCTATATTGATGTCTTTGTTGAAAAAACACCAATCTACCAACATGCTAGTATAGTTACATGAATTTAATAGATCAATTTCAAACAATCAATAGTAATGTAACTTCCATATCAAATCAACCACCTAAATTTTCTCAAAACCCTAGTATTGAGAATGAAAATAGTGGTCAAGAGGTTGAGGAGAAGGAGGAATATATTGAATGGGAAGATAACTCAAAAACTAAAATTGATGATGATCCTAATTCATATGGGTATCAACATCAAATCTATGAAACTATCATAGCCTTGAGTTCCACCCCAGAGACATTTAGTAGGGATTGGATAAAGCACGAAATTTTTTATGATAGCTTTGAAATTTTCTAAGATGATGAATGGGTGGGTGATTTTCTTCAGTTAGTTTATCTTAATTACAACCCTTCCAATAATGAAATTTGTATGGGTGCTATGTTTGCATATATTTTTCCTATAAGACCCCCTTATTCTTCTTTTATTTTTTCACTTAGAAATATTTCTCTCGCTCCTTTCTCCTATTCTATATCAAAGTTCTACAATTCTATTACCTTTGATTCTTAGTATCAATCATAACTAGTAACTTAATATCTATTTACGTTATGTTTGTAGTATATTTACAATTTTCAACATTATATTTTATTATCTTTGATCTCTTCATAGATCTCATCCAAAAAATAAAAATCTCACATGTTAGTGGATTTAATCCATAATTTTGGTTGCAAAGTGTCAAGAGGGATGGCTCATCAATCTGTTAGAAGATGACTGGAAGGATGTACCAGACTTAGTGTGTAACAAGATAGGATTTACAGTGAGGAAAGAAGAAGTGAAGTTTCAATTGCAGTCATTGAAGCAAATGTTCCACATGTATGTGAAACTTCTTGAGCTACCTGATTGGTGTAGCTATCATACTAACCACAAATCGATGCAGATTAATTCAGAAGTTAAAAGGCAGTTTGTTGTATCACACCTAGAGATACAATAATTTGTACATCAAAATAGCCATTTTATGAATCAGTAGATCAAATATTAATTTAAATATATTAACACAATGTATTATTTTAACTTTATGTGGTTAATGTTGCAACTTTAATATTATTGATATATTGTGTTTTTGGATTATGTTCTTCTTATCTAATAAGACCAACAATCACACACTGTTTGTTGAAATAAGACTTCTATATCCTTAGGTAGGTTTGAAGCTAGTCAATTTAACAAATTTACGATAACTGAACCTAGTGTATAACAAAATTACAAGTCAACTAAATGCTAATGCACAGTACAATATATGTTATTACTATATACATAACTAATAAATAAATTATTTTTATAAATACCAAAAAAATAAAAGAAAGTAATGCGTCTAGTATGGATATATATTGCTCTCATGTGGAAGCAATATGTCTCAAGTTAGAACATATTAGCACACCATGAGGAAATATGTCCCAGAATTTGACAATTTCACCATATGATTACAATACGTTGTATCATTCGAGGTGGGGTCAAGGCCTTCAGGCCAAGGACACATTGCTTTGTCTGGAGGCAATACGTCTCAAACCTGGATGCCTTGGCCCTAAAACAGACAATACATCATCGTAAAAGATGTATTGCTCTTAGAGAGGACAATGCCTTACGTGTAAGGATGCATTGTCATTGGCATATGTAATTAGTCCCCTGTGACATATTGCCTTCCGAACATGTCATATTAGGAATTAAAATTTGAAATATGCTATTTTAATATTTAAAATAGCAAGATATGCCAATACACCTCTGTTGTCTTCTATGGAATGCCTATTCTATTTGTTAAAATTAACAAATAAAATGATAACCGTTGGAATTTGACAAACCAGAACATTTACACAATCAGGTTCAATTTTTAGTTCCTTGTCCCCTCCCATTCTTTGACAAACATCGGGTGAGGCATGGGCCTCATGTGGCCTAGGAGTAGCTCCATCATTGAAGGTTAGAAAAAAAAACAATCAATATATACCGAATAGAATTAAGAACATAAGTGAATATTACTAAAATGTATGTCCAACTGAAGAAATTAACATTTCCATTTAAATAAGAAGCCTTATTGACATCACTCACATTACTAAATCACAACTATTAGATTAATAACATCAGTGTGCTTAGTTGATGTATTACAAAGAAGATATCCACGTTAATTTACTGTATTAACAAAGAAGGTTACCATATTGACCTGTTAGTCTATTAATCAAGAAGATTATCAACGTGCCAAACTGATTGTTGTAATCATAAAGAAGCCTTATCAACATTGTTGTATTACTGATTAATTCTAATATGTGATTTCTTTGACCTAATTTTCACAATTGTTGTGCATTTACCATCATGGATAATAAGAATGTGCAAGTTGAGATCTTAATGATGAGATTGAGAGTGTTTAATTCCATTGAAGCTCACAATCTATTCTTAGTGGAGAATACCTAAGATCAAACTTTATGACTGCATGATTAAATTACTGGGTAGAGTTGGTGTAAAGGGAGGATTTCATAAAACACATGGATTCAACTTTGTTGAGTTGGGAAACAAGGTGCTTGAGTTTGTAATGGGGACAAATATCACTTGGAGAGTGACTTTATATTAAAAAATTCTAGAGGCAATTGCATTGCATCTCAAGTGGGAAGGATACACTGTTGGAAGAACTAGAACATGTCAAATAGTCAAGATATTTGTCCTTCACTTCATTCAGGGCATTAAGGCAAGCATATGTAAAAAAAATCAAATTAAGTAAACATGATCATATGTATATCAATACTATTGATCAAGTGGTCATACTATATTCAAGGAACCAAATTTATCTACCATTTTTTGAATCAATTGATCAAACATTAGTAAATGGTTTGAGATATAGGAATATGAAAGAAGTTGACCTTAGCTCCCTATGGAAAATGAATCAAATCAAGAATAAATAGTAGCTAGTTCTGTATAAGGGGGAAAATTAGATTCAAAATATATTGGGACATTGAAAGGTGGAGCAATATCAACATCCACATAAGTAAACTCCCCTTACCAATAATATCAACATCAACATATTTGTGGAAACTTGCAATATTGCTGGACACTTTAGTATTTGTCTATCACACACACACACAGATATATATATATATATACATATATATATATATATATATATATATACATATATATATATATATATATATATATATATACATATATATACATACACACACACAGATATATATATATATATATATATACATATATATACATACACACACACAGATATATATATATATATATATATATATATATATATATATATATATATATATATATATATATATGGGAATACATTGGCTGCCCACGCGGGTACAGTAATTTGGCTACCCGTGCCTCCACATTTTTTTTATTTTTCATCTTATTTACCAATTCTTCCACCATGTTCTTTGGACCTCTTTGCGCTACGCAGCCGAGTGTTCCCGCTTGGTCGCAAGATGGTCTTCCTCCCGTGTTACTTATGTCAATTTTAGGTGCTCTTCCTCCGCTGCTCCCTTCTCTCCTCTGGTGTTCCCTCTTTCTCTCTACCGCACTCGAGGCGAGTTGGTGGCATATCCACAACCATGGACCTGGTGACGACATCCCAGGCTGAGATCGGAGGTTTGGTGTACAGAATCTTCAATCCAAGAGATAAGAGTAGCGGTGGCACTAGGCAAACAAGGTAATCCTCTTATTCGTTGATGATCTGGTATCAAACATTGCTTCCAACCTTAGCAATCTCCCAACTACCCATTGTAAACAGGTCCATTTGATCTGTACCATCGTCGCCTGGGCTCTATTTACCCCAAATCATCATTCAACCTCAGTGAATCTGTCACTTGTTGCTGGCTAGTTGAGTAAACAATTACACAACTCCTCCTTTTCAATGTTTCTAGCTGAACAACTCTCCCTCGTGCTCATCCGTTCCTGTTTCCTTCCTCCCGACTTCTTGCTTTCACATCATCTGTAGGCACTTCCTTATGCTTTCCTGCTACACGGGTGGTAGACCAGTGCTTTTATGTGTCTGATGAGGTCAGTAGTCACCGGTTGTCCACATGACCAAGCCCCAGTCCAGGACTTCTAGGGCTTTAAACCTAGTACTTAGCCAGCTTGTGCAACCTTATTTCTCTCTCTACTTGGGAACTTGATGTCCAATGTAGTTCCTCTGCTTGTATATCTTAATGATATAATGCACATACTTCAGAACTTCATATTACCTCCTTAAGAATTCTCTACCAAAATACGCTGATTTCTATTGCTGTCTATGTGTCCTATTACAATGCAGTGCTTTCATTTACAAAATGTGTGTCTCCATTTCAGTTTTCTGCCTTAGTTTTATTGTATGTGTGTTCTTATTGCAGTACATTTTTTCTGTTTACTCTTTGTGTGTTTCTACCACATTACACTATTTCGATTACTGTCTCTGTGTCCTATTACAATGAACTACTTTCATTTACATAATGTGTATATTCATTACAGTTTGCTGCCTTGGTTTTACTCAAGGCTTATCTGCATTATAGTTTGCTTCCTTGGTTTTACTCAAGGCTTGTCTGCATTACAGTTTGCTGCCTTGGTTTACTGAAAGTGTGTCACCCTCACATTTTATGCATGTTTTTGTTTGTGAGGCTGTTACTATTATGGATCCCAACCTTGATACTGATGCTAGCAATGCTATAACTGACTATGGTGATAATCTGTATTCTTCTTCATCTGTTGACTGTGATGTCCTTTCTGTAGCTGATATCCCTAGGATTGGACTTAGTTTTGGAAGCTTAGATGATGGTATAGCTTTTTATTGTAGATATGCTGGTTTGATTGGTTTTAATGTAAGGAGAGATGATAATCGTTATCAAAGCCGTACTAAGGTTTCGCTGGAAAAAGATTTGGTTTGTGATAAATAAGGAGAAAATAGGCATTCTAAGAGATCTAGTGGTCTATTGAGTCCTATTTGCAATGATGTTGGTGATCTACATGAGAAGCTTTCCAAGAAATATAAACGATTAGTGAAAATGTGTGGGTGCAAAGTCATGATCCGACTGACATTGGACACGTCCTCCTCCATATGGGTTGTTAGTGCATTTGTTGAGGATCACAATCATGATCTTGTTGATACCGCTCACTTGCTCTATTTGAAGTGTAATTCATCACTTGACCAGAGTCAAAAAACATGATTTCTTCTATGAGTCAAGCCAATATACCTGTGTCTATGCAGCTTGCATTAATAGCATCTGAGTCTGGTGGTTATGACAAGTTAACATTTACAAGTAGACAAGCTCATGGACACCTCAGTAGGAAGAGAAAAGAGTCTACTAATCATGATGTGGATATGGTTTTGGATCATTTTGCAAACTTCAAAGTCTTGGATTCTAAATTCTTTTATGAGTATCAAAAAGATTCTAATGGTTGTTTGACACACTTGTTTTGGTCTGATCCGATCTCTGTTGATGACTCTGCATTGTTTAGTGATGCGATTGTATTTGATACCACTTATCGTACCAATAAGTATTCCATGGTTTTTGGCATGTTTGGTGGTGTGGATCACCATCGGAAGACAGTGTTATTTGCCTCAGCCTTGTTGGCAAATGAGAAGTATGATTCTTTTATATGTGTTTTCAAACAATATTTACTGTGTTTTGGCAAAGAGCCTGTCTCCATAAAAACTGATCAAGACCCAGCAATGACTGCTGTTATTATTACTATTTTTCCAACTTATAAGCATCGTTTCTACAGCTGGCACATTCCACAAAAACATCCATCTAAACTTGGTGGAGTTCCTAACAAGGATCAAATCATTAGTGTGTTGAATGATTGTGTCTAGAATATAGATGATATAGACAATTTTGAAGAGAAATGGAGTTTTGTAGTTGAAGAGAATGTCTTAGTGTCCATTAGTTGGTTTTGTGATGTGTATGCTATGCGGTGTCAGTGGGTGCCATGTTTTATGAGGACAACACAAAGAAGTGAGAGTCTTAATGCATTCATTAGAAGCCATGTCAACAACAAGAAAACTCTCTTTGAACTTGTGTGTAGCTTGGAGATTGCTTATTCTCATGTGTGGGAGATAGAAAACTTCAAGGATTTCGATGACGAGTATAACAATCTGCCTTTGGCTTCATTGTGGCCTTTGGAGGAGCAAATGAGAGGTATATACACAAAGTCTATTTTCAAGATCTTTCAATCCGAAATTCATCAAAGTATGGTGTATAACGTGAAAGAAACTTCTGATGAAGGTGTGTTTGAGGTCTATCATGTTGGTGGTTCTAGTTGTCCTTGTGTTTTGAAAAAATATTCATCTACAGATATGTTATCTTGTAATTGTTTCATGTTAGAATTCAAAGGAATTCCATGTAGGCAAATTCTTGCTTATCTAAAGAGTCGTGATTTTTGTACTCTTCCTGAGCCATATATATAAATGAGGTGGAGCAAATGATATAGAGATCACCCTTTAGTTTTCGGAAAATCATATGTGCATTCATCCACAAGGAGGACACTTCATCTTGTAATTCAGTTGTCAACATGGCTTGTAGGAACATGCCATAGACCTTTGTCATGAAAAGCTTATTGCTTTGCAAAAGGAGCTGTCAGAATTGGATATTGCTGATGTTGGTGTAACTGGTTCTAATGCAGCTTCTCCTTCTGTTGTCAATGTCCATATTCCTAGTATTTGCAAAATGAAAGGCAAACCTAGAGCGACCGATGTGCGGTATAAATCTGGAGTTGAAATTTCCCAGTCTAAATCAAGGCAATGTAAGAATTGCTTACAATATGATGTCAATCATGATAGTAGAAACTATCCTTTAAAGATATAGGTGTGTATGTTACCTATTTTTGCAAATAAATATTGTAAATCTATAACATTGTCATTCTATTTTGGAAGTTAACTATATGTGCAGGAACTGAGTAGGGTTTCTGTTTGTATATGTGTAGGAACTGAGTAGGGTTTCTATTTGTATATGTGTAGGAACTGAGTAGGGTTTCTATTTGTATATGTGCAGGAACTGAGTAGGGTTTCTATTTTGGAACTTGACAAAGTCTTCATGCTGAAGAAGTTGCTGCTATGGTGGATTTGAAATTCTTCTGCTGCTTTTGGACTTGATGCTGCTACTAGATTTGTATTGGTCCTTCTAGATTTGTAATGGAACTGCTGGATTTCTAATGGTGCTTCCATATTTGTACTGGTGCTTCTGGATTTGTAATGGAGCTGCTGGATTTGTAATGGTCCTTTTTGGATTTGTACTAGTGCTTCTAGATTTGAAATATAATGTAACCATGTTGAGTGAGACTTATATACTTCTTCAATTTTATAATGGCATATGTGCCTTGGGTTCTTATGTGCTTGACTTATATACTTCTTCAATTTTATAATGGCATATGTGCCCTAGGTTCTTATGTGCTTGACTTATATACTTCTTCCTTTTGTTTGTGTTTGTATCAAATTCAACTGTGTTGGATGGCCTGCTACATTTGTAAAGTTCTGCTAGATTTGTAATGGAGTTGTTGGATTCACAATGGTGTTGTTGGGTTTGTACTTGTGTTGTTGGGTTTGTAATAAAACTACTGGATTCATAATGGTGTTGTTGGGTTTGTAATTGTGTTGTTGGATTTTTAATAAAACTGCTGGATTCTAATGGTGTTGTTGGGTTTGTAATTGTGCTGTTGGATTTATAATAAAACTGCTAGATTCGTAATGGTGTTGTTGGGTTTGTAATTGTGTTGTTGGGTTTGCAATGGAGTTGTTGGATTCGTAATGGTGTTATTGGTTTTGTAGTTGTGTTGTTGGATTTGTAATAAAACTGCTGGATTCGTAATGGTGTTGTTGGGTTTGTAATTGTATTGTTGGGTTTGCAATGGAGTTGTTGGATTCATAATGGTGTTGTTGGGTTTGTAATTATGTTGTTGAATTTGTAATAAAATTGCTAGATTCATATGTGTACCTAAACGGATGGGTTATCTCTTCGTGGAAGATCTATGATGAGTTGAGGCCTCAAAACATAATGAAAATCTATAAGAAAATCTCATTCAATCTAAATGCACAAACGCCAGTGTTGGTGTATCCTCAACATTAAATGTTTGAATTTGGTAACCCATGTTATACCGGCAAGTCTTTTTAACAAAAAAATGAGTTTGTTGTTTGAGGAACAAAACTGAAGTGGATGAATATATAGTAGGAGAAATAGTAGTGATTTGCACATTGAGACTTGTTAACATCTGTCTGATGATTAAGTTTTATTGCATTGACATATAGATCAGTCAAATTTTTTTCTTATAGATCATTCAGATGATCATATGTATAACTTCCATCTAAAGAACTGCTACTACTACCAAGATCAGCATTTTAGAGGACAAAAAGGATTAACAAGATTAGGAGAGTTGACTGACTTGATCAGAGGCAAAGGATGACAGATACTATATTACATAAAGAAAAGAAATGATAGTCGTACATGCACCCATATGTACTCAAAATTTTTGGATCCCACTACAAGAATTTGTAGAATTTTTGGATTGAAGTCAAAAATCCTTTTCCTAACAGTAACAAAGTCAAACACCAGAATCTATAGTTGCAACTCAGATGATTACCAAAGTAATAGGTTCAATAGATTCATATGTACATCAGATGATTACAAAAAACTAAGGTTCTGCTAGAAGACAATTGAGTTCCTATCTTCTTATACAGAAGGTAGCTGAAACTCAGATGATTACCAAAGTAACATGTTCAATAGATTCATATGTACATCAGATGATTACCAAAAACTAAGGTTCTTCTAGAAGACAACTAAGTTCCTATCTTCTTGAAGCTGAAAATCAGATGATTACATAAGCTGCAGCTGAACTTTGGTCAAATCACAGTTACTTTCATATGTACATCAAACATCACAAAAAAGATCATTTCTACTCTTCCCCCTTTGACTCTTGCATGTCTTAACTGTTGCCCTTTGACACTTTCATTTCTTCAATGCTCCCCTTTAACTCTTGCATGTCTTCACTGCTTCCCTTTGACACTTTCATTTCTTCAATACTCCCCTTTGACTCTTGCATTTCTTTAATGATCTTTAATTTCCCAAATGTCATCATCTTGTGAAATATATCACCTCATATTTCCAGCATGTCTTCGTTTGTAAAGGTCATACTATGTCCAATAACCAAGCATTCCAAATATTTCATAACAAACACGCCACAATCCACCTCATTTTCTGCCCATTGTGGGCAGTCAACATATTCAACTTCCCATTTAGACATCTGACTCCCTCTATCAGACAGTCCTCTTAAGTATTCCAATAGCCATCCAACCTAAAACAAAATAACATGTCTATGCCATAACATGTATTTACTTTATAATCTTGTGGATAATTTTCTTCAAAAAATGCTTGATACTTACCCATCTTTGCACCTCTCTCTTATAAGCTGAGTTTCTAGAAAGAGAGTTAAACGCCCTGAATTTCTCTTGTATGAAATTAGCTTCCAACAGATGTCGATGCATGCCATTGTTCAGAATAGTGAACAATGAATCCATCTTATCAAAATCACTTGGTCTGATGTTGAACAGACTTGGTAGTTCACTTATTATGTCCACTATAATACTCTGCACACCCATGTGTATTTTTTGCTGCAAGAAACACAAATTTACATCAGTACATAATTTACATCAGTACATAATTTACACAAGAAATGCCATTAGTCTGTAAATTTACATTAGTACATAAACTCTGCTTGTAATTCATTCTTACTGGGACATATGTTTTTAAGAAATACCATTTGATTGATTTCTTTCTTTTCTTACTTGAAGTTGCTTTGAGCATGTCCACAAAGTTGTCAATCACCTATTCATTATAACTGAACATTAGTACATAATTTACATGGAAACGTTGTATCTATATTAGATCTTGAGGTGTCAACGTTACATGAGATTCGATCATTTGGTTCTTGAAAATCAACCTTGATAGTTGTTTTCCTGTACACCATGTTTCAGTTCCGAAATGCCATTCCCTTCTTGACATGTAGAACAAAAGTTAGCCCAATATATTAAATAAGGTTGAGTATATGTATGTATCACAAAATTCTTCTCTTGTGTTCTCTTACACTTCATCGATGTTTTCCTTGAAGTTCTTTACTTCTTCTTTCCACTGATCACCCTTGAAGTGTTCATATCCAATGAAGTTTGCATTCCTTTTCTGTATATATGTTAGATTACAAGGATTATAAATATTTGTTTGCACTTCTTATAGAACAAGGAAAGATGAATTTAGCTTACCACTGGCTCCCTTCTAATCTTTACATTTTCTTCAATGCTTCCAAGTTTTAAATTTAGTTTCTTTTTCTTCTTGGAAAACATCTTCATTTCCTTCTTTTCTGGTGCAGGTGTTTCTTGTTTCCCTTCTACTGGAGCTTCTTTTATTGATGGAGGTGTATGTTCTGCAGAGATGAAATGCAGTCGAGTGTACTTTGGTGATTCCTCTACAAAGCTGAATTGTCTCTTAAAATTTTTGTTCTCTTCCTCCAATTCATGAACCCTTACTTTCAGCTTCTTGTTTTCCTCCATTACCTCAGCAAAACTTGTGAAGGCATTCATTGAGCACATCTCCTTGTGCTTTCCTAGAACATCCTCAAGACACTTGACTCTATCTACCAAGTTATCATATCTTGTGTCAGGCTCTTCATCTAACTATTTTCTTTTTCCTTTGACTCCACATTGGTCCTCCCTTGGTGCATACACTTGGACTTGAAGTGTGGGAACTTTTTTCCATGTGATGTAAAATGGGATATCTTTTAACTCTTTGATCACTTCCCAGTCATCACTGTTGTCCACCTTCATCTTTTTTAGAACATGTATGGACTGTAACATAGACAATGTTTCAGTAATACAAGCAGAGTTTATGTAATGAAGACAAAGCTTAAGTAATTTGAAACATGAAAATTGTAACAGAGACAATGTTTCAGTAATACAAGAAGATGGTTTTTAATGGAGACAGAGGTTATGTAATTGTAAACATGAAGACTATAACAGAGACAATGGTTCAGTAATACAATAACGTAGTTTGTAATGAAGACAGAGGTTCAGTAAATTAAGAACATAGTTTGTAATGGAGACAGAGGTTATGTAATATGAACTTTTTACCTCATTTTTTCCTATTGCTAACATTTCTTTTGCCCTATTCATTGGAGCTTCCCATTTCTTAATCCTCGTCTTTGCATTCTTGTATTTGGGTTCGGCAATGTTTGTCATCTCCAATGCCCAAACCTACACTCAATCTTTTGTAGTTAGTACATTTTCAATTTGATTGTCTTACTTACGAAGGAAAAACTAAAAAGTAAATATGGTTTTCATACTTACATATAAGCACACCATATAACTAGTGGCATAAAGGGTCTTCTTCATCATCATTTCACCTAATCTCCTTGTCCTAATCTGTCCTTCCATGAACTCCATCCGTTGGAAAATTTACGTGTACCAACTTTACCCAATTTAGGGATGGAGTTGTTGTCACGTCATTAAGATAATGCAAGATATACAACAGTGCATTGTACCCTGTGTTTGGTACAAGGAATGTGACCATGAGGTACAACATCCAACACCTACACATATTTTGGCAATCAAGCTCAGTATCACCAGTCATCATTCTTTGCCATGTCTTGGCAAGGTTTTCCTTGTGAAATAGCTCAAGTTCCTTCATCCTTTTCTCCTGAAATGCATGCTTCCTCTCTTCCTTGTTTGTCATCTTGGAAAACTTTTCCTCCCCAAACATCTCCTCCCCAACCTTCCTAACTACCTCTGAGTTATTGATTGGCACTATATCAATGCCCGCATATGGTATTCCTAGTATGACACCAACATCTTGTACTATCATACTCACTATTAAACCCTTCTCCAATTCAAACTCATCACCACCAACATATTTCTCAATTATGTCATGTAAAACTCCAGTCTCAGCTTTTAGCTGTGGGATATTGATTAAGTTGGCAAATGTTGTACTCTTCATCATTTTAAGCTGATTCTCACTGAAAATCACTCCATTCCTAATTTGGATATATCCATTGATGTAACACCGATGATTTAAAAATTGAATATCTGCATTTGTATTACAAAAGCTTCATTTAGGGTAATGGAGACAGAGTTTATGTAATTCTAAACATGAAAACTGTAACAGAGATAATGTTTCAGTAATACAAGAAGACAATTTGTAATGGAGACAGAGTTTATGTAATTAGAGACATGAAAAGTGTAAGGGAGATAATGTTTCAGTAATACAAGAAGATAGTTTTTAATGGAGACAGAGTTTATGTAATTCGAGACATGAAGGCTGTAAGGGAGATAATGTTTCAGTATTACAAGAAGATAGTTTTTAATGGAGACAGAGTTTATGTAATTCGAGACATGAAGACTGTAAGGGAGATAATGTTTCAATAATACAAGAAGATAGTTTTTAATGGAGACAGAGTTTATGTAATTCGAGACATGAAGAGTGTAAGGGAGATAATGTTTCAGTATTACAAGAAGATAGTTTTTAATGGAGACAGAGTTTATGTAATTTGAGACATGAAGACTATAAGGGAGATAATGTTTCAGTAATACAAGGGAGATAATGTTTCAATTATGGTCATTATATCTTTTAGATATAAGGGGCAAACATCCCCTCAGGGCCAATCGGCTCCCATATTTTAAATTTAAAACTAGACTAACACTAGCTTGATTTGTAGAACAAATCATTACACACAAGAATTGACTCAATGCAGCATTTTATAGAACAAATCATTACACACAAGATCCGACAGCAAACTCAATGTAGCATTTACCTCGATATTTACTGACCACTCATCCAGCATCAACCCTGCCTTCATCGTCAGCTATACCCTCAACGTCAACCCTTCCTCCAGAATTAGCATTGCCTTCATCGTCAGCTCTTCCTCCAGAGTCGGCCCTTCCTCCAAAGTCATCCCTTGCCTCATCATCAGTAGATACAACTATTTTGAAAATGACATTCCATTTTCCCCCTTTCTGCTTGCCCTTAGATTTTCTCATAGTTGTGGAGTCAGCCCTTGCTTCCTCAATGACCATATCTTGAGCGTCGACCATTGCCTCAGTCTTGCTTTCATCAACGACCATATCTTCAGTAGATACGGCTCCTTTGGAAACGACATTGTGTTTCCCCCCTTTCTGCTTGCCCTTAGATTTCCTCATAGCTATGATTTGAACGGGGAAAAGGGGAGAATGGTAATGGAAGGAAGAGGGAGCAGGGTTTGTATCAAGTTCAAGGCAGATCACCTTCACCAATGCCTTCTCTACGAAATCGCCTCCACAACGTCTTCTCCACCCGCGGCACATCCCTGCTGAAATGATTAGGAGGGGTGCGGGTAGTAGCGTCACTCTAAAGAGGTCCAAAGAACGCGGTGGAAAAATTGGTAAATAAGATGAAAATAAAAAAACGCGGAGGCATGGATAGCCAAATTACTATACCCACACGAGAAACCAATGCATGCCCTATATATATATATATATACATAGGGTATATATTCAATGTCTGTACGAGTAGCTAACTTTTGTTACCGGTGGATCTGTTTTATAACAGGAAGGTACATAATTGTAATGAGACGACCAAAATTATAATAGAATGACTCATTTTGTAAATACAATGTGAAATTTTTGTTGTCCGTCTAAAAATAGTAAAAATGATATCTATGACAAAACAGTAAATAATTAATGATGTATTACAAAAGGGGTCTTTCTATTACAATTTTGATCATATCATTATAATTTTGACTGTCTCATCACAAATATGTGCCCTATTAATTATAAAATAGATGAATGAGTAACTATCCTTAGTAACATACATATACACATTAGTAAAAGATATCAAATTATACCAATAATTAAGTCAACTTTATCATTACCCTTGACATTTTAATACCAATTTTGAAGACACATTACTGCCTTAAGGGACCCATGATGAAGCCGACTACAATGGGGATTAATCAATCAATTTCCTATTCTAAAGGCTTATTTTGAGGCTACAACAGATATTGATATAGCTAAAAGTTCTCTTGCCATCTCTTTATGAGTGGGGCAAAATTGTTCTTGAGTATTCCACCATTCAATAATATTGAGATAGCCTTTTCTAGAAATAAAGTCCTTCCCTAGATATATGTCTAACTCGGTTTTGAGAACATTCATATCCCTTTTGCCTTATTTTACATAAGAATTATATCTTTGTATGGACCTTTGAACCGCTAACACTTCTAGAGATTGGGAAGATATCAACTATTGAAAGAAGTATGATCACCTATCTTTCTTCTTGCTTGATGTTTAATTAACAAATCAACACATGTCTTCTGCCCTTTGTTAACATGAGCTTAAGACTTGGTCCCATCCACCTCAATGTAATAAAATCACACCAGAACAATATTGAACCTTTGGTCTAGGTCAACTAAAGTACCCATCAACATAAAAATTTCATCCCAATACTTCTTAAAAAATTTAAGCATGCCTCCACAATTTTATTAACATGATATCATTATCCGACTTACATCGTGCAATCGAGTTCATTTTGATGTCACACATATGGTAAAAACATAGACTTGAAGTAGGATATCTTCTCCTTGATAACTCCATAGTAGAATTTAATAAAATTTTGAGTCTATGACATATTTCAGAAGCAAAATACCACTCATGTTCTGAAGGAAGTCAATTATGAATCATTTCTCCCTGGATCAGTCTACTAAATAAAATATTATATGACAAATAAATAGTGAGAATTAGAACAACAAAATTCCACCATGTTGTGGAGGCTTTAATTTCTTAGAAGTATTTCAAAAAAAATTCAAGTTTCTATCCACATAAAAGCATTCTTAATTTCCTTGACTAGGACTTTGTTAGTGGAGTAGATATTAAATGTATATTATTGTCGAAATTCTAGTCCATTAAAAGTTAGAGTAAGAGACCACCAAACATCTCATGGTGTGAGGATGTGGGACATAGGCAAACCTCATGATCAAACTACACAATACTAATAAGTCATTAATGTAATGCATAACAATAACAATTATATTCTCTTTTGGTGGTTTGATGTACACAGTAGGTGGTTATTTCCAACCTAAACTCATTCATCTCAATAACTTACATCGGTCTAGATATTTCAAACAAATACATAGCTAAAATATCACTCTTTTTATATTTATTGAAGGTCATCTGAATGGTGACTAAATATTATGGGATTAAGAGATACATTCTCTCCCCCTCTCCCATTCCCGTAACAGAGGCCAAAAGTCCGAGAGGGTGGTAAACTAAGGCGGCAACTGGGATTGGAAATTGGGTCCCTTTTTTAGGAGACATCGTGCTTGACCACTTGAGCCAGTCCTTGTCGGCGAATAGTGGCTGAATATTATGAGAGTATATTTGGAAGCCTTCGTGTTTGATCATTGATGGAGGATACTCATGCTTGACGATCACTCGATTCATATTATTTCTTGAACCCTATTGACTTAATGTATAATTTGAAGTCCTTACTTACCTATAGAGCACAAATAAGTTGTTGCTTCTTGTTCTATCAAACCTTTTATGGAAGAGGATGCCTTCTCAAAATGATTTTTTAGGTGGAGGTACCATTTTTAGAATTGCTAGAACGAATCTTGAAGCAATACTTGCATTTGGTCTATGCCACTCTATTCACATATTCACCATGTGTCACTTATAAAATTTCCTATCCTAGAACTAACCCCCTAGTATAGGTATGTATTCAACTTTCCTCATCTTCATTATTACTATTAATAGGAGTCTATTCTTCCATTAGAGTGTCACTTGTGATAGTTATATAACTTGAATATCTATAAAGGGGAATTAAGTGTTATTATTTGTAAACTCTAAGGTGGTAGTGTTTAACAAAGGCACTACAATGTGTTGTCACATGGCTAGTAATCCAATTTAAGGTAGGTCCTAATCCATTTCACACTACATGATACTTAATTCTAACAAAATCCAACAACTTTTCCCCTCATTTTCCAAATACACCTATCTAAAGAAATAAAGGAAAATGATACTAGATCTCGTTAAAACTAAGGAACAAGTATGCATTTGATACCTAAATGTGATCATATGTTTAAAAATAGTCCCAAATAAGTGGGACTCTTCGATATTTAACCCTATTGGTTTTATCTTGAATGGGTGTACTACATGCATGTATTTTAAATTACAAGACCTCATACAATTGACTACCATGTAATCATACTTTTCTCATTAAATCCAAAATTCACCCCTAAATAGGTTTTTTTTAGTTGAAAGATAGGTATATTCAAGATTCATAATACAAAGAAATAGAAACAATAAATATATATTGAAATGAATTATGAACATAGTTATTAGAAATACATTAAAGATTTTTCGATAAGCAAGTTAAATAGTAGCATATTGCAAATAGTTGATACTCATGGATTCCTTAACAATTGGGGACTAAATTAACAAAATAAAAAAGAGGGTAAATTACTAAGTAAACATATAAACAAGATAGTTGTAGTCAATATCAAGAGAATTCTTCAATCATTCTATGTATTTTAAGAAATTGAGAAGCTTATTCTGTATTGCACAGAACAAGTGTTATATGCAATATACAAAACACACAATAATTATAAAAAATAGGCTAATAAAACCAACCAGATGTTGCATGCAATGGAGGCTATGGATATAATTAGCTAGATCCGAGCTGTGTGATCTAGAATTGTTTAAAGCGGTGGGCGACCTCCTTCTAGAGATGAATCATGACCTACTACTTCTTGTTCTTTACAACTTGTATGAGATATGGTGTAATGACACCCACTATTGAGTATCCCCCACTTAAGGTGGACTGTAAAGTTGAAAGTCATTACCTAAAATTTATAGGATCTAGTTATAACAAATAATAAATATTAATCAACATTTCCACTAATTAGTTACAAGATGTACAATGAGGGTCCTCTAAGGAGTTAGGTGAATTCAACATGAGAAACCAACATATATGAAAAGAAGAACTGAGGTATCTAACTAAATGATCCCCCTTGTGACTTATCTTATTCCTCTTTGATGCATTTATCTCACTCTCCATATCATATTATCTTCATATACTTGGACAATTTATTAAAACATCAACAAACTATATTTGGATGAACATATTACTATAATGTGTACATGGGTGCATACAAAAGTGTGCATGTATAATAATATATATATTGGGAAACAAACAAATATATGAACTCATGTTTTTTTCATACCACCTTGGGTATAATCACCTTTCTCTATCCATCATCGAACTCATGTGAACTACCCCTTAGTTGGTCTAACTTGGATTCATATTATCATTGTTTCATTATATGATACTCGTATTGGCATTATAACAAACATGAAGTAAACAAACATCAAAGAATTTATTTCATCAAACTTTGAGAAATATGTAGCAAACTTTATAATATGATATATTCTATTATTTATAAATAACCACATGCCTTCATTGTGTAGATTTTGTGCAATATTATCCAAGTACTTCAAGTGTGTATAAGCAATCAAATCAACTAGGTGTATATTCAAGCAATCACCCTACCATTCAATCTGGATGTATGTATAACACCAAGGTGTCATCATATATTCATGTGATACTAATTAGGACTAAAGTAGGACCTAACTAGGGTTTAGGGTCATCTCAGATCTACACTAGAAATAAGGGTATCAAACCTTATTTCCATCATATCATGATTACCAAGCAATAGGAACCTTAATTACACATTAGATGTAACCCAAATACATAGATTGAACATATCATGTTATTATGAACACCTAAATGTTGTCATGTGGATTAAGTTCATGGAATGTTATAAACACTAATTTAATAAGCCCAAATTCACAAGTATATGGTTACTAACTTTGGAACCCTAAACATGCATCATCAACATTCTAATCTAATTGAGATACTATAATATCATTATATATCACAATATCATATTAGATCAGGGATTAACCATAGTCAATGTATATAACATATTATTTATCAGATCCAGGGTTTACATGAACATACACCTAAGTAGCCTTTAACTATGAAATCTCTTATAAATACATCTTATTCTTATGAACTTAATCCTACAAATCCAGATTAATTTTAATTAGAGATAAACAAAGAGTAATCATCTTTAAATGATATGAACCTATAATTGAGCTAGATTAGAATTCTTCATCTGAAACTACTTAAATCTAAGAATCCAATATAGTTTTAAAATGCAATACATGACTAGACTTTGGAACTATTTTATGTGAACTCTACATATTTTTTTGATCAGTTTGATATATATATAATCACTAGCATTTGATTAACCTATTAGTTAATATAATTACTCTTGTTAATAACATATGGGCCAATATGGGCTTGACACGTCCCTAAATATGATTATACACTTACTAAGGTACGGGTCCGAGTTTGATCAGTGAAAGGACCTTCCCACCCTCACATGTATAATGTGCATCTAGGAGCTTACTCATCATTTAGCCCCGGATCATCGTATTCCTCATGAGGAGGAATGGTCTTGCCATGCAGGTGGATCAACTGAGGATTGACTCCTTGTTGTAGGACACTTGGAGGATGGTTAAGGGTGCGTGTGTCTCTTTAGGGTCGTAATGAACCTATTGGGGTTCTAGGTTGGTTAATGATGGCCTAAGGAAGCAAGGAGAATCTCAATTGTAGGTTGTCTATGTATATGAAAATGAACATGATGATAGAGTTGAGATCCTTATGTGGAATTTTGTGGATGATAAATAAGTACCATGGACTCCCTAAAGATATTAAACGCTCATCACCTCTACCGGGGACCAATTCAGGCACTCGTTTGGTTCTCTCTCTAGTCATGGATATGTGTAAATTAGTGCTAGGTGAAAACAAAAGACTACAAGGTTGGGTTCTCACGCGAAAGGTTGAGAGGTGTTCGTCCATTCCTCTGCATTGGACAAAGTCTCTTAGTACCTTTTTATAGACTATGGTATAGGAGAGAGGATTTGATATGATAAAACATATCATACTGGATAGTCATGGGTTAGTCTTTACAAAACGCATGAGGATAGTGACAAAAGTGGCCAAGTGATTGTGGCTAAACCTATCAAAGGCGATGGTAAGAGTCTTGAGTATGGAGACCTCTAGAGTGAGAGAGAAGTTAGTGCTAAGAGTAGGGACTCCTGCTTCCATGAGACAACCCAACATCTAGGTGGAGAGGATAACATTCTCTTTCTCAGGTCAACCATGATCTAGGAATATTCTTAGGCCAATATCTGTTCCTAAACAAGTTAATTCCTTTTTATTTTTAAACTCCAACTTCTTATATTAATTCTATTGAGAATATATCTTCTCAATTTAATTCCAATTTCTAGGGTAATATTCCTTTTGATATTATCACCTTTTAGACTAGAGATTATCTCCAAACTAATCCATTTATCCCTCTAAACTTGCCATTCAATTATTTATTGATAATTACTTCAAGATTTCCTAGGCCATAAAGTACCTTAGAATATTATTGAAATTCATAAAAAATCTAACAATCTTATCATCCATCCACTAAAATTATCTTGACTATATATTATGAGCATGAAATAATCATTTTTCTAATATCCTAAGGACCCGTATGTAAAACTTGATCAGAATGATTGTACTTATATTGGGTTCTAGGGCCCAAGGCCCTTACTCATGTCTTCTTAAAGGGTCCACATAACATTAATTATGTTCTTCATTATGAAATTAGGGATTTTTATGACATACTATCTCAAAGGAATCATCATATTGGTATATGTACTCAACATTACATTACTTACTTAAATTAAAGGCTTACTATAAGTCTAGTGCTTAGATTCATCATCCCACTTCAATCAAAGTCATATTATTGATATTAATGATCTTACAAAGTTATAGGGCTCCACGATCCGCCTTCTCTCTAGCGCCCCCCCGGCGGCCGCCGTCGGGGGGAGTGGAGTGTCTTCTCGGAGCTTCCCTCCCCCTGGCCTCAACGATGGTTAGATAGATCTGAAGGTTGTGCTCTCCCTGGAGTTTGGTTGGATCCGATGCCCTCAATCAACCCTTTGAGAGCTTCCTCACTCGCCCTGGTTCGATGCAAAAGGTTGTGCCGCGAGCCCCAATAGGCTGATGGATAGGCGACGACCTTTTTGAATCTTCTCCGTTCAAGAGTGATGGAGAGATAGGAGCCTGTCCTGGTTGTATTGGGGCACATGTGCCGCTATTCCGCGCTGCTGAAGCTAGGTGGTCTCCGCACCAACTACTTCTCCAGCACCTGCTTACCTGTGGTCGAGGATCCTGTTCCCAGGATGCAGGCGCCTCATTGGCTTGATTGGTTAACGAAACGGTTCCTTCTGGTGGTTGGGATCTCATCCCCGAATCTGGTGCGTGCTCCGGCTCCTGACGGCAAGCACCCGTTACTTCTGGTGTCCGTGACAGGGGAACCGCCCAGCCGGTGGTGATGACAGCAGAGGCCCCTAGGCGTCCTCGGGTTGCTGCTGATCTGGGCTCTGCCCCAAATCCTGTGGTGGAAGGTTGCCTCGCAGGGTAGATAGAGGCGATCTTTCCATTCACGTGGGGGTGCTGCTTCGACTCCGAGCTTACTTGGCATCACTGGATGACTCTTTGTGCGTCCTGCTCCTTTGCAGCCATCCAGTATCCAGGAATCTTTTTGAGTGTCCTCGTGGTGTTCGACAGAGTTCCTGCTTCCCTGACCTGGTCTCCTGTCCTGGAATCGGCTTCGGCTGATTGATGCTTACGCCTGGAGTTGGACGAATGAGGAACGGATTAACCTTCTTTCTCTATTGGCTCTTCTCCTGATGTGTAGCTGGAACGCCTCCAAGGTGTTCGATGGGTGGTTTCTGTGCAAACAGAAACTTAGTTCCTGCTTGGATGTTTGAAACCAGAACTGGTGATGATAGGCAAGAGTTGCTGCAGGGCTAACAGGGCTGCTCGGTGAGATAGAAGTTAAGAGGATTTCTCGATTCTTGGTGCAATGCCACTCTTTGTGGGTGATGTTACTGTCAGTTGGTATTGTTCCAAGCATGAAGGCCTGACTTGGAGCTTTTACCCTTGCTGCACCCTCATAGAAAAACTACTTCGATTCTTGCCTGTCACACAGTTAGTTTGTTGATCTTCTGGCTTCAGTTTGTTCAGTGTTCACCTCTGAGATTCTTAATCTGCTGATTGATGTCTGGGGGTTCAATCCTAGATCCTTCGCCCACACCTTCAGTTTGTGTTTTTAATACCAGTTGGGGGGAGGCCTAGGAGCTGGTCCACTGGTGTTTGATTTTGCTAATTCAAGTATTGAAGATGTGCGTTACTTACCAGGTTGATGACAGGAGATAGTTCCAGTGATCGCTTAATGTGGTTGCTGTTGATGTTATAGGGGTGCTGCTATGCAAACAGCAACATTCGACGTTCGGTCTCTGTTTCCTGCATAAAGAAATATCCAGGTCATCTTGGTGGTTTCTTTTGCTCGCCAGAAACTAATATACCTGGATGATAGCAGAGAGGTTCTTGCTATATTGCTCACGAGATTCACATGTTGCTGAAGTGATGTTTCGGCTGCCCATGTTGCCACAATTTTAGAGTATGAGTATATTGTCAGTGTTGGCATGTGTAGTTTGGATAGTCATTCCAGTTTCCCTGTTATCTCTTGAGTTGGTATTGCGGGTGCATTTTTCTTCTTTTATCTAGGTAGATGGCTACTGCGTAGCTCGTATTTTGTTTGTTTTTTTCTGGTGTTTGGATGTTTTCATCCAGGGTTGTAATGGGGGCGCAAACGCTTTTGTACCCAAAGTTTTTGGTAATACAGTAACACGCTTTTTGGACCGACCAAAAAAAGTTTATCTTAATGCACTATTATTGAAGTCATAATCACGAAATCTAAATTTACATAATTTTGAGGATATTACATTCACCCCATGTTAAAAAGGGATTTTGTCCCCAAAATTCAAACCTAATCAGGTCCAGGTGAATGAAAACTCATATTAGCATCAAACATTAGGGATAGAAACCTTTATTTGATAGGTTTTAGCTAGTTTATCTTTAGTAACTTTTATTGATAAAAAAAATTCTCATAATACTGATGCTGAAACCTGAATGCAATCCAAAGGTATATCTACATCCTTATCCATTGCATGTTACTATTACTTGGTGATTACATTATCACTTTGTGATTTCATTTTCACTTAGGCTTCAAACCTACTATTTATTCTCTAATTATATTCATGCAAGTGTGAGAACACCTCAAACCCTAGCTCATGTCATTAATTTCAACTTAAATTACTACTCATATTCCAATGTCAAATGCATGTATCACATGTGACTACCTAATCTCTCACACACATAATAAGATGAAATAAACATTTGTTTGCAGTCTAAATACAACGTTATCCTATTCCACATGAAGAGATATGTACCCATACATTATCTTTAATTAGAATTTTTGGTTGAGTCATCATTAAACATGACTTCGAACCATGGATAAAGTTATTTCCATGAATTTTATTAAATTTCATGAAGTCATGGGATAGTGATTTTCTCAACTCCTAAGTGTATTCATATCTCCCTTAAAGATTCTATTGTCAAACATTATTGCATAATTTCATGTATTCCTTATATTTTTATTTCATGTATCACTATGCTTAGCCATTCCGTTAAGGTTTGTAGGTGTGTGGGTATGTAACGTCCCAGGATTTGATACCTCAGATAAAATAATCTTAAAAGGAATGATTGGACTACCCATATCACCAAGGTGCACCTCCTTGTTAGGGAGACCATCACTAAAGAACTATATGGTTAAGTGTGCTCAGCCCAGAGTAGTACTATGATAGGTGACATGTTAGGAAGTTGATCCTGGCTTGCACATGCGTGTGGACAAATTGTGCAGTTAAGGCTAGTGATGGTTTGTGGGGCCATTATTCATTCTTGAAAACTCTACTAGAGCCTTGGGAAGTGGGCCCAAGCATTACAAATGGTATTAGAGACATAACCATTCCAACAGGCGGGGCCCACATGGGCATGTGGCATGCCAATCTTGAGTCGTGTGGTCCAAGCATTTTGGAAAGGGTTGTCCATGGTGATGTATCCACCCTTGCAATCGTATTCCATGATTTGGAGTTGGGTGTCCATGGGCCATTCTGGGTATACACCGAAATGGGGAAATATTATGAGGCCATATAGTTGAGCCTTGATGAGGAAGTCAAGAGTCTAAGTGGGGGAGATTGTAATGTCCCAAGATTTGAGACCTTAGATAAAATGATCTTAAAAGGACTGGTTGGACTACTCATATCACAAAGGTGCACATCCTTTCTAGGGATCCCATCATTAAAGAACTTCGTGGTTAAGTGTTCTCAGCCCAGAGTAGTACTAGGATGGGTGACCAGTCGGGAAGTTGATCCTCACTTGTGCACGAGTGAGGAAAAAGTGCATGGTTAAGGTTATTAGTGGTATGTGGGGCCAATCGTCATTCCTAAAAACTCTACTAGAGCCTTGGGCAGTGGGCCCAAGTGTTATAAGGTAATTTTGGAGTGATTTTCCTCTTGAACCAAGGGCCTTATATACGTACAATGCCTTTCGAATGGACCCCAAGCATGATCACCTCCTGACCCCTTGGGTCTTACATACCTTTAAGCATTCCTACTTGACCCTAGCGTGACTTAGGGCTCTACTCTGCCTAGGATTCATGGAGATGTTACCATTGTATTTCATTTCTCTTATTACCTACACCTTGTCCTGAGATAAGGGTCTCCAATGTTATTATGTTTTTATATTCCATGAGTCATCAGGTCTGAGAAGAGTCTACAACTTAGGTGTCCTTCATAGGATTTATTTCAGTGTGTTAACTTTTCCCATGACACATTTTTCTTGAGATTTTCTCTAACCAAAGTTTTTATACTTATATGTCTATGCACCCCAGGCATTAAGCCAAACACACACCTTTCTTATATAGACTTGGTTGTAGTAGGGCTTGCATACTCTATATTCATCATTGTGATATTCCTTTCAATGTACCTTTCTTACCTTCACATATTTACCTTGGGATTTCTCCAACCAAGGTTTTCACATATAACACGTGTTGAATTATAATTTCATATATCAAGGACAATTTATGTTGATTAGGTAGGGATAAGGTCTCTAATGACATATTCCATCATATCCCATATCTTTAAGTTTAGATCCTTTAGGAAGTCTAGGCCACCTCAAATATAAGGATGAGGTTGGTCAACTCACCCTTCTAGGGAAGGTCCTAACCAAGGGTTCCTTCTTGGCTTCTAGGAAGAGGTTAGGATTTCTAGTAACAACCTACCCTCATGGGCTTAGGGTTATGCCTAGGAAAACCTAGTCTTCTGTAAAGTACTTAAGTGGGAAAACATAGTAGGGTATGAAAACTTTAGTGGGGTCAAGAGAATCATAAAACCCTAAAACACATGTGTGTAGTCCCTCTAGTAGTAACCCTATACTCTAATCATGGGTAATGGGAGTAGTACGAGTGAGATAATAACCCTACCCAAACAAACCCTAAGTGACAAACCAATTTGAATAATCTAAATTAGAGACCCACAATATCCCATGCATGCATGTACATAGTGTGCCAGATGACATGCATGTAATATACACATGAATGTATTGAATATGTACATAAAACATAGAAAACAAATAATTACATATGAATGAGTATAAGACCCTAAACGCAATTACAGGGGTGTTATCCCAACCTGGGTTTGGTAAACCCATGAATGGAGAAAGAACACTTAAATTAAACACTTAATCTAAGTCTAGTTGTTAGATTTATCATCCCAATTCAATCATAGTCATACTATTGATCTTATCATTCTAATATTTTTCTAATTATCTTCAAGTGTATCTCAATATATTTTTATTGAATTCATAATCATAGAATCTGATTCTCAGACTTTGAGGATATTACATATGATGATGCCATAATCATCTTCCTCTAATTTTGTCTTTAGATATGTGGGATTTTCCTTACAAAAAGGATTGTCAACTAAAGTTTTATCCCGCACCACAACAAAGGCATTTATGTAGGATTTGGCATGTAAGTTCATCATGGTAATGAAGAGTTAAACTGAATAACCCCATAAATCAAATAGAGAAGAAACCCCTACTCAAAATGATAAACTTTAAACTCCTACACTCACTAGATCACAACCATGAACTAAGCCTATAAATTCCTACACTCATTAAAACATTACCATGAGCCAATCCTACAAACTGCCTACACTCATTATTACTAGAGTACCTGGCAAGTGGGCACAATGCTATGGGAATATATATATATATATATATATATATATATATATATATATATGATGAAAAATTCATGCATTAAAGAAAACTAGCATAAGTCATCTTGCAAACACAACACGTCTATAAGCATAGTAACCGCAAAGAAACTAAAGGACATTAAGTTGGGAATCTGCTAGGAAATGACCCAACTTTCATAGGAAATAAAACACATGATGAAGCTAAAATAGATTGTTCTAGGGGAGAGGCACCCCTTAGACATGTCCTCAGCAACAGGAAATAAAGTGGTCTAAGTTACAAGACTATCTGCAACTCAAAAATCTGATTCATCTGCAATGATTTCCTCCAAAGTGTAGTAACCATCTCTGTCCTTTCATCTAAAGATGTTATCTGAGTTTGCTTCAGTAGGGTTTATCTGGGTATAAGTGGAGGTTTGTCCTGCATGTTAGTAAAAATAGATAAGTCTAGTAAAATGCTAGAAATCAGATTATGTGGTTGTTTATATGTATCATTGAATTTTCTCTGGGTTCTTTGTTTCCAAATATTCCAAAAGATGTTGATGGTACTATCTTCTGATCTAAAGTTTGAATGTTGTGTGAGGAGTATAATTCTATGAGCAGTTGTTGGTACAAGAAGTTTGTGCATATCAAATGTGTTTGGAAAGAAATTATGTAAAATATGTGTCATGAAGATGCATTTAGGGAAGAGATGTTCTGTGGTTTCTTCTTCTGTTGGCTAAATGGACATCTAAAAATCCCTTTGTTTTGATTATGACAAACATTTCATTCTTATTAATCTAATGAGCTACTTGAGTGTGCAGGATGACAAAGTGGCAAGGGAAAATCCAAGAGCTTACTTAGTTTTATTTTCATGCAATGTAATCAATGTTGTAAAACTTGTACAAATATATAATGTACAAGTACTTAGATTTGCATGTAAATCAAGCGTTAGATTTTCCCTAGCCAAACACCATAGTTAGACATGTCATCCCATTTGAATAGAATCACCTTTTCACACTCACACATATAATTAGTGCTTAAATTGAAACCTTGAAACAGGATCATTCTCGGTTGACGAACTCCTCGACCGAGACACTCTTGGTCGACCATCTTCTCGACCGAGAAAGATCCAAAGTAGCCGTTAGACACAACAGACAAGTTAGTTGGTAGTTGAAGAAAGAAGTTGCAAATCACTTGTTCCAGAGAGCCTGTCGGTCGACAAAACTTCGACCGAGTAGGTGTCTCGGTCGACCATTTGTCGACCGAGATGGTCTCTGACAGCAACTGCAGAATAAATTAATTAGCCGTTGTTAAAGCAACAACTTTGTACCTAACGGCTAGTTAAGCACTTAGAAACCCCTAGAAGTTGTCTAGAACGTCCTTAAGCATACTTAGGCCATTCCTATAAATAGGACAAGCCATAGGACACTAGAATACACTTGTTACACTTGAGAATACACTTGAGCATACTTGAGCAATCTTTTGCAAGCAATTTGAGCACTGTGATCATTGGCCTACATTCTCCTTAGCTCAATCTCGTGTCCTATAGGCTAGATTCTCCTACCCACAGCAATTACAAGTTCACATACTTGGCTAGGAGATCTTACGCTTGATCTAGGCATATCAAGCCTCGGGCTTAAAGGATAAGTTGTAATTTCTCTATTTCTTTCTTGTTCCTATTTATTCTTTGTACTCTCCTTGCTACTCCTAGGGTTGGAGGCTGCGGATTGGAGAGGGTTGACTTCTCGGAGGAGAAGGGGACTTCAAGCTACTTCAAGAAGGCTATCGCACGGGAAGCTACTTCAGAAGGCTGGTGCAACAGGAGTTGGTGCATCTACTTCAAGGGAAGGCTGCTTCGAGTTGGGCGATTACTTCTAGGTGAAGGCTGCTTGAAGGGTTTAGGGAAAAGAGATTGTATTTTATGTAATTCCTTGAGAGGTAATAAAATAAATTTCTTTTCAAACCCCGGTTGGGTAAGCAACCGGGTAGTGGACTGACTACCTTAGTATTTGCTAAGGTAGGAACCACTCTAAACCCTTGTGTCTCCTTGTCCAATATTTTCTTTGTGGTTGCTTGAGTAATTAATTGTTAAAATTATATATAAAACTCTATTCACCCCCCCCTCTAGTAGTTTTCAATTGGTATCAGAGCGAGGCTTCAAGGAACCCTAACAAGGTCTTGAAGAAATGGGTGATGGAATGCTCAACAACCTCAACATTGAAGGGACTCTTGTTGCTAGGCCATCGGCGTTCGATGGAACAAACTACCAATACTGGAAGAGAAGGATGCAGTTTTACTTCCAAGGCGTCAACTGGGATCTATGAAGAATGGTATCTACTCCTTATCAATTCCCTCAAAATGACTTTGCGGAATGGGATGCAAATACGGTAAAACAGGCCCAAATGAACGCAAAAGCCGTAAGCATTTTATATTGTTCTATTTCTGTAGGAGAATTTAATAGAATTTCAAATTGTGATACAGCGTATGACATTTGGCATAGATTGTCTATCACTTATGAGGGTACAGCCCAAGTTAAAAATTCCAAAATTAGCCTGCTTAAAACAAAGCTTGAACATTTTCGTATGGATCCTAATGAAACTATTAGTGAAATGTATTCAAAATTCTCTACTATTGTTAATGGTTTGAGTGCCTTAGGAAAACCTGTTCTTGAGGAAGATCAAGTATCAAAAATTCTTCGATCACTTCCTCCAAAATACAAGCCAAAGGTGACAGCCATTGCAGAAGCAAACGACCTCACTCGCCTCAAAATGGAACAACTCATTGGTAATTTAGAAGCTCATGAAGCAGATCTAGAAGAGGAAGAAAGAAGAGAACGTGAACACCAAAGTGGGAAGAAGAAGGATGTGGCTCTCAAAGCCTCAAAAGTTGTCACACAAGAAAGTGAAGAGTCAAGTGAAGAAGAAGAAGAAGCCTTAATCGTCAACGGTAAGAAGTACAAAAGATTTAAATCTAACAAAATTTCTAGTTCCTCAACTCCCAGGTGCTTTGAATGTGGGAAGAAAGGGCATTTCAAAAATGAATGCCCCAAAGCAAAGAAGGGAAAGAAAAGCTCACATAAGAAGAAAGAAGAAAAAGCCTATAAAGCTGCCTGGGATGAGTCAAGTGACAGTGAAAGCGGAGAAGAGGTGGAATGTCTAATGGCAAGAGAAGAAAATGAAGACTCTCAAGAGGTAAGCCTAGTTGATCTTTCTAAAGAAGAGTTAGTTACTAGTTTACAAGAAACTCATGATAAGTATGTTGATGCCAAGAAGAAACTAAAGAAGGCTATAAAATCAAATAATGAGCTCATTGCCAAAATAGATGAACTTTCTTATGAAAAGAATAACATTGATCTTGAAAATGTATCTTTAAAAACATCTTTAGATGATTGCACTAGAAAGCTACTCAATTTGGAAACCAATGTTGATCTTCTATCAAAAGAAAAGACTGATTTGCTAGCTAAACTACAAGATTATCAAACTCAACCTATCTTGTGCAACCATTCAGACTATGATAATATTTTAAAAGAAAAGGATTCATTATTTTCTGATTTAGACCAAGCAAGAAAAGATATACATAAGAAGATGAATGACATTGCTACGTTGCAAAGAGAACTTTATAAGTTAAGAAGAAAAGATATTCTTGATAACATATTGAAAGTTGGTAATGTTTTCAATGGAAGAAAAGGTTTGGGATATGTTCCAAAGAAAAACCAACCCAAAAAGACCCAAACTATGTTTGTACCCAAGAACACAATGACTAGAAAGAGAAATGAAATTGACTCTATTACTTGTCATTTCTGCTTACGTCTTGGACATTATTGTTTTTCATGCCCCTACAAGACTAAGGAGTCCGACTTAGTTTGGATCCCAAAACCCGAAACTTAGAAGAATGGAATGTAGTTGAGATATGACCAAATGCTTAATTTTGCTATCTATATTGTCTTATCTCAACAAAAGGTGCTATGCTTATTGTTATTATTTTTCTGCATTGCTGAAACAGAAATTCTGTCGGTCGAAGTATTGTCGACTGAGCTCTGGGTCGGTCGAAGTATTGTCGACCGACTGGATGTCTTTAACAAATAAAAATTTTACAGCACCTATTTCGGTCGAAAATTGGTCAACCGAGAAATTTTCTGTGTTTTTGCTTGTGATACAGTAACCTGCTCGATCGACAAATTGTCGACCGAGACAAATATCGGTCGAACAATTGTCGACCGACTGGTTTTCTGTATCAGAACTTTTATATATAAGCACTTAAAAGGTTTCTAACCATATCGGACCATCACATGGGTACCAAAAATCTACATTCTAATGCAGGAATGGGTAGTTGACAGTGGCTGTTCCAAACACATGACCGGGAACAAGGACGCATTTCAAACTTTTGAAGAAAAGAAAAGTGGAACGGTCACCTTTGGAGACAATGGTAAGGGAAAAATCGTTGGAATAGGTAATGTTGGAACAAATCTCGAAATTAAAAATGTTCTACTTGTTGATGGATTGCATCATAATCTAATAAGTGTAAGTCAACTATGTGATAGTGGTTATGATGTGTTATTTAACAAAACTTGCTGCAAACTATTGATAGAAAACACTACAAATGTCATTTATGAAGGAAATAGAGTTGGAAATCTTTATATACTTAAACCAAACTCTATGAAATCAGTAGTAGGTAAATGCTTGCTTGCAAATGAAAATACCTTACAACTATGGCATAAAAAGCTAGGACATGCTAGTTCCCATGCTATTAAAAAGTTAGTGAAATATGATCTTGTTCGTGGATTACCTACTTTGTCTTTTGATCAAGTTGAAAATTGTGAACCCTGCACAATGGGAAAGCAAACCAAAACATCTTTTAAATCAAAACATGTACTTAGCACCAGTAGATCCTTAGAATTAATTCATATGGACTTATTTGGACCAATGAGGACACAATCTATTGGTGGTAAACGATACTGTTTTGTTATTGTTGATGATTATAGTAGATATACATGGGTACATTTTATTGCAACTAAAGATGATACTATTCATGTCTTTATGCAATTTTGTTCCAAGATTGAAAATCTTTTACAACATAAAATATGTACCATTAGAAGTGATCATGGTGGCGAATTTGAGAATCATACATTTGAGACCTTTTGTACATCTCAAGGGTATACTCATAATTTTTCTGCTCCACGTACCCCACAACAAAATGGTATAGTTGAACGAAAAAATCGATCTCTACAGGAAATGGCTAGGACCATGATGCTTGAACACAACACACCTAAAACCTTTTGGGCTGAAGCTGTAAACACTGCTTGTTATGTGCTTAATAGAGTAACTGTTCACTCTCATTTGAAGAAAACTCCATATGAAATATTACACTTTAAGAAACCTAGAGTTGACTATTTTCATACTTTTGGCTCCACATGTTACATTTTAAATACCAAAGATGATAGAGACAAGTTTGATTCAAAATCACACAAAGCATTCTTCTTGGGATATTCCACTTCTAGCAAAGCCTTTAGAGTATATAACACTATCTCTAGGAAAGTTGAGGAATCCATTCATGTTTCTTTTCATGAAGAATCAAAGTTTGAAAATCTAGATATCATTGATCTCACCAATCAACTCGACAATATAACCATTTCAAATGATAGTGAGAAAATTCCTATATCCGATCCCCAAGTTGAAACACAACCCACACCTAGGCTTATCAAGGATCATCCCCAAGAACTAATTATTGGAGATCCAAATGATAAAGTCAAAACTCGGTCATCCTTCAAAGATGTTGCAAACATGGCTTTTGTTTCTATCATTGAACCTAAGAAGATATCCGAAGCTCTTAAGGATGATTACTGGATAATTGCCATGCAAGAGGAGTTAAATCAATTCACTAAAAATGATGTATGGGATTTAGTTCCTAAACCACAAGATAAAACTATCATAGGAACTAAATGGGTATTTAGGAACAAGCTCAATGAGGCAGGAGAAGTAATAAGGAATAAAGCTCGGTTAGTAGCACAAGGATATAATCAACAAGAAGGAATAGATTTTGATGAAACATATGCACCCGTAGCTAGACTTGAAGCTATTAGGATGTTACTAGCTATTGCTGCCCATAAAAACATTAAGCTATATCAAATGGATGTCAAAAGTGCATTTCTAAATGGCATCATACAAGAAGAAGTTTATGTTGCTCAACCACCTGGCTTTGAAATACCAGAAAAAGGTGACCATGTTTATCAACTTAAAAAGGCACTTTATGGTCTAAAACAAGCACCTAGGAATTGGTATGAACGGCTCAAGACATATCTTTTTGATAATGGTTTTTCTATTGGAAATTCAGATTCTACTTTATTTTTCAAAACATATGCATCTGATTTCCTAGTTGTGCAAATTTATGTTGATGACATTATTTTTGGAGCTTCTAATGATTCATTATGCACACAATTCAGTGCCATTATGCAAAAATAATTTGAAATGAGTCTCATGGGTGAACTAACATTCTTTCTTGGTTTTCAAATTAAGCAAACACCTGTAGGAATTTTCATAAGCCAAGAAAAATATACTAAAGAACTTTTAAAACGTTTTGGGATGGATCAATGCAAACATGCTACTACTCCTATGGCTACTTCTATCAAAATTGATAAGGATGAAAATGGGGAACCTATTGATGATTCCTTATATAGAGCCATGATTGGTAGTTTGCTATACTTAACTGCTTCTCGACCGGACATTATGTTTTCCGTTGGTCTTTGTGCTCGATTTCAATCCCAACCTATGCAATCTCATTTTCTAGCGGTTAAAAGAATTCTTAGATATCTAGCTGGTACTACTTGTCTTGGTTTATGGTATCCAAAAGGACAATCCCTGGATTTTAAAGCATATACTGATGCGGATTATGCTGGTTGTCGACTTGATCGCAAAAGTACTAGTGGTGGATGTTTCTTATTAGGGAGAGCCTTAGTATCTTGGTTTAGCAAGAAACAAAATACGGTTGCCCTATCTACAACTGAAGCTGAATATATGGCAGCCGGGTCTTGTTGTGCTCAAGTACTTTATATGCAACAGGTATTAAGCGATTATGGTTTTAATCTTTCATCTACACCTATTTTTTGTGACAACACGAGCGCCATAAACTTAGCACACAATCCTATTTTACACAGCAGGGCAAAACACATTGAAATCCGTCATCACTTCTTAAGGGATCACATCTCAAAGAATCATGTTTCCCTTCATCATGTTGATACGGAAAATCAATTGGCTGATATTTTTACAAAACCGCTTCCACTAGATCAATTCAACAACATTAGGAAGCAATTGCTTATTACTCCTTTGGAAGATGTTTTCTTTGATATCTGCGGTTCTTAAAACGAATCCGTTTACTTGTTTCATTTTGGCTTTTCAATGGACATCTTTTTCATTCGATTTGACGGAATATCTAATTAAGGGGGAGTTTTTATCAAAACAGTTATCTAATTCAGGGGGAGTTTTTATTAAAACGGTTATCTTTTTGAAATGACAAAGGGGGAGAGATATATAAAACTATAACTTAGTATTTATGAAAAACTCAATCAATGAGTTTCATAAATATACTCTTGGCTTTACATTGAAAGTTGCTACATTCCCAAATGAACTGGATTTCATGTTCCATAATTCATTGGGAATAATAAGCACACATTTTATAAACAAGAGGAAAAGATACATAAGGCAATCTAAAGGTATGAAATTCATATGTTTTATATTTATTTTGGAAATGTTTGTCATCTTCAAAAAGGGGGAGATTGTTGGCTAAATGGACATCTAAAAATCCCTTTGTTTTGATTATGACAAACATTTCATTCTTATTAATATAACGAGCTACTTGAGTGTGCAGGATGACAAAGTAGCAAGGGAAAATCCAAGAGCTTACTTAGTTTTATTTTCATGCAATGTAATCAATGTTGTAAAACTTGTACAAATATATAATGTACAAGTACTTAGATTTGCATGTAAATCAAGCGTTAGATTTTCCCTAGCCAAACACCATAGTTAGACATGTCATCCCATTTGAATAGAATCACCTTTGCACACTCACACATATAATTAGTGCTTAAATTGAAACCTTGAAACAGGATCATTCTCGGTCGACGAACTCCTCGACCGAGACACTCTCGGTCGACCATCTTCTCGACCGAGAAAGATCCAAAGTAGCCGTTAGACACAACAGACAAGTTAGTTGGTAGTTGAAGAAAGACGTTGCAAATCACTTGTTCCAGAGAGCCTGTCGGTCGACAAAACTTCGACCGAGTAGGTGTCTCGGTCGACCATTTGTCGACCGAGATGGTCTCTGACAGCAACTGCAGAATAAATTAATTAGCCGTTGTTAAAGCAACAACTTTGTACCTAACGGCTAGTTAAGCACTTAGAAACCCCTAGAAGTTGTCTAGAACGTCCTTAAGCATACTTAGGCCATTCCTATAAATAGGACAAGCCATAGGACACTAGAATACACTTGTTACACTTGAGAATACACTTGAGCATACTTGAGCAATCTTTTGCAAGCAATTTGAGCACTGTGATCATTGGCCTACATTCTCCTTAGCTCAATCTCGTGTCCTATAGGCTAGATTCTCCTACCCACAGCAATTACAAGTTCACATACTTGGCTAGGAGATCTTACGCTTGATCTAGGCATATCAAGCCTCGGGCTTAAAGGATAAGTTGTAATTTCTCTATTTCTTTCTTGTTCCTATTTATTCTTTGTACTCTCCTTGCTACTCCTAGGGTTGGAGGCTGCGGATTGGAGAGGGTTGACTTCTCGGAGGAGAAGGGGACTTCAAGCTACTTCAAGAAGGCTATCGCACGGGAAGCTACTTCAGAAGGCTGGTGCAACGGGAGTTGGTGCATCTACTTCAAGGGAAGGCTGCTTCGAGTTGGGCGATTACTTCTAGGTGAAGGCTGCTTGAAGGGTTTAGGGAAAAGAGATTGTATTTTATGTAATTCCTTGAGAGGTAATAAAATAAATTTCTTTTCAAATCCCGGTTGGGTAAGCAACCGGGTAGTGGACTGACTACCTTAGTATTTGCTAAGGTAGGAACCACTCTAAACCCTTGTGTCTCCTTGTCCAATATTTTCTTTGTGGTTGCTTGAGTAATTAATTGTTAAAATTATATATAAAACTCTATTCACCCCCCCTCTAGTAGTTTTCATCTTCTTCTCTGCATAGGTAACATCTGGTTGGTCCTATGAAACCTCTTATAGTAATGTATATATGTAAATATATATATATATATATATCAACAATGGGAAAATGAACACTTCAAGCACAATTAAGTAGGAGAATACATATATTAAGATTATGAAAATGAACATGCCAAACACAATTGAGTAGGATAATACAATTAAGTAGAAAAATAAACACGCCAATCACAATTAAGAAGTAGAATATGATTAAGTAAAATGTACATTCCAAGCACAACACTTGTAATAGTAACTTGATTGGTTTGGCATGGAGAAGAGTGATAGAAAAAGCAAACATGATTATCTTCACTTATCTAATAAATGGATTGGGAAATATCACAAAATAAACAACAAAATATTTGTTTAGAGAAATAAGGGAAAATAAGCATCTACATGTTGTGAATATAAGACACATTGATGTTTAGATTTTTCAATGTAATAAAGAAACTCTTTTACAAAGAGGAAGGAGAATAATAAGAAGGTAAAGGGAATGGTTTCCTCTCATGTATATTACCATTCACCACCTCTCAACCTTGCATGCCATTCCATTGCTTCTTCACCAAGTCTGTGAGCCACACATATCATCAAACAAGTTGTGTGTTTAGATATCAAGTTGTTGGGTTTGATAGAGGTGTGAGGGAATTTATAATTGGTAGTTGGAGTAGATATGCAACATGCCAAACCACATTTGTGGAGGTGAATCACCATTACCTCACTTGTGTTGGAAAAAATGACCAGGATGAAAAGGTTGTGCACAAATCAGTTAAAAGTGTGCAAGAATAGTAATGAGTGATAGAGATAAGGGGAAAAGAGGTAGTATCGAGGGACAATCAAATCAAGGAAAAGGGTGGAGTTTGGATGGTATCTACCAGAGAGATGGGATATGTCCATTTTGTGCATTTGGACCAAGAACCACCAACATGAACAATAAAGGATGATGATGGGAAAACAATTACCTTTATGAGGGAGAGGTTTTGCATCAAAGATGCACTACAAAGGTGTTCATCTATGGACACTGCGATCACCCTTCTAATATCTTGCTTTGGGAAAGAATAGAAATTAGTAAGTTAGGTGATGATGACTCCTACAAGGAAGTAGTGTTCAAGGTGATGGTGAGTTGGTGACTCCGGAAAAGAAGTGTCATATGAGCAAGTCAAAAGTCATCATTTCTTAACTATTCTTGAATGTTCAATAGCTGAGGTAATGTAGAGGTGTCACTAACACTAGAATTTAACCTATTAAGAGTGGATAGGAGTTGCATACGATGTTGTCCATAGAGGATTCACCAAGTGGGTAGGGCATCGAATGATAAAATCAGTAGAGGATGGATAGCATGTAGAGGAAGAGTCACAGTGTTGGGTGTGGTGGCTAAGGTTTTGAGAGGGCACATTGAAGAGAGTGAAAGCCTCTTTGCTGGGCTACAACTAGGGTTTGAGATGGTGAGAGGGGTTTGTGGACACTAGACACTAGTGCGACTGAGTGAGTCGATGAGCATGTGTGGGCATTGTGCCCTTGCCTCACGGGTGAATTGGACTTAACTACTCAGGTGACATACCTAAAATGAACCTAATGACTATGATCATGTTTCCCGTGGAACAAACCCAAGACAGAATAAAAGTAAAAATCCCATTTTTAAGTTTGGGTCGGTTTTTGGGTGAATATTTTAACCATACCTAGATTTAGGGGAGGGGATATGAGGTGGCTTTCCATCTTTTTCTCAAACTCATGGAACTCAATGCAATGTCATATTTATTTTGATACGTGATTTTGTACTTAGTGTTCCTATTTTTCAACTTTTTCCTTCTTTAGCTTATGTGCCTACAAATTTTACTAATTGTTCTTCAATTATTTTTACTTCATTCTCCTCCTTTTTATTCAAAGGGTTCCTCCTATTGAAGTTTCATGTTGTGACACATCTTCTTTTAAAGCTTTCACTCTTACTTCAGTAGGAAATGAACCATCATATCTTTAGCATTGTGGCTAACATTTTTGTTGAATGCGCCTATGTATAGGTTCAAGGTGCCTTATTTTTCCTCCTAATGCACCTCCTTTTTTATCTCATGCACATGATATTTTTTCTTAACATGCCTTTTGTTATAGATTCCAGACCTCATTTTCAAGTTTTTGTGCATCATTATACAACCTTTGTGTGTGGTCTTTATTTTGTGCTTGCTTTTAGTCTATTTACACCTACACTTACACCTACTGTTGAAGTTTTTGAGGTTACTTTTGGGCATCAATGCACTATCTTCTCTTTACTTTTGCACCTCCTTCTAAATTTCATATGACTCATTTTCTTCCGTTTTGCACATCCTTTTGTCTTAAAATGGGCATCATTCTTCTCCCAATCAATTCTTTGTGTACTCTTAGTCTGCATCCTTCTCCTCCCAATGTGCCTCCTTATGGATATTTTATGCATGATTTTACAATCAATGTGCCTCCTCCTAGATATTTTATGCATGCTTTTGCAGCCAATGCGCTTCATGTAGGCTTTTGCAGCCAATGTGTCTCCTTATGGGAATTTCATGCATGCTTTTGCAGCCAATGTGCCTCATCTTTGTGCTACTATTATTACTCAATACAGCTTATATTTTTTATTCAATATCATCATTGCTTATTAGTATGCACTATTTTATGGAGATTTTGTGCCTATTTTGAAGTTTTCATACATCAATTGCAATTTATGCACCTCCTTATATTGGCCTTTCCCTCTATACTTCCATTTATGCTTCTGTTTGAATAAATACCCATTCTTTCTAACTTCTACACCTCTTATTTGAATAATGTACTTCCTTCTATACATAATGTGCCCACTTTTGAAGCTTCACTTAGCACCACCTCTTAAGGCATCAATTTATCATTATATTTGCTTTTAAGCTTCGTTCCACATTCCATATTCATGCTTTTTTTGTTCTGGAAACTCCTCATTCCATGACCCCAATTTGGCACGTGGCTCTCATCTCAATGTGCATAGTTTTGGATATTTCAAACATCCTTCTATAATCCATTTGATTTGTAGTATTAAAGGTAAGATAAGACTGTAATTCTATTAGTAACTGAAATCCCATGTGTTGATTTCTTAAAAAGGTAAATTAAGGATTGTATTACAACCGCAATAGAAATATAACTCATGAGGACTTTTAGTTCTGCGATACCCTCTAAGATTCGCACGGTACAAAACATTTGGGATGCCAAATCCCTTCTAGACTCTCCAGTTTCATGTCACCTCTAATACACCAAGCCATCCTCTTATCTCATAATTGCATGCTATCGTTCGCCTCTATTCTATGCCTTCATTCTTTCTTTGTTTGCCTTCACAACCATGTTTCTTCAATGGGTTAGTTATAGGATATCCTATCCCTCTCTTTATTATCCTATGTTCCTTCTTCTGATGTCTGCCTTTTTCTCACTTCTTATCTTTTCTAACGTCATCATGTTCCCTAATTTCCATCCCACATACACACAACAATGAATATGTTGTTGGCCAATAATAGTTTTTTCTGCACATGCTGGCACCGTGTGGGGTTAGTTTAGAAATTTTGATTCATGAATTAACTTTCTAGTTATTTGTTCTTCTTCATTGCCTAATTTTCTTCCTCATCCTCTTATACCCCATTTTTAAATTCCTTTTTTGCACATAAATTTCCTACTAATAGGTTATTGACGGGAATACGTGCATGTATACCATGCGAACATAATGTAATACAAAAGATATATATACATAAATGTTACAAAGAGTGTGTAAATCCAAGAGTAGAATGGAAATAAGATATAAGGGAAAGAAAGACCAAACTTTTGCATGATAAACTCTCACAATGTGTGAGAAAAAACCTCGGGGCCAACAATAGGAAAATCTACTATAAGAGGCAAAGATACAATTTTTCCTCTTGGATTTTGACCCCAGACCCGAGATAATATAGTCAGAAAGAGAAATAAGAAGATACCATTGTAGGGAGATATCCATACAATTCTACCACCCCAAAACTTCCCAAGATGGTGCCCTTTCACTAAGTGCACAATGGTAGATAGCCTAAAGAGGAATACTCAAATGTCTCGACACTCTTTCCTCACTTCCATTCTTCTCCCCAGACTCTTTCTTCCTTCTTCTTCTTTGCTCTTTTTCACCCATCTCCACAGACACTTTCCTTTTCTCACTACACCAGCAATTGACGGTTGTGTCATTCTAATTGCTTTGGTTGGTTGCTGGGCTAATTGACTTTTGGTTGCAACTATATTGCGGTGGAACCTTTGGCTGCTGCTTGATGGGATATTTATATCCCTCTACATGGAAGAAAATAGCTAATGCCCTAATGGGATTTTCCTCTATGCTAGGCTCTCCTGGGCTGGAAAGATCTTGGCCCAACAATCCCCCCCAGCCTAAGGAGGAAATCATCATCACTGGGAATGTATGTTGCTGAGGTCTTTGTAGAGCTCTAGATTTTCTTGTGTCCCCACTTTGGTCATCATGTTGGAAGAATTCTTCTCACTATGGTGTTGGTATGTATGCCCAGATATCCAATCATATGTTGATTGTAATGGCATATTTTGTAAACAATTTGGTTAATAAAAAGGGAATCATCATCTATATCTTTGTTCAATTATAAGATAATTGTATAACATGATAGATGTTTAAAGAATGATGTTACTCAATGACATATGTCTTAGGGTTGAGGACTTGAATAATGAGATCATATGTATGATAAGAGTAAATACATTCTTGTTATTTCCCTAGTCATATGTTATTGTCGAATCTAATAGATAACAGTAACAAACAAGACTAGAGTGTGTGCTTTAGTTGATAAAAAAATCTCATTAGAGAACAATGTATCAAACATACCCACTTGGAGAGTGATGCATGGAAACCAATGAATGGTAGTCAGAATCATCATCATAGTGATGGTGGTTCTTAGACCTAAAATCACTACACTCATCACATGTTGTTCAAGACAGTTTAACACCATCTAACATTTCCTTAAATAAGGGTTGCCATAAAGGTGATGCTCAGATACATTGTGACACATGGGGAATGATTGTGAGTGATGTAGATGGGATTTGTCCCTCCTACTAGATTTGATATCCTAGCTACCAAAAAAGAGAGACTGAGAAACGTATGTTCATACTCATGTGAATAAATTTATGATTTGTAAGCTCACATGCATCTTAGACGGTCTGCTCTAGTTTAAGAAATATGGATTGAATGTTGAGGGGATGATGTTTTCATGCCTCGAGTTTAATGTAGATATCATAGACAAAGGAACTATACGATCACTATAACAATAACCACGGATTTTAGGTTGAAGTTGTTCTCCAACTTTCCAATTACTTGGGTAGTAATGATGTGTTTCTAGATACCGATCATTGCTTGTGATGTCATAAATCAGTTATGGACATTCATTGCCAACGTAACTTGGGACCTATAGGATCACACACATAGGATACACTCGAGATAGGAGTTTACTCATAAATAAGGCTTAACTTGATTACTAATGTGTTTAGGTATTCAATTTAAAAAGGATTTGCTGAAAATTGGCTAAACTGGGAAATGAACGGACTAGTTTAGAATATGAATTGATCAGTTTAGATTCTAAATTGAGCGGTTCATATTGTGAACCATTCAGTTCAATGATCAATAAGATTGCATCAAGGATTGATGCTGACATCATGTTGTGCATTGATCGTCACACTAAAGCCAATATCTTTTTAAATAGGAAATAATGTGAATCGAACAATTCAAGGATTGAATCGATCATTTCACATGTGAATCGAATGGTTCAGTAGTGAATCGACTGGTTCATGGTTCACCGCTTCTAGAAAATTCATAAAGTTTAATCTTTTCGACTCCTAGTTGATCTGGAAACCCTGACCTTGGCCCTCCTATAAATAGAGGGTAGTCAAGGCTTTCAGAGGACACAAAAATAAGCTCTGACAATTGTTGTCCTCTTACAGTTGTAATTATGTGAGATCCTGAGCAAGTCTTACCCTTTAAAGGGAGAGACAACAAGTGACAACAAGTCAACGCTAGCGCATTGACATCAAAGGGACAACTCTTTCCTGTTAGTTCCAAAAGAACGACAAGGGTTCTCTATGACCCCTATGGACTATGTAGAGGCATGGAGGTCTTTGCCATCTAATAGAAGGATGTCATCAACTGCCGTCTGTGGTGCTACACCAGGAGGCCGCTGCAGACAATTGTCTAGATGTTTCTAGTAAAAGAAGCACACCAATGCAAGGGTAGTCACTGGACTTGCTCTAGGACTAGGTATATGCCTTGCAACCTTCCTTCCTAATCCGTAGTTGTTGGCATGATCTGCTGGTTAAGGGGAATATGATAAGAAATTTTTTGTTTCTATTGTCATATATGTTGCCATATTTCCCTATAGTGGTATTAGAGACACATTTGTTTACTATGTTTTGGGATTTCATTGACATGATCGGATTTTTTTATGATTTACTTTATTGCATACAATATAAATATTTAAAATGATTAATATGCATATCTAATTAAATATCACACATGAACTGAAATATATATATATATATATATATATATATATATATATATATATCTGTGTGTGTGTGTAATTTGTACATGTTTCCCTAAATTTGGATCGATTGTGGATGTAAGCATGGTTATGGCCATACCCCCCATGGATAGTATGTATGGTTGAATGGTTTTATTCCTACCTTTTAAGTTCTATTTGCATACCAAGACTCTCTGTCTTTTTCCATATGTAAGTTAATGTTTTCCTCCCTATGCTCCTCTCGAATGTAACTCAAGGTTTCACTTTTACAATGTAATAATTTAAATAGGAATAGAATAGTTTTATTTCCTATTTTGGCAAAGAGAAGGTGTTCTGCACCAGACGAGTTGATTGACTCAAAAGTCAAACTACTCAATTGGAGGACCAAGGAGGCCAAACGACAGGAGGAGCTGATAGATCGACTGGTGGCCCAACTAATCAACTGGAGGAGTCATGATGCTGCTTGAACTGAAGGCCAATCCACCAGTTCAAGAGTTCAATCGACTGACTAGAAGGCCAAACGACTGACTCAAGGGTTGATTCGATCGACTCTACTGGTTCTGGCACAAATTTTACAAGTATAGGTTGTTACATACGATGTGGACCTTAGGTGGTAGCAATTCTTTGTGGATCCAAAGAATTGCATTAGTGTGGACATAACCATGACTCACATTTTAAATTTCATATTTTGTTTGTGGATATAGTACATATATTATACATATTATTAGTATATGGTGATTGGATATGTATATGCATTTATATAAATATAACCTCAATTCAATATTAAGTCTTATATGATTTCCATAAGCAACACACATGAAAATCTTAATTGACTAAGTGTGAGCACGCCAAGTGTGGTGCTTCATCTGTCTTGTGGAAGTGTTATGGTAGTTATGTGGGTTTGCCAAGCAGGGTGCATTACTATCATGTTGGCTTTTGGATAAGGGTTAACTAGGTGACCTTAATGAGATTAAGTGCCTAGAAGTATACAGATGACAACAGAAAGGATTTGCACATATCATCTATCCAAGAATTACATGAGATGCAAGGCAAATGTTGTCTACCTTAATAATTGGTTATGGATGATGGCGTTGCTTGGTAATAACTTAATTATTTTGGGTCTTAGCTCACTAGAAGCTTGCATGCTGCAATCTTCTAAATTGATATGTGAGGGCTATCATTTTGAACAAAAAGTGGGAGAAAAAATTAATTAAGGGAGTATATTAGCAAATCAAATCTTTTTTTTGACAAATCACAAATTTCTTTTGTAGAAATAAATGGCAACCAATATCATAGTTTCCATGTGATTGATCCTTGAGAAGGACAAAGTAATTTCCATGACTAGTTTAGGACGTTGAGAAATGTTATCACATAAGAGCGCAAGCTCTATGTCCTAGAGACACCAGAGCCAGATGAACCTGCTCCCACTGTGCCTAAGGCTGACAGGGATGCTTACAAGAAGCACTATGAAGATGGCATAGATGTCAAGTGCTTGATGCTATGTCCAATTGACTATGAGTTGCAAAGACAACATGAGAACATGGTAGTTATTGATATGGTAAGACATCCTAAGAACATGTACCAAGATCAAGCAAGACAAGAGAGATATGATGTCTCCAAGGTGTTTTCTAAGTGCAATATGGAAGAAGGAAATCTAGTAGGTACCCATGTGCTCAAGCTGATTGGGTATGTGAAGAACCTTGCTAGACTGGGATTTCCCTTGGGTCAAGAGTTGGGAACATATATGATTCTACAGTTATTGTTGGAATCGTATAGCCATCTTGTCATGAACTACGATGTGAACAATTTTGACAAGTCGTTGTCAAAATTACTTTACATGTAGAGAACCACTAAAGTGTAAATGAAGAAGGAGAAACCCAATCCATGATGATGATCAACAAAGGAAAAGGAAAGTCCAAGGGCAAAGTCAAAGCTAAGAAGAGTTTTAAAGATGGCTAGAAACCCAAGTCATATGCACTCAAAGAAAAGGGAGGGGTGACCAAGGGAGGCAAATGTCACCACTGTCACCAACCTGGACACTGGAAAAGGAATTGCCCTCTTTACCTAGAGGAACTAAGGAAGAAGAAGGAGGGGATAGAGATATCCATTTTAGGTATTTACATTATTGAGATAAATATGTCTACTTTTTCATCATGGTTACTTGATACCATATGTGGATCCCACATATAGTCAAATATGCGAGATCTGGAAAGAAGTAAGACTTTAAGAAAGGGCAAGGTCAAATTGCATGTTGTGAATGGAGTAAGAGTCGTTGCCACTACAGTTAGAACCTATCATTTATCTCTGCCCATGTGGCTTGTAATAGAGTTAGAGAACTGTTATTTTATACCTACCATTAATGAAAATATTATTTGTGTATCTTGTATGGATAAGAATGGATTTGAATATCATATAAAGAATGGTCAATGTTCAATTTCAAAAGATGAGATCTTTGTATACCATAAATACCAAAAGGGTAAAACTCGATAACTCAAACAAAAATACATTACTCATTGTCATATAGGGCACATCAAAGAGAAACACATTTATAGACTCCATAAAGATGGATATCTAGATTCTTTTGATTTTGAGTCAATAGAGACATACAAATCTTATTTGTTGGGCAAGATGGCAAAGGCTCCTTTCATTGGAAATGGTGAGAGAGCGAGTGATCTATTGTGACTCATACATAATGATGTATGTGGAACTTTTAGAAAAGATGTGAGAGGAGGTTACCGGTACTTCATTATCTATATTGATGACTTCAGTAGGTATGATTTTGTTTACTTGATGAAACATAAGTCAAAAACCTTGAAAAGTTCAAAGATTTCATGAATGAAGTGCAAAACCAACTTGGTAAATGTATTAAAGCACTTCATTCTAATTGAGGTGGACAATACTTAACCCGTAGAGTTATTTGCCCTTCTGCGAGACCATGGTATCACATATCAATGTGCTCCACCTGGAACACCACAACATAATGGTGTATCAAAAAGAAGGAAGCATACATTACTAGATATACCACAATTAGTGATGAGTTTTTCTAATCCTATGACTTCCTTTTGGGGACATGCTCTAGAAACCACAACATTTACACTAAACCATGTACCATCTAAATCATTTCAAAAGACACCATATGAGATATGGTATGTGAAGCATCCCAATGTGTCTTTTATGAAGATTTGGGGATGTAAAGCTTATGTGAGAAAGCAGTTTGTCAAAAAGCTTGGACTCAAATTGGATAAATGGCATTTTGTTGGATATCCTAGGGAAACCAAAGGATACTACTTTTATACTCCATTTGACAACAAAGTGTTTGTTGCCAGGGATGTTGTATTCCTAGAAAAGGAATTTATTTCCAAATGAATCAGTGGGAGAAAAACAAAACTCAAAGAGCTTACAAACCAACAAGAAAACATTGAACCCATAGAGGTATAAGAGGAACATCAAGAGTCACAAGATATTGTGGAATCTCAAATTCCTCATATAAAATAGGAACCTTGTAGATCTAGTAGGACACGCCTTAACCTAAAGATTTGGTTATCTTGTGATGCCAGAAGGTGATGAGTTGGTGATTGACGATGAGCCAACAACCTACCTTAAAGATGTCAAGGGATCAGAGATTGAGAAGTGGCTTGAGGCCATGAGATCTAAGATGGAATCCATGTACACCAACAAGGTATGGACCTCGATGGATCCACCTGAAGGGGTAAAACCCATAGGTTGCTAGTGGTTCTTAAAGAAGAAGAGTGGCATGCATGGCAATGTACAAACTTACAAAGATCGATTGGTTGCAAAGGGTTTCAGACAAGTTCAAGGTGTTGACTATGCTGAAACCTTTTCTCCAGTTGCCATGGTTAAGTCCATCGGGATCATGCTTGCCATTAAAGCTCATCATGACTGTCATATTTGGCAGATGGTTGCTAAAACCACATTCCTTAATGGAAATCTACTTTAGGATATGTACATAACACAACCCGAGGCTTTTACAAATCCAAAGGATGAAAATAAAGTCTGTAAGCTACAAAGGTCAATCTATGGATCGAAGCAAGCATCTCAGAGTTGGAATCTTCAACTTGAAAAAATAGTCAAAGAGTTTGGCTTTAGTCAAAATGAAGATGAACCATGTGTTTACAAGAAGGTTAATGGAAGCATGATTGTATTCCTCATATTGTATGTAGATGTCATACTTTTGAGGAAAATAACATTCCTACCTTACAAATGGTAAAAACCTGGCTAGGAAATACATTCTCTATGAAGGACTTAGGAAAAGCATCCTATATCTTAAGAATCAAGATCTATAGAGATATATCTAGAAGATTCTTGTCCTAAGCCAGAGAACATACATTGACAAAGTGTTGAAGAGGTTCAACATGGAGAACTTGAAGAGAGGAAACCTAGCCATGTCTCATGGTGTTAGTATCTCTAGAGCTCAATGTCCCAGTTCTTGTGAATAAAGGGAACACATGAGTAAGATTCCATATGCATCTGTAATTGGATTTGTCATGTATGCAATGTTATGTACTCGTCTTGATGTCTTGTATGGCTTGAGCATGACAAATAGATATCAGTCAGATCCTGGTGAAGGCCACTGGACTGCCATAAAGAACATCCTTAAGTACTTGATAATCATGAAGGATTGGTTCCTTTTCTATGGTGGTAAGTAAGAGTTGGTGGTAAAGGGTTACATCAATGCAAGATTCCAAAGTGAAAAAGATGACTTTAGGTCGCAATCTGGATTTGTGTTTTGTCTAAAAAATGGAGCGATAAGCTGGAAGAATTCTAAGCAAGAAATAATTGTTGATTCTACAATAGAGGTTGAGTATATTATCACCTCCAATGCAGTAAAAGAAGCTATTTGGATCAAGAAGTTCATCACTAAACTTGGGGTGGTTCCCAACATCAGTGATGCAGTATAGTTGTATTATGACTACAATGGAGCTATTGCACAAGCTAAGGAACCCAGATGGCATCAGCGTTCCAAGCACATACAATGGGGGTTCCATCTCATATGAGAGATTGTAGAATAAGGAGATGTGAAGATTTACAAAGTACCAACTGAAAGCACTATTTTTGATCCCTTGAAAAAATCACTTTCACAGCAAAATCATGAAGTTCATGTTAGATCACTTGGGATTAAATTCATGGGTGATTGGCTCTAAGTTCAAGTGGGATATGTTGGTATGTATGCCTAGACAGAAAATCATGTAATTATTGTAATGTCATATTGTGTAAACAATTTGATTAATAACAAAGGCAAACTTCATCTATATGTTTGTTCAATTATGAAATAATGGTATAACATCATAGATGTCTAAACAATGATGTCACTCAATGGCATATTTCTTCAAGTTGAGGACCTAAACAATGAGATCATATGTATGATAAGAGTACATACATTCTTTTTATGTACCTAGTTGGATATCATTTTGAAAGCTAATAGACAACAATAAAACATAAGACTAGAGTGTGTGTTGGTTGATGAAAAAATCTCATTAGTTATGATATGTGATATCAGACCAAACACATAGGTACTTGTTAGAGAATAATGTATAAAACAAACCCACCTTGAGAGTGATGCATGGAAACCATTGAATGGTAGTCAGAATCATCTCTTATAGTGATGGTGGTGATTGTAGTTTTTAGACATACAATCACTACACTTATCACATGTCGTTCGATGTATTTTGACACCATCCAACGTGACCTTGAATAAGGGTTGCCATAAAGGTGATGCTCGGATATATATTGTAACACATGGGGAATGATTGTGAGTGATGTAGATGGTATGTGTCCCTCCTACTAGAGTTGATATCATGGTCACTTGATTAGTGATACTGAGGAATGTATGGTCATACTCATATGAATCAATATATGATATGTGAGCTCACATGCAACTCAGACAGTTTGCTCTAGTTCAAGGAACATGGATTGAATGTTGATAGGATGATGTTTCCATGCCTCGAGTTCAATTGAGATATTAGATACAAAGGATCTATATGATCATTGTAACACTAATCACAAATTGTAGGTTGAAGTTGTTCTCCAAATTTCTAATTGCTTGGGTAGAAATGTGTGTTGCTAGATACCGCTCATTACTTGTGATGTCATAAATGAGTTTTGGACATTCATTGTCGATGTAACTTGGGACCTATAGGGTCACATGCATAGGATACATATGGAATAGGAGTTTACTGATGAATAAGGTTTAAATTAAATGCTAAAGTGTTTAGGTATTCAATTTAAACAAGATCGGATGAAAATTGGCTAAATTAGGAAATGAATTGACCAGTTTAGAATATGAATTAACTGGTTCGGATTGTGAATCAACTAGTTTAGATTGTGAATTGCTTGATTCAATGATCAATATGATTGGATCAAGGATTAATGCTGACATCTTCTTATGCATTAATTGTCACATTAAAGTCCATATGCTTGCATATATGAAATAATATGAACTGACTGATTCAGATGTTGAATCGACCATTTCACATGCTAACTGATCAACTCAGTAGTGAATTGATTGGTTCAGTAGTGAACCTATCAGTTTGTAATTTCCAGCTTCCCCAAAATTCCTAAAATTTCATCCCTTCGACTCCTAGTTGATCTCAAAACCCTGACCTTGGCCATCCTATAAATAGAGGGGCAGTGAAGGCTTTCAAAGGGAATAACAATAAACTCTAACATTATTGTCCTCTCATATTTGTGGTAACGTGAGAGCCTGAGCAAGTCTTACCTATTAAAAGGAGGGACAACAAGAGAGAGACAATAAGGGAGAGCAAGTAAATGCTAGCACGTTGACATCAAAGTGACAACATCATCTTATCAGTTCCAAAAGAATGATTGGAGTTCTTGATGGTCCACCTGGACTAAGAAGAGGTGTGGAGGCTGTTGCCACCCTCTAGGAGGATGTCACCAACCATCGTCCGTGGTGCTATATTAGGAGGTTGTCACCAAAAATCATCTGGGTTTTGCTTATGAAAGAAGTACGCCGATGTAAGGATGGTCATTGGACTTTCTCTAGGACTAGGTATATGACTTGTAACCTTCCTTCCTAATCCATAGTTGTTGACACAATCCATTAGTCAAGGGGAATCTGACAAGAAGATTTTTGTTTCAATTGCCTTCTCTATCGCCATATTTCCCTACATATGGATCTTCTTTAGAGTTAGTAACTTCTTATCAATCATTTCACGAAGATAATGATATCTTTGATCAATGTGCCCTATCTGTCCATGAAGCATAGTACTCTTTCTCAAATCAATAGTACTCTAACTATCATTAAAAATTAGTCGGGTCAACCTGATTCATGCCCAACTCTCCTAGAAATATCACAACCTAGAGTATTTCTTTTCCTACTTCATCTGTTGTGAAAGTACTCTGCCTATGTCATAGAAAGTGAAACATACTATGCAACCTAGACTTATGAGATTTGGCTCTTCCTATAAAAGTGAAAACATTCCCAGAACACTACAAAAAATTTGGCTTTTGTTGAAGAACATTTGTGAGGAACCAAAAACCATGAATAATGATGTCCATTTGTGAGGGCTCATCCTTCAAATATGGGACCAAATCCCTAAACTATGTTCTTGACATCGTTAGGCATTTTATGTGAACATTGGTCCCTCACAAATACATTTCTTACAAATCACCCCCTCAAAAACTCCATGCTAAATGTTCCCTCCATCTCATAATCCTTCCCTCCATTCTAAAACACTGATTCGTCTATCAAAATTCATGAAAAAAATCACCCAGTCCCGGCGGGCGCTCCTTCCCCCTCATTTCCTCCACACTCCTTCACTGAACCCTCCCCCTCCCGATTCTCTCATCGGTTCCTCCGCACTCCTCCACTGAACCCTCCCCCTCCCAATTCTCTCATCGGTTCCTCCGCATTGGGTCATCCTTGACGCCAATCACCCTGCTCAGTTGCTGCCGTTCATCCTTCGCATTGGGCTCATCCTTCATAACTCCTTGCCGCCGTTGACGGTTGCTGCCCTCCACCATTGATGGTTGCTGCCCTCCGCATTGGTCGTTGCTGCTACGCAATCACCGTGCTTGATTGCCACCGATCGCCCTGCTCGGCCATTGGTCGTTTCTTCTACGCAGCTTGCTTCTTCGGCCACTGGAATCCTCTCTAGGTTCGTATCTTTTTCTCTTTTTCTCATTTGGGAGAGTACTAGCCCCCACTTCGACCCCTGATAGCCAAGATTGGTTCTTCCTCCAATGGGCTTCCAGTTCATACCTCATGTGTCCGCCTCATCTCCCCCCAATGTGATCTGCATAGGATTAGCTGGGTTTACTTAGTAAAAATACTAACCATCTAGTATTCATATGAGTTATCTCCCCCTCCCCTAAGGGTTAACGTTCACACGTCTAAGAAACATATCACAATGTTGAAAAACTTTGACTATCCTCAGTTGCATGGAGATGGTCATACAACAGTAATAGAGAGTAGTCAGGGGCGTGTTCAATATTTGGAAGCGAGGAAATAGCTCCTTGGGAGTAGCTACCATAACTAAATGGAAGGGAATCAAAGTTGTGATGTACATAAATTCCTAGGCTATGCATCTATAGTATAGCATCCTCATAATGATTTTCTATCATACAACTTTGTGTTTTGTCAATAAGAAAAGAATAATTTACTGATGTGATTGAGTAGATATAATATTTGATTGAATATTGTCTTTCTCGAATATGTACAATATCTATTAATTGTACAAACTCGAATTTATGTATAATACCTACCATGTAATCCAAGTCATACTTGATCAAATATTACTCATATATAATTGTTGAGGCTCAAGCTTGGTTCAAAGAAATACACATGTGTGCATGTATGTTTAATTTTGCTACTCTGTTCTATTCTATATGAACAAGTGTTCTCATGACACACATATATATGGGTCAGAGCCAAAGTAGTTGATAATGAATGTATTAATAATATTCCTAGTTTCTTTGAAGACAGTATGAAGGAAATAAGCAATACCTCCTTTAAATCTATTATATGTATCCTTTACTATATCTGGTGGTATAGAAATAAGGTGATTTTTGAGGAATGGTTAGTCAATGTGAGTGTGCTATAGTCGATTATCCATAATGAGATAAAAGTGCTTCTTTACTAAACGAGCCCTGTGTTCTTTTTTTTGGAATTGCTATGCTTGTGCTTATTTTCTAAAGATGAAGAACGGTTCCATCTGATGTTACTGGTTTATTAATGTAGTGGTGATCAAGATGGTTGTATGTGTTCTACAATGTTGGAGTTTCCATACTAAGTTAAAAGTGCTTCTTTTCTAAGGGGGTTCCGTCTCCCTTTTTTGGAGTTTCCTACTTGTCCTTATGTTCAGAAGATGAAGTAGAGCTTCTATCTGGTGTTTTTTAGTCTATTGATCCAGTGATGATCAAGATGGTTGCTTGTAAACTGTTGTGCTGAAATGACCTTTCTTTTGAAGAGCAGTTCTAGAGGTGACCAAAGCATCATTCTGATTAAAAACCCTTACATTTAAACCCATTCCTATAAACACATTTCTTATTGGGTGAAAATTGTAGATTGCTTTGGTGGTTGCATTAACTTGCTTCTCAAGTGAGGCAAAGCTTGGGGAGTTACATTCTTCTCTTCTAACTCAGCATTGTTGGCTTTTCTTTTCCCATAGTCAATTTTCTTAGGAAAGATCTTGTCAAACATGTATGATGGAATCACCAACATGGGATTATATTTTTATCTTCCTCCATGCCAACATGGTTTAGATAGTTGACTCTCATGGAAATAATATTGTCATGGGGGTTCACTTGATTTTTCATGTATTTTCATTCTCATGTGGACACTCTATAGAGTATCAACAAGAGTTCTAGGATTATTTTTTGGATACTTCACACATTTCATCTAAGTCTCATCCATCTTTTGAAGGGGAAGTGGTTAACCTTGTTACCCCTCCCAACTCTGTTGAGAAAAATAACTTAGAACCTTCCTTTGAGTTTCTAAAATGTAATAAGAAGAATACGTCCAAAGGTAGAGGGAGAAAGGGGTCAACTGAGGATAACAATGCTACTTTATCCAATAAGTTTGATAACTTAGCAATTGTTTATCCAATAAATTTGGGTAGTTATAGTGGATTTCTCATCACACTAGTCATGGTATTGGGAGAGTTTTTGTTTTGTGGAATGGTATCTAATGCTCTGTTGAAAAGCTTTTTTAATATGATAAATTAATACATACTAGAATCACTACTGGGGATAAAAGATTTCTTCTTACTGCTATTTATGGTCACTTGTACGAGTGTTGTTCTATTTTCTCACTGCGTTGTTTTTGAATGTTTTGTTTTTGGTACTAAGTATAATATAGCCTGGTGTTTTTGCATTTTGCAGAGGCACACTAAGTCATTGTCAACATTTCGAAAGTCTAGGCAGAAGCCTCAAGAAAGAATGGGTGTTCTTAGTAATGTGGGTTCCTCCTTGTTCCTTTAATTGTTAAAACAACATTTGTATATATGTCTTTTTTCCTTTACCCCCTCCATCTAAAATAATACCCTTTATGTAACATGTGGTTGTGATGCAGGCCCTAAAAGCCAATAACTATAGTAATGATCCTCTACTAAGTGCAGCTCTGTACTTGGAGATTAATTAAAGGTCGACTGCCCAGGGCTCCCATGGGATACATCCATTCCTGATATAATAGTTGGCACTTTGGAGATCTTTGGCATGGATGGAGGATGCTCAGCTGTGGTGAACTTATCTGCAGGCTTATTTAGGATCTCATTCGCTGTGGAAACATGAAGGGCGTTGTAAGTAAAATCTTTTAATGTATTTCATTTAAATTAGTTAAACGAAATACATAAATTTTTTTTACTGACAACGCACTTAATGTTTCCACAGCGAATGAGATCCTGAATAAGCCTGTAGAGAAGTTCACCACAACTGAGCATCTTCCATCCATGCCAAAGATCTCATAAGAGCCAACTATTATTTTAGGAATGGATGTGTCCCATGGGAGCCATGTGCAGTCGGCCTTTAATTAATCTCCAGGTACAGAGCTGCAGTTAGCAGAGGATCATTACCATAGTTATTAGCTTTTAGGGCCTGCATCACAACCACATGTTAAAGAAAGGGTATTTTAGATGGAGGGGGTAAAGGAAAAAAGACAAATATACAAATGTTGTTTTAACAATAAAGGGAACAAGGAGGAGCCCACATTACTAAGACAAATATACAAATGTTGTTTTAACAAATGTTGTTTTCAAAGACTCCTTTTGTTGAATGCATGTCTGAAGCTTTCCATGGGCATGCCAGACATTCTATTGATGCTAAGTGTGCACAAAGATGGTATGCTACTAACTTATAATGATACATATCATACAAGTGAACCAGAAGTTACCATCATTATTTCTGTCCATGCTTTAGTGCTTCTATGCCCATCATTTGATTTTTAAAGATACCAAACTTATTTACATATCATTTCAGTTTCCATTGGAGACTAGAACTTTGTAATTCTACTATGTCCGCCAATCAAAATTTCTGGTCCTCTTCCTTTTCACTTCCTACTATCTGTGATGAAGTGGAAATAACTATTATAAATTTGTTGTGGGGATAGTGTGAAGGCAAGAATGATATCCATCTTATTAAGTGGGATGATGTAACCAAGGTAAAGGATGAAGGTGGTATGTCTATAAAAAAAGTCAAAGAAGTTTGTAAGGTTTCTATGATCTTAAATATCTGGATAGTAGCTTCAAAGAAAGGTAGTCTATGGATCAAATTGATCCATGAGAAATACCTTCTTAAGGATTCTATCTAAATTATTGATATCTATGGTCAACTTTCTTGGTATTTAATTCAGATGATCATACATCTGAATTTAAATTCCTATTACGAAAGATTGCTAGAAACAACATCTCAGTGATGAACAACCTAAAAAAAGAGGGTTTTTCTATACTTCTATATGTTTTCTGTGTAGAAGTTCTAATGAATTTATCATTCATTTATTCTTTAATTGCCATGTAGCTGATTTCATCGGGGTAAGGCTATTGAGTGTAAACTCACTAATAGGATTCACCTGTCATGAAGATTGGACTAATGATATAAAATATTTAAGGTATACTATCTTGTCTAAGATCAGGTTGTTGTTGCCTAAGGGAGATGCTGGGTCTACTTTCTGAATCCTTTTGGTGATCTTGTGATATGAAGTGATGTCTTGATGATCTATTTTCTTGAAGATTTTGTGATTGGATTGTCTCTTGGCCCTGTTATATAGTCTCTCTATTTGGGATGGATGGGTACCTATGCTACTACAGTTCTTGAAGGATTTTTCTTGTTCTTTTGAAGCTCAACTCTGGGGATGCATATGAAGAATGTTTAGTGATGAACAAAAGTTTCTTATGCCTCTTTTTTTGCTTCTTATATATTGATAGACTTCATTTATGTCTTCTCCCTTCCCTCCCCTTTTCTCTTTTTCCTTTTCATGTTATATATTCGACCCCCTTTTGCTGCAATTGTTGCAAAAAAATCAGTCCTTTTATACTACTGTTTCTTTGATTTTTTCTATTTCCTCTTGTGTCTCCTATTCTAGCTTCTTTTCTTTTCTTTTTTTGCAATTTCTCCTTCATTTCCTGTTCCTGCTATTGCATCTAAATTTTTGTTACTTCTATGTCCCCTCTTATTGCTATTTCCTTGTTACTCATATTAGAAATTCAGATTCTTACTCAAACCTAGACTACTAGTACCACTTCTATTTGCAAGTTTTCTTCTACTTTTTCTTACTTATTCTTGCTCCCACATGACTACATCTCAAACAGCTGTTGCTGTTTGCATGTATTTGTTAAAGCTTCCTGATCTCTTCTTATATTTTCCTAACAGCTGTTTCCTAACATCTCAAACAGTTGTGCTTAACTTATTATATATTTTCCTTCATGTAGATGGATTTTCTAATAGATCAGAGTTGGATGTATATTGGGAACAGAGTGCGAAGTGATGTATTCAAGGCAGGGTTATGAAAGTTCATTGAGTTTGCTCTTATCCATCAGAGACCAACTAGACAGGGGAAATTAATATGTCCTTGCAAGGTATGTTTGAACAGATACCTTAAAACAGAGGAGGAGGTATTCTCACATGTACTACAAAAAGGATTTGTGCATAGCTATGATGTTTGGATGTTTCATGGGGAGGTGATTGGTAGGAGCAATCCTGTTGTGGCACCAAACATGCCTAGAACCGACAATATGCATCAGATGCTGGAGGATTTGTTTGGTATGGGTGACACAACAAATGACCACTCTACTGAAGCTACAGAGGAACCTGCAAATGTAGATGCACAAAGATTTTACAAGCTACTAAAAGAGGCGGATCAACCACTCTATAGAGGTTGCACAAGTCATTCTAAGCTATCGTATTTGGTTGCCTTGCTATTTCTGAAGGAGGAATCTGGATGGTCCAACGATTCTTTCACAAAGTTGTTACAGTTGATTATTTCAGGATTTCCAGAAGAAAATTGTCTATTCCCGGAGACTTACTATGAAGCAAATGCGACCGTGAAGGATTTACGACTTGATCATTCTACTATAGACGTATGTACAAATAATTGCATTCTTTTTCTCAAAGATGCAGCTTCAAAAGAAAATTGTGATACTTGTGGTGCTTCAAGATGGAATGAAAATCAATACAAAACAAAGGGAAAGAAGGTAGCTGCTAAGTTCATGTATCACTTCCCTTTGATACCTCGGTTAGAGAGGCTCTATATGTCTTCATCTATTGCTAAAGATATGATTTGGCCATCAGAAGTAAAAGGCAAGGATGGTCATATTCATCATCCTTCAGACACACCAGAATGGTTGTCTATTGATGCCAGGTATCCAAACTTTGCTGCTGAACCATACAATATTAGATTGGCATTAGCAACTGATGGATTTAATGCATTTGGAAATATGAGTGCATCACATAGCATATGGCCTGTGTTGGTGACACCTCTCAATCTTCCGCCTTGGCTTCTTATGAAAGAACAATTTATTATGATGTCCCTATTAATCCCAGGTCCACATATGGTTGGCAATGACCTTGATGTATACTTGGAGCCATTAATTGAGGAGTTGCAACTACTTTGGGAGCTTGGAGTCAAAGTTTATGATGCATATAGCAAAAGGAACTTCACTATGCGGGCAATGATTTTATGGACCATTAATGATTTCCCAGCATATGGTGACTTATCTGGTTGGAGCACTAAAGGTAAGAAAGATTTGGGATGTCCTGGTTGTAATGTGGAGACTGTATCAAAATGGTTACGGTATGGGAAAAAGCAATGTTATGGTTTCCATCGACGTTTTCTTCCAATGAATCATCCATATAGACGTGATAGGAAAAATTTTGATGGTGAAAAAGATTTTCGACTTCCACCTAAGCCACTATCTGGAGAAGATATACTGAGGCAATTTGATGGATATGAAAATATCACATTTGGAAAAAAGAATAAGTGCAAGAGGCTTGGAGATCAAATTTAACCATTACCTCCTGGTTGGAATAAGATAAGCATCTTTTTTCAGCTACCTTATTGGAAGTATTTATCTGTTAGACACAATCTGGATGTGATGCACATAGAAAAGAATGTGTGCGAGAATATTTTAAACACATTATTGGGTGATTCTAAGAAAAGTAAAGACAACTTACAAGCTCGTCAAGATATGAAGAAAATGTGCATTCGAAGAGATTTATGGCCAGTAGATGCAGGTGACCGCTATTACTTGCCTCCAGCATCTTACACCATGACTAATGCGCAGAAAGATAAGTTCCTATCTATGTTAGAAAAGTTGAAAGTTCCTGATGGCTATTCTTCTAACATATCTAGGTGTGTTAGAAAATCTGATAGAAAACTTGTTGGGCTGAAAAGTCATGATTGCCATGTTCTTATGCATCAACTTCTACCTGTTTCCGTGAGACATTGCATAAGCTTAGATGTGTACAAGCCTATTGCTAATTTGTGCTCATTTTTCAACAAGCTTTTCTCTAACATTATTGATGTGGAGGAATTCAAAGAATTGGAACAAGAAATTGTTGTCACTCTTTGCCAGTTGGAGAGAATCTTCCCTCCTTCTTTCTTCACCATCATGATGCATTTGCCCATTCATTTAGCTTATGAATCTAGGCAAGCCGGATCTGTCCGAACTAGGTGGATGTACCCAATAGAGAGATACTTGAAGAAATTGAAGAAGTATGTAAGAAACAAAGCTAAACCAGCTGGTTGTATTGCTAGTGGCTATTTAGCTGAAGAAAGTTTGACATTTTGTGCTAGGTACTTGCATAATTTTGAGACAAAACTGAACCGCACTCCTCATAATGTTGATGGATCTCCAATTAGAGTTGGAGTGTCAACAAATTTCGACATCCACACTTTGGAACAAGCCCATCGTTATGTCCTTTTCAATAAAGAGGAATTGGATGTTTACAGAAGATAAGATTTAATTACGTCCTAAAATTCTTGCTGATATTTGTATATTTTTTGTACATTAATTTAGACACTTCTTATAAAGCAGTGAACAAATGTGTATTCTTCAAGATATGGAACCCAACATTGCCCCACGGACCCTAGAAACAAAACATGCAAAGGAGTTTTCTAAGTGGTTGAAAGAGCATGTAAGTCTCAAACATAAATATTGTTTTCACTCTTAATGTTCAAGTTAGTGTAGATTACATTAATGTTTTACTTTTTTATGAAGGTAATGCAAATGCGAGAGATTAGGCCGAACAGTATTAGCGATGATTTGAGATGGTTATCCCAAGGCCCTTGTGCTGAGGGAATGTCTTATGAAGAATTTTCGGTCAACATATATCGTTTCCGTTCAAAGCACATTGAAAGTACATGTATTACACAAAATAGTGGAGTGTATTTGTGTGCTGACACTTCAAGTTATTCAAGTGGTAGAGATTGAAATCCTATAAATGCTGAAGTCACGTACTATGGCTACTTAGAGGAGGTTATTGAGCTAACTTATGGTCTAGGAATCAAAGTTCCGTTGTTCAGATGTTCTTGGTATGATGAAAGCACTTCTAACGGGTTGCGAATTGATGAATATGGGTTCACACAAATCAACACTTCAAGGATAAAAAAAGGAGGAACCATTTATCCTGGCTTCTCAAGCATTGCAATGCTTTTATGTGAAGGATCCTAATGCTGATGATTGGTGCACAGTGCTAAAGCATCCTCCTAAAGATTATTCTGAAGTACCTCTTATTGAGAATTGTTTGACTGGTTTACAATCTGAAGCTATTGATGGTGGTGTAACTAGTGATGTGTCTTGGACGAGGAGTGACACCGAGGGATCTTTTGTTGATAGAACTAAAAAAAAGAATGATGGGGCTAATGTTTAGTTCATTAATCTGTCTGTTTTCATCACATGTAACTAGTGATGTGTCTTGGACGAGGAGTGACACCGAGGGATATTTTGTTTGCAAGTCTAGAATAATTTACTTGGGGAATATGTTTTATTGCATTTTTTGGCAAATTGTTACTATATGGCATTTTCTTTGCAATTTATTTAGTCTTGTTTCATATAGCAGCAAGTAGGACATCATTATTCTTTTTTGGGATATGAAACCAAGGTACTCTACAAGTTATATGTTTTTCAAATGCTGAATATTCATATGTTGGTGTCTCATATTCTCCGCAATTTATTTGTTTTTCAAATGTAGCTACTACTTTTGTTACTGACATTTCTTCACTAATAATCTATTTTTTTTCTTGTCAGTTGAAGGATGGTAGGAAGAAGAATCACTAGATTTAGTTGTAACAACACACAGGAGTTGCAACCTATTGTTGTCCCTCCATCAACAATTGTAGAAAATTGTGAGGATGAACCTACTCTACTGTCCAACAATATTGAAAATGATGTAACAGCTGAAGAAAATGTTGAGGATGAACTGGAGAATAGGAAGTATGGACGTGGGCCTGCAAGTGAGCAAAGCCTACTTCCTAAGCAAGGACATCCACGTCACAAGGTCCAATGGGATCATGAAGGAAATGCTATTGGGGAGAATGGTGCCAAATTGAATTGTTATTGTCATATGCTAGCAAGGAAACCACACATATGGCATCTAGACTTGAAGTGGAACGAACAACCAGAACAAGCTTTTGCAGATAGAAAATCAATTATTGAGGTAATCGTTTTCATAAAAAGACCAACAAATTGTATGATTGTTATATCTAAAGTAATATTTTCTATGTTTTTGTAGAAATACTTCGATTTAGGCAGTCACCCTAATGCATGGAATCACATTGATGAACACATTAGCAAAGGGATATCAGTGTGGAGGGCACGTGTAAAGAAAGATTACTATGAAAAGTGCAAGATTGAACCAGAATTGATGATGAAGAAAGTTGCGAAAAATGCTTCCATAGATATGGACCAGTTTAAAAATCTTGTTAAAGAATGGGGAACCGAGAAGTCTAAGGTATAATGGTTTCATATAACTTGCATGTATACCTATCTACTTTTTCTAATTATATGTTTCTTATGGTTTAGAAAATTTTCGAGATCAACAAGGCAAATAGAGCAAAAAAAGTGATGGATCATACCACAGGATCAAATCCATGGAGTTGTTATCGGGCAGAAATGGTATTAATAATGGACACTTGTCTTTCTTAGTAGGAGTTGAACATATAACATGGACAATTATTATGTTATCTATCATGTGTAGGTCAGTGAAGATCAACCCGTTGTGCCTCTTAACAAATTTTTGGAAAAAGTTTACGATAAAAGCCCACAAGTGGTTAGAAAATGGATATTTGCTTTCCTATGATGTCTACAAAGCTACATATGCTTAGATATCTCAATTTAAGCTTTCCTTTTATGATGTTTTCTAATTACAGCTTGAAATCTCTGATATCGTGGAAAACCAAGTAGCAAACCAAGAAGAAATAGATCCCAGAAGTGTTGATAATCTAACACGTGTTGCTTATTTGCAAGTTTTAAATCTTTCCAAAAAGGCTAGGATCCGAGGTGTTGGAATTGGGCACAAAGAGATAGGACATAGGGGAAAAGCTGCCCGTATAAGATATGAAATGCTTCTTGAGGAAAGCAATGCAAAGGATGTATGTTGGATTATAACTAAACTTGAACTATTAGTTACAACTAGTCTATTAGACCGATGGTTGTAATTTGTTTTCTATTTCAGGATAAACTTAAGGAACTTGAAGAAACAGTAAATGGATTGAAGAACTCTGTCTCCCAATTAATGACTTGGTATAATCAATCACAGGTAACTCAGATTCACTTGTCTATGTCAATGTAATATATAATTTTTTTTGACAATGTTGATGCATTTGTTATAGGATGGCGGTATTAATGTTGATTGTGCAGCTAAATACCCCAATCAGAATACTACAGGTGTCTTACACATGCAAAGTGGCACAAATAGGTCGGATGTGGGTTCTTTTCACATACAAGACAATACAAGTAATGGTGCAAATGTAGGCATGTTTCCCAGGCAAAATAATTCAAGCGGGGATGGCTTAGGAAGACTTTCTAGACAAATCAATTCAAGCAATTCAAGGGAGACTGGAGTAGGCATGCTTTCCATACAAGGCAATTCAAGGGAGAATGCAGTAGGCAGACTTTCCATACAAGGCAATTCAAGGGAGAATGGAGTAGGCAGGCTTTCCATACAAGGCAATGGACATCCACTAAGATTTCAGCCACAGGTACCTCATAACAGCTATAGATTATTTTCAATATTCATACACATAAGGATATTAACATGTACACTTTATTAAAGGCTGCAGTTGAAAGTCGGTGCCCTTCTTCTGGTAATAATCGACAAAGTCATCCTCAAATGTAGAACACACCAAGCACATCTTCATTGGTGTCTTTCACACCAAGAACTCAGCGTTTAAATCAGGTATTCAATACGTGCTTGATTAAACTTCTAGTGATCTGAATGACATGATTTTACAAAAACTGAAGGCTTTACATTTTTCATGTGTTTAAGATATATTCAGTATTGTATATGTTTTTCCTACCTGTGACATATTTGAATTTGTCACAAGACATCCAGAGTTTCAGATTACAGTTTGTATTTTTTAAGTTTTTAGTTGTTTTGTGTGAATGGACTTTATAGAGTTCAAATTTTATGTTTATGTTTTTATAGAGTTCTGTTGTACAATTCATGTTTACAACCAGTGTTGGTTATGTCATTTCCAATTAGTAGGGTATTAATACTTGAATTTTTCACTGACTTAAATCTGCATTAGTAGGGTATTAACATAACCAGTGTTGGTTATGTTGTTTTCTATCTCGCATGAGTTCAAGCATCAATTTGTGTAGCAACTGGATTGAAGCAAAGTGCTTTCTTCATCTCATTTGATTCAGATGAAAATGGGAGAATATTACTACTTTCAAATGACATACTAGTAGCTAGGATGACTTCAGTTTGGAATTTCACAAATATCCTTACTACTAAATCTTAAGCCATTCTATCATCTTGATCTTTCTTTGGCTTGCGAAAAGTAGCTCAAAAAAAGATATTCTGATGGATTTTTAAAATGATTTCTAAAACGTAGGCATGTTGATAATGCTATCTACAAGCTACATGTTTCATTACTATTAAAATGATTTAGGTATATTCTGGCAGGTCAGCCAATTTTCAGCGTAATAGATCATTGTGATCTTCTTGATCAATATGTTGGCTTGCTAAACGAGTTCAAGAACGACATATTCTGAGGGATATTTAGATGAGCACTAAATCTTAGGCGTGTTGATTATGTTATCTACAAGCTGCATCATTCTTTACAATTAGAATGGTATAGGGACATTCATCTCCAGACCTTTTAGTTGCATACTGTTTTTCTGTTGGATGGCATGTTTTTCACCAGAAACGACCAGCAATAATTTATTAATTCAATTTTATCCGGCACTAGGTTTATTCAATGACCATGAAATGTTTTATTTTTTCTTACGATGGCTGGTTCTATTCTGTTTTTATGCTGTCTTGAAGCTGTCGTTGACCTCTTTCCTAGTTGTTTGTTGCTGGTTCAGATCTGGGATGGAATGGCAGGGATCTATAGTTGGTTCTTGTTTCTTTTGTTCCTTTGGTTTCTGGCTGCCTGGCATTGGTGGCTGTGCTCTCTTTGCTTTGTGTTGTGTAGTCTTGAGTGCTGCTGGTTGTTGACGGTTGGGGCAGGGTAGGTGCTGCCATTGTGATTCTTTCCAAGTGTTGATGATCTACAGTATATGTTGGTCGGCTTGTTCTGCTGTTTTGTGCCTGAGTTGTTGGCTCTACTGTGTTGGTCGAGTCCTTTGATGGTGGCCGATGTGTTGGTTGATCCTCTGTGCTCCCCTCTTACTTTTATAGAGATGGTCGAGTCTGGTTGTGTGGTCTGGTAGCCTGCTGAGGCAGTTGTTCACGTACATTTATCTCTACTTCGCACTCACTCTGATTCCTTTTGGTATTTATATTGATAGGATAGAATTACTTTTAATGATGGATTTCGACGGACAATGCACCTTGGAGTAGACCAAAACCGAAATATAAGGGTAAGTTGTTTGTTGTACTATGATTTATGTGTAAACTTTAAATTCTATTAATATAATGATTTGTCATTTTTAGGAGAAGAATATTCAAGTACCTAACCATATGAGGCATGCCATTGATGAAGAGCAGCACACCATTTGAAGGAATATGGAGACATTATAGATCTTAAGAGTTTCTAGCATGATATGTTCATTGTCATCAATCTCAAAATTTTAAACCATATGTACTCTTTATTTATATCAACGTTGAGCACGCAATGTATGGATAATATTTTGCTTCAATAATAAAATTTGGTTTGAGGTGATTTAACATTTTTATGTGACATTTTGGTGTTGAATCTTCTTATGATGTCATGTGAATTAGTATAAAAATTTTGCTTGAGGTTATGTATACAAAGTTTTCATTTAAAATTTGATATTCACTATAGTAACAATTAATTATCATTTAATAAATCATTCAATAATCAATAACAAAATCATTTACAGTAGTCCCTCACAAATATATTGATGAAGGTCCAGATTGACCATCAAAATTGCATTGATGACGGCCACATAGCCCCTCAAAAATAATATTAATGAAGGCATTATCCTTCAAAAATATATTCTCCAGGACCATCAAGTCCCTCAAAAATGTATTTATGAGAACTAAATAGTCCCTCAAAAATGTATTTATGAAGGCTAAATAGTCCCTCAAAAATGTATTTATGAAGGCTAAATAGTCCCTCAATATAACATTCTTGAGGGTCAGTTGGTCCGTGACAATTGTATTCGTGAGGGCCACTGGTATTTGTCACGTGAGTTCTCTTCACGGATCATTTGTGAGGGCCATACCCACAACCGTCCCTATTTCTGAGGGCCTTTAGAGAGGGGTTTGTGACAGGACTCTCCCGTGAATAATGGCCCAATTTTTAGTAGTGGAAGTAGACTTCCCGTGATCAATTTCACCTACCATATCAACATTAATGAAGCCTTTAAGAACCGATTCACAATCACCAATCATCAAACATGTGCTACTAGTGCCACATAAGTATTTGAACATCCACTTGACGACCACTCAATGATATTTCATAGGGTTTGAGAGAAACCCACTCACAACATCAACCACATGAGAAATATCAAGATGAGTACACATTGTTGTGTACATCAAACTCCCCATAGCATAAGAACATGGAATTATGGCCATCTCCTCCTTATCCTAATCATAGATGGGCATGACTTCTTTCTTAGCTTGAAATGACATGATAGTGGAGTACTCACGACTTTAGATTTGTTCATGTTGAACTGATCCAGAATGCATTCAATATAGCTCTGTTGTGACCAACCACAATTGTGCTTCTTCTTGTCATGTGTGATTTGCATCCCCAAAATATGTCATGTTGGTCCCAAATCCTTCATATCAAAGGCTTTGGAAAGATCTATCTTCAATTTCTTGATCAAAATGACATCCTATCCCATTACCAACATGTTATCGACGTAAAGTAGAAAAATATTGAACATGTCATTGGGAAACCTCCTATTGTAACCACACAGATTTGCACTTGTCTTCTACTACTCGTGACTCTACATGAAAGGACCAAACTTCTTGTATCAATGCATGTGAGCCTATTTTAAACCATAAAAACTTTTCTTCTGTCTATAGAATAAGTGATCTTTCCCCTTAACTTGGAAACCTTATGGATGTTCCATGTAGATCTCCTCAGTTAGGTCACGGTGAAGAAATAATATCTTCACATTTATCTTCTCAATCTCTAAATCTATTCTAACAACCAAACCTGGAACCAATGTAATAGAAGTCATTGTTACAATAGGACAAAATATCTTATCCAATCAACCCCTGGTCATTGACCAAAGCCCTTGACAACTAGTCTATCTTTGTATCTGATATCCTTGGTACTATCATCTCTCTTCATCCTATAGACCCACTTATTCTTTAGTGCTCTCTAGCCCTTGAGAAGCACCACAAAATCATAGGTACCATTATTAGGTAAAGAAGACATCTCCTCCTCCATCACCTAATGACACAATGCTTTGTGTCTATGAGTCTTTCCCTCTTGAAAAGTCTCAAGCTAACCCTAATAAGAATGGAGATCATACTAAGATGTTGGATATCTAGATGAAGGATGAAAAACTCTATTAGACATCCCCAACTTCTCTAAGGACTCTTCCTGGTGATGATCTTGCTCCCCCTACCCAGAAGTTCTGGCTATGAATCTAAATCACTCAACTACACATCTAGAATGGAAACACTCAACGTGTTGTCATTCTACTAGTCTAGGAGATCATGTTTCTCTTCTTCATCATCTAAAGACTACACCAGTGAAGAAGTTGAAGCATCCTCATACTTGTCATTGGAAGAAATTTCACCAGATCCTATAGCCTCTGCATCATCAATTTGAAGCTTTGTAACTATCTGAGTCTCATACAATGTCACATCTATGGGTCATTTCATGGTCTTTTTGATGTGATCCCATAACATGTAGCCAAATTGTTGATCACCATAGAAAAGAAAGATACATGGCACCACTTTATCATCCATCTTTTTCTACTTTTCATTTGAAACATGTGCATATGCCTTGCACCCAAATACTTGTAGATGAGCATATGCTGCATCTTTTATGGTTCATAACTCTCAACCAAAACGAACTAATAAAGATCTATTAATCAAATAGAAGGAAGCAATCACTACCTCACCCCAGAATGTCTTTAGAAACTATGTAGTATCAACCGTCTTAGAACTCCCTAGAGGTGTACTCTCCTCCATTGTCAATGTAGAGACACTAGATTTTTGTCTATCTCCCACTCCAACATGGCATGAAATTTCTTAAAACAACAAAGACATGACCGTTGATCTTCAACAAGTAGATCCACACCTTCCTAGATGTAATCATCAATGAATGTAACAAAATACCTATTGCCACCTAGTGAAGCCACCTCAATCGAACCAAAGTCATCCAAATGAATAAACTACATGAGATTTGACTTCACCTTTGATCTTATCTTAAAAGAAACACACATATGATTTTATGTTTGACATGAATCACATGAGCTCAGATTGATGTCCTTGCATAAAGGAATCAATCTCTACTTTCATAGAAGCTTTAGACCCTTCTCACTCATGTGTCCAAACCATTTGTGCCATAGATCTGCCTTTTGATTCTCAACTACATGTATATCACCACCTTTGAGAACTTTAAGTTGGGTCTTGTACGATGCATGACACAATTTACCCCATACAATAACCAAAGACCCTTTGTGATTTTACATTTACCACCACTTAAGTCTAGATGACATCCTTCTCTATCAAATAAAGTACCATGTATCAAACTTAGCTACAAATCTGGGACATGATGAACACATTTGAGTGTGAATGTGCATCTGACACTTGTATGGACACCAATATCTCCAATCTCAGTAATTCTAGATAAGTTAGGATTTCTCATATTCACCCTATCACAATCTCCCTTCCAGTACAAAGTGAAGTACTCCTTACTTGGTGAAGCATGATAAGAAGTTGCACTATCCACCACCCACTCAGAATCATCATCCTCAACATGCAAACATGACTCTTAAACTATAAAAACCTCATCTTCATCATCGTACCCATCATTTGAAGTTGATGTTGTAGTATTCTTATCATCATCCTTCTTGTGTTTGGCTTTAGACCCATGTTTCTTTTTCCGAATCTTGCAATCTTTTTTGAAATGACCTGGCTTCCCACAACAAAAGAAGCTTCTACTCTTTGACTTGGATCTACTAAGAGACTTGTTATGGTCTTGGGACTCACCACGACTCTGAGATCTGCCACAATCTCTTGATCTGTTAACGCCCATGCTCTCTATGCAGTGCACCTTTAATGTATTGTCACCTGAGGCTCATCGTTGAGTCTCTTAATTAAGTAATATTCTCTTCACATGATCAAGTGTCAACTCTCCTTCTTGTGCAGAATTGCTGACTGTCAGAATGAGCATCTCCCAACTCTTAAGTAAATATCCTAGAAGAAGTAGTGCCTGGAGTTCATCATCAAGAATGATCTTAATGTACCCCATTTGATTTACAAGGCTTTGAAATCCATTCATGTGCTCAACGATTCTCATATCATCCTAATACTTTAGGTTCACCAACTTCCTGATCAAGAAAGCTTTATCTGTAATAGTTTTCTTCTAATATATATTTTGAGCTTTTCACACATATATTTAGCATCTGTGTCCTCTGATATGTGGTTGAACACCAAAATATCAAACCACTTTTTCACTATTCTGATGATCTTCCTAAGTAGTTTCTTTCAATTTGCATTAGATAGACTCATTGGCTTTTGTCTCTCTATCATATCATATAAATCCTTGCAATATAGATTATCTTCCATCTTAGATTTATAGATCCCCAAATTTGTGCTAATCAATTTAACCATCATTGAATTATCATCCCTCCCCATAAAGATTTAGATTTGTGCATCAGCACTCTGATATCACTTTATAGGTTGTTGACGGAAAATATGTGCACGCATAATATACAACCTTGGTGAAACAAAAAATAAGTATATGCACAAATGTTATCGATGAGCATATAAAACCAAGAATAGAATCACAAGAAGATAGAAGGGAAAGAAAGACCAACTTTTTATGTAGAAACTCTCACAATATTTGAGGGGAAAACCACAGGCCAACAACAGACAAATCCACTATAAGAAGCAAACATACAATTTTTTCCTATCAATTTTTTGACCCCAAACTCAAGATAATATAGACAAAAGGAGGAATAAGAAGATACCACCGAAGGGAGAGATCCCTAAAATTCTACCATCCCAAAAATTTTGAACAAGATGCCCTTCCACGAAGTGCACAATGATAGATAGCTTAGATAAGAATGCCTAGATGCCTCAAAACTTCTGCCCTACTTCCTTTCTTCTTCACTTTCTTTTTCTTCCTTCTTCTTCTTTTCTCTTTTTCACCCATCTCCACAACAAATAGAAATGAACAACATCGCTTTCCTTTTCTCCTTGCAATAGAAATTGGCATGAGTGCCTTTTTGATTGCTTTGCTCCAGCTACTTGGAAAATTGCCTTTTAGTTGTGACTGTATTGCGATGACACCTTTAGCTTCTACAAGATGGGATATGTATACCCCCTACACACACTAGTACAAATAACAACTTTAGTGTTAGTTAAATTATCCCTATAACATTCATTTTATATCAATACCTAAATGGGTGACACTACAACTAAGGACCTTCTGTGTCGATTTTTTGGGAATGATCAAACTGACGACATAGAGAGAGCATTGGTTGCTATGAAAATAGAAGTTGATGACACAACCGACTACTCAGAGCGATAAAGTGTTGTGGAATCACTCTATGTCATCAATTTCAAGAAAGCAACCGACACTATAATAGAACTATGTCGTAGGTTTGAGATTGAAAAATTAATGACATTGAGAAGCACAACCATATTGGAAGCACACTATGGAGGGAAGAACAGCCGTGCCAGGAAGCATGGCCGTGTTGTGGGTTGGGTAGGACTTTTTTTGGTTTTGGTAAAAAAAATTGATGCCACAAGGTAGCAGTGTTGGTTTTTTCAAACTGATGCCATAGTCAATCTGTGTTGTCCTTTCCATCACCAAAAACGATGTTGTATTTTCTTATCTGGTAAAATTTTAAGTAATAAGGGTATATGTATCGTTAGTATTGGTTAATAAATTGGCACCACAAATCTACATCATCTTTTTTTCTCAAATTACCTACACTACAATTATGATTTTTTTTTTAAATAGCAGTATTGCAAACCTGATGTCTGAGTGTTCAACATGATGTAGAACATGTATTTCATTAGAGATGCAAGTTCAATTCCATGTTGTAAAACCTACAAAACAAACACATCAAAGAATTCATCTACCCACATACATGTCCATTCTTCAGTTCCACTCTCTTGAACACTTAATTCCAATCTAATGCACATACAATTCAGAAAACACATATACAAGATCCATTATCCAATTCCATTCTCATGATAGTTTACAAATGCAATTCTCATTTTGTTTATTCATCTACACATTCATTCACACAGTCATAACCACCACATGTATATAGAAATTAATGACATCAAGATTTACAAAACTCCTATTTTATCACAATCATATTCAAAATTGACTTTCTTAACGAAGGTGTATACCAATTCTTCTCATATCTCATCTATCTCTTCTTTTGTATAGGGCATTGTCATGTCAAACAATTGCAAAGAGAATGGCATAATTCAAGAGTTTGATTTGATTTTTTCATATTATCAAACAAGACTATTTACTTAAGATGAACAAGAATATATATAGACTACCTTTTATATACAATGGGTGTCTAGTGTCATCTATCTGACAATCATGTCCATATACCACACAACGTAGTATTTGCATCCCCAATCATTGCCTTGTATAGGGTACTATAAATTTATATTTATGCAAAAAAATAATTAATAAAAGTACGCACAGTTGGCATATATATGCATTGGAGTCAGAAAACTACCTCAACATCCTTCCAACTTAATGATTTCTTTTCCTCATCTATCTTTCCTCCAGCCTTTTTGTGTTCTTTTATAGCCCTATAAGTTTAAGTAGCATATTTAATTGGAATAGTAAATGGTCATCTAATTAATGATGTATATATTAATATATGTTGACAGATATAAAAATTTACTAATGCCTTCTTCATTGTGTGGCCCCCACTATCTACTTTCTCACATGAAGGATTTTGATAACGGACAATTAGAGTCTCGAGGACAATTACCAACAACACTCAACAATTATTACTGAGTGAAAAAGAAGGAAAACAAAAGAAAACTCAAAATCCACAATAAAATGTAATTTATAAGTCAAAATTATAATCGAAGTGGATGAAACTTACCCAACATTAAAAGGAGATATAATTACACTCTTTCTCACAATACCAAAATATTTAAATGAAATAGAAAAGTAATCACTCACAAATTTTGGGTCTTTATCTACATGGTTGATCAATGATGGAATAAAAAATGCTACATTAGTTAGTGCAAACTCTCCACACATCCTATATATGGGGCTGTAAAATGTATATGTATGCATGAATATATAAGAAAATAGATCAACATATATTTTCACATGTATAGAATCAAGTATTTAGCCATAAGATCTCAACATATTCAAAGTTCTATTATAGTTGTGTTCAACCAAGCATAAGCAAACAACTCCACAACATCTTGCACGAATACACTAGTATCATGAGTTTGAATTGTAGCACCTTCCTTAATATGGATCATCATAGTCAACCCTTCTTCTAAGTTGGTTAAACATAGTGTCAGCCCCCTACACTTAAGACCTAGAGAGTCAAACAGGTACTTTGCAATCCAAGTAGGTAATTAAATATCTAAAGGAGGAAGTGGAGGACAACTTGTAGGGGGTTTCTTAGGTGCTATGATCTTCATGTATATATTCTCATATCAATTGCCAATTATACACAATTAGAAAAGAATAAAAAATACAAATGCAATGAAAATTTAGCATACCTCAGTGTAGACAACTCTCACTTTTGCCACACAATCATGCCACCTTCTGCATCACCTATTATGTTGTGGTTAGGGTGGGCATGTGGCAGTGGTGTTTATTTTCAAGTGTCATGGAAAAGCATGGTAGACACACAAACTGGAATGGCAGGCATTGGATGACCATGAATCTATTGCCTAAAAGTGGTGGGTAAGCCTATCCCAATGAAATGACATATTCTTCTAGTAAAAGACGGCATGGCCTCAACTCCTACAAATTTGTATATAATGTTATATGCACCTGAACACAGCATGTTATAAGATCACTTGAAAGACTATTACAAAAGGACTTACACCGAGTGTTCTAGTTCGTGAGTCCATGGGATTACTCCCAACCACCTCTGTCAGAGGAGGTCCACCTCGTATGATGAGTGGGACGACACATATACCGTCTAAGGAGGTAGAGAATGGGAAGAATGATATTGTCTCATTGAGTTCTATATTCCCTTTGCAATCATGTCTTGCACATGCTCTTATGAAAATCCTCCTTTCTTGATAGATTTGCTCTTCTTTGGTGACCTAAAAAAGGATCTTATAACAACACCAGCCCTAGCCGACACAACACAATCAAGGTTCTCTAGAGTACCCATAGAAACCCTTAGTTCATCCCTTTGGACCTCAACAATGAATTTGCCTTCTTTTCTCTACTCGTAGAGCTCCTACTAATCATCATCAGCAATAATTGGTCACTAAAACATAACAATCAAAGTCAAAAATGAAAATATACTGTGCATGGCTAAATTTTACCACTTTTGTAGCCACCTAGCAGTTGCGGGGTTGGGTATTTCTCCAGACTGGTTTGTCCTTGCAGCTATCCACACTTCATGGATAAAGGTGTAGGAGTAGTAGAAGACTCAACAAACCTAGGAGTAGGTTGCTCAAAAGAAGACGCTTCTAGTCTCTTTTGCCTTTACTTTACGTAGCCACCTAGACCCAAGTTGTGGCTTTGCACATTCTTACAACATGTAAATCCTAGATAATGCAACCCATATTTAAATATGTAATACATTCAAATCATAAGAATGTATTTTAAAAAAGTAATACATTATGTAATACACTAAATGTATTTTAAAAAAGTAATACATTATGTAAAAATGAATGTATTTTAAAAAAGTAATACATTCAAATCATATGTAATACAACACTTCTCGCACCTATGAGTCAAGATAGGTTTGTTGCTCAGTGGTAGAATTCTTCTTCTTGTTGCTCATTATGTATTCTCCTATCAGACTTGTCCTACAATTCCTTAATAGCCTCCCACAATGTCGAATCACCTTTTTACAATATAGTTTTTCATCAAGGTCAAAGATTCTCTGTATGATTTCATATACTTAATTGCATATTTATAAACATATAATTGTGGATATATTTAGAAAATAGAATATCTCACACATAACTCCTTCTATATGTAGTCTTATGTGGAGGATCAACTTTATGTCAAGATTCTATTATTATATCCACTTTGTTGTGAGTAACAACCCCTATATATTGTATGGAAGTATTTTGATTCTTCCCAATAGAATTTTGTGCATCATTAAAGTCAACAACCAGCTTTGATCCTTTACCCCCTTTGTGTTGTTAACTTATTCATGAAGGTGATGCCTCTTCAACATGCATGATCAAGTTGTTCCTGTACAAAGCCAACAAGATCCTCATGGTGCACATCCTCAAGATTCTCATCCTAAAATTGTCAAGAAATAAATGTAAGTGATAGAGAATGTAAAATGCACATCTATATAATAATTGTGATAGATAATGTAAAATTCACATGTATTTAATAATTGTGATAGAGAATGTAAAATGCACATGTATGTAATAAAACAATACAAATTACATTGTCATGATCCTCACGATGCACATCGTCTTGGTGCTCCTCCTCACGGTTAGACACCGTCTAAAAATGTCAAATGAAAATTTGTCAAAGAATGAAATATAAGTGACAAAGAATGTAAAATGTACAAGTTGTATATGAAACATATATAATTGTAATAATGAATATACAATGCACATCTAGCTTTTAAAAATAAAATGCATAGCTCTAGTATTGGTTGGATCTTTGATCAATTAATGTTCCTTCAATGTGATCTCCACGCAGATATAAGTCAGTGTTAGTATCAACATTTAGTGTTGGCAAGACAACTGAGGATGGATTGGAGTCGTCAAACTTGTCACAATACTCTTCTTCAATTATAGAATCTACAATGGACTCCCTTTTCCCATGAAGAATGACATACAATTTTATATTTATTGGATATCAATGTAGAATAATTTCTTAGATTGTGATGCCATTATGAATGGTTCACCTTTCTCACCAATATTTTCAAAATTTACTAGAACAAAACCCAATTCATAGACTACAAATTATTTGGTGTTATCCACCCAATTAAACCCAAAGATGGGGACTTGGAAATCTCTATGACTACAAATTATTTGGTGTTATCCACCCAATTAAACCCAAAGATGGGGACTTGGAAATCTCTATAGTCAAACTCTCATATGTCTTCAATGATACCATAATAAGACATTTAAGCTTCACATGGACTCTCATACTTTGCACTAGAACAATACAATGAAGATGCTTGAAGGGTGGCCCACTATATTGGACGACACTCTTATCATCTTGACGTTTTTTGTGATATGAAAATAAATTTATGTCAAACCCTTCATAATACATAACATTGGTCTTTGGTTTAAAGGTGATAAGTTTGATATTTTCAACAATATTATTTGGTGTTTGAGATAGTTGACAAAATACTTTATCTTCAAACCACCTAAGAAATGTTCTATTATGATCTCTAGCAAGAAACATTGCACTATCTTGATGATATTTTGCCTTGATAAAAAATTTATATTTTGTGATATAAATATCCACTTCGTCCATGTTGTATAAAACATATAAGTGTGCTTGTTCCCAAAACTCACAACTAATTACTTTCACTTGTGCTCCTAAAGTCTCCTTTGTCAGAATAGGGATTTGTATTCTTTTTGTTGGCAGTAGCTTCATTACAACTCACAAATTCATTGCAAAATTACATAACCTCCCCAGCCACATAATCTTCAATAATACTCCCTTCCGGCCAATAACAGTTTCAAACATCACCTTTAAAAACATTCATGTACTATTTAAAAAGTTACATCAAATATAAGAAAACCGAACCCAACATTTTCACTTCCCTAGTCAAATGGACCAACAATATGTACCATGATATCAAAGAATGAAGTAGGAAAATACATCTCAAGTTGGAACAAGGTAAGAGCCACTTCTCTTTGCAACTTATCAAAATTCTTACAATCAATAACCTTACTGCATAGAGTGTTGAAGAAGAAACAAAGCCTGGTGATTGCAAACCTTACATGCTTTGGCAGTATAGACCGAATAGGCCACAAATAATATTTTCTACATTAGAGTGTGAAAATCATGAGAGTTGAGATCTATTAGCTTTAGACCCTTCATTGATAGAAATCTACAGATACTGGAAGAGCATACCTATGCCACCTTAACATTAAGCAAGTCTTAACATGAAGCAAGTCTCACAATAAGTTCTCTTCTCCTATCTAGATAATGTGTAACAAGAAGGAGGTAAATATGTTTTTTGATCATTGCTAACTTATGTTGTTACTTCTTTCCTTATACCCATTTCACATAGGTGTATATTGGATTTCATTCCATCTTTAGTCTTACATGGTATATTCAACAGAGTACTAATGACACTATCACACACATTTCTTCAACATACATGCCATCGATGCAATGCCTAACTGCCAAAGAACTCCAACAAAAAAGATCCCATAATATTTACCTCTTCTTGAGTAAAGATTTACCACTCTGTGTAGGAATAGTACATTGTGATATCTTACCAAATGCATTGAGAAAATATTTTACTCTTTCATAAACAACCTCCCCTGATATAGAATTAGGGGCATTATGTTTCTCATTTGATCCATTGAATGCTTTTTGCAACCTTCATTAAGGATGCACTTTTGGAAGAAGCCTTAGATTACCAATATATGCAGTCTTTCCACCATGTTTTAATCATATTGAATAAACATTTTCCTCACATATAAGGCATGCTTTGGATCTTTTTACGCTATATCCAGACAAATTTCTATATGCTGGAAAGTCATTAAAAGTGCAAAACAACATAGCATGCAAATGAAATGTCTCTCTACATGAAGCATAATAGATCATCACACCTTCTCCCCAAAGTTTCTTAAGTCATCAATCAGAGGTTCAAGAAAAATATCAATATCATTATCAGGTTGTTTAAGACCTGTCATCAATAAGGACAACATCACATACTTATTTTTCATATATAACTAGGTACGAAGATTGTATATAACAATCGTAACAGGCCAAGTTCTATGTTGGATGCTTAATGTGTTCTATGGATTCATCCCATTGATAGAAAGTCCAAGTCTTAGTTTCCTAACATCTTCACCAAATTCAGGGTAAATCAATTTTCTTTCATTGTGGGGAATCATACGCATGCCGTAGGCTCCCATCATTGTTTTTCTTTTCCTATGCATGCCAAGATAAATTTTGTACATCCATGGTATTGGGAAACAAGCATTGAACCTGTGGTATTATAGGTAGATACCACATCACCTTGACAGGAGAGACAATTTTGGACTTGCCAAAAGTCATCATTTTATACGTTGACACCCAACATTTTTGTTACGACCCATATCAGGGTTAGTAAATAAATACCTCGAATTACGTGAAACACCTCAATTAGTGTTGAGTATCAAATTAAACATCATGGTTAATCAAATAAGTTAATATGTGAATTAATAGCTGAGTTTGAATCACCTGAGGCAATTAATGATATCAATGTTGATTATTTAGTTCATTAAGTTGAATCAAGTAATCACAGTCGCATTTAGAGCTTTGATCTAGTGAAACAATCTAATCAGTATGTTTTCATACTTTGAGTTGGTAGAGAAGTTTGTGCTTGAGTGGATGCAAAAGAAATCATCCAATTTGGACCTCCGAGGCAATACTTATGCCATTTTTTAGTTTTCTTGGACTTAGGTGCAATTTTTCCAATTTGATTTGCATTAAGTGGGTCGGCTACCCTCTTCTCCTCTATCTCTTCCCGATAGAATAGTAGGATACCGCAAAGCGGCGCTCTGTGCTACGGAAGAGCGACCGGTCAAGGAGGATTAAGGGGCGGGCGACCAAGGGCTTGAGAGAGCGAGAGAGCTCCGTCCATCTTTGACCTCCATCCTCCGCCCTTCATCCTCCTCTTCTTCACCTAGTCCGTGCCCCAACAGGTTGGGCGGCGCCCCAAGCTTGACCTACAGCTGCGTTCGTTTGGCAGCAACAATGGAAGCTTGGGCGGGGCTTTTGCGGCCCAAGGCTCCTTGGAGCAGGTCGCCCACTTCCTCTACCCTTCTTCTTCGCCTACCTTCGCCCTAGTGGCACTTCCAACCGCAGCTCGCCCTAGCCATGGCGGCCGGCCAAGCAGCAGCTGCTGCTGCGCAGGGCAGTGACCAGTGGTTATTTTGGGCACATGGAGCAGCAACTAGCAGCCCTCGACTTCGGCCGTGAATCCAGAGTTCATTTCCACAGCTCCTAGCCACGACTAGCACCCAACCAAGCTTCCCTTTCACCTGGGTGTGAAGGAGCTGCTGCTTGCAGCAGCATGCTTGATTAGAGTCAACCTAGGCGTAAAAGGTATTAAAAGAGGTAGTTCTGACTTTGGCATAAGGTCTTGATCATGAATTCGTAGTGTTAACTTAAGACTTAGCTTTAGATCGAGCCATGTGTAGATTTTCTTTTAGGTAATGAAGCTAGTTGCTATTTTATTGCAGGTCAGTGTTTTGATCGGTCGAATTAGGTATGATTCGGCCGAGTTTCCCTTTATAGGTTATCGAGCAGGGTTTCGATCGGCCGAGTTTCCAGCCAATCGGCCGAGTTCCCAGATTGGTCGGCCGAGTTCCAAAAGTGTGAGTAGTAGTTCATTTAGAAATCATTATTTAACTCAAATTAAATGCTTATTTGCTTCTGTATCAGTTACTATAACTTTTAAACAGTGTAATACATACAATAGAGTATGTTAGATTCATTGGAACTTGAAATACTTAATATGCTTAATGAAAATGATGAAATTTCCTGTATTATAGTTGCAATGTATTTGCTGATTTAAAAATGGATGTTTAGCATCGAAACTGGATAAATGATACTGAATCATGTTTAAGGATGACAAAGGATATATATGTGCTTCATGTGATATTCAGATTGTGCAATATGCATGAAATGTGATTTTCCTATTTAAATGGTTATATGTTAATCAGTTAATAGACTTAGGTGCCCTAACACCGTAGAACCCCTTTGAGAGGTCTGCAACCAGGGGGGTGAAACTCGTGTTACAACAATAACTGTGCGGAGTCACAGGCACGAGGATAGAGAGAGGCAGTGTTCAAAAATAATCTGTGCGTGTATCACGGTGGCACTGGAGTAAATAGGGGTTATTCAACATTAATCCGTGCTTGTGTCACGGTGGTAACCCGGTAAGACTCTCCGCCTGTGTGCTCAGGTTTGAGGAGGAGTCTAGAGTTCACTCTTTTGAGAGTGTAGTGAGGCCTTGTGAGCCTGAGGCCTTGTGAGCCTGAGAGTCCTGCAACAGACCAGGGCTGGCAGTCAGACTTAGCATTTCCGGGTGTGTCGCTAAGTCTTGTACGGTGGGATCGTAGTTCGCTACAGATCTTTATATGCAGAGTACACTGCATATTTTTAGGGCATAAAAATGATAAATATGTAATCATATAGGATCACGGAAAGTTTTATATGTTAATGGATTTGAACTTCTATGCCTTTTCCCTATAATTGTTTAATTGTTAAAATATCTGATGTTGCATAGAAATGAGATTGTTATCTGTTAATCTGCTATGTCATTAGAAATGCCCGGTTTAGTACTGTACTTATGCTTTATTCCAAATTTATATATCTGATGAGTTGTTTAGTGATAGCTAAGTGAAATGCTATTCACTGAGCGAGTAGGCTCATCCCTCTACTCAAACATTTTCAGGTCATCACCAGCAGCAGGAATCTGAAGGATCCGTTCATCCTAACGTTTAGTCTGTAAAAGTTGTATATATAGTTAGAAGTTAGAGGTCTCTTAGTCCTTTCCCCTCGATCCTTGGGACATGGTGTGGGTGAGAGAGAGTATGTATGGCGAATGTGTATAAAGATGTAAATTACCTGTTATGTTTACTTTCTGTTAAACAATGTTACATGTTGTAAACTCTGTTATATTTCTTGTCAGTTTAATAGGAATGCTTCTGTAGTTTGTTTAGTTTTAGTTTACAGCATAAATCTGGTTATCCTTTTAATGACTTTAAATGTTTTATATATGATGAGTGGTTGGCTTGTGTGTAAATCCCATCTGTCGCGCCCTAATCTCGTGGGTTGTGGTTAGTGTGAGATCGGGGTGTGACATCTTGGTATCAGAGCATAGGTTGAGTATATGAATACTCTAAGTCAAGGTCAGGGGACGATAAGAGACCAATAGGATTAAGGTTTAAGAGTTTTTCTTCTGTCTGTAATTTTCTAACAGGAAGTGTTCTGTTATACTATTATAGATGGCAGGAAAAGGATGTGGTCACGAGAACCAAATAAAGAGCTTAAGTTGAGTCGTTAAGAATCATTAAGGTCAAAAGATAAAGTTATAAGTGAGGCGAATAATAAATGATGTGTTTTAGCTCTGGGAGGTCTGAGTGTTTAGATACCCTGGCTAGGTGTCTGAATACTTAGATTGACTAGTATCAAGCTACTCTGTCTGTTCTTCTCTGGATGCCCTGGCCAGGTATGCAGAGGAAGGATAGGCTAGAGAAAAACCCTAAAAATCTTAGGGTTATGAGACAAGAAATTAATGTATGAGTAAGAGATTCAATATAGGATGCGATATAACTCTTACTTGATTTTTCTTATTTGATTTAAAGATCACTAGAAATGCTTTTATATGCATGAAATTAGATTTTTCAATTTGTAAAGTAAATATGATTCTTTTATATTATTGTGTCATGAAGTGAATTGTTTAATGTTTGTTTTCTTTGTATTAAAGTAGACCCGAAATTATGTTTAAATGAGTTTGCCCTAAGTGGATATTCTTTCCACATGTTTAAGATTAATAGGGGTTGATTAATCTCGAGTAGCTCTTGGCTTCAGGACTACAGGTTCGGCCTGGTCCGGCTGGCAGGATGCGTTACTGGGATCTAATGACTCCTATTAATAGTAAAATAAGAATAGACTCTGGATGATTTAGACCCGTAACATAGTGAGAATGTATATACACTAGGATTTTTTAACTATGATAAGAAGTCTAAACGTTCTTTTGTCTTGAGATTTAGGGTTTGAGAAGCATAGACCCTAATCGGCCCAAAATAGGGTTTTGATGATACATAAACACAAATTTGATAAGTAAAGTGTCTCGGTAAATGATTTTTAGTATTTTATGTGTAACTCTGATTTAGCTCAAATTTGGATATGATTTGGATATATAAAATGTAAACAATATTGGAAAATATCAGAATTTTTGAAGAATGTTCTGATCTGTTTATCGGCCGAGTTTCAAACTCGACCGATCACATTTTCAGAATGATATAACAGTGTGGTAATTTAATTTTATCTTTTTATTGGTATATCCAATTGATCTCAAATTTTAAATGTGCTTGAAAAACACAATTTTAGACACTCTACTAAATTGGTGTAATTTTTGGATGACTTTTGATCTCTACAGTGAGGGTGTCGGCCGAGTTTGCAACTCGACCGAACCTACTGCAGACTGCAATATAGCAGTGCACTGTTTGATTTTTAATTATTTATTGGTAATCATAAATGATCTCAAATTTTTACTGGAGGTCTGAAACTTCATTAAGTATAACATATAAATTTTTCAGAATTTTTGGAGCTTTTGTTAGCTATTTAATAAACGAATTACAGAAACTATTGTGAAAACTGAATTTTCAGCCAATATAATTAAAGTTGAGTGTTGGGTTAATATGCTATTGACCCAAGCAGCTCAAATTGATCTATATGATCAACCACACACATACACAATAATGCTATGTTACTGATAAGGACCAAACCCTAGAATGATTAGAGTTGTAGTAGTTCAAGGGATATCACTAGTGATTTAACCTTGAATACTAGTATCTCTATAAATAAGACCTTGAGATTTGTTCTATGTAAAGTAATCCGGCAGTGATAGTGATCTAGGGTTTTATAGGTAGCTAATCTGAACGGTACATGAACAACATGAAATGACTTAGAGAAAAGAGTAAGACATAAAATTGAAATGTAACAATAAGAAAGTAGCATAGAATGCGGAGTATTATCCGATATATGATCTAAAGATAGCTGATGTAGTTCATGTTTTTAAGACATGGCGTCATTATCTTTATGATGTGACAATAGATTATCACCCTGGTAAAGAGAATGTGGTGGCTGATGCTTTCAGCAGAAATTCAAGTTCAACAACTAATGCATTCTCTATGGCAGGTTTCAATAGAGACCTGTTAGTAGAAATGTGGAAGTTGAACTTAGGCTTAGGGGTGACAACACAGAGTGATTTGATTGTACAGATGTAAGTTAAGCCTACTTCTTATGATCAGATCAAGGAACTACAATAGGGTGATAGTGAGTTAAACCAGACCATGCATGACATGATAGGAGGAAAAGAGACCAGAGTTTAAGTTTTTAGATGATAAGGTGTTGTATTAGCATGACATGTTGTGTGTACCTCGAGATAGTGATTTGAAAGAAAAGATTCTTATGGAAGTGCATGTATTGATGTATGCTATGCTTTCAGGAAACACTAAGATGTATATGAATCTCAAGGAATTGTATTGGTGGTCAGATATACAGAAGGATGTAGCTGAGTAGGTGGTTAGGTGCAATGTGTGTCAGCAGGTTAAGACTTAGCATCAGAAACCCACATGTACTTTGCAATCTTTTCCTATACTAGTATGGGAGTGGGAACGTATCACAATGGATTTTGTGATAGGGTTGCCCAAGACACCTAGAGGTTATAACTCGATATGAATGATTGTGGATAGACTAATTTAGTCTGCTCACTTTCTTCATATTAAGTCAACCTTTGATGTCTCGAAACTTGACTAAGACATACATGGATGAAATAGTTAGATTGCCTGGTAATCCAGTTTCAATCATGTCATATTGAGATCCTAAGTTCACATCTAAGTTGTGGAAACAGTTGCATCATGCTTCGGGCACAAAGTTAAGATTCAGTACAACCTTTTCATCCGCAGACGGATGGTCAGTCTGAGAGGACCATTCAGACTCTTAAGGACATGCTGAGAGCATGTGTTATGCATCTCAGTGGAAGTTGGGAAGAACATTTAAGTCTTATAGAGTTTGCTTAGTGTGAATGTTGAGTTTAGAAATACACAAACGATAATGGTACGGTTTGGGTATAAACCCAGACAATACAGATTTGGTAAATCATTAGGTGCATGATTTCAAGGAAGTACGTTAGCATTAAAATATACAAATAAACCTAGTTGCATGCTTCCTGTTATGTTAATGGGTATGACTTAACATTTTCATGAATTGGCACGTTTCTCTGAGATATCATTAGAAATTCTCAAGTACTATTAATTATTTGTGTTATGATATGTAAGCAATTCTTAATTGAGTTATGTGATGCACAAACCAGGAATTTGGTTAGTATGCACGTTCTTCGAGAAATTTCAGATAATTGAAAAATATTATAGATGGTTTCTTGTAGGTGAAGTAAATTACTCTTATTGATGTAATAAGATGTTCAATTACATGAATTCAGTATGTATGTGCCAAAATTGATTTGAGTTTGGAATATTTATGAATTTTAAATCTGTCTGCATGCATGATATGAAAGATTACTCAGTAATTACAATGATTTTGAATACACTGCTCTATCAGTTCTAGAATGATACCGTATTGTGACTTGAACTGCAATCAAACAGATGAGATAACGGAAACCCTAAGAGTAGGGTGTTGCCATGTGACTAGTGAATGAGATAACCCTAAGAGCAGGGTGTTGGCATGTGATGAATGAATAAGGCAAATGAAACCCTAAGGATAGGGTGTACGATGAATCAAGTATTTTGATATCAATTTTCATTATGAGATGTGATGATGTTTGACAGTTAAATTGCATGATTTTATTTTAGTACCAAATTGACATGGATTCTGTTTATTTAAGAATTTTAGTTTGTCTGCATGTATAGTATGATAATTTCTCAGTAATTACCATAAATTGAGATACTGTTATAACAGTTCTACAAAGACAATGTTTTGTGGTTTGATCTGGAATTAGATCAGATGTATCCTATGTTGAAGGACCAATACAAATAGCTGATCTGAGGATCAAGAAACTTAAGAATCGTGAGATACCTTAGAGAAGGTTTTGTGGAGAAACCACAACCTAGAGGAAGCCACATGAGAGTTTTGGGATAGAAATGCGTAACAAGTTTCCTTTTCTCTTTTAGGAATTTCGGGACGAAATTCTTATAAGGGAGGAAGATTGTTACGACCCATATCAGGGTTAGTCAATAAATACCTCGAATTATGTGAAACACCTCAATTAGTGTTGAGTATCAAATTAAACATCATGGTTAATCAAATAAGTTAATATGTGAATTAATAGCTGAGTTTGAATCACCTGAGGCAATTAATGATATCAATGTTGATTATTTAGTTCATTAAGTTGAATCAAGTAATCACAGTCGCATTTAGAGCTTTGATCTAGTGAAACAATCTAATCAGTATGTTTTCATACTTTGAGTTGGTAGAGGAGTTTGTGCTTGAGTGGATGCAAAAGAAATCATCCAATTTGGACCTCCGAGGCAATACTTATGCCATTTTTTAGTTTTCTTGGACTTAGGTGCAATTTTTCCAATTTGATTTGCATTAAGTGGGTCGGCTACCCTCTTCTCCTCTATCTCTTCCCGATAGAATAGTAGGCTACCGCAAAGCGGCGCTCTATGCTACGGAAGAGCGACCGGTCAAGGAGGATTAAGGGGCGGGCGACCAAGGGCTTGAGAGAGCGAGAGAGCTCCGTCCATCTTCGACCTCCATCCTCCGCCCTTCATCCTCCTCTTCTTCACCTAGTCCGTGCCCCAACAGGTTGGGCGGCGCCCCAAGCTTGACCTACAACTGCGTTCGTTTGGCAGCAACAATGGAAGCTTGGGCGGGGCTTTTGCGGCCCAAGGCTCCTTGGAGCAGGTCACCCACTTCCTCTACCCTTCTTCTTCGCCTACCTTCGCCCTAGCGGCGCTTCCAACCGCAGCTCGCCCTAGCCATGGCGGCCGGCCAAGTAGCAGCTGCTGCTGCGCAGGGCAGTGACCATTGGTTATTTTGGGCACATGGAGCAGCAACTAGCAGCCCTCGACTTCGGCCGTGAATCCAGAGTTCATTTCCGCAGCTCCTAGCCACGACTAGCACCCAACCAAGCTTCCCTTTCACCTGGGCGTGAAGGAGCTGCTGCTTGCAGCAGCATGCTTGATTAGAGTCAACCTGGGCGTAAAAGGTATTAAAAGAGGTAGTTATGACTTCGGCATAAGGTCTTGATCATGAATTCGTAGTGTTAACTTAAGACTTAGCTTTAGATCGAGCCATGTGTAGATTTTCTTTTAGGTAATGAAGCTAGTTGCTATTTTATTGCAGGTCAGTGTTTTGATCGGCCGAATTAGGTATGATTCGGCTGAGTTTCCCTTTATAGGTTATCGAGCAGGGTTTCGATCGGCCGAGTTTCCAGCCAATCGGCCGAGTTCCAGAAGTGTGAGTAGTAGTTCATTTAGAAATCATTATTTAACTCAAATTAAATGCTTATTTGCTTCTGTATCAGTTAGTATAACTTTTAAACAGTGTAATACATACAATAGAGTATGTTAGATTCATTGGAACTTGAAATACTTAATATGCTTAATGAAAATGATGAAATTTCCTGTATTATAGTTGCAATGTATTTGCTGATTTAAAAATAGATGTTTAGCATCAAAACTGGATAAATGATACTAAATCATGTTTAAGGATGACAAAGGATATATATGTGCTTCATGTGATATTCAGATTGTGCAATATGAATGAAATGTGATTTTCCTGTTTAAATAGTTATATGTTAATCAGTTAATAGACTTAGGTGCCCTAACACCGTAGAACCCCTTTGAGAGGTTTGCAACCAGGGGGGTGAAACTCGTGTTGCAACAATAACTGTGCGGAGTCACATGCACGAGGATAGAGAGAGGCAGTGTTCAACAATAATCAGTGCGTGTGTCACGGTGGCACTGGAGTAAATAGGGGTTATTCAACATTAATCCGTGCTTGTGTCATGGTGGTAACCCGGTAAGACTCTCCGCCTGTGTGCTCAGGTTTGAGGAGGAGTCTAGAGTTCACTCTTTTGATAGTGTAGTGAGGCCTTGTGAGCCTGAGAGTCCTACAGCAGACCAGGGCTGGCAGTCAGACTTAGCATTTCCCGGGTGTGTCGCTAGGTCTTGTACGGTGGGATCGTAGTTTGCTAAAGATCTTTATATGCAGAGTACACTGCATATGTTTAGGGCATGAAAATGATAAATATGTAATCATATAGGATCACGGAAAGGTTTATATGTTAATGGATTTGAACTTCTATGCTTTTTCCCTATAATTGTTTAATTGTTAAAATATATGATGTTGCATAGAAATGAGATTGTTATCTGTTAATCTGCTATGTCATTAGAAATGCCTGGTTTAGTACTGTACTTATGCTTTATTCCAAATTTATATATCTGATGAGTTGTTTAGTGATAGCTAAGTGAAATGCTATTCACTGAGCAAGTAGGCTCATCCCTCTACTCAAACATTTTCAGGTTATCACCAGCAGCAGGAATCTGAAGGATCCGTTCATCCTAACGTTTAGTCTGTAAAATCTATATATATAGTTAGAAGTTAGAGGTCTCTTAGTCCTTTCCCCTCGATCCTTGGGACATGGTGTGGGTGAGAGAGAGTATGTATGGTGAATGTGTATAAAGATGTAAATTACCTGTTATGTTTACTTTCTGTTAAACAATGTTACATGTTGTAAACTCTGTTATATTTCTTGTCAGTTTAATAGGAATGCTTCTGTAGTTTGTTTAGTTTTAGTTTACAGCATAAATCTGGTTATCCTTTTAATGACTTTAAATGTTTTATATATGATGAGTGGTTGGCTTGTGTGTAAATCCCATCTGTCGCGCCCTAATCTCATGGGTTGTGGTTAGTGTGAGATCGGGGTGTGACAATTTTGGACAATATGTCAGATGGATATAGTCCTTTTGAAATAATACATAGTCGTTGGAACATGGATGTCTTCTTAGTCTCCATCATCATTGGGAACAACTTTTTCTTTAAACTATATGTTGATATTAGAAGCGCATTCCCTTCAGGAAGAATTTCTTTCAACAGAGAAAATAGAGATGTGAAGCTTTTGTCGCTCCATCTTTTGATAGACTTCAGAGTATACAATTCCCACACAACACATAACTTCTAAACTTAGTACAACCTACATATAACAGTCTCTTAGTATCATGCACGATGCTTCTAAAAATGAAGGCGGATTAGTAAGATTTACCCGAAAACTATCTCACATCGCATCAACCATGTCTATCGGAATCGGTTCACTCACATCTACATCATTGTTGGTAATTTATTCTTCAACACAAGTACTTATATACTAACCTCATAGTAGGAATATATCCATGCTAATACCATTGTAACACCCCTCTTTTTACTTCATGTAAGCATCACTGAGTGGAAGCATTCTTACTCAAGGGGGTGTCACAAAATGATGATATAAGCTATTTAAATAAATGAAACACTTTGCATTGGATGAAATTTGATTCATACATAGTTCTTAGTATATAGGAAGCTACAACATACTCATGCATGAAATCTAATCTACTTGGATAGCATGACTAAGCATATATAAAAGGTATCTTCATGTCTGGATCGGCTTGGTAAATGGCACACCACCAGGCTAAGCTTGAATATATCCTAGTATTGGTTGTCCCTTTTATCGTTCGTTTTCTCTAAGACCTGCAGACATCGTGTCCCCAGCCATGCAAAACAAACATCACATCAATAAGTGATATTTGGCACTTTATAAGATATAAAATAATAATAACTTGACACGAAGTAATTTGACTTGAAATAATTTGGCATGAACTTGACCATGGATTATCTTAAGCATTCGTGAGTCACTAATAACATGAAGAACTGAACAATAAATATATGCATCTCACTATGATGCCCACTTAAGAGAACATGATTGCTAGGAAAGCCCTTGACAACCTCTTGAGGTCCATGATTTGAGAAGAATATAAAATTGATTCAATTCCAATTATTCTGTACATTAACAATAACATTAACATTAATGTTAATATGATGTTTAAACTTTAACATGATGTGATTTATCCCTCTTAATTCCATGATGGAATGTCTCCCTCTTAAACTATAATAGGATTTCCCCTTCTTGAGCATGATTCTTTAATCTTAATCATCATAATTAGGGTTTTACCATAGACTATAATTAAACAAACAAGAAAACAATGATAGATATACATGATGTCTCCTTGAGAAAGCATTCATAGATCATGAAACATACTAACATGCATAATCATAAATAAACATGCACTAAACTAGAATTACTTGTCCCAAATATGCCTAGACTGCTCACCTAGAGTACACCTCCTTCGTTCAAGTCCTCTAACTTGGTTTAATTCTCTAATCACCTATAATTTGATTAAAATCATAATATGTTCATGGGTTCATAATCATCAAAATCCTAATCTTTGTCTTTGAGTTATTGAAGTGATTAAATGTGTAAATTAGCATTTAATAACAAGTTATATCCATAGAGAATTGAAAGAACTTTCCAATACATATATTTATGCATTTTTTATAGTAAAACCTTGATTTATTATGAATTTTAGAAGAACATGTCAATGAAAGATCTCTAAAAAGCCACATAGTCAACTTTATCTACTCAACACACAGATGGTCTGAGCCCAATGCTGGCATGGCCCAATCAGATCCAGCTGTGTGGCAAGACAAAGTGTGCAATTGTTAAAACTAGGAAGGGCGCCAGAGGTCTAAAATACCATTGTGAAATTAATTAGTCAATTAAATGTGCAGGGGATCTAAGGTCATTCAAGGACCTGGAATCTACTCCTTTGATCCATGGGGTAAGCTCATAACCTGAAGGTGAGAATCGATGATCAAAAGCAAGAAACATGATCACTTGCGAGAAACTAAGATGACCAGTGAGTCCTCCGTGACCATACAAAGCCAAGGAGTCAACTCGTTGGCTCTGGTGAGGACTGGAACACCTGGGTCAGTGTTATAGCCATGGTCGGCTACTGCTGGAAGCAGAGAGGGGTCTAGGAAAGTGATATTGAGGCCATAAGAAGAAATAAGAAAGGGCGAGAATGCCCGTCTATGATCTAGTAAAGCTAAGGAATAACAAGAGAGAGAAAGGGACCTTCATGTCCATGGGGTTTGCTGAAAAAATAAAAAACAGAGGAAGCAAGTCAAAAGTTGATGCCATGCCACTAAAGTGAGGAGGTATCAAACAAAAACTCAAAATATGATCATGGAGTCGAGGGGTAAAAATCGAAGGCATTTCTGTGATGAGAGAGCCATGATGAAGGCCCTGTGGTGAGATCCAGAGATGCTTTGAAGCCTGGCTATAGGACTTGGTGACTGAGGACATTGCAAAACAAATGGGAAAAAGGAAAAGGCGAACGATGGTTCATAGATACCAACTAGGCTTTAAATTGTAGAGAAGGTAAAGCTGAGCGCTAGGGAGCGGTGACGGTAGTCAGAGATGAAGGTCGAATAGGTTGGGTTCGTCAATAAGATCAATTGGTAGAGGAGGAGCAAATGATTTTCACTAAGGATCATTTTCGATTCTTAATAATAGCATTCCATGGCCCATAGATCCTTCTACAACTCGGGGCCTGAGAGGAAGGGTGTGACAAAGTGGGTTTTCTGGCTTAATTCGAGGATGGAATTTTCTTTTAAGATGTATATGATGTGACAAAGTGAACTTTTAGAATTTTTGGATAATTAGTTGGATATGTGAAGTATGTATTTGAGTATTGGAATGGCCAATCATTGGAGTTCACACCTCAAATTTGGCAAGAATGCACTTTAGAATATTATGAATTAAGGGTTGCAGTTTCATGGTAATATGAGGTTGTCGGTGAATGATATATATATATACAACTGTAGATTGAGGAAATTAAAAGTTAAATATTTAGTTGATGGGTATAGTCTTGGATGCATTATTCTAGGCCAAGATTTTGATATATCATGCAACTAGTCAGTTCGAGTGGTATGCAAGGCCCTTTTTGTAGTGTTGATCCAGTTGCTTCATGCGACTCAAACGTCAGCAAGCTAAGTGCCACGGATAGGTTGGTGTAGTGGTGAATATCATCCCTTGGATGTAATCGGATGGTTGCGGATGCCTTCTTGACAACATGTTAGGTGAACATGCGCCATTGTGCAACTGATACCCACGTCTGATCGTGGCCTAAGAAAGGGAGAGGTGGACGGTTCTCTTTGAATTGGAGAGACCATAACGTAGAAACCGCTGTAGGGGCATGTTCATTACACAAAAAGGAGAACAAGCCCCCCAACACAACAGTCTCTCCGTTGCCAACTACAGTAGGGTTCTTCGAGGAAGTTCCTTTCTTATTCTCTGCTATAATAGACTTTTACAGTGGCAAACTCCTCAAGTCGTGAAGTGGAATCACCAGAAGGAGGCGCACCAGTCTGTAGCAGCTTGCTATACCGGCTGGCTCCCAGGTAGCCAGATCAGAGACGGCGGCTTCACTAGGCGGCGACCTCACACACACAGAACAGAGAACGGCGGCGGCATGGGTCCGGGAGGTGACGCAGTTGCGGCAGTAGCCAGCGATAGCAACGAATAGGGCCATGGAGGTGCTATGGACCCTGATGAGGATTCGCCTCTATCCTAATCGAAGCGAAGGGGGAACACGGTAGGCGGACGCAGATCATGGAGGAGGAGAACCACCGTCCGCGAGCCGGAGAGGCTGGGTGCATATCGTAGACGCACGAAGGCGTCGAGCGGGGAGGCAGTTGTCCAACGGTGTGGAGCAGAGTGTAGCGGCGACCCTGGTGCTTCGCGGAAGGACAAGGAGTTGTAGATATGTCTGTTCCCAGCCATGGAAGCGACCACATTGCAGGTAGAAAGGGAGCCGCTCGTGACTCACGATCTGAACCAGAGGAGATCCTGGAGGCGGCGGCGGCTCGCCCGTGGACTCACGCCTGATGGCGGCACTGAGCAGGAGTGCTCGCACAGACGACTCACTAGAAGAGGACACTATGCGGCTGCCGTTACCCAAGAGACCCATCGCGACGGTGGCACTTACACAGAACTCGGGCGGGCTGTGTTTGTGAGAAACGAAGAAAGAAGAAAGGAAGCAGACCGGGTCTGACTCCTAGTCAACCAAGTGAACCGGTCCAGGTGCCCAGACCAAACCAAACAAGGCGGATCGCCCATGCCAGTAAAGCAGCCGTGCCACGTGGCAGCAGGCGGTTGGCCACAAAATGTAAAAGCTCAATAAATTGTCAGATCTTGCAAAATGCCTAGTAATTAGCCCGATGATCAGAAAAATACATATAATATACCAAAATACTCATAAAATGCGTAGAACAAACTGGAACTAAAATATCAGGCTTTTGAGGCATAAATATTAGTTTTATCATGTAAGTTGTGAAATACTTGATTCATGGATAATAAATATCAAATGTTGGTCTAAAATTATGAGAATATGTCACTAAGTCTATAATCATATTTAGAATCCATATCATGTTAGTGATTATGATGTTGATGTACAAAATAATATAATTTGCTCAATATGGCTAATTAGGGCTTATAACCCTAATAAAATGCAATAAATACGTATGTGCTCTAAAAATGATGAAATTTACAGGGTAAGCTCATATCAATATATGAAACCTCAGTTTTAATTATGAGATCATAATGATGAACAAAATCCATGTTATATGAAGATGAATATTAATACATGTTATAAAACCCTAATTCGAGTAATACATGTAACTAGGGTTAATATGTGCACAAAAAGGATTTGAACCTAATGTTCAGATAATGAGCTTTGATAATGAGATGTAATCTGGAAAATGACATCAGTAAGATAATCGTAAGATAAGAATACAAGTAATGATACACATATCCTAATGAACTAAGAGAAACCCTAATGGATACGATTAGGGTTAAGATGAGATGCAAGATGATGAGAACCTGATGATGGTATTTGGTCTTGTTTTGATCAGGTTTGACCAAGATTATAGTTGACATCAGTGATATGTGTTTAGTATGATCTATCTCTTTGGAAGGTATGCCATTACCTCTTACTTGGCTTATTATACAATATGCTTGTGTTATATGTGTAGTAAAATACTTGGCATATGATATTGGATGAAATGATTGTTCTTGTATGATATGTTGCATGATTTTCCATACTTATTGCTATGAACACATGAAACATAATATCTCTGTTCCATTATATGAAAGCACCAACTCTTTGGCAGTGTGCTTGGAAGTGACTGAACTCTTTGGTAGTGGTCACATTGTACATATGGAAGCACCAACTCTTAGGCAGTGTGCTTGGACCCAACTCTTTGGTAGTGGTCACCTTGTACAGATGATCTAACTCTTTGGTAGTGATCATAAAGGCCTTGATATATAATGGAAAATGTGCTTAAAATATGTGTTCTCTTTTGTTAATGAATATCCTTGTGCAAGTATATGTTTTTCTTATATTCTTCTGTTACTGCCAAGTATATTAGTTTTATCTTATTGCCAAGATACAATGAGAGGTAAATAAAAGACACGTAGGCGTACTCAGTACAATATTCATGAAATATTGTGCTGACATGTACCGCATGTAATCTTTTTGTTTAGGTTGTGGTTATGCTCTTGAAGATCCAGGATAGTTGAGAGTTGTGTGGCGAGCTGATGTACAGGTGGACCTGTTGTCTTAAGATCCTGTTGTCTAGATGTAGTACATGTATATGTATAGTTTGATGTTCAATATGTAATATCAAATGTTGTAACAATTCATTATGTAATTATATGTTGAATGGTGAACATGTGTGTATGGTTTGTTCATTGTTCATGTACATGTGCTACTGATTGTTTCCTTCTGACTCCATCAATTTTCTTCTTCTTAGCCTAGTGTGGGATGTTTAAATTGGGATTCTCGCTGAGGTGAGGGTTTCAATTTGGATGTCGCACATCAGATTAAGTTTTAGAAAATCCGGGGACGTCACAGGTGGTATCAGAGCGTGAACAATAGCAAAGCCTGACATTTTCTCATTATGCAACTTAGAACTAAAGAACCTTGAACCTTAATAATCTTTAGGGTTAGATTAGTCATCTTTTAGAGACTAGATCTGACCTAGCCTCTAGGTTAGCACCTAGATGTCTGAGAACTAGGTCTAGACTAGTTCTTGTGGTGTAGCAAGTCCTTAGATGTCGTTCTTTCCTTGTAGTGCAGCGGTATGGGATGTTGCACTATTTGGAAATGATGTGCATTAAGGGAAGAGAAATCCTAGACATATAGCGCTCGTTGTCTAGGATAGCTACACTAGTCTACACCATGTTCTCACCCTTTTCACTAGTTTTCATGGCACTGGACTCTCTACTATGTGTGGGACACTCATTTTTGGTTTTGGTTTTTGATTCCAAACGAATCGAACCTCGACAGTTTTCTCTGACGTTTGTTTTATCGGAGAAAAACTATATAATATTTTAATAGGTATATGCATTACAAAAATGTGTCCCCACACATGTACGAGTAGGAGGTGATCATGCAACCTAAGTGAAAGTGAATGACATCAGTCTAGAAGAGAGAGTAGTTCTAGATTAGATGTCTAGAGCCTTTTTGATATATATGATAGATGGAATAGATGATATAAGTTTTGATGATATGATGTAAGTCTTATAGAGATGATATAAGATGGTTCATGATGATTTATGTTTATCTTCGAGGACATGAGTTAGGTTTGAGGTTTTGAGATAAGTGTTGATGGTGTAAGTAAATAGGCTTTTATGAGATAAGATATGCTAAGTTAAGACAGGTTGTGAGTCAGCATGAGCCTCAAGCTCTTTTACAAAGGAGGACCTCTAGTGTTAGGACCAGTTTTGGGGTTAGCTCAAGAGAGAGTGAGACCCACAGGGAGAAGGTCAGAGAACCTAGACTCCATGATATGAGAAATACGAGAAATATGTGATATGATATGTCCTAAACTAGACTACTCCTGAGTGATTGAGTTGAGTTGCTTTATGTATGATTCCTATAGTTTTGTTGAACCCTAGATGTCCTCGGGAGGACCAAACCCTAGAGACAGAGAGAGGATGGCTATACATGTGCATGTGAATATGGATATGATAACCTACCATCTGGGTGAGGGAGAGAGCCCAAGACCCTGGAGGAGGTAGATATGTTTTTTTTTGTACAGCCTCATGCTCGGGTTGGTGGTTTCCCACATAGGAATCTAGTGGTGTGTATAAGAGAGTTTTGGGTAAGCATGTTTCATGGGTAGAAGACCTATGAATAGTATGTCATAGAATGTTTCAGTTTGTGCTTATGTGGCGAGAGCTTGTAAAGCTATCACTAGTGCCAATGAGGTTATCCGAGACCCCTAAACTAAGAGAGAAAAGATAAAGTATATGCATGTGTAATACTCATAGAGTTGATTTAGCTCGGAGAGACCGAGCACTGCACTATCTTCATGATATGGGTCAGGAGAACCTCAGTTGGACTAGATGAAGTTTGCATATATGATTGATTAGCCACTCACATAAGTTTGTTTAGCACAACCATGATATAATATATGTAAGGACGTGATCTAATCTCTAGACATGATATGATGGAAACCTAGAGATGGTTTATTAGATGGAATTGCATAAATGATTAACCATGTAAATGAATAATGATGATATATTAAAGATGGTTAACCTTGTGATTCAATCACTAATAAATGTTGCAATTAATTTTGAACAATGAAATAAGATCATATGAATGTAACATGTCACATGAGGTGTAATCTTAATGCTTAATAAAGATTAAAAATTATGGTTTGATAGTTAGCACAACATAACGATTATGACACCTTGATATATTGGGTTAACTTTAGTTAACTTCTTTGGAACATGGTAATATGATGTGAGAACCCTAATGTGTGGGTAAAGATGAAGATGCAACCCTAATATATGAGACATGTAATGACATAACCAAGTTTCTAAACCTGGAATGAAGTGTTTGTGCACCAAGATGGTTGTAACCCCCCTAATAGTGCTTGGGATACATGGTTCCAGGTAACCTTTGTGAATAGGTTACACACATAATAGTGCCTACATATGGATGAAGGCAAGATAAGGTTTTTCCTAGAAGTATGAGTATGGTTTACTTTCGAGGACGAAAGTTCTTTTAAGATGTATATGATGTGACAAAGTGGGTTTTCTGGCTTAATTCGAGGACGGAATTTTCTTTTAAGATGTATATGATGTGACAAAGTGAACTTTTAGAATTTTTGGATAATTAGTTGGATATGTGAAGTATGGATTTGAGTATTGGAATGGCCAATCATTGGAGTTCACACCTCAAATTTGGCAAGAATTCACTTTAGAATATTATGAATCAAGGGTTGCAGTTTCATGGTAATATGAGGTTGTCGATGAATGATATATATATATACAACTGTAGATTGAGGAAATTAAAAGTAAAATATTTGGTTGATGGGTATAGTCTTGGATGCATTATTCTAGGCCAAGATTTTGATATATCATGCAACTAGTCAGTTCAAGTGGTATGCAAGGCCCTTTTTGTAGTGTTGATCCAGTTGCTTCATGCGACTCAAACGTCAGCAAGCTAAGTGCCACGGATAGGTTGGTGTAGTGGTGAATATCATCCCTTGGATGTAATCGGATGGTTGTGGATGCCTTCTTGACAACATGTTAGGTGAACATGTGCCATTGTGCAGCTGATACCCACGTCTGATCGTGGCCTAAGAAAGGGAGAGGTGGACGGTTCTCTTTGAATTGGAGAGACCATAACGTAGAAACCGCTGTAGGGGCATGTTCAATACACAAAAAGGAGAACAAACCCCCCAATACAACAGTCTCTCCGTTGCCAACTACAGTAGGGTTCTTCGAGGAAGTTCCTTTCCTATTCTCTGCTATAATAGACTTTTACAGTGGCAAACTCCTCAAGTCGTGAAGTGGAATCACCAGAAGGAGGCGCACCAGTCCATAGCAGCTTGCTATACCGGCTGGCACCCAGGTAGCCAGATCAGAGACGGCGACTTCACGAGGCGGTGACCTCACACACACAGAACAGAGAACGGCGGCGGCATGGGTCCGAGAGGTGACGCAGCTGCGGCAGCAGCCAGCGATAGTAACGAATAGGGCCATGGAGGTGCTATGGACCGTGATGAGGATTCACCTCCAGCCTAATCGAAGCGAAGGGGGAACACGGTAGGTGGACGCAGATCATGGAGGAGGAGAACCACCGTCCGCGAGTCGGAGAGGCTGGGTGCATATCGTAGATGCACGAAGGCGTCGAGCGGGGAGGCAGTTGTCCAGCGGTGCAGAGCAGAGTGTAGCGGCCACCCTGGTGCTTCGCGGAAGGACAAGGAGCTGCAGATCTGTCTGTTCCCAGCCATGGAAGCGGCCGTGTTGCAGGTAGAAAGGGAGCCACTCGTGACTCACGATCTGAACCAGAGGAGATCCTGGAGGCGGCGGCGGCTCGCCCGTGGACTCACGCCCGAAGGCGGCGCTGAGAAGGAGTGCTCGCACAGACGACTCACTGGAAGAGGACACCATGCGGCTGCCGTTACCCAAGAGACCCATCGCGACGGCGACACTTACACAGAACCCGAGCGGGCTGTGTTTGTGAGAAACGGAGAAAGAAGAAAGGAAGCAGACTGGGTCCGACTCCTAGTCAACCAAGTGAACTGGTTCAGGTGCCCAGACCAAACCAAACCAGGCAGATCGCCCATGCTAGTAAAGCATCCGTGCCATGTGGCAGTAGGCGGTTGGCCACAAAAGGTAAAAGCTCAATAAATTGTCAGATCTTGCAAAATGCATAGTAATTATCCCGATGATCAGAAAAATACATATAGTATACCAAAATTCTCATAAAAATGCGTAGAACAACCTGGAACTAAAATATCAGGCTTTTGAGGCATAAATAATAGTGTTATCATGTAAGATGTGAAATACTTGATTCATGGATAATAAATATCAAATGTTGGTCTAAAATTATGAGAATATGTCACTAAGTCTATAATAATATTTAGAATCCATATGATGTTAGTGATTATGATGTTGATGTACAAAATAATATAATTTGCTCAATATGGCTAATTAGGGATTATAACCCTAATAAAATGCAATAAATACGTATGTGCTCTAAAAATGATGAAATTTACAGGGTAAGGTCATATCAATATATGAAACCTCAGTTTTAATTATGAGATCATAATGATGAAAAAATCCATATTATATGAAGATGAATATTAATACATGTTATAAAACCCTAATTCGAGTAATACATGTAACTAGGGTTAATATGTGCACAAAAAGGATTTGAACCTAATGTTCATATAATGAGCTTTGATAATGAGATGTAATCTGGAAAATGACACCAGTAAGATAATCATAAGATAAGAATACAAGTAATGATAGACATACCTAATGAACTAAGAGAAACCCTAATGGATACGATTAGGGTTAAGATGAGATGCAAGATGATGAGAACATGATGATGGTATTTGGTCTTGTTTTGATCAGGTTTGTGATGACCGTCTCGCGAAAATAGGATTAACTAATGCGGAAGCGAATTATTTGTAGCAGAATTACTGAAAATCACTAAAAATTTAAAACTTTTTGCAAGAAGATCCACAAACTGTGAAACTTTGACATAAAGAACCAAAGTAAGTTATTTACAAACTGATTCATCATTAAATCTCTGTATCATTTCATCTCGAGAGTCATAACATTGTCAGCCCTGTTAAACTATACATGAGCAGGATACAAAAATCTCGAGGCTTAAAGCCAAAATCTCAGATCGATCCATCAAAACATTACTCCTAGGACCGAGAGTACAGAGACGACTCATAGGACTTTCTATATACAACTTGACAGCTCATATCCCCACCTGGGATTTACTGCTGTCCCTGCTACTGCTGCTGCTTCTCTTCCTCTGTAATAGGTTCCTTGCCTTTTCGTCGGCGGTTACCTAAAAATTTATTCCCATGGGGGTGAGACAATTATAAAAATTGTCCCAGCGAGAGATATAACTCTCCGCCAGAAACATTGTTATTGCAAATAATAGAATAACACTGAGCAGTAGAAATATAAACATTTATCAGCAGGTAATGCATTAGATAAACTAAATAGAGCAGCATTCTCTATGCAATCATTTCAGTTGTAACTTGAATAAGTAGCAAGTTATCCATTTAGGAAGAAATATAAAGATAATGTAAATCATTTATCCAACTAGAACATTTTAATCAATGTATTCTCAACCATTGATTCTCGTAGTTCAACCCTAAGAAAATATGCTACACGGCTGATTACATATTACAAACATACTTATGCCCTGAGGAGATGAGATATACCGCTCATACTCTAACCGACCACTGCGAAGTCAAAATCGGTACCATACATAGGTCATCAGAAGAGCCGGATTTCTATGACCTCATCCTCCTCAGTCAGTGTGAGGAACAACATGCAGGACATCTCGTATCTTTTCTATAATAGCTTTCCAGGGTATTCTGGCAACTTCGCTATTAGAGTTACAGTGGCATTCTGTACTCTCTTCGCCATCGAGGGATTTCTTGTTTATCTCTCATCGATGCGGTATTAACAACATCATCGGGAGATTAGTGATACATCATCCCGGCATATACATATAATGAAGAATTGAGAGATTTAGTGTTTATCTCACATCAATTCCTTCATTAGGGCGTAAGGATATTCGCGCCCATAACCCCCACATACTCAAAAGTATGCTCTCCAGGAGTTCCCTTAGGAAAATCTGTTTCACCATCACCTAACTACTGACGATGATGGATCTATGGTCAGGGCTCTACATGATATCATTTCACTTGATTATTTAAGTACATTACAACATTCTTTTAGCATCAGGCATGTTGTCAATCATATAACATTATAACATTTGCTATAAAGAATGAGTACTATTTCTATCAAGTTCATTTCACAGCTTTGCTAACATTGGGATCTCAATCCCTTATCATCTCATCATCATGATTCAAGAATATGGGTGTTCAAACCCTTAAATCCTCAAGACACATGTTACCACTTTAACAGGTAACTTAATGCCATCAAGTCATCTAACAGTGTAAACATGATAAATGTAATGCAGGTATTTCACATGGCTCTTAAAGCCTATCAAACTCTTTTGTTACCTTTCACTAGGCAACATGGCATATCATTGCTTATAGAACTTATGAAGTGTTTTCAATACACAAGGCATCATAGCTCATACCTGACTATGTTCAATACCTCATGAAACCTGCATGATTAGTATAGATGATAACAACACATCAATTTCATATCAGTACAATGCAAAATAATGATAACATCACTATTCAAGGATTACCCCACTATGCCCTTAATAGGGTTAGGGTTTCCTTTTTAATTCAATTAGAGTAACCATTCCCTTAGCTCAATTAGGGTTAAATAAGTTATCACTTCATTATCCAACCTTGGGGATTTACATTATAAAGAATAACCCAAAATTAGGGTTTCTCTCATAGTTTCACCTTATTTGGAATTAAGGTGTACTATACATTCAATTTCAAATCAAGAGTAATGTACCACGGCCGTGCTGCCAAAAACGGTCGTGCAAAGGGGAATCACCACGGCCGTGCTACCTTGCACGGTCGTGCAAGAGGTATCCACCACGGCTGTGCTGCCTAGCACGGTCGTGCTACAGCAGATCCCAATTATTTTACATTTGTGAATTTAATACTCCAAACCAATTAGGGTTTATTGTTATCCCTAAGTGGAGATGATTAATAAGTACCTTTAATTTTTAAGCTTGCCATGTCATCAATATGAATTAGGTTTATATCATCATCATATAATAGAACTTCATCTATCAATGCCCTCAATTAGGGTTATGATTCATTAACCTTCATAACTAGGGTTTCATGATCTCACTATTAAAAATCATGCCTTTACTAGGCATTCATACATGAAGAATATCTTATCCCTCATCTTCTATAAGATGAAGTTACTTCAACCTTGATTAATCTAAGTCAACTCAATCTTGAAAGAAGAATTGACATCATAGGATATGTTATTATATCAAGATCATTAAGAACTCAATCTCCCTTGGATTACATCATGTGATTGATTACATAAACCACTGACCTTCATCCAATTTGAGAGTTCATACTCTTTGGTTGATTACCTTCCAAGTGATCTTGGAATAGGTGAAACCATTTAGTAGAATAGCAATTGAAACCACTTAACAAAATTGAACTTCTGAAACTGTTTAAGCCTCAACTGATTTGGGATCGTTTGGTCCCAAACGGTCTTGAGACCGTTTGGACTCAAACGGTCCTGAGACCGTTTGGTCCAAACCACCTCAAAACCGAAAGGACCAAATATGGTTTCCATCAATCACATTGAATTAGGGTTTTCAATGTTGAACCCTTCAATCGATCTTGCACATGTTAGAGACTAATCAATTGAGTTAATTAGATCAACCCTAAACTGATTTGACACTCAATTGACCCTCAATTGATCCTCAATTAGGGTTGGAATCAATTGAATTAGGGTTTAGAATCAATGAACCTTCAATATTCATCAATGTGTGACTAGTTACTTCATAACTATTGAACCACCATTCAAATGGGGTATGACCTGACCCCAAACGGTCTTGAGGTCGTTTGGATGACCTCCAAACGGTCTTGAGACCGTTTTCCCATCATATCACTCAAAACCAAGCAATCCAATTAGGGTTTGGTTCATTGAAGTGCTCACCATATCAGCAATTTATTACAGATCAACTTGATATCTTTAGACCTTCAACCACTGAACTATACCCAACCCTAGACCTCCAAACGGTCTTGGGTGACCACCAAACGGTCTTGAGACCGTTTGGATGAGCTCCAAACGGTCTTGAGACCGTTTGGCCCATCCAACCTTTGGACTTTAGTGAAAAATCATCATGGATTGGTCTATCAAGTTGATCAACAAATCAGCACTACCTTGCAATATGATTAGTACCTTTGGACCTTCAATTGGTCAACTATACTTGAACCCAGACCTCCAAACGGTCTTGGGGTGATCCCCAAACGGTCTTGAGACCGTTTGGGCTAATCAACCCAAAATCTCAACTTAACTCATTGGAATTTCAGCATTGTTTTCAATTAGGGTTTGCCTAATTGATTAGGATTCAACTCACGATTCCTTGGGAGTTAACCCATAAAATTTGGTGGGTCATTAGCCAACATAATAGGGATCAATAATCCGAAACGGTCAACGCTTGGTCAATGCACTCAAACGGTCTTGAAACCGTTTTCCCAAACAGGTCAAGTTAATCAGGTAGAAAATCAGCACTTAATTCAGTTCGATTTGCCTAATTGATTGGCCTTCAACCTATGATTCCTTTGGAGTTAACCCCTCAAATTTGGAGGGTCATTAGCCTACATAATTAGGAACGAGATTCCCAAACGGTCCACGCTTGGTCAACTCTTTCATACGGTTTTGAAACCGTTTTCCACCAAACGGTTTGCAAACCGTTTGGTCACCAAACGGTTTTGGTGAAACCGTTTGGTCCCAACCAATGAGATCATTTTCTCCCAAGATATTTGGTGAGGTGCTTTCTTATGATGATGTCATCATCATCTTCCTTCGTGCACCCAAGAACAGCAACCGTTCTTGATGGAATTTGCAGCAAAGAAGCAAAAGTTTATCAAATTGAAGAAATCAATCAACAAAGCATAGAAGATTGATGCAATAGCAATGTTTGAGGGTTTAAGTTATAAAACCCGCCTCAAATTTGATCTACAAGCTCCAAGATCCGTGGCTTTAATGGTGGATGGATCTCCAGCAACTATCCAAGGTTCGTTCTTGAGCTTTTGGATGAAATGGATGGCTAGAAATGGAAATCGAGTGAACAAAACCTAGAATCAATCATTGATTTAGGGTTTTCACCATGAATCCAAGGTAGAAGATGATCAAACCTTACCTACAGGTGGTGTTAGTCCTTCTCCTGCTCCTGAGCTCTCCTTAGGTCGGCCAAAGCAAAAGGAATAAGGAAAAGGCTAAGGGAAACGTTCCTTATGTGTTATTGAAATAAGGTATATATAAAGAATATGTATATGGGTCTTTGATGAAAGAGAAAATGAAATCATTTTCCTTAAATAAAATCCATACTAATTTCCCCCTAATCCTCCTACATTACTTGATCACGAAACCACCTTCAAAATTTTGTAAAAGCTCTTCATTATCCAAGAATTAATGGAAAAGAAATTAAGCACCTTAATCCATTATAATAATAATATATATTATTGAGTGGGAATTCTTTTCCTTATAATAAGGTGAGTGGAATTTCACCTCCTTAGGATATTTTTTATCCTTGAAAGCTCAAGGACGTCCACACACACATCTGAATTACACCATTCAAGTTTTGATAGAAAGCCCTTCAATTATTTTTATTTATTTTTGCATTAATTGAATTAGGGTTTCAATTATGCTTATATCTTGATTATTTATGTCAAGATTCTCTCTCCTCCAAGATAATTCAAATGAGGTGCCCATCTCATTTTATTTGCTCTACTTGATGCCAAAGATTATTAGGGACCTTATTGAAGTGGTAATTTGCATATTGAACCCTAGGTTTTGGGTAAATTGCACTTTACACCAAAACTAGGTTTTAATGTACAAACTTTGCTTTATCAGCACTTTCTTGGTATTCAGGCTATCACAAGCCATACCTCTGCATCATCTTCATTCTTATGATGCATCAACACATGAGGAACTTATTATCATACACAATTTGCAATCTAACCCCTCAACTTGGGTAATTTGCACTTTAGTCCAAAATTAACAAAATAATGTTTCAACATTATTCAAAAAGGACTGAAATTGAAATATAAGTTCCTCAAGAGCCTTAATTACATTTCAAAAATTAACCACAAGCATCAAATCACATATTTAAGCAAAACACATAGGGTTAGTTCATAACCCAGGTCAGGGATGTTACAAATTATCCACCCCTTACAAGGATTTCGTCCCCGAAATCATTACAAAACATTTTAAGAGAAAAGAGCAGGGTATTTCCTTCTCATCTCTTCCTCTAGTTCCCATGTGGCTTCTTCAGTACCACGATGATTCCAGAGGACTTTCACAAGACTTATGTCTTTCTTTTTTAGCTTCTTGATTCTTCTATCAAGAATCAACACAGGTCCTTAAACATATGATATATCATCATTAAGCTCAACCTCCATAGGCTGTAGAACCGTTTCTGTGTCAGGGTGACATTTCCTTAGCATGGAAATGTGGAACACTGGGTGTAACTTTTGCAATTCAGGTGGTAACTCCAGCTTATAAGCTACCTTTCCAACCCGTTCTATAATTGGATAAGGCCCCATAAATCTAGGAGCTAACTTTCCTTTCCTTCCAAATCTAAGGACTCCTTTCCAAGGTGAGACCTTGAGGTATACTCTGTCTCCAACGTGGAATTATAAAGGTCTACGATGCTTGTCAGCATAGGATTTCTGCCTATCCTGTGCAGTCTTCAACTGTTGTTGTAATTTTTTAATCTTCTCGGTGGTTTGTTGCACAAGATCAGGGCCCAAAAGTTGATATTCACCAGTTTCATACCAACATAGGGGAGATCTACAACGTCTACCATACAAAGCTTCATAAGGTGCCATGTCAATGTTGTGCTGATAGCTATTATTGTAGGCAAACTCTATCAAGCTTAGATGTAGATCCCAACTTCCCGTAAACTGAAGGACACATGCCCTAAGAAAGTCCTCCAAGGTTTGTATTGTCCTCTCAGACTGTCCATCTGTTTGAGGATGGAAGGTTGTACTAAACCTTAATTGTGTGCCTAAGGCTTTATGAAGTCGCTCCCAAAAATGACTTGTAAACTGGGGACCTCTGTCAGAAACAATGGTAACTGGGACCCCATGTAGCCGCACTATGTCAACTACATATAGATGTGCCAGCTTCTCAGCAGAATAGGTTGTTTTGACAGGTAAGAAGTGTGCTGTCTTTGTCAACCTATCAACTATTACCCAAATGGAATCATGACTTTTGACTGTTCTGGGTAAACCAATCACAAAATCCATGGTCACATGATCCCATTTCCACTGTGGTATAGGCAGAGGCTGCAGTGTTCCTGCAGGCTTTTGGTGTTCAGCTTTAACCTGTTGACACACTGGACACCGCATCACGAACTCATCAACATCCTTCTTCAAACCAGGCCACCAATACATATCTTTCAAGTTATGATACATCTTGGTGCTTCCTGGATGCATAGCATACATAGAAGAATGAGCTTCTTCCAGGACTAACTTCCTTAAGTTATCAGCATCAGGTACTATCATTCTACCATGATAACAGGCTACCTGATCATCTGAATCATAGAAACCTTCTCGTTTCTCACTACCATATTCTGATCTAATCTGCTGAACTACAGCATCAGATTGATGTGCCTCCTTAATCTGTTGTCTCAGAGTAGGTTTTATGTGCATCTCAGCTAACAACCCGGCTAACAACGATACTTTAAGCTGTATGTTGTTTTGCCTCAAGGAGATAAGCATATCTCTCTTAGAGCACACTAAGGAGTTCAACTGTGTTTTATCTAGAGCTGGTGTTGCTGATTTTCTACTTAATGCATCAGCAACCACATTGGCTTTCCCTGGATGATAATCAATTGTACAATCATAGTCCTTGATTAATTCCATCCAGCGGTGTTGCCTCATGTTAAGCTCATGCTGAGAAAAGATATACTTTAGGTTCTTGTGGTCTGTGAAAATCTGAAATGTTTCTCCATAGAGGTAATGTCTCCAGATCTTCAAGGCATGAACTACAACAGCTAGTTCTAGATCGTGAGTTGGATAATTCTCCTCGTGTTTCTTAAGTTGTCGGGAAGCAAAAGAAATCACTTGCTTATCCTGCATTAACACACATCCTAGTCCATTCTTAGAGGCATCACAGAAAACTATATATCCTTTCCCTTGCTCAGGTAACACCAATACAGGTGCACTAGTCAACCTTTCCTTCAACAAATGGAACGATTGTTGACACTTGTCATTCCACACAAAAGGAACATCCTTTCTGGTTAACTTGATTAAGGGTAAGGCTATGGAACTGAAGTTCTTAATGAACCTCCGATAATAGCCTGCCAACCCTAAGAAACTACAAATCTCCGTTGGTGTCTTCGGTTGCTCCCACTGTAGAACAGATTCTACCTTTTTAGGGTCAACACGAATACCTGAAGCAGATATTACGTGTCCAAGGAAAGAAACTTCTGGTAGCCTGAACTCACATTTGCTAAACTTAGCATATAACTTATGCTTTCTTAGCAAAGTCAGAGCCTGACGAAGATGGTGCTCATGCTGCTGAGCATCTCTACTGTAGATCAGGATGTCATCTATAAAGACGACTACACATTGATCAAGAAAAGGTCGGAAGATTCTATTCATGAGTTCCATAAATGCAGCTGGTGCATTAGTTAGTCCAAATGACATAACTGTGAACTCATAGTGACCATACCTTGTCCTGAAGGCAGACTTAGGTATGTCACCCTCCTTAATACGTAATTGATGGTATCCCGACCTCAAATCTATCTTTGAGAAGATGGTTGCACCACGCAACTGGTCAAACAAATCATCAATCCTTGGCAGAGGATACTTATTCTTTATAGTCACTTTATTAAGTTGTCTGTAATCAATGCATAACCGCATTGACCCATCCTTCTTCTTAACAAAGAGGACCGGAGCACCCCAGGGTGAAGTACTTGGTCGGATAAAACCCTTCTCAAGCAACTCTTGTAGTTGTATCTTGAGTTCTGCCATCTCAACAGGCGCCATTCTATATGGTGTTTGTGCTATTGGTTGTGTTCCCGGGATTAGATTAATCTCAAAATCAATCTCTCGGGGTGGAGGTACACTTGGAAGTTCTTCAGGAAATACATCTTGAAATTCCCTGACTACAGGAACTTCAGCAGGATTAGGACTCTCCATGGTGGTATCTACCACATGGGCCAAGAATGCATAACATCCTTGCCTCATCATCTTCTCAGCTACCATGGCTGACACAAGACAGGTTGGAAGGATCTTTCTGTCTCCTTGAAAGATCCATGTGTCACTGTTATATGTAAACACAGCTTGCTTGGACTCACAATCCAAGACAACCTTGTACCTTTCTAAGGTGTCCATCCCAAGAATTATATCGAACCCATGCATCTCAAGTGGTATAAGATCCACTTGGATGTAATGTTCAGAAAAGGAAATAATACAGGGAGAACATACTTCCCTCAACATAGCAGATCCCATTAAAGGAGTTTCTAACAACAGACTATCTACTCTATGACTTGTAGTCATGTTGCAGTCAAGAATCACTCTCCGAGTGATAAAGGAATGAGTAGCTCCTGGATCAATTAAAACAGATACGATGCAGGATGTAGACATATCAGAATAAAATAGTTTCATATGACCTGTCACAACCCGAGGGTTGATCACTGCATCAGGTGGATTCATCGCATAAAATCTCGTCGTTGCCTGTGGTTGATTTGGTGCTCGATGACTAGGTGCTGATGATTCAGCTTGGGACGCTTGTCCACGTCCTCTAGCTCCACTTGGAAACTGCCTCCTTTGAGAACATTGCTGACTCTGCCTTTGAGGTTGAGTCACACTCACCTCTCGGGCTCTACAATCCTTCATCAGATGTCCCACCTTTCCACATATAAAACAACTTCTGATCCCCTGCTGTGGTCTGGATGGTCCTGTAACCGATACAGATGCTGAGCTGTGAGCTCTTTCTGGTGGTAAACTTCGTCCTCTACCCCCATTTGATGTCCACTGCGTCTGGGTATTGAATCTAGGTGGTGCCATTGGTGCAGAAAACCTCGGTTTCTTGAAACCTTTGGATGAAGATCCTTGGAACTGGGGGTACACCTTCTTGTTCTGGGTCTGTCTCTTCTCAGTCACAGACCTCTCTATCCTTCTAACAGACTCTACAAAAGTAGCAAATCTTTCCTTGTTCTCCAGAGCAGACACAGGGGTGGTCAACTCAGCATTTAATCCTTTCTCAAAATGTCTGATCCTTTCCTCATCAGCGGTTGCCATATGCGGACAGAACCGCAAAAGCTCCATGAACTTAGCCTCATACTCGCTAATGTTCATTGGTCCTTGTCTTAATCTCTCAAACTGAGAGATTTTTTCATCCAGAAAGGTCTTAGGAAAGTATCTATTGACAAATTCTCGTCGAAATACTTCCCATGCAATCTCCACACCTGGCCTTTTTCCCTCCTCTATGGTCCACCAGTGACCAACACTCCCCTTAAGAAGGTACACAACATGCCTGACCTTCTCAGCTTCTGGGATGTTAAGGATTCTAAAGGCCTTCTCCAACTCAGTTAGCCACATGTCAGCATCTGCTGGGTCAGCTGTCCTAGCATATTCTGTGGCTCCAACTCGGCGAAGTCGTTCAAACGTCTTGCCGACTCCTTGTCCTTCTTGATGAGTAGGTGCCCTGGGTGCAGGCATGGGCATCCTATCAGTCATATGTGTCATGGCAGTCATGAACTGCCCAAACATAGCTTGGAAGGTTGGATTCCCCATGTCAGCTGGGTTGAACTGGGGTGGTTCAGGCACATGCTCCTCCCTATGATGGTCACTTGCACCTCCTCCGTGTGCAGCGACACTACTTTCAGCAACATGTTCCTCGTGTGATCCAGACATCTTTAGTTTTCTCTTCTCCTCCTATATGAGCAGAAGACACTATTCAGATATACTGGAAGACACTAGAACAGACTCAACAACCCTAGTCCTATGTCTCTGTAGACTCAGCGAACCTAGAGCTCTGATACCACTAAATTGTGACGACCGTCTCGCGAAAACAGGATTAACTAATGCGGAAGCGAATTATTTGCAGCGGAATTACTGAAAATCACTAAAAATTTAAAACTTTTTGCAAGAAGATCCACAAACTGTGAAACTTTGACATAAAGAACCAAAGTAAGTTATTTACAAACTGATTCATCATTACATCTCTGTATCATTTCATCTCGAGAGTCATAACATTGTCAGCCCTGTTAAACTATACATGAGCAGGATACAAAAATCTCGAGGCTTAAAGCCAAAATCTCAGATCGATCTATCAAAACATTACTCCTAGGACCCGAGAGTACAGAGACGACTCATAGGACTTTCTATATACAACTTGACAGCTCATATCCCCACCTGGGATTTATTGCTGTCCCTGCTATTGCTGTTGCTGCTCTTCCTCTGTAATAGGCTCCTTGCCTTTTCGTCGGCGGTTACCTAAAAATTTAATCCCACGGGGGTGAGACAATTATAAAAATTATCCCAGCAAGAGATATAACTCTCCGCCAGAAACATTGTTATTGCAAATAATAGAATAACACTGAGCAGTAGAAATATAAACATTTATCAGCAGGTAATGCATTAGATAAACTAAATAGAGCAGCATTCTCTATGCAATCATTTCAGTTGTAACTTGAATAAGTAGCAAGTTATCCATTTAGGAAGAAATATAAAGATAATGTAAATCATTTATCCAACTAGAACATGTTAATCAATGTATTCTCAACCATTGATTCTCGTAGTTCAACCCTAAGCAAATATGCTACACGGCTGATTACATATTACAAACATACTTATGCCCTGAGGAGATGAGATATACCGCTCATACTCCAACCGACCACTGCGAAGTCGAAATCGGTACCATACATAGGTCATCAGAAGAGCCGAATTTCTATGACCTCATCCTCCTCAGTCAGTGTGAGGAACAACATGCAGGACATCTCGTGTCTCTACTATAATAGCTTTCCAGGGTATTCTGGCAACTTCGCTATTAGAGTTACAGTGGCATTCTGTACTCTCTTCGCCATCGAGGGATTTCTTGTTTATCTCTCATCGATGCGGCATTAACAACATCATCGGGAGATTAGTGATACATCATCTCGACATATACATATAATGAAGAATTGAGAGATTTAGTGTTTATCTCACATCAATTCCTTCATTAGGGCGTAAGGATATTCGCGCCCATAACCCCCACATACTCAAAAGTATGCTCTCCAGGAGTTCCCTTAGGAAAACCTGTTTCACCATCACCTAACTACTGACGATGATGGATCTATGGTCAGGGCTCTACATGATATCATTTCAATTGATTATTTAAGTACATTACAACATTCTTTTAGCATCAGGCATGTTGTCAATCATATAACATTATAACATTTGCTATAAAGAATGAGTACTATTTCTATCAAGTTCATTTCACAGCTTTGCTAACATTGGGATCTCAATCCCTTATCATCTCATCATCATGATTCAAGAATATGGGTGTTCAAACCCTTAAATCCTCAAGACACATGTTACCACTTTAACATGTAACTTAATGCCATCAAGTCATCTAACAGTGTAAACATGATAAATGTAATGCAGGTATTTCACATGGCTCTTAAAGCCTATCAAACTCTTTTGTTACCTTTCACTAGGCAACATGGCATATCATTGCTTATAGAACTTATGAAGTGTTTTCAATACACAAGGCATCATAGCTCATACCTGACTATGTTCAATACCTCATGAAACTTGCATGATTAGTACAAATGATAACAACACATCAATTTCATATCAGTACAATGCAAAATAATGATAACATCACTATTCAAGGATTACCCCACTATGCCCTTACTAGGGTTAGGGTTTCCTTTTTAATTCAATTAGAGTAACCATTCCCTTAGCTCAATTAGGGTTAAATAACTTATCACTTCATTATCCAACCTTGGGGATTTACATTATAAAGAATAACCCAAAATTAGGGTTTATCTCATAGTTTCACTTTATTTGGAATTAAGGTGTACTATATATTCAATTTCAAATCAATAGTAATGTACCACGGTCGTGCTGCCAAAAACGGTCGTGCAAAGGGGAATCACCACGGTCGTGCTACCTTGCACGGTCGTGCAAGAGGTATCCACCATGGCCGTGCTGCCTAGCACGGTCGTGCTATAGCAGATCCCAATTATTTTACATTTGTGAATTTAATACTCCAAACCAATTAGGGTTTATTGTTATCCCTAAGTGGAGATGATTAATAAGTACCTTTAATTTTTAAGCTTGCCATGTCATCATTATGAATTAGGTTTATATCATCATCATATAATAGAACTTCATCTATCAATGCCCTCAATTATGGTTATGATTCATTAACCTTCATAACTAGGGTTTCATGATCTCACTATTAAAAATCATGCCCTTACTAGGCATTCATACATGAAGAATATCTTATCCCTCATCTTCTATAAGATGAAGTTACTTCAACCTTGATTAATCTAAGTCAACTCAATCTTGAAAGAAGAATTGACATCATAGGATATGTTATTATATCAAGATCATTAAGAACTCAATCTCCCTTGGATTACATCATGTGATTGATTACATAAACCACTGACCTTCATCCAATTTGAGAGTTCATACTCTTTGGTTGATTACCTTCCAAGTGATCTTGGAATAGGTGAAACCATTTAGTAGAATAGCAATTGAAACCACTTAACAAAATTGAACTTCTGAAACTGTTTAAGCCTCAACTGATTTGGGATCATTTGGTCCCAAACGGTCTTGAGACCGTTTGGTCCCAAACGGTCTTGAGACCGTTTGGACTCAAACGGTCCTGAGACCGTTTGGTCCAAACCACCTCAAAACCGAAAGGACCAAATATGGTTTCCATCAATCACATTGAATTAGGGTTTTCAATGTTGAACCCTTCAATCGATCTTGTACATGTTAGACACTAATCAATTGAGTTAATTAGATCAACCCTCAACTGATTTGACACTCAATTGACCCTCAATTGATCCTCAATTAGGGTTGGAATCAATTGAATTAGGGTTTAGAAACAATGAACCTTCAATATTCATCAATGTGTGACTAGTTACTTCATAACTATTGAACCACCATTCAAATGGGGTATGACCTGACCCAAAACGGTCTTGAGGTCGTTTGGATGACCTCCAAACGGTCTTGAGACCGTTTGCCTATCATATCACTCAAAACCAAGCAATCCAATTAGGGTTTGGTTCATTGAAGTGCTCACCATATCAGCAATTTATTGCAGATCAACTTGATATCTTTAGACCTTCAACCACTGAACTATACCCAACCCTAGACCTCCAAACGGTCTTGGGTGACCACCAAACGGTCTTGAGACCGTTTGGATGAGCTCCAAACGGTCTTGAGACCGTTTGGCCCATCCAACCTTTGGACTTTAGTGAAAAATCATCATGGATTGGTCTATCAAGTTGATCAACAAATCAGCACTACCTTGCAATATGATTAGTACCTTTGGACCTTCAATTGGTCAACTATACTTGAACCCAGACCTCCAAATGGTCTTGGGGTGATCCCCAAACTGTCGTGAGACCGTTTGGGTGATCCCCAAACGGTCTTGAGACCGTTTGGGCTAATCAACCCAAAATCTCAACTTAACTCATTGGAATTTCAGCACTGTTTTCAATTAGGGTTTGCCTAATTGATTAGGCTTCAACTCACGATTCCTTGGGAGTTAACCCATAAAATTTGGTGAGTCATTAGCCAACATAATAGGTATCAATAATCCCAAATGGTCAACGCTTGGTCAACGCACTCAAACGGTATTGAAACCGTTTGCCCAAACAGGTCAAGTTAATCAGGTTGAAAATCAGCACTTAATTCAGTTCGATTTGCCTAATTGATTGGCCTTCAACCTATGATTCCTTTGGAGTTAACCCCTCAAATTTGGAGGGTCATTATCCTACATATTTAGGAACGAGATTCCCAAACGGTCCACGCTTGGTCAACTCTTTCATACGGTTTTGAAACCGTTTGCCACCAAACGGTTTGCAAACCGTTTGGTCACCAAACGGTTTTGGTGAAACCGTTTGGTCCCAACCAATGAGATCATTTTCTCCCAAGATATTTGGTGAGGTGCTTTCTTATGATGATTTCATCATCATCTTTCTTCGTGCACCCAAGAACAGCAACCGTTCTTGATGGAATTTGCAGCAAAGAAGCAAAAGTTTATCAAATTGAAGAAATCAATCAACAAAGCATAGAAGATTGATGCAATAGCAATGTTTGAGGGTTTAAGTTATAAAACCCGCCTCAAATTTGATCTCCAAGCTCCAAGATCCGTGGCTTTAATGGTGGATGGAGCTCCAGAAACTATCCAAGGTTCGTTCTTGAGCTTTTGGATGAAATGGATGGCTAGAAATGGAAATCGAGTGAAGAAAACCTAGAATCAATCATTGATTTAGGGTTTTCACCATGAATCCAAGGCAGAAGATGATCAAACCTTACCTACAGGTGGTGTTCGTCCTTCTCCTGCTCCTGAGCTCTCCTTAGGTCGGCCAAAGCAAAAGGAATAAGGAAAAGGCTAAGGGAAACGTTCCTTATGTGTTATTGAAATAAGGTATATATAAAGAATATGTATATGGGTCTTTGATGAAAGAGAAAATGAAATCATTTTCCTTAAATAAAATCCATACTAATTTCCCCCTAATCCTCCTCCATTACTTGATCACGAAACCACCTTCAAACTTTCGTAAAAGCTCTTGATTATCCAAGAATTAATGGAAAAGAAATTAAGCACCTTAATCCATTATAATAATAATATATATTTTTGAGTGGGAATACTTTTCCTTATAATAAGGTGAGTGGAATTTCACCTCCTTAGGATATTTTTGATCCTTGAAAGCTCAAGGACGTCCACACACACATCTTAATTCCACCATTCAAGTTTTGATTGAAAGCCCTTCAATTATTTTTATTTATTTTTGCATTAATTGAATTAGGGTTTTAATTATGCTTATATCTTGATTATTTTAATGTCAATATTCTCTCTCCGCCAAGATAATTCAAATGAGGTGCCCATCTCATTTTCTTTGCTCTAAGTGATTCCAAAGATTATTAGGAACCTTATTGAAGTGGTAATTTGCATAATGAACCCTAGGTTTTGGGTAAATTGCACTTTACACCAAAACTAGGTTTTAATGTACAAACTTTGCTTTATCAGCACTTTCTTGGTATTCAGGCTATCACAAGCCATACCTCTGCATCATCTTCATTCTTATGATGCATCAACACATGAGGAACTTATTATCATACACAATTTGCAATCTAACCCCTCAACTTGGGTAATTTGCACTTTAGTCCAAAATTAACAAAACAATGTTTCAACATTATTCAAAAAGGACTGAAATTGAAATATAAGTTCCTCAAGAGCCTTAATTACATTTCAAAAGTTAACCACAAGCATCAAATCACATATTTAAGCAAAACACCTAGGGTTAGTTCATAACCCAGGTCAGGGATGTTACAAGGTTTGACCAAGCTTATAGTTGACATCAGTGATATGTGTTTAGTATGATCTATCTCTTTGGAAGGTACGCCATTACCTCTTACTTGGCTTATTATACAATATGCTTGTGTTATATGTGTAGTAAAATACTTGGCATATGATATTGGATGAAATGATTGTTCTTGTATGATATTTTGCATGATTTTCCATACTTATTGCTATGAACACATGAAACATAATATCTCTGTTCCATTATATGAAAGCACCAACTCTTTGGCAGTGTGCTTGGAAGTGACCGAACTCTTTGGTAGTGGTCACATTGTACATATGGAAGCACCAACTCTTAGGCAGTGTGCTTGGACCCAACTCTTTGGTATTGGTCACCTTGTACAGATGATCTAACTCTTTGGTAGTGATCATAAAGGCCTTGATATATAATGGAAAATGTGCTTAAAATATGTGTTCTCTTTTGGTAATGAATATCCTTGTGCAAGTATATGTTTTTCTTATATTCTTCTGTTACTGCCAAGTATATTAGTTTTATCTTACTACCAAGATACAATGAGAGGTAAAGAAAAGACACGTAGGCGTACTCAGTACAATATTCATGAAATATTGTGCTGACGTGTACCGCATGTAATCTTTTTGTTTAGGTTGTGGTTATGCTCTTGAAGATCCAGGATAGTTGAGAGTTGTGTGGCGAGCTGATGTACAGGTGGACTTGTTGTCTTAAGATCCTGTTGTCTAGATGTAGTACATGTATATGTATAGTTTACTGTTCAATATGTAATATCAAATGTTGTAACAATTCATTATGTAATTATATGTTTAATGGTGAACATGTGTGTATGGTTTGTTTATTGTTCATGTACATGTGATCATGATTGTTTCCTTCTGACTCCATCGATTTTCTTCTTCTTAGCCTAGTGTGGGATGTTTAAATTGGGATTCTCACTGAGGTGAGGGTTTCAATTTGGACGTCGCACATCAGATTAAGTTTTAGAAAATCTGGGGACATCACAAAGGGAAACCCTAAAAGAGGCATTTCATTGATAGAGAGAGGGTGAGAAATGTCTTGTTAGAAATGGTGGAGCATTGTGGATTCAACAAAGAAGAAAACTTGCGCAAGATGAGGGAGGAAAGGTTAGCAAAGGAGGGTGCTTGCACCAGCAAAACTGTTGGGAGTGAGGATGATTGAGGGTTGGATCGCAATGATTTTAAAATCCAACCTTTAGATCAAGTGAATAGAAAGGAAAGTAAATAAATATAACGCATAAAAAGATAAAAATATGGGACTTTGAGCTATATCATACATTAAATGTCCTTAATCAAACTATATACAAACTTGTTTAATTCATTTAGAGGGTCAAATAAAGTCAGAATGAGTTGAAATGTTGACCACCCTCTAATTAGGTAGTCTAGGTCTTTCCTATCCACCTAGATTTTTGTTTTGCCAATGTTATGTCTATTAATACATTAGAAGTTATTATCTTGGATTATGTACATAAAAGATAAAATAATGTGTAATTGTTGGTATGTATGCCAGGAGAGCCAATAGTATGATGATTGTAATGGCATATTTTGTAATTAGTTTGATTAATAATAAAGGCAATTCTTCCAAATTATTCTATTTTATTTAATTATGAGATAATGATGAAACATAATAAATGTGTAAAAAATGACAATTACTCAATGACGTATGTCTTCAGGTTGAGGACCTGAACTATGAGATCATATGGATGTCAAGAGTATATGCATTCTTTTTATGTCCCTAGTTAGATGTTAAGGATAATAGACAATAGTAACACTTAAGACTAGAGTGTGTGTTGGTTGATGAAAGAATCTCATTAGTCGTGATATGTGATATCAAACTAGACACATGATACTTGCTAGAGAACAATGTCTCAGACAAACACCTTGAGAGTGACACACAAAAACCATGATTGGTAGTTAGTGTCATCTCTCTAGTGATGGTGGTAATTGTGGTTCTTAGATATGAAATCACTACACTCATCATATGTTGATCGTGTACTTTGACATCATCCACCGTAATCCTAAATAAGGGTTTCCATAAAGGTGCTTCTCACGTGCTTGACGCATGGGGATGACTGTGAGTGATGTAGATGGGATTTGTCCCTCCTATAGGAGTTTGATATCATGGACACTTGATAAGCGAGACTAAGAAATGTATGACCATACTAATGTGAGTCAATATGTGATATTGGGCTTACACATATCTAAGACAGTCTGCTCTAGGTCAAGGAAGATGGATTGAACGTTGAAGAGGTTGAAAATTTCATGCCTCGAGTTCAATTTGGAAATTAGAGACAAAGAAACTATAAAATCACTATAAAATCGATCACATATTGTAGGTTGAAGTTGTTCTCCTACTTCTCCAATTACTTCAGTAGCAATAAAGTCTTGCTAGATACCAATCATTGCTTGTGAAATCGTAATATTTTATGAACATCATTGCCAACAAAATTTGGAGCCTACTGGGTCATACACATAGGATGCATTGGAATAGGAGTATAATTGTGGAAATGATTGGAAATGTTTTGAATCAAATTGATTACTAAAATGTTTAGGTAATCTACTAGAATAATATTGGAATATGATCTGAGTTAATCGGTTAAACTATTTATGTAAGGCCCCTAAACTTGCTTAATGAGTTGAATAAGATTTATTGTCATAATTGAATTCTTATAACCCTAATATAACCTTGTTATATTCTTTTAAATAATAATATAAGCTTAAGTTTCAAATTTGGTCCAATTTGGACACTGTTTGAGCAAGTTATGCAATTTTATGCACATTTTGGACTTTTATGCAATTTACCCAATTGAGAGGTTTTCTTTGAAATTTATCACTTTCATTATGTTCCCTGGATATTCTATCATCATTCTTGATCTTGTTGAGCCATGGGGAACCTATTTAAACCTTGGTTTGAAGGTGTTTTCTCCAAGGGTATCTTAGGGTTTACCCCTTCATGGATGAGCTACCTTTAGTAGCTATCAACTAATGAATTATTTGTTTTTTCTTGGAAATTCAAGAAACGAGGGATAAGCATGTATCTATGGATGGTGGGGGAGCTGATTGTGTGTGTTCTTGTATATTATTAATGGTTTAAGGCCATGGATACTTGGAAAGATACTAGAACTTCAACTTTTTCTTTTCTTTATCTTAAAGTTGTATATACGTTATCCCTAAGCACCAAAACGAGCCATTTTCTCTCCACCACTTCCCTCCTTCTACAAACCTCGTCCTCCCTCTGTGCTTCTGCAAATTTCCTGTCCAAGGAAGAAGAAAGAGGGGACTTTCTTGGAAAAAGAATCTAGGGTTGCAATTGACTTCCTTTTACGGTTTAAAAAACTTCCTTCTAATGATCTTGACCTAAAAGAGTAAGAATCCCCTTCTTTCCTTCGTTTATTTCATTGTTATCATTCCTCCTACCTTTCTTCAGGTCATAACCTTGTTGTTACATGGTAGAAATGGCTCTAAAGCTCTAAAACCCTACCTTTCTTGCTCCTTATGCTTAGGGTTTGCTCATTTGATGAAAAAGGTGCTAGATGGACGAGTTCACAGCTTATGATTGGATTTACTACCCTACCTTCTCATGTTTTCTTATGTGTGGGAGTTTATCTTCTCATTAGAGGTAAGTTTTATAACTTGCTCCACGTTTATTGCTTACCATAAGCTTGCTAGCTCATGTTCTTGCTTGAAAATGATGATTCATGCACTAAAAAGCTATGCTTGACTTGGGTTTCGATTTTTATAATGTTCCATGTTCTGATTTTAGTTCTATATGAACTTTTGATCATGTGTACATTATTCCTAAGGTATAATATGACTTAGATCAGGTTGTTTTGACAGCCTATGGTGCTAAGCACCTATCAACCAATGGTCAATTTTAGGGTTTAAAGTTGATTTCTTCTATAAACCCATGACCCGATGATGGTACCATTGCAACAACCCTATGGTGTTGTCTTCATGACAACTGATGGTCAACATCAAAGGTGTCATATGATGGTGACAACCTATGGTCACCCCCTTAGGTCAAGTTTTAGATCAATTAGAAGTTTAATGATCAACCATTAAGTACCCTACTGATGTTATCAATCAATGATGACATTAGCTTAATATTTGATGTTGATTAATGAATATAGTATTGATCTAACAACCTATGGTGATTTAACAGTCACTAATTATGGTGGATCAGGTCTCTACAACCTATTTTGAGTTAAGCATTGTAGTTGTAGCATCAATTAAGACTTAGACCAATGGTTTCTTGGGTCACTTGATGCAATGGTCAGACCTATACTGTAATTGATGGTTTTAACATATGAACTTGACCCAATGGTCAAGATCTACTATTTATTCATACAATAAAGTGGAATGATGGCTAATGTAATATGTTGGTCCTAATAATGTGATTTAGATGGTTTCCTTTATGTGATCAACTTAAGGAGCTTACTTGTTGATAATGGATGGTTTGTTTTAAATGAACAGTCGATTGTGGGTTTTACCCTATTCTCAATGGAACGTTTTGTGTTGTTAATCAAGGGACGTCTAGGGTCAAATGGTTACTTATAGAGAACAAATCAAGGACTTCATAGGTGGTTTATCCAAGGTGTTTATTTATGTAAACAACCAAAGGATTACCTTTTAAACATCCAATGGTTTTGGGTGACATTGTGGTATAGTGATATGGGTTGAATGATGACGGAACAAATGGAGGGTTACCCTTAACAAGGTAATCTTACCTATTCACTCATATGAATAGAAGGGATGATAACCATATTGTGTGGATGTGTAACCCTAATGAGGTATAGCTTGTTATACCTAGCTTTCATATAACTAAATGATGGTAATTGGGTATGAATAGTCCTTGAATGACTAATGCAATCATGGGGCACTCTCTTATTGTTGTTGAAACCCTAGTATGCTATAACCCGATGGTTACAACTTGATTTATGTGTGGGTTCATACTTGAGAATAGTATGTAATGTGATGGGTGATGTTTCACCTTATGCATCCATGATCCAATGGGGATGTCGTGAGTTAGGGTTTGGGTATAAGTGTTGATTAGTAACATTGATATAATTTATCATGTTGAACCTAACTCTAATGCAAATAGATAAAGATGAGTATTCATGTTTAACATTCATATATGATGGAATGATGGTGGAATAACTTCCTTATTATGATCATAACCTTAATATGTTAATTGGTGGTTATCATAGCCTCATGGTTGATACTTTCTTATGCTAAACATGTGCATTATGAATATGATGAGGGTTAATCATATCTAGATTCCTTGCATTTTGATGTAATAAAGGAATGTTCTTAACGTTCATATAACTCTGCTATGATTGTTTATGAATATCTCCTAGCTCATTAATGCAATATTGTGTTGATCCAGTGTATTATATGTAGTGATGTTTTTTGAGCCTTATTATAAGGCATGCAAAGATAATGAGGATCTTACAGGGAATAATATGATGGTCTTAATGACCTTTGGGCATGGTTGATCCCTGAATGAGGTGTAATCCTCTTGTGTTGATAAGGGTTGATACCCTATGATATTGTGAAAAGGATTTATATCCTGTGATATTATGATGGTATTAATGACCTTTGGGCTTGGTTGAGCCTTGAATGAGGTGTAATCCTCTTATTGTGAAAAGGATTTATATCTTGTGATAATATGATGACTAGTGTGATCTCATGAATGGCAAGTGAATAGTACCATGTGATGATGAGATGAGAAATTATGTTTCATACATTTTATATCTTTCAAAGTTGTAATATTTATATGCTTGATAGAAGTGAATTAGGGTTTGTATGTCCACTTGTTTGATGCAACCTTAATTCACCCAATTGTCATAACTAATCAAGTGAAAATCTAATCATGCAGTGCCATGTGCTGTAGAACCATCTTCAGTGTCAGAACTTGTTGGATGGTGAAATGAGTATTCCTAAGGGAAACTCAGAGTGAATACTGTTGACTATGTGGGGGTGGCAGGTTGAGGATATATCATTGTCGTCCAAAATTCAGATTGTGGAGGTTGGCTATGGTCATGCCTCATACATCTGATGTGATTGAGAACGGTTGTGGTCGTGTCTCAGTGATTATAACATGATGTGATTAGAGAAAAATTATGGTTGTACCTCAGTGATTGAGTTTGAATAACCTAGATGCTAGTGTAGTGACCTGTACCAAGGTGGGCTAGTTACAGGACTATATGTTGTTGTGGTGGAAGCTTTGACTGATATGTCACTGCCCTTTTACTCGTACTGACTGAGGGGAAGAGATCTTAGGATACCGACACTCCTAGATCTTATACGGAGCCGAATAGCCCTTCGCAGGGGTCAGTTGGACTTTGAATGGTACGATTCAAATTCCCGAGTGCATAATAGAAGATGTAATACAGCTGTATAGCATATCTGTTTAGGGTTATACATGCCGCTTCACATTGGATGATAACCCTTATTTGTTCTCTTTACATAAAGATGATGCTTAGTGCTATTAAGAGATAGTAGATATACTTATGTTGTGGATATGCTTAAGATTTTAGATGCATACATACAGTTGCCATGCTTATGTTGATAACTATACTTCTACTGTTGATTATAATCATGATGCTAGATATCTCATGTTGTTAGTTATGTTTAGCATACTAGCCATGCCTTTGTTACTAGAGATGCATATACTGCTAATCATGCTTATGTAGATAGTTGTGCTTATGTTGTTAGCTCTTCTTATGATGTTAATATGTTCGACCTATTAGACATGCTAATGTTGTTAGCTATGATTATGTGGCTAGAATTATTCATAATGATAGAGATTCTATGTTACTAGACTTGCTCATGATGCTAGATATGCATATGCTACTGAATTTCTTATATTGTCAACAAGATAAAGGGTGATAGTCTGGCTAATGATGATAATTATTATATGCTCCTTTATGTAATCTATCAATCATCCCCACTATTGAGCATATATGTTATATCAGCTGATTAAACGGCTTAAACTATTTAATTACTTAAAATGTTGTAATCAATAAGCATTGTGGGAGGTTATATCTCTTGTTGGGACATGGATCTCACCCTTGTGGTTCACCACATCTTTTTAGGTAATCGGCAGTGATGGCAATAAAATCATGGAAGTAAAGAGGAGCTATAGTAATAAATCTTTGAGAAAGTTGATTAGATGTCTAGTGTGTCCTAGATTCATCCATGTACTCTCAGGTCTGGGCAAGAAAAGTTTGTATATATTGTTTCAAACAAATTGAAATTTGGTTAGCATGTTAATGTTTATTGTGTGGCATATACAAATATTGTTCTCCTGTGTATATATGTTGTGTCTAAGGTGATAGAACAATCTGTATCAAATTCTTGGCATAGTATGGATATAAGAAAGATGTTGGGCTCTTATGTAAATGTTTCTGAGCGGGTGCTGACGTTGAAATCAATTTTAATTTACCCATATTTTTGGATATGTGATTAATTAGTGATCGATTGTGCTTTATGTTTTGAGTAATCTCATTTAGTGTAACAGGTTCTCACAATTTAAGTCAATTAATTAGATTCCTTTGTTAAGTCAGCTAGCTGATCTGGAGCGGTTGACTAGAGCCAGAGGACAGAGGTTAGTTAATCAATTAATATGATTATTTGATTAATTAATTGATTCTAGAATATTATTTTAATAGTCCACGAGTGGCTTGTTTTAAACGTAACTACAACCATTTTTTCCCAAGGGTTTTGGGAAACCCTGTCTCCTTTCATCTCCTATTTATAGGGCATGATGGTTGGACCATTATGTGACACTCTTGTAAGTGAAACCTAGTTGTCATCATCCCTAAGAGAGAGAAGAGGAGAGTGAAATGAAATTAGAATGTCATCAAGCAGAAGGCTACTCCTTCCCTCTGGGTTGAGAAGCACGACGTGGAGTTCTTGTTCATCCCTGTGGATGAAGTAGAGACAGAGACATTAAGTTGTCTGTAGTAGGAGAACGTCGACAATGACTGTCTGTGCTTGAGAGGGGCTATGTACATCACCACATGAAGGGATGTCGCCGAACTTTATCTACAGTGAGGTATATCCCGCGCATCTTTTTTTTTTTGGTTAAGCCAGGGGTTGCTCTTATTCATCCCACACCCCTCATGTGGGCACAATCATCCAAAAAATACAGCTCCTGCTTATAACTGTGCAGGTAAAAAATATAAAACCAAAATAAACATCGTAACACCCTAGCCAACAACACTCCGCAAAATAATGTAAGGAACTATACGCTTCTCTAATGCCGCCATACCTCTTACTCTACATGGTATATTCAGAATGTCTGAAGCAATGAAAGACTCCTCCAACCTGCTACCCCATTTCCCTAGTTCATGAGGTATCGAGTTGATAACCTTGTGAACCAAGGACCCATAAATCATAGCCGCATCAAGCTCCTCTCGTAGCTCCCTAACAAAAGATGAATTCTTCCACGGTTCCATCCCGTTGTTCCATAGGATATCATGCATGTACGCCTCATCAATCTCCAAGTACGAGATGACCAAAGCATGGTCTCTCGCTATCTTCAACCCTACAGCACACACTTGCATATATGCAAGTATGTAATCCGTACTTCTGAGCCACACCCTAAAAACAAGGCATATATTAGCCCTGTGATTTCTTATAACTCCCGCCGCCCACCTCCGAGGAACACCATGGTTATCTCTACCTCTCCCGATCGTGAGGTTTAGCTTAAGATTATGCAAATCAGGAGACTGCCATCTCAACAGATCTATCTGTCTCATCAAAATTGGCGGTTCAGTCATGCCCGCCTCTCTCATCCGAGCATATATGTTGTTATCTGAATCTACCACAAACGGTCTCCTCTTCAGCTGAACATTCATTGCCGCAATAACCCAACTCCACTCATGAGAGAACGGTCTATGTTTCTCTTCGAATCTAGCTTGACATCTCAACCGCCATATACTATACAAGATCAACAACGCCAGGTTTCCAGCTATCCATTCTTTTAGTTTCTTTCCTCTCCCCAGAACACAAGTATCCAGTAAGGATCTCACGTCATTAGGTGGTGGCATATCTGTCAGATCAGCAAACTTACCCTAGAAAAAATCCGCCATTCGTCCATGGAAAATCAAATGATCAATTCTCTCCTCATGTGGCTCCTCGCAGCAGTTGCATCGGGATGCAATGGGAATGCAGCACCTAGCTTTAATATTATCATCCGTCGACGTGGCCCCTCTAACAGACTTCCAAATGAAAGCTGCCACCTTTGGGAAACTACTCTTCCAAATCCACTCCAACCCAACAGGGCCTTCCCTTCCGTCTACCATCAGGATCTTTTTAAACGATCTCATAGAAAAAGCACCTCTCAACCCCGATCCCCATACCATTTTATCTTCTACATCAGCAATCCATGTGTTTGATTCACGGATAACATCCAAACCATCCTCATCAACTAACATTTTTAGTAAATCCCAATCCCATCCATGACCTTCAATCCAGAAGTCTTTAACCAGAAATGGGTGTCTTCTATCACTAGCAAATCTAGCATGATTAGATAGACGCTGCTCACACCACCTCGAGTCCCAGAAGGAAATTTCACCTCTCCCTACCACCCATCTACACATAGGGAACAAACGTGGCATCATATCCCATATACGTTTCCAGTACGGAGAAGGAGAAGAACCCATTTTCAAAGAGCCAAGAAAAACATTATCACGACCCTCTGCCACATTTGCATACTTCCTCCTGCAGAAACTGGCCCATAATGAGTTTGACGTCAACACCTCCCAACAAGCCTTCCCAACGAAAGCATCATTTATCAGACGTAGAGAAGGAAATCCCAGTCCACCTTGAGATAGAGGTCTTGCAACTATATGCCAACTAAGTCAAGCTTTTTTGTGTTGTTCATCCCTGCCCGCCCACAGGAACTAAGAAAGCTTTCTTTCAATGCGGTATGCAATACCCACCGGAACACCAATGGCTGCCGCCGTATATACAGGAATAGATGATAGCACATGAGCGATAAGAAGTCTTCTACCCACGAAGGATAGGATCTTGGATCTCCAAGTTGTGAATTTATTTACAATCTTTTGCATCAAAAACTCGTAATCATTGAGTCTCATCCTCCCTTTTGCTATAGGTATGCCCAAGTAAGTAATAGATTCCTTTTCTGCCCCCATATCCATACAACTTGCCACTCTATTTTCCATCTCCAAATCTTTCCCACCAACAACACATATAGATTTGTCTTTGTTAATTCTTTGCCCCGTGGCCCTTTCATAAGCCTCAAAAGTATCCTTAATCTTCTCCATAGATCTCTGATCAACATTGAAAAATACAACAATGTCGTCCGCATATAATAGAATGCTAGGTGGTATCACGTCCTCCCTTATCTTGAAACTCGAAGTGAGTCTCTCCTCTTCAAGCTTCATACATTTTCTACATAGAATCTCCTCGAACAAAATGAACAAGAATGGGGATAGCGCACAACCTTGCTTGAGACCTCTACTCATCGGAAAGAATCCTACAGTTTCGTCTCCAATCGTGATGGTAGCCCATGAATTAGAAAAGAAGCTTAAGCACAATTTCACCATATCCGTACTAAAGCCAAAATTTTGCATCACTCTCCACTAAACATTCCAGTCAATCCTATCGTAAGCCTTCGACATATCATACTTCAGAATCACATTGGGTGTCCCTTGTCCTCTATTGATATCGTGCATCAGCTCCTTCGCAAGCCTGACATGATGAGTAATATCAGAACCTTTAACAAAAGCACCTTGTACCTTGGAAATCAGCCTCAGCATTATGGGAGCCATTCTATCACTGAGAATACGTGCAAAAATACGGAGAGCAACATTTTCAATAGATATTGGCCTGAAGTCCTCTGAAAATCTCTTTGGGCAATCCACCTTTGGGATGAGCAAAATCCGGCAGCAGAAAAGGCCTCTAAAGCAAGGTTGCCCTCTAAAGAATGCCTCCATCATCTTCATGAAATCCGCACCAATGATAGACCAAGCAGCCCTGAAGAACATCCCAGTGAAACCATCCGGTCCTGGGGCTGTTGAAGAGTCCATCTTTAGAATTGTCTTCACAACCTCCTCTTAACTGGGGACAGCAAGAAGAGAAAAAATTTCATCCATAGAAATCATCTCCAGGATAGTATGCAGGAAATTTTCCAAGTCAGGTACATTTGTTTCCACCACCTCATCAAAGAAATGTTTATAGTGGTCCGCCGCCAGCTCAGCCATCATCTTAGGATTCGATATACATGTTCCATCCTGCAAGAACACGTTATTCAGCCTCCTGCGTTTCCTTCTAGCTTTTACGGTAGCATGATAAAATTTCGTATTGCGCTCCCCATCTTGAAGCCAACTTATCCTCACTTTTTCTTTCCACATCGCCTCTTCTTCATCCAGCAATTGTTGCATTTCTTTCTCAGCTGTTCTCAGGTTCGCTTCATTCACCATAGTTGGATTCCCATCGAATGCCACCTGTGTAGTAAATACCACATCCTCCAAGTCTCTAATGCGCTGCTTGATTTCTCCAAAGGACTCTTTGCTCCATCTTCGCAAAGCTGATCTGACTCTTTTAAGCTTGTGACAGAAAATAAAAGATGGGTGACCAGCCACATGTTCACTCCAAGCCTGTTCTATCACCTTTAAACAATCATCGTGTTCGAGCCACGCCTTCATGAAAACAAAATGTGCCATCTTACGCTCTCTTACTTGATCTCCTGGAATTGTCACTATTGGGCTGTGATCTGACACTCTATCTCTGGTTAAGTGAATCGATCTGGTTGTTGGCCTTGCCACCATCCATGCCTCATTTGCTAACACCCTATCTATTCTCTGCCACATAGTAGGAGTAAGAATATGCTTGTTGACCCAAGTGAACTGACTGCCTTCAAACGGAATCTCATCTAAAGCAACATCCGCAATCATGGTGTTGAAATCCAACATGTCCTGATATGTCGGATTGTTTCCTCCTCGTCTCTCCTTTATATAACGAACCACATTGAAGTCACCTGCAATCATCCATGGCTCATCACCTATATGTGCCGCCATTAACAAAATCTCTTCCCACAAAGACCTCCTCTCAAGGTTATCACAACTAGCATATATGGCTGTGACAAAGAATTTATTCCCATCTCTGTCCTCCAATCTGACCGTGATGTGTTGCCTATGTTTCTTGAAAATAGAAGGATTTGTATCACTATCTGCATAGAACCATATCTTCCCTTCTTCCTCTTGATTATCCACAGTCCAATCAAGCCTCACAATGTCCATGAGCTCCACAACCTGTTCCGCATGGAGAAACGGTTCAAACAAACAAACCACACCAGGTCTATATCTACTACAGATTCTGCTCAGAACTCTCCTCGTAGGATTATTTGATGCCCCTCTAATGTTCCAGAAAATAGAAGTAAAGTCCATATTAATTTTGTTCCGCCGTCAACCCCAAAGAAAAAAATGATCAGGGGCTGTAACCCCCTTCCATCTCCGACCAGTAACCATCAAAAAATTCACCTTCGTAATCAGAATGTCTCCTTCTGGAATGATACCGTATATGGTACCGGCCATCCTCCTCATCTCTTCTAATTCTGTGGTTCCTTCTAGATGTCCTCCTGTGCTCAGCATAGTCACCCTCAATGAAGATAAAATCCTCCAATCTTCTGTTCGACAAAAACATGTTGTTACCTTCTCTATCCATGACCACTCGTCTTGGTGATCTATGGTGCTTCCTGACCGGGGACGGGTACCGTGACTGATTAATCTCTCTAGGCTCCGAGGTTCTATCTGACGCAACCACCATGGCATTAGATGTAACAGACTTCTCCTGGATGGTTAAGACCTCCCTAGGTATCCCTGCCTCTCTCCCATATTCAGTAAGTTGCGTGCTATTGGAACCCACCGGTCCTCTTACCACCATGAAGAACTGCACAGATGTCCGCCGTTACCCATAAGTAAGAGACACAAATTGAGGAACATCCTCACTGAATGCTTCCACTAAGATAATCAAGCCCGATAAGTCATCTTTTGCTTTCTGCCAATCTGAAATGAACCTCAATTTACCGAACGGTGATATCATCTTCTCCATCGTGTCATCATCTCTGCAAGTAATAGGAATGTCAGCTAACCAAAACCAGAAAGCCTCCTTGCGTTGGTGTTGTTCACCATCACTCATGAGATTCAGAACGATTTTTTTCCGCTCATATCCGACACACCCTTCTCCTTTACTTCCGTTGCCTCCTTATTGCATGAGAAGAAAGCAACAGCCTTGCGATCTACAAATCTGTAAAGGTCTACAGCATTAGGCCAGCATTGCCGCAAGAATGGACAAAGCTCCTTCCATTGAACACTGTAGGACCAGGATATCTCCACCGCCCTCTCAAGCGCCGTCATCTTCACTTTACGCATCTCATCATCAGGCCCGACATCAACTGTAATGCGCTTAGGGATATGTTGCGGTCCACCCCAGGCCGGGATGCCCGACGGTAGTGGTGGAAACGTCGCTCTTGAGTGTACGTCCGGAGGCCTTGGTCTCGGCACATACTACATGCATCTAGCAGCCACACGACCCGGTCTACGACACTTATAGAAGACCTTGATTCCTCTACACTGCGCCTGCCAATGGCCTTTACCCATACATCTGTAGCAAGTGTTGTGAGGGATGCCGTATAATGTTGCCTTCCTCTGGGGCCTGGGTGAGCCGACCGACTGTATGATGGGTGTCGGAACCTTCGCCTGTCTAGGGTTTGGGACAGAAAGAGACCCCGTCACTCTGATCTCAGAAGATCGTGCCTCTTGATTCTCTGGAGCAGCAAGAACGTTCGGCAGGAAGCCCGACTCGCTCACCCTATCCGTGTTCACGATTCCTACCCCTCCCAGTGGCGGCGGTGGCGCCCCCTCTGCAACTGCACCCTGGGTCTCCTCCTGCGGCAGCGACGAAAGCAGACAAGTCGACGTCGGATCCTCCGTCCGCTCTGTCCCAACACGACCGGGTGTAACAGTCCTCCCTTCCTCCTCCACCGTAACCCTAGCGGGCGGGTCTTGCTCCATGTCTTCACTAGACATCACAACCCTGATGTCGGGAATCACCTCCTCCGGTGATACTGCAGCCGAAACCAGTTTGTTCCTCCTATCCGCGACGATCTGTTGCATCCCCCTATCCCGCGTGGACTGCCGGGTAACCCTGCGCATCAGGGGTGAGGGCAACATCCCTCCGTAGATCATCGCTCGATTGATGGTAGCCTCCAGACGGCGGAGTGCCTATCCGGAGTTGGGGCGGCAGTGCCGCCGAAGGCACGCACGGCCGAGGATACCCCCGATCGCACTCCCGATCGCCCTCCCTATCGCCTCCATTTAACTCATCCAAACCAGTTCCAAATATATTATTATCAACGAGATCTGCTAGTAGGGTATGTGTGGAGAAAATTATTTTATAGCTTCCGCTGCACATGTCACCTCTACAAATCCCAACAGTAATATCTTTTCCTGATTGTTTTCTTTGACTCTAAAAACAATATGATTAATAAATATCCTATCTAGATTTAATTTATATACATCCTTATGTCTTTATGGGAATACTATGTTTGAGGAAAGTGAGAAAAAGGAATGGAAAACCAATATTCATCAATTTGAGTTATTTGCAATTCAATAATGAACATATGAAAGTGGAAATCTATTATGAGTCCTATTTTATTTTCCTTACTTCAATTTCTTCTAAGAAATACCATTTCATGGTATTTTCACATTAAACCCCTCAACTATCATTAATTAAGAAAAACTACATTATCAGGCTTAAATTAGTCTTGAAATTTTGGGATGTTACAACCATTTTGTATAGTCTTGTATGATCACATTGCACATGACATGACTTTTAAATTTTGTCAATAATTTCAATTTTCATGTTGTTACTGTAATTCCTACATGGACAATAAAATCTATCTTTAGGTCGTTTCCTATGCTCCTACGCAAATCATATAAGCTGATCAAGACCAGTAAAAAACTTTGGAGTACAACAATTTGAAATGGACATCTATGACCAATCCATTCTATGTTTGTATGGGAGACAAATATTAAATTAGGTGTTAGCTAATTAGTCAAATTCACAATATAATATGTTTGAATTGAACCCTAATCATTTATTAGCATTCACATTGATCAATGTGTACCACCTATCACATTCTTAAGAACTTAATGTCACTAGTAAGTGTGTAATTATTATTCAAATCTAAGAAATTTTGGCAACATTTCCCCACAATTCTCCAAGTACACCAATGTAGATGGGCAAATACCCACCTAAATATATTCCCAGAGAACAAAAGGGGAAATGATGCTAAAATTTCTGGGAATAAAAAACATGTTATACACTTACATCTAAAGTGAGATCAAGTGTTCAAGAACAGTCCTAAATCAGGGACTATCTAAGGTTTACTCCTAATGAGTAAATCTTAGATGGGTTTCTAGGACTATAGGGGTCAAAGTTTAAAAAGCTAGGTTTACTATTTACAAGTTTAAAGTTTAGGGTCAATTAGGTAAATTTATATCATTTTTATGTAATCAAGTTAATCTAGAGCAATTCATATCAACTTTAGTGTATTAATTCCAAGCAGTGATTATTTTTTCATACTAATATTTGAATTGCTAACAATAAATGATACACTTAACATAGTCAATAAAGGAAGATTGATCATAGTTTTCTTACCAAACAATACACTTATTTATACATACTAACATATAATTTTTTAACAATAAAAAATACTTAACATGGATAACAAAGGCAGACCCATCACAATTTTCTAACAAAACAATGTACTTATTTATCCATACTAACATTCATCACAATTTATATTGTAATTGATAAGAAATCGAGCATGAGAAGGAGAAGAGGAGGACGAGGAGGAGAGGGATAATAGGAAAGGTGAAGGAGATACCTCTTCTGGTAACCAAGGAAGCAACGATAATGGCCGAGGAGTAGGAGGAGCGTCGACGGAAGCTATGGTAGTAGTGGCAGTTGTTGTAGCGGCTGAGGCAGCAACAATAACTTTGGAGGAGCGGGAGGAGCGCCAGAGGATGAGCATCTATGTAACAGCGGTGTGTGCTTAGAGCAATAGCAAAGGGGTGACAGAAGGAGGAGGAGGAATTTTCAAATAAGCAACGAAGGGTTTTTGTAGGGGGAATCAGATCATGCGATGAAACAAAGGATGGGGGTATTTTTGGTATAGTTAAGTGGTGATTGTTATAAAAATTTGACTGCTAAGACTTTAGTCGTCAGTTGTAGGGTAAAAACTGATGTCATAGCACCATCCTCGTCATCGATTACCTACAAAAAAACTCACAGTACATGTACTTATCTCTAATAAAAAGCTAACTTCGCTAAGACTTTTGTCATTAGTTGCTAGGAAAAAACCGATGTAATATCTCCATCTATGTCGTCGGTTACCCACCAAAAAGCTAATGCCACATGTACTTATCCCTAACAAAAAAGTCAATATTGTTAAGAATTTAGATGTTGCTTGTCTCAGAAAAACCAACGTCATATCTCCATATATGTTACCCACAAAAAAATCGATGCAACATATACTTATCCCCAATAAAAATGTCAATGTTAATAATAACTTAGTCCTCGTTTCTAGTAAAAAATCAAAACCGACCACATAACCCAATTTGAGAGGGAATATTTTAAGCAGGCATGTGGCGGAAACCTTTGTCGTGGATTCTTTTTAAAAAATGACGACACAAGCTTTTTGGAGGCAAAAAAGTTTTATAGTGGGCATGACCTAAAGCGTCAACTTCTTTAGTAGAAACTGATGTAGAGTATTTTTAGAGGCAAAATTTATTTCACAGATAAGACTTTGTCGTTGGTTTTTGTACAATGGATGCAACAGACCTATACTTTTTTTTTTCATTAAAATACTGAATTTCACGGGCTAGCGTAGATGTCAGTTCTTCAAAAAGAAATTAATGATATAGCAAAAGTAGTAATCGTATTTTTTAGTCGGCAAAACTTGATCAGTAGTGAGTTTGTGTTATACCAACCGACATTATAGGACTTTGGCGTCAGTTTCTTCTAAAAATTGACATTCAGAAAAATTGCACCAAAGGTCAAAAATATACTAGTGACAAAAATAAATAGCCACTACACTAATGAGATTTATCTATGTGCTAGGCCCACTTGGGCTAGAAGTATCGTGGCCCAACACCTACATAGTCACTCAGGGTTTAGATGCATCCAAACGTAGGATAGGAAATCAATGCAAACCAAACGAGGCCATCCTTCGTGCTTGGACTTTCCTCCACCTAATCTTGTTCTCCTCCACTTACAAATCTCTCCTCTTTGGTAAATCCTTTGACAAGTTAACAACATCATTATAGGTCATGGAATGACTCTGCAATAACCCAACCTTGTCATTTTTGGACCATGCAACTAGACTTGTCAAACGAGTGGATGGTTGGGGTTCGGGTTGGGGTTGGGTCAATATATGTTTGGGTTTAATGGATGCGAGTTAAAAATATACAATATTAAACGGGTTAAGCATTAACACATCCAATGTCGACTTGACAGGTTGTTGGGTCCATCCGTAGATGCCCATGTAATATGTATATAGTAGAAAGATGTTGCTAGCTCAATCCCAACTATGTTGGGGTTGATGTTCTATGACAAAATGTAGAATAATTTCTTAGTAAGTTTTAGTGGAGACATATGATAGAGAAACCAACCAATGTGTTTGATGTCAAACACCATGTACTACCCATTATTTTAGTTTTAGCATAAAATTGTAAATAGAAAAAAAATCAACTAATGCAATGTAAAATTAAAAAATAATTACTATATATGTTGTCAACAACATAATATATCACAATAAGAACACCATATTTTTTATTTAATACTAGAAATTACTAACTTAGTATGTTCTTATGATTATCTACAATACAAAATCAACATAAAAAGAATATAATTGATGCAACTGAATATAAATCATAATTATTATATATTCATGAACATAAACAACAATGTAGAACATAACTACTTTGTTTCCATTAGCATACAACTTTAATAAAACATATCAATCACCGCATCTAGACTTTGTATTTAACGTTATATGCATTACACATCAGCTATGTAATTTTTCTATAAATACGCTGGTGGGGCATATCTTAAAAATCATACATATATTACATTTATTGTAATACATTTGTTATAACATATTTATCTATATAAAGTGGGTCACTCTTGAATACCCGCAATACGGACGGATATGAGTTTACATAATTTTTAACGAATCACCCAAATCCAGTTTAAACGGATGGACCTAATGGGTGCCTATAAATTTTAAATGCAATTTGCTGCCTGCAAGGCTGCAACAGCCCCTCGTAACATGTAGTGGATAGAGAATAGAGATAGAAACATAGAGAGAGAGAGAATAGAGAGGTAGAAAAGTCGGGAGTTGTTTGTCTGCTACCGCATGTGGTCGTAGAAGAAGTGGGCCAAGCAAATGAAGAAAGTCGTAAAGCACCAAAAGACGAGCAGCAAAAGACTAGAAGGTACACAATGGGAAAGAAACTAAAAGTCGCTTGTCGTGGCCTTCCAAGTCTTTACTCTCACTTCATACTATCCCACCTTTTTCTATTTCGCTTCGTCTGGTTCCACCTGCTTGACATTGCTGCTCTTCCTTATGGCATCCACCGGCGGCGGCAGAGGAGGTGCGACCGAGAAACACTGCTTTCTTGAGCAGCATCATGCACAAATCCCCTTCAGCAGCGTGTCACAACCCCCGTCGAGTTCGTCTTCTTCCAGGTCACGCGCAGTGGCTGTGGCTTCCAACAAGGTGCACAGCCTGGCGGAGAGGCGCCGGAGGGAGCGGATCAACGCCCACCTCGCCACCCTCCGCAGGATGGTTCCTAACTCCGGCAAGGTGCGTTTGGCTGTTTTTGGTTCTGTTTTCTCGTCATCGCTAGCTGTACATAAGAAATGATAGATGGGCTAGTTACCAAAAATCTACAGTTGTTTTTTAGAGTTGGACTGGTTGTTGTTGATCAGGGTTGATGTGCTGATGACGGTATTATTGAAAACTGCATGCGGAGCGCTTCCTTTCCATGTTGCAAAACAGGAAGTTCCTGCTCTGAAAACAACCAATATGTCAAATAGATCATGAGAGTTCATTTTCGACAAACTCTTTGGAATATATACTGATTAGTGAATAGTAGAAGCTGTCTTGCAATTGAATCAACTGCAAGATGACCAAGCCCAGCAGAGGCCATCAGCTGCTCTTTTGCAACTGTTTATGGAACTAACCAAACCCATTCTATTTGGTCCAACAAAAAATTCTAATGGCTTACTTTTTCTCGAATTGGCATTTTAAACCCATTACCAACCCACACTTTTCCAGATTACTCTCTCTCTCTCCCTCTCTCTCTCAAGCGGTCATATCATTAGGAGAATGATACATGGATCAGATCCTCTATTTTGTTGTTTTGTACACATAAGAACAAAAATGATTCCATTTCTAGTCTCATTTATGATTGATTAGCAAACCTCTTCTATCAATACAAACCATCTGAGTTTACGGTATTGTAACATGCCATCAATAGTTCTGATTCGTTATATTGTTATTTCTGATGTAATGTTTCCTCATATTTTCAAACATGCTAATTATCCGTCTTTCTCAAACAAACACCTTATCATCGTGTAACTATCCTGTTTCTTTCACAATCCAGCAGCAAGTACAATATTAATATGGTCTGATGAGCAGCTATTCCAGATAACTTAACTCCCATACTGAACAGGGCTGTATTCCTACAAAAATGTTCCAGTTTATACACTATTTCATTTACCTTTATTTGATTCTCGGTGAGAGATATGCTCTTCTCGCTCATTCCTATAAGTAATGGGATCTAAATGGACTTCCACTCCATCTGAGTTGGCTATTGAGTTTAGTGTAGACAGATATCTTAATTCTGTTGTTGTTTATGCTGATCCGAAAAAAGAAAAACCTTTTGAGTTTCATAATAGCTCTCACTGGCTTCCCATTTGTGATTTATTCTCTTTCTAGTGACGTATCACAAGGAAAACTGGTGCGATTTGTCACCCATAAACAGGATATGACACCTTGCCAGCAAATCTTATCTTCCTCTGTCAAACCTTTTACAGTCGAGCTTTGTTGAAGTACGTACTTGCTTTCTTTTCCTGTGAGGCACCAGACACTAGGAAGAAGCCATATGAAGAAAAAGATGATAGAGCTTGTCCAGTAAACAACAATGCCATATCAAGAAGACTTCTGACTTTATCTCACGCCGTTCAGAAACCCACAACCAGGCATCAGTTAGCTACTGCGTCGTCAGACAACAATGACGTCGTAAATGTAATGCTGGAAATGTCGGTCCAGTGAGTACAAGTAGGAAAAGTGCCATTGAAGCTTCCTACAGGGGTTTGTAGGGGAGGTGGGGGACTCTTTCCTACTAGTTCATTAATCTCCATGACTTCTTTAAAATGAACAAACTTTAGATATGATTCTGAAAGGTAAGTAAGCACCTCCATACAAATCAAGCAATTGTCCGTTTCATATGCTTTACTTGAACAGATTAAGCATGGATTAGAGGAACTCACTGTTACCCCGGTCATTTATCTCAATGAATTTTCTCAATCAAACTAAGTTATACCTTGTATATTGCTTGAATAATAACAACTCGTTTCAACTGCCTTCTAACTGTGAAATCCATCACTGGTCGAGTCCCTTGTGCCAACGTGAAATCAATCTTAACCAGATCAGTCTTACTGCCTGTCTACTTACTTATAAAACGATAATAAATAGACATGTCTTACATTTATGCAGTTGGACAAGGCATCTCTGCTGGGAAAAGTGATAGAGCAAGTCCGTGACCTCAAGAGGAAAATCTCCATCATACGAACCAGAGGCTTGCGCATCCCAAACGTCATTAACGAGGTGGAAGTCGACCTGTTCGAGCAGCAACAACATCCCATCATCAAGGCCAGCATCTGCTGCAATGACCGCCCGGACCTGTTCGCAGACATAGCGCAGGAACTGGGGCAGCTGGAGGTCCGCACGGTGCGCGTAGAGACTGTGACTGTGGGTGGTAGAGTTCAGAGCGTGTTCTTCCTTTGCAAACAGGGCGTTGACAACGGAGGTGGGCGTGATGGGCAGGAAGCCGGGGATGAGCTGGGGTCAATGTTGGGAGATGTTAGGGCGGCGCTTGGGAGGGTGTCCTCCGTGGATGCCACGGCCCAGGGTGACGGCATGTACAGCAAGGGGAGGATGATCATGCAGATGAAGTGTTTCGGCTGACCACTTCATTTGAGCCGAAATCTAATTGTTGGATGTTGTGATCTCAAACCATGGGTTCGATTTTACAAGATTTTGGTTTGTATTCTTCTTTTAAAGCTCCCTTGTCCATATAAAGAAGATCCACTTCGCACCTCTTTTCCCCCAATCCCATATAACCCCAAGTAGACATTGAAACAATAGTTAAGCAAATGTACCTCGACTATAGAAAGGTAGAAAATGAAGCCCACTCTTCAAGGGCTGCCTCACTCTCTCCTAAACTTTAGTTGCCTCTGTCTTTTTGTAATGACCCATTATCAAACTAAATTTAGCCTTAGAGTAACTTTTGTAGTCTTACCATAATTTTTTTTACTAAGTTAATCTAAAATCTTATTTTATGTAGTGGAACTTGTGTCAATTGATTAAAGTAATTCAAGTCCTAATTTGGTAGAAACTCATACTCACAAGCAACTATGAATGATAAACCGTAAATTTTGTATGTATCTTGTGAACGATGAATTGCATAATAAAAGAATACCATGTGACAAACTAAATGGTTAAATATATTTTAAACTTGAATGGATGGTGTCTTTAAAGAATATTGAGTTCATGCGATGATCGTAAAATAAAAGGCATGGGAATGACTTCCTAATATAATTAGAGTGACAACTACAATACTTTTTTTGGGAAGCTAGGGTGCTATCTATTTATTACGACCTCTTCGTGCGAGCAAGTTCAAAAATGTAGTACAAGAATTGGATGAATGTGATTTAATAAACATGTTAGTACTACTACCCAGTGTTCAGAAAAGCGCTATTCGGTGTACGGGCGGACGGGGCACTGAATAGAGTATATGCGGTATGCGGGAGTATATGTGGTTTTGGATTTTTTTAATAAATTAATATATCTATGTATATTTATATATCAGTCATATAGAATTATATATCACATTGAACAATTACATACAAGGACAACATAGAATGATTAATTAGAAGAAAGGGAGCAGCAATATCATATAAATATTTAATTAGAAACAACAAAAATATCATATAAATTTCATTTCTTCAATTCCATGTATGTGTGTTTAAAAAAGCGGTGATTAAGCGGCCGCATAAGCGGGTAATCGGCCGCATAATCGGGCCTGGACCGATTATTGGTCCGCTTTGACATATGCGGTGTGGTCCCCTGTCCGAACCGCTTAAGCGGCCGCATATGCGGCCGCACGGACCGATTTCCTGAACACTCGTACTACCATTACAAAACTCCTCAGTCTAGATGTGATGACCTCTTAAGGGGGTGGTTACGTAGCTAAAGGACTCTTTTTTATTTTGAGTAAATCCTTGGCAACCCAGTCAGCTACCTTATTCCTTTCACGATTCACAAACACTGCTTTCCAGTTCACATGTAACTTCCTTTGGAACCTAAAACCAAATTTCCATACGCAGGGTTCAACTTGTAGTCTTCAAAAGTCAACCATGTAGCAATCTGACTATCTATTGTGATAATGACTTTCTCGTAGTTGCATTCAACAGTCACGGATGAGGCCAGCTCAATGGCTTGAAGCTCTGCTTCTAGGGTGCCTCTAGACGCAGTGAGCTATAGCTCCCATCTAGCTTCCATTATTGTCTCTGGATACTAGAACAATGGCACCTCTTCTCCCCTTCAGTGCAACATCGGTGTCGATCATAATAATGCCCTCCAGGGGTCATTGCCACAGGTGTTGTTGAGTTGTGTCTCTACAAGAGAATTAGTACTCCAAGCTACTTTGTTCCTCTACTCATCTCTTTTGATGTATTAGATCTGGTGAGATAGAGTCACTTCCTTCTTCTCAAAGTCATTGATGTATCTACATTACCACACGTACCAGCAAGCAATGCAGAACGTAATCACATGTCATGCCTTGCTATGCATATTCGATTTAAAAAAACTATGCAAGGTTCTGCTCAGCAGGAAAGTGTTCATAGGGTCTGACTGATTTGGTGTAACTGCAATTTTCCAAGAACTCATTTTCCCGGAACTGAAATTGAGTTCTTGGAAAAGGATTTTCAGGTGATTGGTTTAAAACTTGTGTTTTCTATAAAATCCGGGATTTCTATCGAACAACTTCAAGACACTACATAAAACTTGATACAAAATGACTATGGCATTTTATCAAACAACTTCATGACATCAAAGATCGAAGGGCAGAAAAGGACTGATTCTCCGTGTTGTTCTGCTTCCACCCACGAGTCACAGATTGGGGGTACCAGCGCCGACAACAGTCGTGACCCGCCACCACAGAGGTTTTGCTGGAGAGAGATTCCCCGTGGAGGCAGACATGGACGGAAACAGGAGAATTGTTCGCTGGATGCATCAATCGGGTTCAAAACCATGATCTCATCCAAAGCCCCCTAGCTGAGTAGATTGATTGTCTCCGCCATGTTGTACCACCGATTCAGCAACACGGTGATCAGGTACCTCAACCTGCTCACCCTCTTAGCCTCCATCCCAATCATCGCGATTGGCCTCTGGATGGCACGAAGCAACACCACCTGCGACACCTTCCTCCAAACACCCCTCCTCGCAATCGGCTTCGTGGTCCTCATCATCTCCCTCGCCGGATTCGTCGGAGCATGCTTCAACGTCGTATGGGCACTCTGGCACTACCTAGCCGCCATGCTCCTCCTCCTCGGGGCACTCCTAGGGATCCTCGCCTTCGGGTTCGCCGTCACCTCAGGAGGCAGCGGGGCACAGGTCCCAGAAAGACCCTACAGGGAGTACCGTCTGGGCGATTACTCATCCTGGATGGCGACGGACGACCCGGTGGAGGACGGTGAGGAGGCACACCCTATTGAGTCGCCGCTTGGTCAGAAGAAGGGAGCGGGAGAGAGCCGCGAGACGCGTAACTCGTTTTCCCATTGGTTTTCTACGGAAGCCATTTTCAGAAGCGTATATATATCACCGGAAGCCCGGGGAAAACTGGGAAAGTTGAGTTCCACACTTTCATCAAACCAGTCAAACGAAATTAATAAGGGAAATTGACTTCCAATATTTTCAGGACAAATTACATCAAACCAGTCAGACCCTTAACTTCAATAAGTAACTCAGACCATATGCCACACACATGTCACAATCCCTTAAAGCATGTAATGTGGTTTCCTTCTGAACATTGCATCTGCTGCGACACCCATCTTGTGTCATCTTCCTCTTCAATCTCATGTGGTTAGTCATGATAGAATTGTGTATTAACAACCACGTGAGTACCTTTACCTTAGCAACAACATTTGTGCTCCAAATGATTCTCCACTTACCCTATGTATGTATTTCCTTCAGACCACGAATAGCATCGTAAGTCAACTTTGTTGAATAGAGACCATTAATAGTATGCATCCATGATCTAATATTTGGCTCAGCGCACAATATAGGAGCCTTAATAGTAGTGATTTGCTTCACAACTTCATTTGAGAACCAATCCTTCAAGAAACCACTGTCCCACTTCCCGTCCACTCTAACCAGACTACTGACTTTGAGGTCACTAAGCTTTTTAGGTACTAGTCTAATACTAAGCTCCTAATCATTCCACAATCTGTTACCCATTTTACATCCAACACATTGGTGGACTCCCACTCATTTGGACCTTGAACGAGTTCTGGTTGATGAAAAAGATTTCTCTCCCCAGTCGAGATAGATGAGAAATAGGATTATCTGTATACTCCTTGTATTTCTTTCTCATGGCATGACACCATAGGGTGTTCCTACATCTACTAATGTCCCAAGCATCTTTAAGGATCAAGGCTTGGTTCCAATCTCTGATCAATTTTAAACCCAACCCCCATTATCTTTTTTGCTCGTCACCTTCTCCCATGCTACCATAGGAACCACCTTGTGATCATTTTTGCACCCCTAGATGAATTTGCAGATAGTGTCGTCTACACAGTCACAAAGTTTCAAAGGCATCGTCGCCATTTTCATAATGTAACTAGGAATAGCCACCAACGTTGGTTTAGTCAAGTAGACTCTACCAACCATAGAAAAACACCTAGAGAACCAAGCATTAATCTTGTTGGAGATTTTTTTTTCCAAAATTTTGTTATAGGTGCTTTTAGTTACCCAGAAGTTTATGATAGGGACTCCAAGGTATTTCCCCAAGTCACTGGTCTTCTTGAAATTGTTCATCTCACAAATTCAATTTGTCATGGTGTGAGGCACACTTTTGGAAAAGAACACCCTCATAGTTTTATTGGATATTGCTTGCCCGGAGGCATCTTCAAACACCATAAACATTCCAAGATCATTTTTATGTTCTTTATCTCATCTTTAGTAATCACGATCAGGTCATCTACAAAATCTAGATGTGATATCTTGATATCACTACCTGCTAACTTGACAGGTTGCCATTCCTTTCCAAGAACTCTCTCCTCAAACATCTGACTAAGGGGCTCGATGCACAAGATGAACATGTAAGGGGAAAAGGGATCCCCTTGTCTAAGGCCTCTGGAAGTTTTGAAAGGTTGTGAGAAAACTAATACAATAATTTGAATATTAACAAAGAGAACATATGAATAGGGAACTAAAATAAAGTTTATATTTCATGTATGGATGTCTTAGAGGTTTGTATTCAACTTTGCAGAGTCTAGCCTACAACTTGGTTGATTTTTTGCAAAAGTCAGACCAACCTTTAGGGTGGTTGACACCTCATTTTTGCTCACTCGACATAGTTTCACGATTAATGCAAATTCCCAAGCTAATGATGGAGTCCATTCCACATTATACCCCTTTTTCCACATTTATCATTTTTACCACGATTTTTCTTATTTTTTCACATCTTTAATGCACCCATTTACACCCACTTTCAAACACTTTGGGACTTCCTGTAAAGAAACTTTCTTTTTAGACTAAAAGTGCAATTTTGTCTTCAATTCTATTTTATAAGCTCTTCTTCATAAATTGTGAGTTGAATTACTAGAAATAGTATTCCTCTTTATAAAGATATTCAATTTCTTTTTCAGTAAACTCTAAGAGAAAAATAATCCTAAATTGTCTTTCTTTGTATTTTTCTTCAATTTTCTCCATAACATTCCTAAAATTACTTGAAAATTTGAGAAACCAATTTTTAATCATCCGTCGGCAGATCCGAGCCATCCACCATGTGCCACATGGAAAATCACATTGATCTGTGTGTCATCCTGTGTGGTTCATTGTGGTGACATGTTGCCTCTTCCACAAGGTTCTATCTAGAACCCCAAACCCTAATATCCACCTATATATACCCCCTATAGCTTTCATATTCTAGGCCCCTTTCAAACATAGTGAAACCATAGGAACAAACTACCTCCCCTTTTATTTTTCTCATTACTCGTAATCAGATGATCCTTCCTCTACACCTCCTTCCTTGTTAGCATATGTAGAACATAAATTGCTTTTAATTTTACACCTAACCTACAATAACTAATATATTAAATCTATAAATGTGGTATTTAATCTATAACTACGACATCTAATTTGTTCGATCAATATAGGTACTCTATTGACATTATAACTATTGTGATTGTTTACTTCTTTTGAAAAATTAGATCTTTCCCATTAGCTTGCACCTTGTAGTCACCTTAAAATCCTACCCATTGATCCTAATCACCCATGAGGGATCTCCTCCGTGGGAGGTTTTGCACCCCAATTCACCTAAAAATTAGGGCTTTCATGAAAATGATAGGAAGGACACAACCATCTCTAGCCCTAAAATCTCATCCATCAAAAAAATGTTTTTATTTTTTTTATCCAATGCCACTTTAATCATAAAAAATCATTATCTTCTTTGCAACACAAGCATCTTGATAAGAATTACCAGGTAGGATGGGGATTGTGACATCCCTGAATTTTCTAAAACTAAATCTGATGTGCGACGTCTAAATTGAAACCCTCACCTCAATGAGAATCCCAATTTGAACACCACACACTAGGCTAAGAAGAAGAAAATCAAAGGAAGTCAGAAGGAAATAATAGTAGCACATGTACATGAACAATAATAAAACCATACCACACATGTTCACCATTCAACATATAATTACAACATGAATTGTTACAACATTTGACATTACATATTGAACAACAAACTTTTAAATATATATGTACTACCACTAAACAATAGGATCTTAAGACAACAGGTCCACCTATACATCAGCGCGCCACACAACTCTCAACTATCCTGGATCTTCAAAAATATCATGTCAACATACCTAAAACAAAGATTACATGTGGTACATGTCAGCACAATATTGAAGAATATTGTATTGAGTATGCTTACGTGTCTTTTTATATACCTCTCATTACTAAGACTTGGCAATAAGATAAAACTAGAACTTGGCAGTAATAAACAAATATAAGAAAAACATATACTTGAACAAGGATGTTCATTAACAAAAGAGAACACATATTTTAGGCACATTTTCCATTATATCATCCATTAATTTACTACCTAAGAGTTGAATGCATTAAGGCCTTTATGATCGACTACCAAAGAGTTGGATCATTTCATAATGTAATCAGACTATCAAAGAGTTGGATCACTTTCAAGTACTTGACTACCAAAGAGTTGAAGTACTTTATTTTCCATCACTTGACTACCAAAGAGTTGAAGTGCTTAGATATAATGGAACGAATATATTATGTTCAATAAGTATGGAAATCAAGCAAGATATCATACAAGAACAATCATTTCATCCAATATCATATGCCAAGTGTTTACTACACATATAATGCAAGCATACTGTATAATAATCCAAGTAAGAGGTAATGGCGTACCTTGATCAAGGATAAACCTAATCACATTCCTAATATCAGATACATCCTCATGTCAACTATATCCTTGGTCAAACCCTAATTAAGACAAGACCACATACTATCATCATATTCTTATCATATTAACCCTAGTTGGCTCATTTTAGGGTTTGCTTTACTCATTAAGATATCTCATTAATACTTATAATCGTGGTATTAGGTTACTGATCTTAGATTCCGAATTAGGATATGTCATTTGAACATCTAGTTCCATATCATTTTTCGCTTATATTAACCCTAGGTTATATTCATTAATCCACTTAGGGTTTCAAACCATATTAAGAGAAATTATGTGAATCATTGTGATCCATGAATTACATATTAGCTTACAATTGCTGGTATGATCTTACTCTATAATTTCTATAGTTTCTTGAGCATATTTGTAGTTATTGCACATTAATAAGGGTTATCAGCCCTAATTAACCACATTAAGCAAATTACATAGTTTCACGTTGAAATATCATTATATCTGATATCATATGGATTATAAAACACGTTTAGGAGTTACTGGAATGTTCTCATAATTTTAGGTCTTCATTTATTATTTATTAGACATGAAAAGACCATTTTATATCTTACATGATAACCCTAATATTTAAGCTTCAAAAGACTGATATCATAGTCCCATGTTGTTCTAATCATTTTTCTAAAAAAATTTATACCTTGTTTATAATTTTTGGATAAACAGGCTATTTTTTCAAATTATACAAGAATCTGACATTTATTGAAGATTTGCCTTTTTGTAGCCAATGGGCCGCTGCCGCGTGGCCACTAGGTGTGGCGCTGCTTGCTGGCAGAGCTGACCAGTCTGGTTCACTAGTCTAGACCCAGTTGTCTGGACCCGGTTCAAGGGATTTGTGTGGTTTGGTTGGTTCAGGGAAACTGGACCAGGTTTAGAAGACTGAAATTGCCCCTCCGTCCTCGTGTGTATTGTGATCTGTGTGATGCCCATGGGAGGTCTGTGAAGCTTCCACCACAAGCTTTGTCATTGGTGAGAGACACTCCCTGATCAGTGTGCCTTCTAGCTCTTCATGGCTCCTCCTTGTCTCCATTAACTCACCGCCATTGAAAGGGAGCCCTCTAGGTCAAGGTGGCTCCACCACAACCTTCCGTCATTGGGGCTGGGTCTGACGTTGGTTCACGCTCTCCTCTTCCTCTCTGTGTTTCCATCCAACGTGAGTCTGCATGCGCCGCCACCTCCTGGTCTAGCTCTGGTGAGGTATCAATGGCTGATCTCTCCTTCCTCACTCACACTCTCATCCCAACGCCTGACCGGTGCCCCTATCTAGTCCAACACGAGCTGTAGCTATGGCCGCCCCCGTCCCCTCAGTCTTGACGCTGATGGCTTCTCCTTACGGGATGGAGGATCTCACCTCCACTATCAATGTTGCAATGGAGATGGGGTTCGATCCTCCTCTCGACGCCCGTCGGCCCATCTTCTCTTCAGAACAACTCCTTTTGCGATCTGCTTGAGGATGTTGCCACCATAAGGTTATGTTGCGATGGAGCAGATAGGAGAGAAAGATCATGCTCGTGCCAGCTTCATTTTCATATCACAGACCCTCACATAGACCCTCTCCCCTCCCATATCCTACCTCTACCACTTATCAAAACTTGCATCCGATGAAGGTGGATAAAACTGAGAAGGGAGTGATTTTCTCCCCTCTCTTGCCCAATTGACTTCAGAAAATGAGTCGTTGGAGAGGTGTTAGCAAGTTCAGTACAGTGTCAAGTTAGTTTTTCCTTCTCGACCATGTCCTTCATCATAGATGAGCCCTCATATAAATGCCTTTGCAACTGCCATGAGGAAGAGATTGTAGAGTCGTCTAATCCAATTCGTCTGAGGGCTACAACAACCTAATCTATGGCTTCTCCGATGTTCAACTATGGTCGGATCGTGACACTGCATTGGTGAAAGCGTAAAGTTTCTAAATACCAAACATTGTTTCAAAGTGAACTTTTATATGATGAATGCATTAAAGTGGATGATGATGTCATCATGCTTAATTTTATGTACATATAAAGTTGAACTATGGAGAAGCCATAGATTAGGCTGTTGCAGCCCTCAGATGAATTGGATCAGACGGCTCCACAGTCTCTTCCTTGGGGCACTTGCAAAGGCATTTATATGAGGGCTCGTCCATGATGGAGGACGTGGGCAAGAAGGAAAAACCGACCTGACCCGGCACTATGCTGAACTCACTAACACCTCTCCAACAACCCATTTTCTAAAGTCAGTTGGCCAAGAGAGGGGAGAGAACTGCTCCCTTCTCAGTTTTATCCACCTTCATCGGATGCAAGTTTTGATAAGTGGTAGAGGTAGGAGAAGGGAGGGGAGAGGTTCTGTGTGAGGGTTTGTGATATGAAAATGAATCCGACATGAGCAGGAGCTTTCTCTCCCATCTGCTCCATTACAGTAGAACCCTGTGGTGGCAACATCCTCGAGCAGGTCGCAAGAGAAGCCATTTTGATGAGAAGATGGGCCGACGGGCGTCAAGAGGAGGACCGAACCCCATCTATGTTGCAACATTGACCGTGTTAGTGAGATCCTCCATCCCGTAAGGAGAAGCCATCAACGTCGAGCCTGAGGGGACGAAAGCGGCCATAGCTTCAGCTCATGTTGGACTAGACGAGGCACCGGTCAGGCGTTGGGATGAGAACACAAGTGAGAAAGGAGAGATCGGCCATCGGTGCCTCATAGGAGCTAGACCAGGTGGTGGCGGCACATGCAAATTTGCATTGGATGGAAACACAGAGAGGAAGAGGAGAGTGTGAACCAACATCAGACCCAACCCCAATGACGATAGGCTGCGGTGGAGCCACCTCGACCTGGAGGGCTCCTTTGCGACAACGACGAGTTATTGGAGACAAGGAGGAGTTGTGAAGAGCTAGAAGGCACATAGATCAGGTAGTGTCACTCTCCAGTGATGAAGCCAGTGACGGAAGCTTCACAAACCTCACGCTGGCTTCGCACAAATCGTGATACATGCGAGGATGGAGGGGCAAGTTCAGTCTTTTGAACCTGGTGCAGTTGCCCTGAACCAAACAAACCACACAAATCCCTTAAATCGGGCCCAAACTAGTGAACCAGACCGGTCTGCTCTGCCAGCAAGCAGCACCACACCTAGTGGCCACGTGGCAGCATCCCATTGGCCACAAAAAGGCAAATCTTCAATAAATGTCAAAATCTTGTATAATTTGTATAAATTAGCTAGTTTATCTGAAAATTACAACCAAGGTATCAAAAGGTAAAGAAAAGTGAGTAGAACAACATGGGATCATGATATCAGTCTTTTGAAGCTTAAATATCAGGGTTATCATTTAAGATATAAAATTGTCTTTTCATGTCTAATAAATAATAAATGAAGGCCTAAAATTTTGAGAATGTTCCAGTAACTTCTAAATGTGTTTTATAATCCATATGATGTTGGATATAATAATATTTCAACATGAGACTATGTAATTTGCTTAATGTGGTTAATTAGGGTTGATAACCCTTATTAATGTGCAATAATTACAAATATGCTCAAGAAACCATAGGAATTATAGAGTAAGCTCATATCAGTAATTGTAAGGGAATATGTAATTCATGGATCACAATGATTCACATAATTGCTCTTAATATGGTTTGAAATGCTAATTGGATTAATGAATATAACCTAGGGTTAACATAAGCAAAAAGTGATATGGAACTAGATGTTCAAATGACGTATCCTAATTCGGAATCTATGATCAGTAACCTAATACCACGGTTATAAGACAAGTATTAATGAGAGATCTTAACGAGTAAAGGAAACCCTAAAATGAACCAAATAGGGTTAAGATGATAAGAATCTGATGATAGTATGTGGTCTTGTCTTAATCAGGGTTTGACCAAGGATATAATTGACATGAGGATGTATATGATATCATGATGTGATAAGGTTTATTGATGGAGCTTCCACTTACGTAGAATTGCGTGCACCACTAAAAATCCTAAAGATGGTAAATCTTTAAGTTTAGCCTTGCTTATACTAGATCGAGAACTCCACCCACATATGCTATGATACGTGGAAGTCTTATCGTAGTATAGTTAAGGGTCGAATCCACGGGACAACGGTCTTGTTGGGAGCAACAAGATGGAAAACGTTGGAATTTCACTTAATCTTCTTAATAGTAGGTACTTAAATCAAAAGGTTGATTTGGTTGTTTTTAAACTAGGACCAAGTAAAGTAAATCTAGCAAGTACAATTTTTGATGCTAAACAATAATAAGAAGCCACTAGGGTGTGATCGGTTTTCACCGCCACTACACATGGATCAAAACATGCAAAATAAAACATAACCTGCAACAAGAGTTTAGTCAGTTAGTATCTTCGTAGACTTAGTTTCCTTTCGGAGAACTAACTACGAGAAGTGCGGGAAGGTTGCAAAGTCAGCCATCCCCGAACGAATGGTCAACTACTTTGCATCATTCCCTTCGCAAAGTGTGTTCCTCGACTTATCAAGGTTGTACTTTCATACGTCAACTGATTCCATTTTATAGTATAAAAGTACAACGATGGGAGTGAGTTTACTCCACTTCTTGAAAAAACACTTCTAGATACCGAAACAGATGCATGGTGGATACATGCACCAAGAACCAACAATCAATCGAGTTTCGAATCTAGTAGTACAAACATAGACAATTCATACTAAAAGATAAAAGATAACACAAGTTGGTGATCAAGCAACAAGCATTCATTAAACGATTGATGTTGAACTGAAAAGAAAGCATCTCTATATTGCAAACTATGGATTACATTACATGAAATGAAAACATGGGTAGCGGGGCTACTCCCCGCACCCCAGTGAGAGAGACTACTCGCTCATAGCTAGGACAAGGAAGGAGGCAAGAAGAGAGAGAGCATCATCCCCACAAAGGAGAGAGGAAAGTCAATCCCTTGGAAAGAGAGAGAGAGATGATCTTCAAACTTCACAGGTTGCTTGATGATGAGGTCCCTTCTTCCCACCTTCTTTGGCGAAGAGAGAGAAAGCAACTTCAAGATGGAGTGTGGATCTTAGACTGGCAACCTTTAGGCAGAGGATGGAAGTTGGATTAGCTCTGGAGTGATAGAAGAAGCCTCTGGGCATCTGAAACTTGATGATTTTGGGAGGACCCCTTGGGTCTTATTTATAGGCCTTAAGTGAAGTCCAAACGGTTTGGATAGTTTTGGGTCCAAACGGTCTTGAAAACTGTTTGGACTCTGAAATTGTTTGGACCCCCAAGACCGTTTGGGCTCTGAAACCGTTTGGACCCCAAGACCATTTGGGCTCTGAAAACGTTTGGACCCCGAGACCGTTTGGACTCCATGCGGTCTTGAGACCGGTTGGCTTCATACGGTCTTGGGACCAGTTGGCTTCATGCGGTCTTGGGACCGTTTGGCTTCATGCGGTCTTGGGACCGTGTGACTCCATGCGGTCTTGAGACCGGTTGGCTTCATGCGGTCTTGGGATCGTGTGACTCCATGCGGTCTTAGGACCGGTTGGCTTCATGCGGTCTTGGGACCATGTGACTCCATGCGGTCTTGGGACCGGTTGGCTTCATGCGGTCTTGGGACCGTGTGACTCCATGCGGTCTTGGGACCGATTGAGTCTTTTGTGATTTTTTTGTGTCTTTTTCTGTAGGTAAAAAGGAGAAAAGTTAATCTAATAGTATAATTGCAATAAGAGAGGATAGTTAGGGATTCTATATAATTTATCCAAAAAAAGAATGTGGAGAACTGAAGAAAATTACTAAGATAACATCACAAAATTGGAGGTTATCACCCCCCCTAACTTAGAGTCTAGCTTGTCCTCATGTTAGATAGAGCTAAGGCATGTAATGGCAAGGCGATTTTATTTAGTTAAAATTTCCATGTTCTTGCTTCAATTATAAACCCTAGCTCTCCTAAGGTCGTATCAGGTCTTATTGCTTGCCTTGACTCTTTTAGGTATTGAGAGTTGCTTGGGTCTCAGGTTCCTTCCGTATCTCGTAGCCTGCATTGGGACCACTTTTTATTCTGTGCATGTTGTTGACTCTAATCAGCTTTATACCTCTCTGGAAAACCTACTGGAAGCTAGAGTGGGTATGAGGGTTGGCTGAAGGCTTTATGTGTAACTCCCCCTTCAAGTGGGGGAGGGGTTGTCTATGCTTTTTAGGAGTTCACTACCGGGCACGACACATCTGCCTTTATGCGGGAAACTAAATGTACCGGCCGGGTGAGTCCCTTATAAGCCTTTCATATATTAAGATACCTTAGGGTTCCACTACCGGACACGACACATCTGCCTTCATGAGGGTAGCTGAATGTACCGGTCGGGTGAGACCTTCATTGGTTCTTTATATAGATCCTTATTTATGGCACAACTCTCATAGTTTTATTCAACTCTCTGGCTTTTATTCGTAGACTCACAGGATTAGGATTTGGGGGTTTTCGGGAAATTTTTTTGGGCGGCCAAGCCTCTTTTATTTGAAGAGGGGAAAGTTGTTCTTAGAGTTTTTCAACATTCACTTATTTGGTTTCTTTTTAATGGTCTACTTGCGAGACTTCTTGATTTGGAAATCGCCTGATGCCCCTCTCATCCTTGAGAGTTTGGCTCATTTCGACCTTGATATTGACCTGTGGAGAGTCAGATGTAGAAGTGAAACAAAAACATGAAAGTCAAGAGTGAAGAGAGATTATTAAGTTGCCATTATATGTCTAAGTGCTATTCTAGTTATTATTCTTGAAGATTGACTTGATTCTAGAGTTAGCAGGGGTGACTTTATTCCAAAGATTTCTTATTGGGTGAATTATTTAAAACAAAAACGAAATGTGTAAGGGAAACTAAGAAAATTTTGTACGAAATTGAAAGAGAATATGGGGATATAGAAATGATACCTCACCCTTTTCTAATGTACTCCCCCCCCTAACTTATCATTCACTCTGTCCTCAGAGTGTCAAAGTGATAGGGTGAGAAGTACACGGACAAGGGTGTCATGCCTCTGTTAATCCTGAGTTTGCCCCTGGTGTTCTGAGTAGATTAGCTGCAAACTTTACACGTAGGGCGTGGTAATCCACGTCTGTCATATCGTCTACTGGTCTTTGAAGTGCCATGATGGTGTACATCCAGTAGAGGACGTGGAAGCCGCAGTCGTTGGATTCCCAAATTTGTTGGGGACATTTGTGGTTGAAGGATGGGCGATGAAAGTGTTCTTTGTCGTAAGCTCTAGTGTGCTGACTTAGAAGATTGATTATTCTGTCTGCACATTCCTTCGCCACCACCTCTGTGGGCGTCTTTGGTGTCACTACATAACTCTTTTGTCGAAGATTGAACTGGATGTCGGAACTGTTATAGATAGTAGTTGTTCTTTCGGGTAGGTTTGTTGCCAGAAGCATCCAGTGCTCATGATAAAGAAAGGGGAGCATGATAAACTTCGGTGTTGTATGTTGTAGGAAGGAAATTAGTGCTTCAGTTGTTCTGAAGTTTTTTAGTTGTAGGAGATCGCCATTCATATATGCAGATGCCATATAGGTTGTAGGGTGATTCTGTCCGATAAGAAATTGATAGGCAGCCATCAAGCTCACGGATAGAGACCCTTTAAATTGTATAGTTTCTCGTAATGCGTCTGCCATGACCAAAATGTCACCGAACATGAAAACGAGGTCATCTTTCTCGGCCTGAAGCCTTGACATGATGAGCTGAAGTTCATTGTCGGAGAGACTTTTGCAAGCACTGAGGTCGAAATCTGGGAAAGTGGGTTCTATGGCAGATAGGGGCACCATTTGTTATGGCGATCAAATTGGGAAGGGTCCCATTTTCTTTGCTCGGGAACTATGGCTGGCTGTTTGT